>CM072897.1:21307749-21907749 GCA_037013685.1 Acridotheres tristis | reverse complement strand
AAGCAGTGGCTCAGGGTGGGACAGCAAGTGGGGAATGAAGTGGTGGGGCAGTAGGATCCTCTGGGTCATCACTGCGGAAGGTTTGGGGTCACTGGGGGAGCTGGAGAGTGAGCAGAGGCTGTTGGGGAGCACTGGCAGAGTAGAGAGTCGAGGAGGAGACTGGGTGTTGATGGGCTGTTGAGGGGCTGCAAGGGGATGAGATTTGTCCTTCCCAAGGCCCTGGGGGTCCCTGTCACTACCCCTGCCCCAAGGTGTGCCCAAGGGCCACCAAGTGAGCCCATCCCCATGGCCAGTGACCTGAGCAGGCCTCCCCTCCCTGGGGTCCCCTGACACCTCCACCCCACTGATGACAGCTTGGTACCCCAGATCTCCGAGATCCCCATGCACTTGGGCAGTGCTTGTGAGGAACTGGAGACTGTGACATCTGGGGATACCACACACCCAGGGAGATGCCTGATACTCCCAGAGCTCCCAGATTTCCCCAAGAAGGCCCTGATACTCCCAGAACTCTCAAATTCCCCTAAGGAAATGCTGACAACTCTCCTCTAGTGAGAATTCCCCCAGGACTACAGGGAATTCCTACAGGGAGTGCCACGAACATTCCCACAGCTCCAGCACACCAAGAGACACCCCAATCCCCCGTGTCCCCATGATGTGGGGCCCAGGGGGCCATTCTAGGCCACAGACTCAGTCCCAAGGACAGGTGTGGGCCCCTGGGATCACCTAGGAGTTTTGGAACAGATAATTCTCCCTGAGCAGAAAGAATGGATACCTTTCTCTCAACCAGGGAGAGGTTTGAGTGTCACAACCACACCAAAAAAGACAACAGAGCCCACTGAACATGTCCTGGCACAGCTGCAGCAGGACCATTGATCTCCATCCCCTCAGCTGTCCCACTGCAGCTGACAGCATGTGGCGCTGGGTGAGCTTGAGGAGCCATGAGCTTGGTGTCAGACAGCACACTGCTGACAGCTGCTGGACCTCTGCAACCACCATGTGCCTCCACAAATACAGTCTGCATCTTCCCTGGGGCATTCCTGGACCTCTCAAAGTCATTGAGTCCAATTTCCCTCATACCAGAAAACGAGTGATGCATTCTCTTGACAACAAAAGCAAAACTCTTCTGGGTTTGTACCGTATTGTTCCCTCAAATGCCCTCAGTGTTGCACACACAGATATTACACACAGGATACATCTTCTGCATAACTTTGAGATCCCTACCAGCTAAAAACATATCACTGATTAGTGATAGATGCACACATAGATAATCACAAAGTTGTGGAATGGTTTGGGTTGAAGAAACTTGAATGCTCATCTTGTCCCGCCCCTGCCATGGCAGGGACACCTCCCACTATCTCAGGCTGCTCCAAGCCCTGTCCAGCCTGGTATTGGACATTTCCAGGGACGGGGAGCCATAGCTTCTCTGGGCACCCTGTGCCAGGGCCTCCCCACCCTTATCAGTATATATACATTATATATTTAGTCAAGGGTTGCATTTCCTTGCACCTGCCTTGCTGCAAAAAGCCTTCCACTGCCACAGCTCAAGGAAGAATATCTCCTCCCAAATCAATGATGGATCATATGACTTTCTGTCCTGCCATTTGACAGCCATCAGACCCTCCCTGTTGGTTGCTCAGGCTGCAGCTGGGAGAGTTGAGGGCAGGTACCAGGGAAAAGCCACTTGCCAGTGTGGAGGTCACGGCCAAGGTGAGAAAGGAGGGAAGCTTGGTGTCCTGGGAAACGAGGACTGGAAGATCCTGGGATGTGGAACATGCAAACCCTTCCTCTCTCTCACCTGATGTGCCTCAGGCAGGAGCTGCTGGTTCCAGCACTGCCAGAACACAACGGGAATTCTCCTTGTGCATCCTCCGGTCCCTGCCAACCCTGGGTGTGTACCCCTGTGCTTGGCCAGCTGGGTCTGCTCCAGGCCACCTCCCATCCTCCAGGGTATTCCACGGCACAGAGCTCAGGATCAGTGCCAGGGGAGCTCTCAGAGAGATCTGGAGCCGTGTCTGGGCTGACACACATTGATCCATGGCTATTTGAATCTCAGCTGTGTGAGTCCGTGGTGTGGGGAGAGCTGGCTGATGCTCTCCTCTGTCAGATTTGGGAAGTGGTGGTGGATGGGGGAGAACCTTTGCAGCCAGAGGAAAGCAAGGTTTGTATGGTAAAAAAAAGGCTTGAGCTGTGGGGCCAGGACTTGGGCACCTGAGGGTACCTCATGTGACACAGAGTGCAGCCACTGAATGTCCCCAAGTGTCCAAGCTCCCAGTCCAGCTAATGCTCCATGGCTGGTGACAGATCTTATGGAAACTCCCACCATGCTGGAGCCAGTGGATTATTTTAAGCCCAAATTCTCCCTTTCCCCAGTGGGTCCTGAGAGGTTTTGCCCTACAATGGGCAAGGCAGCCCCACTGGCCATGGCAGGATTCCTGGGGATGTCCTGTGCAGGGCCAGCAGTTGGACTTCATCATCCTGGTGGGTCCCTTCCAGCTTGGGATATTCCATGATCCAGTGGTTTTGGGGATACCTGCTCTGCGCTTTCCTCAGGCACTGCTGGAGCACCAGGCCCTCAATTTCCCCAGTCCAGGAATCCCATCTGTGAGCAAGGGCAGCACGGGGCTGCTCCTCCCCTGGCCCAGCCCAAAGAACAGTGGCAGAAAAGATCTGTCTGCAAATAAATGTGTTGGTACGACTGGCAGTCACATCTTAGAGATGGATGAAGAGAAGCCCAAGTTCTTCATCAGCTTTTGGTTCCTGCATTGTCCTACAGAAGGTTTCATTAACATTGGCCATTTCAGCACTCCTCAACTGCCCACAGAAAAAGCCTGGGGTGCCCTTTGGGGAGGGTCCAACAGCCTAAAGAGAACATTTTCCCTGTTTAGTCATTGTCATGTTTCACTTAGTAGCCAATAACCCCCCTCCAAGATTGGTGGTTTAAATGATGCTGCTTTTGCTGCAACAACGACCACTGATTTCCCATCAGGGTGTGCTGGACCAGCTGGGCTCGGTCGCATCTGGGACCCCCTCACCGTTTTCACTCGTGGCTCCAGGAGGGAGCAGCCCAGCATGGCGAGTGCAGCAGGTGCTGCACGAACTGCTCCCAGCTCTCATCTCCGTGGGCTGGGAGCGTTTGAAGGCGCCTTGAAGGCGAGTGTGGCCTTGGGCTGGGTGGGGATGTGGCTCTGGGCTCCGAGGCCGGGTGGGGGTGCGGGCCCCACCTGCCGCTGCCCGTCCCACGCCGAACCACGGCTGCACATCGCCCGCAGCGCCGAGCAGATCCCGCCGGCTCCACCTTCCCTTCATATGCCGCCAGGTCATTAAGAGCTGTAATTACGAGCGGCTTCTGCCCAGGTTGGCTCAGCCGCGGGCTCTGATCCTCACAGGGAACGCCCGGATCCTCCATCCCCTCACGGCGGCGCCTGCCAGGGGAGCGGGCAGGGGCGCTCAGGGGCGCACAGAGCCGCCGTGTGAGGGCTCAGAGCCACGCACCCGCCTTTCCCAAACCGCGACCCGGACGAACGGAGCCAAAGGGACCCTCAGCCCGGGCTGATCCCGGCGCCCCCGAGCGCAGCGCCGCCTGCGCCGCGACCCCCGGCCGGGGGGCGGCGCTCTCCCACGAGCCGCAAGGCACGCTGGGAGTCGTAGTCCTCCCCCGCCGTACAGAGCCCTCCGCCCCTCACCGGTGGCTCTGGCTCCCGCCCTCCGCGCGCCCAGAGCTCGCCATTCCCTCGGCCCCGAACCACTGCCGCTGCCCGGGGCTCCGCCGGGCCTGTCCCGGCCCTCAACCGCCGCTCCCGGTGCCCTGCTCGGCCTCCGCTTTCCGCTTCCTGCGCGCGGCGCCCCTCGGGGCTCGTAGTCCCGCCGCGCTATTCACGACGGTCCCTGCGCTGTCTGCGCGCCGCACGCCCGCGGCCGGGACGGGGCGCTGCGCCACGGCGGCGGCGTAGGGCGGGCGCGGGGCTCGGGCGGGCGGGAGGAAGGGCCGGCGGGGCGGCCGGTGCGGGCGCGAGCTGCTCCGCCCGGGGGAACGCGCGGGGCCGGCGGCACAGAACGGCAGTGCGGCGCCTCCACCCCCAGGTGAGCGGCGACGGGGGCGCGGGGGAGGGAGCGGGGACGGACGGGCCGCCCGCCCGGGGCCTCCCGCCGCAGCCCCGCGGGCCGCGGCTCCCGCCCGCGCCGGGGGTCGCCTGGGGCTCTCCCGGCCGGAGGCGCCGGTTGGGCCCGGCCACCCCCGGGCCGCCCCGCACTACCTGTTGCCGGTGGGCCCGAGCGGGAGCTGGAGGCCGGGGCGGCCGGGGGAGGGCGGGCGGTGCCGGGGTCCCGGCTCGCGGCTGTGCGGCGGCCGGGGCGCCTTGCCCGGGGCTTTGGAGTGTCCTCGGGGCTGCGGGGGCCCCGCTCGCCAGCCGGCCCGGCCGCACAGCCGGCGGGTTTGTAACGGGCTTGAGGGTCGTGCAGCAGCCGGGGGGACGGGGAAGCTCCGCGGTTGCCCGCGTTAGGCTGCAGTGCCTGACCTGCCTTCGCCCCGCGCCCGCTGCGGAGAGATCACAGCTCCCGCGTCCTCCCGCGGGCAGGGGAACCCTGCTCGGGGCATCTCCGAATTCCTGCTCCGGGCTGGAGCACGGCAGAGCCCCCAGCACCCCGGGCTGCCTGCCCTTCAGGTCTTTACTCTCGCCTCCAGCTTAGCCCCCTTGCTGGGGCTGAACAGGGTTTTATGCAGAGTTTCTCAAGCCTCTGCGACTTTGCCCTTTAGAATCAGTTGGCTGGCTCTTAATCCTTGGGTCTTGAACATCCTAAGGCTGTTGGGTCCCACTGTCTCATCAAGACCCTTGGATTTTGCTGCATGTCAGCTCAGCTGCAGTTGAAGCATCTCAGCCTCCAGATCCTGGATGTAGGAATCTTAGAGGATGGAAGAAGCTCTGTACTTGCCAGCCTCTCCATTTACTGAGCTCTCTCCTCTCCCTGCTCCTGGGGTACATCCCCCCAAGCACCAGGAAACAACTGTTCAGGGTGATCATCCGTGGGCCTGTTAGCAGAGATGGGATAATGTGAACGTCGTGTTTGAAATGTCATACTGTTTCCTCCAAGCGTTTTTCCAGCTGGGGATCTCGCTGAAGCTTGGCCTGCAGGCCTGGGATGCGGCTGGCTGGCTTCTCATGGTCGCACAGAAGGTTATCTGGGAACTGCTCACTGCACGTGGCCTGGGGCACTGGTGCAGGACAGTGCTGCACTGCTGTGGGTTGGTCAAGAGCTGATGGAGGCTGGGAGATGTGTTTGGAGGGAGCCAAGGTGGAGGTGAGGGGTGCGTATCCCAGACTGTGGCTCTGAATGTAGGGATCTTGCCATGCTTTGCACGTTGTCACCCGGGACTTGGAGAGACTTGTGCTTCAGGGCTATGCTCTTCCCTAAACTGGAGCAGAGCTGCAGTGACAGACTGGCTGCCTGTGACTCTGAGAGTCTGCTGGTGGCTTTTGTCTGGCCAGTTTTTGAGATCCTGTTGAACAGTCTGGCTCATGCTCCTGAGTGCACCAGAGCAGGGCTGAGCTCTGCCTGAGCATAACCTGTCCAAGGCATGAGTCAAATTACCCTGATTTTATGTGTGTGAGATATTAGCTTGTTTCAAGTTGCATCAGCTTCTGTTTGTGTCCAAGGCTTTAACAGTTGAAGACAGAAGGCAAAGCCCAACATTGCTTCCTTCCCCAGGACAGGTTGAATGGCTGGTGAGCCCTTTGAAGGTTTGATGTGACTGGCTGGGTTTGCTAAGCCTGATTGCTTTGGCAGGAGGGAGAGCAGCCTCCTCCAGCCTGATGACTTGGTGCATAAGGGAACTGGAGGCATGGGCCAGGCACGGTGTCTCCTGAATGGGAATAAATCTTGGAAAACAACCCTAAAGGGCTAAAGTTGCACGTAAAACAGTCGGGCATTGAGCCCAGACTCGGAGCTGTCTCATGGTGGTGGAAGGGCTGGGTGACCCCACAGAGGAGCCTGGATGCCCTCAGCAGATGCACTGATGACCCCTCACTCTCCTGGCTTGCTCCCCCCTTATATTTGCTCTAGGCACCCTTTATCTTTGCTCGGAATTCTGCTGGCTTTGCAGAGGGAAGTGGCCACGGCCCTCGTGTTCCTTCAGCCAGCTGAGTGCAGTTGGCTTTAATTCGTGGAAAACACGCTGCTCTCCTCTGTCCTGGAGGTTTTGTGGGAGCTTTCCAAGTTTGCACTGCTTGCATGTGAGATCTAGAGGGAGGCTCAGCTTGTGCTGTGTGTCCATGGTTGTGTTCATCCTCAATATGGAAACATCATCTGCTCCTAGGTGGAGAACTGCTGTTTTCCTCCCATCTTCCTGCTTCATCTGAATCCGGGCTTGGTTTTTTCTGGCTTCGTTCTGACCCTCCCTGTGAGCAGGGGGGGGTCTGGGAAGGACCAGACCCTGTGGCATTTCTCCAAGTGAGGGTTTTTAGGAAGCAGAGGGAGGCTGAGGTGAGGGACTGTGGCTGCCTGCAGTCAGTGGAGGCAGATTTGGAAAGCATGTGCCAGCTCAGTGTCCTGCTACCATGGCTCTCTCCCAGTGCCCAGAGCTGGGGGGAGCCCTGTGAGCCCCTGATTTGCTGGAACCTTGGGCTCTGAGCAAGGTCACACTCACGCAGCCTTTGGTGGGAAAGCTGCTTACGCGGGTGGGACAGGTGAGTCAGTGGCTTCCTCCTCATTTTCCGTCATAATCCCACTCTCTGGAGCTGCCTCCCTGCTCCCTGGAAGCCTCTGCATCTGCCTGTGCTTGCCTCAACCTTGCTGGTTGCTCCTGAGAGGCTCCCTCCTCTCCAGGCCACAGTCACCGAGCTGGGCAGGGGGGAGCAGGTTGCTCCAAATTTCTGTCACATTTGCTGTTTGGAGCGTTGACACTTGCCTTGCATTTAGCAGCTGAGGAAGCCAAGAGAGGCAGAAGAGCTGCTGCCTGCTCACAGGAAGCATTTAACTCTTGCCCTCACAGTTCCCTTCCCTGTGTGCTGGCCGGTCTCAGGTTGGCTGATAGAAAATGCTCGTGGTGCTCCCAAAATTCATTCGTGTTCAGTTACTTAAAAGATGAGCAGGGTTTTTGTGTGCCATTTCCTCTTGCTCTGGAAGAAAACAACGCTGGTGCCCTGGTGCCTGGGCAGAAGGGAGAAGGGGGAGCCCTGGCAAGGAAATAAGATCCAGAGAAATGTGTCACCAGCAGAAAGAGCAATTGTTTTCCTGCATTTCCATGGCAGAGCCTTGTCCTGTTCAGGCAGCCCGTGTTTGACAGCCAAGATAATACATTTATATTGATGTAATTAGCGGGATGTGGAGTTTGCTGAATGGCTTGGGGGCAGCCTGCTTTTCAGACTAACTCCAGCAAATAGATCAGGGAGGATTGGAAAGCTGCCGTGGGTTGCTGGAATTGGCCCGTTGGGTTTCTGGAGGTTGAATACATAACTGCTGATATTTCCTATTGTGCTGTACCCTGCCTATTTGAAAAGAAAATAACTCAAGGGAACATGGGGCTATTTTTGCCAGCTTGAGATGATCAAGTTTGATTTCTAAAAACTGAAGCCGAGTCTTTAGGCTTGCACATTAAAACCAGTGTTGGAACCATATCTCTGTTCCTCCACAAAAGCGTGCCTCCACACTTTGCCAACGGTGTAAACTCTAATGAGCGTTCATAAAAAAAGAAAGAGCTTTTCTGTTCCTGCAGTGCAACCCCTTTTGTAGGAAATGCTGTGGGCTTGAGCAGGCTCAGCATCAGGGATGGTGACAGTGACACTGTGTCAGGGCACTGAGCTTGTGTCCTGCCCCAGCCCTTGCCAAACCTCAGGGTTATCAGTGCATTCTCAATTTGGTGAAAGAGATACCAAGACCTTACAAAAAATTGTTGTCCTCTCCAGTGATGCTGCCCAGCTGCATTTCTAGTGTGATGCTTCCAGTTGCAATGGTGCCTTGGGTTTTAGCTTTTATATTTTTCAGATCCTCTACTGCTTAATGTATAACTCCGAAACTTCATATTAGGTGTTAGTAAATTCTCTTCACAGAGTAGTTAGACAAAACAATCCCTTCCCAGCTAGAGACTCAAGGACACCCAGTACCAAAAAGCAGAAACAACATCAAAGGGAAGAGGGCAAGCCAGGGGGCTGAGACGTCATAGCCTGGGGCTGTGGTTGAACAATTGACCCCAATATGTAGATGGGCCAAAACTTATAAAAGTGTAAAACTCGTGACTTGAATCCATCATGGATTTGACTTGGGTGTCCCTGGCCAGGCTCTTGCAGTGCCCAAGGTGTATCATTTCAATAAATTCCTATTATATTCCTTTTGCTCTGCCTAGTCTGTGTTCCATGTCAGCCTTTCCAGGCATCAGCACCAGAGTTTCCCCTTTAGCATCTTGTTCCCAGTCCCAGCCCCAGCCCGGGTGATTTCAGTTTACTGAGGATATCACAGGCAGCTTCCCAACTTGTGTCCTTCTGCTCCTGTAACAAAAACAGAGAAAGAACAGAGAAAGTTACTCATGGACAATTTAACTGGCAGCAAATTCCCTATGTTTGTGCTGCTCCATGGAAGTGGGAGCACAGCACCAGAGTCCTTGTATGCTGAGCTCTGTCCTCTCCTTTGGCCATCCACAGAGGCTGCAGCACCGATGTGATCAAGGTCTTGCTCTCCAGCTTGGCCCTTGTCAGTCTGCTTCCTGCAGACTCTGGCCAGCAGGCAGAGCTCTGGAAGTCCTTGGAATTCCAGCCCAGCCCAGCAGGTCTGTGCTGAGCTGCTGGGTGCTGACTGCTTTCCCTTCCTATCCCATGGTGTATGCAAGGATAATGATGGGATGTAGCACTTGGGGGATGCTCTGTCTGCTGGTGTTGGTCTCAGTCCCTCGTTTACTCTCCTGAATCTCCTTCCAGTGTGGGAGCAGCTCAGTGAGTGCCTCAGAGGTGCTGTGTGCCTGGAATTCCCTGGGTAGCTGCCCAGACCCTTGGGCTAAAAGGATTAGGGTGGTCCTTTTGAACCTGAAGGATTCCTGAATCAATCGCTTATTTACTCATCACTGGTCCCTGAGTGTCACTTGCCCATTCCTCCCTCTGCTCTCTCCCCAGTGGTGGGGAGTACTGGAAGAGAAAAGCTCTTTGTGAGTTCACCATCACCTACCCCAGGGGTATCAAGCTGCATCTGGTGCTGTGGCTGTGGGGATGGTGAGCAAGGTGAGGGGGCAGAATGGGTTCTCTTGCTCTGCCATGCTGCTAAAGAGGCTGTTCACATAGTGCCAGCTGAATCCTTATTTTTGTCCTCCCACCCCAACCTGAAATAGAGGAAGTAAGAGTGTGGTGGAGAGCCAGACACTTATGTACAAGGGTTCTTGTTGCCTCCATCTGCTAAAAGCCTGTCCCAAAGGAGACAGCACTTTCCCAAAGCTGGAATTTCATTAAAACAGGTTGTTTTGAGAGCAGAGAGTATGAAGGAGAAAGGGAAAATATCTCGGAGGAGGGAGGTTTGCCGAGGCAACTACTCAAACGTCATGGCTTCTGGGGGTGGGATGGGCATGTTGGCATAATCAGAGGAATTTGTGCTTCAGAATCTCCAGGAGATGTAGCTGCTAATGATGTCCTGGCTATGCAGAGTAATTAACATCTGTTTCTGTATTTGAACATTCAGGCAGCGTGCCCCGCCAGACATCGCTGCGTTCCCGTCCAGCCCCTCGGGAGCTCCTGCCCTGCTGCTAATTGTTGAGAGCTGTCCAGAGTCCTCCTCCACTCCATCCTGCTGTGCTCCCGAGGTGTGGCACTCCCTGCTCTGATAACAACTCACACCAGGATGCTGAGCAGCAGCTGCTGGCAGGGAGTGGGGCCAGTGGTGGGCACGGAACTGTAAAGTCACAGCCAGAGGTTCTGAGAGCACAAGTGAAGAGCTGACCCAAAAGCTATCTCCAGGAGGGACCAAGCTCCAGCTGGGATGTCCTGGGAAGCACAGAGCCCTCTGTGTGCTGGAGTTCAAGAGGATACTCATTGAGGGACCAAAAATGTAAGGTTGGTTGTCTCTGCTGGTGCCATGCTGATGGGCCTGAAGTCTCAGCAGTCATTTTTTCTTACATGCCTTTTTTCTCTCTGTCCAGCAGCTTGGGACAGCAGCTGCTCCTTCCGGGCTTGGTGTGCTCCCAGTGCTTGGTGCAGGGACCTTCTAGCATGCTCCACTCAGCGGGTGCCAGCAGTGGCTGCTCGGGACCAGGGACACCAAGCTGACCCTCTAGCGACTGCCCCTGGACCTGCCAGGCAGGAATTGTGTTGGGTGAGAGGCTTTTGTGACTCAGCTGGGCTGGGAGGGGCTGGAAGGAAGGAGATTTCTCTCGTCTGGTTTGTGAGCACAGTTACCCTGCTTCGTGTCTCTCATGCCTCTCTTTCTTGTCTTTTTTCCTTGTTTGAATTCCTTCTCTGAGTGTCTCCATGCTGTCTGTGTGCAGGCTGCACGCTTAAATGGGTGGGGATGCCAATGTCCTCTGGTTCTCTCATGGTGGAGAAGAAACTGTGAGAGTGGAAGAGAAATTGTGGGGTCTTCCAGCACCTTGCAATCTTAAGCAGTGGAAACTGCATGACTGTTGCAGAGTGTGTTTGAGGCAGGGCAATAAATGAAGAAACTTTGCAGAGCTTTGCCTGCAGTAACCACAGAGCTGTGGCAGTTCCCAGCCCCCTGGGACAGAGAGGTGACTGTGTTGTGCCTTATGTGGCTGGGCTGCTCTCAGCCTGGGCACTCAGAGCCTGTGCTATGGAGGCAGGACGAGGTGGTGGGAAGCCAGCCTGAGCTTGGACCGTCAGGATACGTTTGCAGTGTGTGCTGGTGTTGTCCTTGGATTCAAATGATCCAGGTTGATGTGGCCTCATCCAGATTGGGGCTTTGGATTAATCAAATGGACACCAGTGCTTGCTGTATGTTGACCCACCTGGTTTGGCTGGATGTTTATGTGTTGCTGGTGTCCAGCCACAGCAGAAGATCTGCAGGAACCTCTCATAGCTTTGGAGGCCATGAGCACTCTGGTGTTCAGGTGGTGACTGTCACCAGGCAGGTATTGGTCAGATCTCCACCACAGCATCTTCTCATGGGTGAGAGAGATGAGGTGGCATTCCTGCTCTTGGATCTGTTTTGATGCAGCCTTGGAATGTCTTCCAAAAGCTACTGCCCTTGTTCCTGTTGCCTGACCTTGCCATGTCTTAGCAAGCAGAGCCTGCTGGAGGGGAGCCTGGGGGTGTGCAGCACCACACAAGGCTCAGGCAGCTGATGTGTCTTGCAAGGCACGAGGGAGTGACTCCAGTAACATGATCTCCTCTCCATCTGCACTTTTGGTTCAGGATGCAGCCAGCAGCTCTTGGTTAAAGCTCAGCTCCCTCCCCGTGCTGGAGGTACCTCTCGTGGCTGGCTTTGCTCCACCATTACTCAAACCATCTGTGCTGTGTTTCAGCCCTCTCAGAGTACAGCCTTTTCCTCATATGACCATTGTGTTTGTTCAAATGACTGTTGCCACAAGATATTGCCTAAGGTGTGTGTAATTGAACACATCCTACAATTCCAGCTGTACTGGTGTAGCTGAAGAGGAGGCACTTGTGATGGAGAGAGTGAGCCAGTAAAACTACTCTGGTGGGGAGAGGGGAGGGTTGTGGTGGTGTCAGGCACTGTTTTGTTTGTATCACTTCCTTGTACCAGGTGTTACTCCACACCTATAATTTCAATACAGTATAATCTCCTAACAGAAGCAATGGCATGGCTGCCACATCAGTGTGCAGAAGGATTGATGCGTTTTTCAGGTGTCATCTGGAGGTAGAGAGGGGTAAGCAGTAATGCAGTGTTTTTGCATTAAATGATTGTGGTGAGCTGTGCTTCCTGTTGCTTGGAGAAGCTGTGGTTGCCCCATCCCTGGAAGTGTTCAAGGGCAGCTTGGATGAAACTTGGAGCAGCTTGGTTTAGTGGAAGGTGGTAGGAGATGGGCTTTAAGGTTCCCTCTAATCCAAACCATTGTGTGATTCTATAATTCTAGACAAGGGACTTCCTCTCTGCCCCCTGAGTCTGTCCCACCTCCCTATTCTCCTGGTTTCCTGTGCTCCTGGGGAAGGCAGGAGTCTCTTGTGCAGCTCTCAGCAGTTCTAGTGTTTTATCTCTTGATTGTTTGTGATGGAAATGCCAAATGGCACCATTGTCTGACAGGCTTCTCCCACCTCTATGCTTGCCTGAGGCACAGCCAGAGATGTGTTGGCTTAAATCTAGGCCAGTTGGTTGGAAATTGGGACGTGGTGCCTGATGAAAGCCAGGGAAAGCCAAATTGCATTAAAAGGGCAGGAGACAGCCAGGTGCTGCTGCCTGTGTGGCTTGGGCAGGGCACTGCAGTGAGGACTGGAGCTGTCTCTAGGAAGGGATGCAACTGGATGTGTCTTGGGCAAATGATATATTTACTGTCTGTCTAATCTGTGTTAGAATGAAAGCTGTGACTGGAGTGTCTGAGGACAGTGTGCTCAGGGAACATCTCTACCTCCTGTCTCTCAGACTTTGCTTTCCAAGTCTGTGCCCTGAGTTTTCACTGGCTGTGAGACTGTTTCTTGCTGCAATTCTCTTCCCCTCTATTCTGCAGTGGCCAGCCCTTCGTCTGCTTATCTGTCAGCTTAGCATGATCTGAAGATACAATCCCTGCTGTCCTTTTGGGAATGACCTCGTGTTTGTGCTGTGTCTGGGCCTCTGTGAATTTGGGTTGCTGAGTGATTGGGAGGAAGGAACTTCATGGGTCATCAAGTCTAGTTCCGTGCTGCTGAAGATGAGCAGTCATCTCATGCAGGTCATGAACTTCTCCTGGAACAAACTGTTGGAACTCATGCTGTGCTTTTTTCCCCAGTGCTTCTGGAGCAGCTGGTCCAGAGATCTGCTCTTGGAAAGGTTAGAAACCCTCCTCACACTTCCAGTGTCCACTTTTCCTGGGTTGGTTTGTTGTGCCTGTGTCGTTGCGGAGTGTCAGTTTGCAGATGAGATGATGACTTGCACATTTTTTACCTTCCCTGGTTCTCTGTAACCTTTATGTCCTGCAGCAGTTGTGGCTCTGGATGGAGATTTGTCCTGAGAAATGTGCTGAAGGCTGTTTTGTTTACCCATTTGGGCAGCTTGGGTTGGCTGGGCCCATTTGTTTCCTTATTGTGCTTTTGAGTGTTTCAAGTGCAGGTGGAGCTGTGAGCTGCCCAGTTTGTGAATGTACAAGTACAGAAGAGTGCTTTTTGTGCTGCTGTCATTTCTGTCTTCTTTTTTAATGTTTGTCCTTGCTACTTGTGCCGTCTTGCCCCTTCAGGAGGGGAGAGATGTCAGAAACATTTGAATCAAGGTGAACCTGATAAAGCAGTGTATTGAAGAGCCAGTGCCTGGCTGTTACTCGTGGCTCTTATTCATGTTTATCTCTAGCTGTGAATGTGCAATAACAACAGTTCTGTTCAGCACAGGCTGGCACAGCCTCAGACAGGAAGATCTGCTGTTTACCAAGCAACACTCTGCTATAAGTGAGAAAGAGGGGAAAAAAGTGGTTTATTGCTGCTGGGTAGCTCAGAGTGTAGTTAAACCTTTGTGAAAAAAGAGGAAACTAAGAGCACATGTGTTACTCAAGATGCATTTTTCCTGGCAGGAGTCCCATGTGTGTGCTCTTCTTGCAAAGCATCCCTGCGTATGCTCCTTCCCATTAAATCCATAGCATATTGGGAGCAGGCAGGCAAGAGCTTCCTGTTTTTATAATGCAACTGGTCTCAGCAGGCAGTCTGTCGGGGTGATTTTTCAGCCTGACATCTTCTGTAGCTGGGGCAGCCTGTGAGCTGAGTAGGATGACAGAACTCTGCTGCAAGGATTATAAACACGGGGAGGAAAAGATCTGGAAATGAGATCTGCTGGTAAAGCTGCTCGGGATTGGATGCTGTGGCTTGTGTTGTTTGGTTTCTTGCCCTGTGAGTGTCTCTGTGGCATTTCCTTGCTGCTGGGGCTCAGAGGGCCCTGCCAGCCCACCCACGCCATGGTGTGCTCCAGAGTCACCCACAATTGGCCAGGAACTGCGGGATACACCAGCACATTGCACTTCACTGGAGCAGTGCTAATTAACTTAGTAGAGCACTGGGGTTGTGGGGATTTCGTTGTGTGGGTTTTCTTAAATGTGTGTTTACTCAGACCCTTCTGCAGCAGTGCCCTTGTTGCTATTTTCATGCTCGTTCAGCTACTGCTTTGCAGTTGTTGGTGGAGATGAGGTTTGAAGTTTACTCTTATTTTGAAAAAACCTTCCTGCTTCTCCTCTTTTTCTCCCTCCAGCTTGTGATTAAGATGCTGATTGCCCTTTCAGATCCGTGTAATCCCCTCTTTCAAAGTGACTGGGATAGATTTCCAGTAGCTCCCTGGATTATCTGTCACTGGTTTCCAGTGTCCAGTGCAAGGGAGAAGAGGAAACTTTGTTCAGACTTTGATGGTAGTTGTTCTGTGGCTAAGCTGGCTCTGCAGTACATCTGTTTCTCCTATCAATCTTTCACTTCAGGCTTCAGACACCTCTTCCTCTGCCTGCATATATATGAAGTCAGTGCTGGGCATTAAATGCAGCTTAGCTCAATTCAGCTGCTGTATATGAATTTCTTCTGGGCTAAAGTTGGGCCAGAACCAGTTTCAAGGCAGCTGAAAAAGGTAAAGACCCTCAAGCTTGCCATTGCATGTTGGTGTCTGTGGCCAGAGACATGTGCTGCTGTTCTGGGCTTTGTAGCATGGAGTGTGAGATCCTGTTCTGTGCTTGTCTAGGGCTCCAGGTTCAATTATCTTGTTACCTCGTTAATAGCCCATCTGGAAATCTGCTTCCAGACAGTGCATTTCAGCTAGTGATATCTCTGCAAGTGGTGTACTGCTCTATTTCTCACCAAGACCTGGAAAACAGCTCGCTTAAAGCTTCCTGTCCCCTCAGTTTCCTGCAAGACCAGAATATCTGACTCTCTTCCCTCTTCCCTCTGCCCCAGAACAAACATTTGGGTGGGTGAGTTTCACCCTTTGCTCCCTTTTCTGTCCTCCCACGTGCAGTGCTTTCACACTGCTTGTCATCCTCGTGCCTTGCACACCTGAGGACTTACCTGGCAAGTAAGGCAGAGCTTTCTGAGTCACGGGACCCCAGGAACTCTGTGGTGGAGCACGAGGGCTGGAAAAGCTTCTCCCCTCCCAGCTGAATGCACCAACCCCTGTCCCATCCCTCCAGTTATAGCCCTGCCTCAGTCTGTCCTTGGAGGTGCCTTCCCAGCCCTCCCTGCTAGAAGCTTTGCAAGGAATTGGAACTTGCTGACACCTTCACTTCCTGCCAAGACTGCGGCACTTGGGCTGGCTTGGCACGTGAGGGCAGGGAGAAGGAGCAGCAAAACTTTGTCTTGTCCCCAGCTGTGTGCAGGACACCTGCACAGGACACTGTGTGTGCTCAGCACAGAGTGTTCCAGCTCAATTGCTCCTGCTGCTCTTGAGCCCTGGAGCTCTCGTTGAGTTGGCTTTTGCAGCTTGGATTTCAGTGCTCTGTCTGCCTGAGGTGGGTGTCTTGTTGCTTGTCTGCTCTTCCCCTGCTGCCTTGTGGAAAAATAGAGGATTTTTCCCTTCCTTTCCTGGGGTTATTTCTTTTCTCAGGGTCATCTCAGCCTGGTGAATTCCAGCCATGCTCTTGGTGCCTGGTTTTGCATGGCCTCAGGTCCTGCCACCCTGGCTGGAGCTGCAGGCTGGCTAGATCACACAAATGCTTGAGCTCCTTTCCCTTCCTTGGCTAGCATAGCACCATCAGACACTCCCCTCTGCATTCTTAGCTATCCCAACCTGCTCTGGGACTTTATAACCTTAAGCTGCTATGCACCCTCCCAGCCCTGCACAGCATTCCCTGCTTGCCCTGGCTTCCCTGAGCATGTGCCTCCTTCAGGGGAGAGCTGCTGTGCATAGAGGCAGGATTGGTGGGGGGCCAAGGGTTGCCCATTCCTTCAGGATGTCTGAAGTGCTCTCCTCCAGCTCGATGCCCCCACACAGCCCCAGCTCCTGCAGCTGCCCCTGAGCTCCTTGGTGTTTAAGGGTGTGAGTCACATCCTGCAGTCCCCAGAGAGGAGGCTGCTCCTCCAGGGCTGTGTGTGGGCACTGGACAATGGGAGCTCTTCAGGAGCCCTGGTTTCTCCCTGCCAGCAGCAGCCTACATGGGACTGAAGGCAGAGAGCTCCTCCTTTGCTGGTGACAGTGGTCCCAGATCCCAGCACTTCTGGCTCCCCAGAGAATGGTCATGGCCCCGAGGCTGCCAGAGCTCCAGGAGTGTTTGGAGAATGCTCTCAGGCATGGGGTGGGATTGTTGAGGAGTCCAGGAGTTGGACTCATGATCCTTATGGGTCCCTTCTACCTCAGGACATTCTGTGGTTCTTAGTCAGCCCCCAGGCAGAGGAGCTCACACAGCAGAGGGAGGAGAAGGGCTGGTAGTTCAGCTTCAATCTTAGAAGAAAGTCTCCTGCAGCTTCCTCTGGGCACAGCTTTGGGGGATGTATTTCCCTCAGGTACATGGTGAACCTTCTCCTGGGCCAGCTGCTGGCCCTCACCTCAGACCAGAGCTGTCTGGAGTTCAGTATGTCTGATGGTATTTTCATTCCTGGATCTTCCCTGGAGCAAGGGAGTAGTTCAGAATTGACTTGATTTATAGGCTGGGGGAGTAGAGGAATGAATGAAGTGGCAAAGTCTTGTCCCTGAGTTTCCAAGGCTGAGAACCAAGAGAGGCTGGAATATTCAAGCACGAGCAAAGCTGGCTCGTGCCATGTGGATCACTAAATTACTAGGAAAAGGAGTGTGGGGTATCCATCACAAAGAGGGGCTGCTGCACGTGGGACCAGCTGGGGTGAGTCTGCCTCACCGATTTCCTCAGTGGCTGAGGCGGCTCCAGGGACCTCTGTCTGTTCTTCCTGCTGCATGCCAAAGGGAAGAGCTTGGGGCTCGTGCTAGGAAAAGTTGATCCTGCAACTTCCTAGATGCACTGAAACACATGGGCTAGTTCCCTTTTTTTTTTTTTTCTTTTTTTTTGCTCTCTTCAGAGCCAAAGCCTACTTTGAAACTGGAGGGAAGGAAAGGGGGTTGGGTAGATCCCCACCCTTCCTGTGACATGAGAGCTGGGGCCGAAGGGTCAGCACTGCTCACTGGTGTGGAGGAATAAGGTTATGTGGAAGCATCCAGCAGCTGCTTTGCTGTCCTGGCAGCAGGAGGAGCTCCATGGGACAGTTTTGCTGTCCTGCACACCCTGTACATTCCTGCTGCCCGGGGCCTGGTGGAGAATTTGAGAAAGGGTCTGCATCACGTACCACAGATCAGGGTAAGCAGCTGTGAGTGGCTTAGGGGTGGTGAGATCAAACCTGCTTTTATTTTGGAAATTATATTTTAGGAGCAGTTACACAGCGTCAGTTCAAACCTGGTAATTATTGCAGCTGTGAGGGGCAGAAAACCAAAATGCAACCTCAGCATCTTGCTAAGGTGCTTAACTGTTAATTTCCATGAGTGAGATCCACCCTTCTCAAGACACTTCAATCTGTTCACATTGTTGTTTTCTCTCCAGATTAGGTAGGTGGAAGTAGTGCTTTATTAATTAAAGGAAAATTCCTGCTCCCTCCTGCCAAGACAGAGGAGCTCTTGGCAGTTTGCTTCCTTTTTGGTGACTGAAGTGAACTCCCCTGTTCAGCCAGGTGCCTGCAGTTCATCTCCTGGGGCATCTCCCTGCCCAGTGGCAGAAATTCCTCAAAAATAAGGCTGAGTGCTTCCAGAGAGGCTTTCTTCGTCTTTAATTGACTCCTTCCCTTGCTGGGGTGCAATTTCCATTCTCACCTTGACTTCTTGGAGGCTCCTCATTTGTTTAGTGTTGGCCAAAGGCGTTTTGGGGCTCAGCATGGTGAGCACGTCCATGCTTTGCATTGGGCTGTAGCACTGCTGCCCACTCCTGTTCTCAAACTGGTTCTCCCTCTCCCCACCTTTGGTCAACGTTCCCCCTTCAATATCATTCATTGGCTGCTCTCACCTGGCATGAGGGTGACCCTGAGGAGAGGGATTTACTGCTTTGCCTGGAGAAATCCGATTTCATGCAGCGCTCACAGCCAAGCAGCCCAGTTAGACCAGACAGTCTCGGAGATCACTCCGACTTAGCTACGTTATCCTCCACCTATTTATAGCTCCTTTCCTCTCCCAGCTCCACCCACCGTGGGGTTTTACTGCAGGTGTTAATGCAGGGCTCCCAGCCTTTCCCCTCCCTGCGGAGTGGAGCTGCCTGTTGTGGCTCCCTGGTGTGGAGCTGGTGGAGGAGACGGGCTGGGGGAGCAGCAGCGATGCAGGCAGCAGGCACGTCTGGCTCCTCTGGGGATGAGTTAAAACTGGCCTTTCCATGGGCAGCAGGAGGAAGCAAAGGGTTCAGCTTTACCAGCTTGAGGAATTGGTCTTGAACTAGGCTGTGGAATTGCTTTATGTGGCAGTTTAACCCAGCTCAAGAGGGAAAAAGCTACTGATGCCTGGGCATCCTTCCTCTGTTTGGCTCAGCCTGCAATGAGAGGCTGCTCTACACAGCTTGCCTTTACTTATGTACTTTATCATGATAGAACCCGAGTTTTGAGGTAAGAGACAGTTTGTTCTTCTAGTAGGTGTAAGACCTGCATCCCCTGTGCCTTTGCTGCTGGAGCACGTAGGGCCCTTGGGATGGGGTGGAAAAGCCAGAGACACCACAAGTGTGGGATGACTGATGTCTCCATATAGACTGAGTTGATGATACTTGGAAATGCTTTTCCCCTTACATCGTGTGCCTTCCATTTAGCCAGAAAATCAGATTTGTTACAAAGTAACTGTTTGAAAAAAGTGAAACCTTGCTCTTGGGTAGTGGGGATGTGTGGCTGACGTACAGCAGCGAGGCAGCCCAATTAAAGCAAGGAGGAGGCAGAGAAAACTGCGTTCTTGGGCTTTTTTCAGATTTCTTTGGTTCATCCCGGCTTTGCAGGCTACAGAGACTGTGACAGAGCAGTTAACATTCTCCAATTAATGACCTAATGCAGGCACATTCTGGTATTGAGCTTGTAGCAAAATTGCACCTGCTCCTTGAGCTGCTGCTTTTGAGAGTCTATTATCTATCAAGGTCTTTCTTGATCCCTTAGATCAATCCTGGGATTGAAAAGCTGTATTTTAGGACTCCTCATCTCAGCCTTTTTATGGCAAAAGTAGTTTCTTCGCAAAGGTCTTTCTGTAGTTCATTCATCTCCTTAAATCCTGGCGGGTAATTGAATAAGCTCAGCTGTGCTAATTTTTCCATCTTCCTTGTTACTTCTTTCTTGCTCTGTTAAATGTTACCTTGATCCATTGCTCCTGACACGCATCCAGATTGTCCTGCCTTTTCACTTGAAGGAGAGACTTGTGTGTGTTTAAACTTCTTTTAATACAGAGGACATGAAGTGTTTCTGGAGTCTAATTGTGAGGATGCTTGAGGAATAAATTCTGAAAAGTAGGAAAGAGAGAGAAAGAAAAGGAGGAGCAAAGCCCCAGACCTGCTTCTGTGGGTAGGAGCATGCTCACGATCAGCTAAAACTTGCCTTGAGCTGAAAGTGAACAGTGACAGAAAATACTTGTGCAGATCCCCAGTTCGTCCAGTTTCAGTCCTACCGGGGTGTTAGTGGGAGACGGGAAAAGAAGTATATTTTATTTTACATGTAAGCACACAAGCTGTCCAGTCCTTGTAGCTGAGTAACTAAAACTGGTGTGCCAGTCAGAGCACAGACTAACCTGATGTGTGCAGTCCCCAGGGGCTGCTTGGGCTCCAGGTGGGCCTGACTTGTCCCATTTTCTGCTTCTTTCCCATGTGTGAAGGGCTTTGTGTTGGGCTTTGCTGTGCTTCCCTGTGCCAAGGAACTCCTGATTCTTAACTTGAGGGGAGCCTCTTCTAGAGCCCCCACACTCCCCATCTCTTCAGTGACACAGCCCTTCCCATCCCAGTGAGCTCTGGGATGGGGACCCTGATCAGAGCATGCATTGGTAGGCTTTAAAACTGGAGGTTGATGCTGAAATCGTACCTTATCTTTCTCTCTTTTTCTTTCCTTTTTTTCCCCTTTCTCTGTGTTTGTTTGTTGTTTTGTTTTCCAACTCTGATCAGAACCGACCTTCCTTTGTCCAGCGTGCTGGGATCTCTGCAGCAGCCCATGCCGCAGCGCCTCGCCCGTTCCACCCGAGCTGCCCATGCCACTGGCTTGGACCTAACCTAGGCTCAGTCTCAGCAGGCCTGGGCAGGGGGGAACCATGGGGAGCTCTGCCTCATCGCTGGCCGCAGAGACGGAGTCGGACCATGGCTTCAGTAGCTCGCCCTACCCGGGGCACCCGGCCGTGGGCTGGTATAGGAGCAGTCCCGGTGGCCCCGTGTGGGAAAGTGCCCTTATAACACGGCAGCACCAGCACTTACAGCACCGGCTGCGAAGGTAAGGAGGAGGGGAGGAACCTGCTCACCCGCTCAGCTGCTCACCTCCCGGCTTCAGCACAGCGCTGCCTTTCGGACACGACTTGCTTTGCATCCTGCTGAGCGTTGGGTCCCTTCATTCAGAGGCTCAGTTCAGTTCCTCGGGAAGCCAGAGCCAAATTCTCACTGATCTGAGTGGTGCCAAACCCTGGCGTTACACAGGGGGGCTGATGTCTCCTGCAGAATGGACTGCAGGACTCACACTCACCTAAATTGTCAAGGTGGCTGCCTGGAAATGGGATCTCAGTTCCTCGTTTTCCATGTTCTCATGGCTCCTTTTCTTTATGGCCTCCCAACCACACTGTAGCATCACAAGTGGAGGATTGTGTCTCCAGGTTGGGTGGCAATAAGTTGCAAGAGTTTCTGGACTCAGAAGAGCCAGAGAAGCTGTTTTCATTCAAAAGCAGTGAAATGCTTTTGAATAACAGATCCACAGGAATGAAACGTACCAAAACAGAATTACTCTTAAAAACAGATTAGTGTTTCCAGCCCTCCATTCCTATCCCACCTCAATGAAATCAGCACCTCAGATGTGTCTCTGAGCTGTTGCCTCTGCCCCTTCCGCATCAGCCACTTGCAGTGAGGAGTTTCTCTTGTTTTTGGGGGGTTGGTGTCCTGCATTCAGTCTCTGACAGGTAGAGAGATTTATCAAAAAACATCCCAAACCCCTCTGCCTGGGGGCTTGGCTACAGAGGCTGCTGTGTTTTGTGCTGATAACGTTTGAGCCTTTGCCTAATGCCTGCTTTGTGTGGACTCCAGCCTGGATGGGTGTCCATACCTGCTTGAGTCTGTTTGGAGCTGCTGATCATTTAGGAATAGCTGCTTGCTCTGAGTGTCCCTGAGCTGTCCTGGCGTTCCCCTGGAGGTGTTTGCTGTGATGTTGGTGCAGTCCTTGTTTTCCTGCCTCCCTGCTGCTGCGAGGCCTGGGATGTGCTTCCTGGGCTCTGGTGCATGACTCTAGGGCCTCCCAGCACTGTCAGGCTTTGCTCCTTTCTGGCCCTGGCTTGGGTCTTCTTGTTGAGCTGGGAACAGTGTGAAACCAATAAGTTGTTGTTTACTCTCTAGCATAGACTTGAGTACCTTCAAAAAAGATATTTTGTGCAGTTCCCAAATTCAGTTCCTTTGTGTGTGGTAACCTGTGTGGCTGGTCCACAGCTCTGGTGGGTGATCTGTGCTGTGTGGATTGGTTCCTTCTGATTTAGAGGGATCCTGCAAACAGAGCTGGGTTTTTACTGTAGGATTATCCCTTCTGGACTGCTGGTTTTTCCTCTGTTGCCTTGAGGAGTTGGGAAGGTGTCTCAGCTCACAGATATACTCCCTGGTATGGCTGTGTACTGCCAGAACTGAAATTTAGGAACTTCCAGTGTACCCCTGGCCCTGGCCACTAGAAAAGGCCGTGTTTCCACAGTCTTGTGTGTGGCAGCTGAGGCTGCTCATGACTCCCAAGTCTGTAGTTTGAGGAACTAAGTGATATCTTGACACGTGTAAATAAATTTCCTGAAGAACCAGCCTTGGTGGTGGAGCGGATGTTGGGGCAAGAACAGGAACTGCTGGTCGTGGCGCAGATAACGCCGGTGTCCTGTGGGGACAGGGTTGGCTTTTGTGATAATTCCTTATTTCCCCTGCTCAAGGGAGAGCAGAACTCATCCCAGCTCAGTGCTGCGTGGTTCCTGGAGACAGGAAAATCACTGGCCGTGATTCACTGAGCAGTGAGTTGCGTGGGAAGAGCTCGCTCCAGGCACTGATTATGGAAGTGGGTTCAAAAGACCTGCTGAGATCAGCCAGGCTGCCAGGCATCAAAGGGCTGCTCCCAGGGAACAGCAGGGCCAAGGAGCAGCGGATGATTGGTTTCCAGAGAGGAACAGATAAATATATTCTTTTAAAAAATTAAGTAAGTCAATAGAACAAGTCAGGGTAGGTATCCTGCCTGTGCATGTCCTCGTCCCTGGAGTCATGTAGTGTAGGAAGGAAGTGGAGTACTGGGGAGTCAATTTGAGGCTGGGCAGGAGTTCTAGGATAGACTTTGCTTTTCCTGCTGATTTTCTGTCTCTGCCTGCAGCCACCTTCAAAGCTGATAATGCTTTGGCTGGAGCAGCACAGAGCCAAGCTGCTCTGGGCTGTCTCAGGGATGAGCTTCCTTGGCAGAAAAACAGGGACACATATACTTAGTGAGTGACTTTGGTCTGTACTTGATGGGGGAGCTGGGGGAGTCATCCCTCATGGTGGGATGGGAATAAGGGTCTGAGAAATCAGATTGGCTTTCAAGATTTTAGAACCTGGGAGGAGGCTTCACTGTCTTCTGTTGGCTGGGTGAGGCTGATGGTGTGGAAGTCCCTGTCTGCTGAAGACAGGGAGACAAGAGGGAGTAGAGAAAGGGCCTTAATGGTAGAAGTAGCAGACTTGTGACAGCCAGATTTGAGTCCCTGATCTTTTCTGAGTGGGGCTGCACAATCTCTTTCTGAGTATCAGCATTGAAACAGGAGCCTGTCCTTTTCCCAGTGTGCCAGGAGGGCACAGCTCCTGAAAGACTGGAGGTACCTAATACTTGGTATTCATGTTGGAGGGATCTGATTGCAGAAATCTCTGCTTAGGGCAAAGATGTTGGGTTTAAATTCACTCCTGGTAGTTATGTGCAGCCAGACAAATTCTGGCTCAGCTACAAGTCCCCTTGGGCCCTGTCTTGCTCATGTGCTTGAAGGTGCTTGGCCTGGTCTGTTGTTGGGTGGGAGCGTTCAGCTGAGCCTGGGCATCCATCGTGGCCAAGCTTCCTGATGTGCCAAACCCTTCCTGGAGCTGGGAGCAAGAAGGGGCAGTGCCACAGGCTTGGTGCTGGCAGCAGGACGTGGCTCCATGGCTGTGGCTGCCACCATGGAATGGTTTGGGAGCAGTGGGATTGCAGTGGTTTCTCCTGCTGCTGCTGGAAGGGTGGTGGCACCTCTCCAGGGTGCATCCTTCAACTCTAAGGGGTTAGGAGGGAATTCGGGCTCTGAACTGTTTCCTGATGAGATATAAGGGAATGTTCCTGTTCACCTATCCCTCACTCCCAGAATTCATGAAGAGAGTCCTGTTGAGTACCAATAACTTCTGGATTTCACTTCTGGGAGAGGCCTTTGGGGAAAGGGTTGCAAGGTCTGTGCAGCTGACCTAAGTGTCTCTGCCCACTACTTGCTTTGGCTGAAGCTCTCTGAATGCCTTCCTCTTCCAGAGGATATTAATTTCCTCTGTGGGCTCTCCCACAGAGCTGTGCAAAGGGTTTTTATTTTTCTATAAGAGCCTTTGCAGAATGAAATACCTCCAGGTCTCAATGCCTGTGGAGGGAGGAACACATTCTTTTATTATTCTTTTATTTTATTATTATGATGTGCTAAAAGTAAAAATTTACATAAAAATATGTAAATCTCCCTGCTTTTAGAGGGAAGTGAGGGGACCTGCTTTTATTGTTGGCAGGTGGTGGGAGGGCACTTGCTGTGCCACCCTCTGCTCCCCAGAAGTACAACTTATTTCTGGGGAAAATCTCGGGGCAAGCCCGAGTGTCCTGAGTGTTTGTGAGCCCTTGGCTCAAATACATGAACAGCAGCAAGTCAGAACTGCTGGACAGCATCAGAGAGGCCTCTTCTGTGGGCTCTGACTTGTTTTGAGGCTGGTGGAGATTTTAATAACTGAACTCTGGCATATGGAAGTATGGAGGGAGCTATGTGGAGCAGGAATGTGGCTCTGTGCTTCTCCTTCCCATCCCCCCTCCTGTGGCACTTCAGCTCTGAGAGCAGCACAAGCAGAAGTGTCTGAAGGACACCAGGACAGTGTTTAGTCTGGAGAAAAGAAGGCTCAGGGGGCATCTTCTGGGTCTCCACAACTCCCTGATAGGAGAGTGCAGCTGGGTGAAGGTCAGGCTCTGCTCCCAGGGAACAAGGGACAAGGATAAGAGGAAACAGCCTCAAGTTGTGCCAGAGGAGGTTCAGGTTGGATGCTGGGGAAAAAATTCTTCACAGGAAAGGTGGTCAGGCGTTGGAGCTGGCTGCCCAGGGCAGTGGTGGAGTCACCATCACTGGAAGTGTTCAGAAAGCATGTGGATGTGGCACCTGGGGACATGGATCACTGGTGGTCTTGGCAGTGCTGGGGGAGCAGTTGGACTCGATGTACTTAGAGGGCTTTTCCCAACTAAATGATTTTGTGTGTTTCTTGTTGGGGAAACCAGGGCCCAGAGAAATGAGGTTCTCAGAAAAAAAGCTCGTGGTAAAGCATCAGGTGACTGCAGAGAATCACTGGTGATTGCCAGCTTCTGTTTTCTGTCATCAGATCTCAGACTGGGCATCAGCCTTGGGAGGTCTGGCAGCCTCAGCAGTACAGGTAACCCAGCAAACCTGGGGTGGGGCAGGCACACATCCCTGGGTTTTATCAGCAACCTGCATGGATTTGGGTGTGCTCAGAGAGTTTATTTTTCCCCTTTCAAGAATCACTGACTGGTTGGGGTTGGAAGGATCTCTGGGGTCCAGCTGGTCCATCTCCCTTCCTAAGCCTCCATGCAAAGGACAGATGTGGCTGTGGAACCAGAGGGGGATGACCAACACGTGCTCTGTGTATCCACAGAGGCGGGGCAGTACTATCAGCTCTCATATTCAAGACATGCCTGCTCATCACATAGGAGTGAAGCCTGTGCTCCCCAGGTGCTGCAGTGAGGTGGATGCATCCCTGTGTGGATTGTGCTCCCTCTGGAAGTTGCTGTGGAGTTCAGCTGGGATTTGGTGGAGTAAAGATGCTGCAGGTTGTTGTGGATACTTGTTTGATGGGAATGTTTGGTTTGTAACTGTTTGCTCACCAGTTCTCACCAGAGCCCGTGGCATCTGGAGCAGTGTCTTGCTCAAGGAGGTGTTGCAGTGCCAAGGAGCTGGCAGCATGGAATGTTTCATCTGCCTGAGGCTCCCAGCTCTGCTCATCCCTTTCCACACTGCCTGTTCCAGCGGTCACAAAGCCCATTAGTTGTTTAAATTAGGGCTATTTATAGCTCTGGAGCCATGGATAACTTGGAGGGTGGTGCAGAGCAGTGGAGACCAGAGTTCTCAATAGATCCCCAAACAAACCCTCCCTTTGCTCCCTGTGTGTCCTCCGACCTTCCTCATTTCCACGTCCCACAAGAGCCATCCTGCCTCAAAGGAGGTCAAATCCAGGGCAGAGGCAGCTGGAGCACGTCCTCATCTTACACAGCAGGCTTGGCCAAATCTGAGCAGAAGTGCCTGACCTTCTTGCCTGGATGTTGCTGTCACAGCATGGAGAGCACAGCAGAGCTGTCCCTTTGACAGTGTCAGCCTGGAGAAGGGAAAAACCAGTACCTTACCTGGTTTGGGGTGCTCCTGTCTGCAGGAGCTGAGCATTTTGCTCCAGGACCATGGATTCAGGTCCTTCTCCGAGTGCAGGTGTTGGGGAGTTTTGCTTTGGATGCTGCATTGCATGAAGGATTTTAGCATCCAGCTTTGGCTGTGCATAGATCCAGTCTTAATCTCTTTTGGGAAGAGGTCCTGCAGATGCAGTTTTGCTGTGGAAGAAGCTGGTCTCTTGTAAGTGATGCTGTGGGAATATGTGGCTTAGGGCCTGGGAAAGCCCTTTGGTACTTGGTGTTTTTCCAGGTGTGTTGGGGGTGGGGAGGGGGAGGAACTGATAGTTTGTGACTTTTTGGGGTTTTTAAAAATTTTTTAAGAGCAGGAAGCAGTAAGAGGAGCCAGAGCAGGGGGTTTTTTTTTGTTTGTTTGTTTTTTCCAGAGTCACCCTTCTGCATTGCTTCTTTGGCTGCATAGGGAGAAACGTGGTCTCGTGTCTCATGGCAAATCACTTGTCTCTCTGAGAGGTGTCATACATGTAGCCTGGACTTGTGAAATGGTCTCAGTCCTCTGGCAGGAGCTGGTGGATGGATGTGATGAGAGTGGGAAGCTCAGGAACCTGGTTGAGCTGCTTCAAAGGAAGGAGGAAATGTAGGAAAGTGTGTGTTTGGGATCAGGATGGAAACTGCAAACACATCCCCCTAACAGTATGCAGCCTCTGTCCTGGAGGGAGATGGGCCTGCAGTGACCTCATGTGTCGTGGGCTTGTGAGAGGAGGGCTGAAGGCAGGAATATCCTGAGGAGGGAGGGAAGGAGAAAGGAGCTCACTTCCCTCTCTTTGCCTAGCATTCCCTGGGATCACTCCAGAGCCCATTCCTTCCCTCTCACATTACCAGGTACTGGTTGCTGTGAAAGGCACGTGCTGGATTTCTCCAACGAGTAACTTAATCCAGTTTGACACTGGTGGCTCTGGGCTGGAGTCTGACTAACATGAATGAGAAGCAGCGAGGGGAATGCTCAGAGCTGCACCCCCCTCCCTGCGGCCTCTTCCTCCCGTGTCCCTGAAAGGCTGCCTTGATCCCAGCACGGCCAGAGCCTGGTGTTGTGCGTGGAGGGGAGGCTGTGCTGAGTGGATCCTCTGCAGGCCTTTGTTCTCTGGGATGAAACCACCCTCAGCACGGGGCTGCTGCCAACAGAAGGGCACAGAGAGCAAAGGGGAGCCCTTGGGTGCTCTTTGCATTTGCCAAGCTGTGCTGCATCTCTCTATTCATGCCTGGGCACCCACAACCCAGCCAGGTGCCTGTGCCTTTTCGGCTTTTTCACTTCAAACAAACTTCCCTGGGCTCTTCTTTGACTTGGGCACCTTCCCGTGCTTTTCACCCTGCCAGCACTCCCAGGATCTCAGCCAGAACCCCTTGCCAGGCAGTGCAGCTCTCAGCAGCCCCAGGCACCCCTGAGTCCCTGCAAGGGCAGGTGCTGCAGGTCACCGTGAGGAGCTGATCCAAGAGAAGGAAGCTGCTCATGCCTTACAGATGGCGTTTCTGGGGCTGCAGCAGGACATCCAAAGCAGAAGGAAGCTGGAAGTGGAGTGTGAAGGCAGCCTGGAGCCCTTCTGGATGGCGGCAGGACGGGCAGCAGGAGAGCTGGGGCCGTGTGGGGGGTGAGGAGAGTTTGGGCTGCGGGTGCTTGGAGGCTGTTCCAAGTCAGCAGCTTGCAGGGAGCTGGAGGAGCCTCGCCTGCCTTGCCCAGAGCTGTGCTGAGCTCTGCTGGCTCTGCAGACTCTCAGGTTCCAGCCCTGCTGCCCCCAGTGCTCCCTGTGCATCACACACTGGGGCTTGTGGTTATACAGAGCTGGGCTCTGGTGTTTGGAGTGTGGAAGGTTGGCTACAGCAAAAGGAGATTTTGGGAGGCTGGATCATGCCAGCTTTTGGTGGGAGAGGACAGTGTCTGCAATCCTTGGCCTTCAGCAGCATTCCCCAGCTATGGAGTGGGGAGAAGGCAGACACAAGCAGGATCTTTTGCCTGCCTTAAAATCTGATTTTAATCTCCTTGCCTTGGAAAAGTGAAGATATAGGTAGGTAGATGGATAGATGTGTGTGTATATATATCTGTATTTTTTCCTCTGCTTCCTTGGGACACCAAGGAGAGGACACCTTTCATTCAGAGCCCTGGTGTTGGCTGGCACTTGCCCCATGCAGCACTGGGACATTCCATCAGACCCATGCCACCAGCTGTACCTTTCCTGCCCAGGAGCTGAGGCTTCTCCTGCTGCCTTACCCACAGCTGCTGTGTCTGTCTGTGGGGACGGATAAACATGGAAACATTTGGTGCTTCTGGAATGTGGAAAGGCTTTAGTTCTGCAGAAGCTTCAGGCTGCAGCTCATGCCACAGTGACATTGCTGCTGTCTTGCCCAGCAGCCCCTGTGGCATGTGCAGTGACTGGCATTGAGCACTTCACACATGCCCTAGAGAATCTCCAGCAAAGCTTCAGCCAGTGGCCAGTTTTCCTTGGGTTATATTTTCCTACAGTAAATGTATCTTGTGGGCACACTGGTGTGGGCACTGCAGCCCTGCTTGCTCAGGGACTGCTGTTGGTGGCAGTGTGGTGGGGAGGGCACAGCAGCTGACAGGGCCCTGTGTCTGGTGCAGCATTTCAGTCTCCAGGGCACGTGTGCTCCTTCCTGCTCTGTCCTGTGCAGGTCAGCAGTGATGTCCTTCAAGGTGTCCTTGAGGAATATGTGGTGTGAGCTTACCCAGGGCTGTCTGTGAGTGTGTGTCTGACTTGATGAGGTTCAGGAGCTTTAAACAACAGCAGGAGCTGCTCTCCTTGGTAGAAAATTGAGTGTTGTGCTGCAGGGAAGGGACACTGAGCTGTTGGAGCAGCCCCAGCCTGGCCTTTCTGGGGTTGCTGTGCTGGCAGGATGCTTCCCTCTGGCACATGGACTCGGGAGGGTTAATGGCACGTGCTCCAGCCGGGAGCATCCTCTAGATTCCAGCTGTCAAAACACTAAGTTAAGTGTGTGTCATCTTTACAAGGCAGTAAACAGTGCTATGGTCTGAATCACCCAGCCTGGAGGCCTCCAGGGTGCAGTATAACTTGTAGGGGCTTCCCTGGTAATTCCAGCCTGTCTGCCTGCTCCAGGAGTCAGCCAGATGTGTTGCTGGCTCAGTTAAGGTGGCAATAGCTCTCAGCCTGGGGTATGAACAGAAGGAGCAGGTTGGGGTGCTGGGTGGTGCTGTGGCTCAGTCTGCCCCAGCACAGCATTGTTCTGCTCTATTCCTGGCCCTTCCATATAACCCACCAAGTCTTCCTCTGTCTCCAAGAGGCTGGAGAAACCAAACAGCCCCCATTTTGAAAGACCAAAGTGAATCTGAGGCCAAGTGTGGATTCCTGTGTGGAACCTGTGTTTGATGGGGCATTGGGACTGTGGTGGGCTTCTGGTGTGCTGCAGTGCTCCTGTGTCCTCCTGGAGCCTGGTGTTCGCTGATGGGATCCTGGAGGGTGATCTGGGACTGGCAACTGCCTGGGATAGCCTCGAGGCACCATGGACTTGGTGCTGATTGGGCAGGAGGTGCATGGAAGGGTTTCGTGCTGAGGCAACCTCTGTCACTGCCTACACAGGATATTATCCCAGAGGATACAGGCCAGGGTCCACTCTGTACACCCAGAGCTGTTTCACCTGCACGCTGGATGTTGGACCAGGACTGTCCTAGAAGCTGCCAGTGCCAGGAAATGAAATGCCAAATAGGCTGTGCATGATGAAGCATTCCCATCCAAACCACAGGAAGGTCAGTGTGTTTTATCCCATTGAGCCTTTAGGGAACTGTTGCTAATTGCCACCTCTGAAGTTCAGGCATGTGAGAGAGGAATGACCTTTATAGGTCAGGAGCACACACACACAAACAGATCCATTGCTGTTGGTGGGACTCAGCCTGTGCACAGGATCCCATCCTCTCCCATCTCCCTTGCAAGAAGGAACTGCACTCTGTTGCTGGCTGGGGCACCTCAAGGAGGTGCTTCAGTGGCAGGGCTTGAGAGCTCCCCAATGCCTGGGGGGGTCAGTTTGGATCCATAGTTTGACCTCTCAGTAAACTGAAACCCCCAGCCCTAGGGTGGTTTCTGGAATGAGGAATGAACCTAGCCTGGCTTTTTCCGCGGGGATGCCCAGGGGCTGAAGGGCCAAAGTCTCTTTGGCTGTAATTCTGAAATTCCTCCATGGTTTTGGCAGTACAGGACAGAGGGTTGGCTCAGGGTATGGGGACTTTTCCTGATGTCAAAGAAAAGCTGTTCTGTTGAAGTTCACTAAAGAGGTTTTGCTGTAGATTTTTTGGAGATTGTGTGTCACCCAGTTGTGCAGAGCAGAGCCAGGATTCCCTGGCAGCTGCAGGGTGCTCTGACCTTTCCTTGGCTTCTCAGAGGAGGGGCTATGGGGGCCTCGGCAGGGGAAGCCCGTGGCTCTCTGCACATGCAGGGATATTGATCCATGACTTGACAACCTTTTTCCTCCAGTTCCTGGAGGTGCAGGGGATAATTTAGCTCACCTCTGACCTCAGCAGGTAGGACTGAGTTAAACTGCTGAGTTAAACTCAACACTGGTGTTTATCCAGTGCCAGAATGGGAAGGCAGTGGGTGGCCCTTGGGATGGGGGTCCCTTCTCCTGTCCTTGGTGGCTGCAGTGTGGAAGTCATGTGAGCAGCCACCAGCCTGCAGATGCCCTGTCCCTTTTGTGCCATTCTCTGCCAGCTGTATTTATTGAGCCTGACAGTTCAGGTGCTGTGGAGATGGACAGGTTTCTATTACCTGTACCCCGCGTGTGTCCCACTGCAAAGTGAGCCCGGGCACTGGCATTGCAGGGTCTGAAGGCTGGAGCAGAGCAGCTGGAAATGCAGAGTGATTGGTTCAAGGGAGATGTGAGAGATGGAGCAAATAGCTTTGGAGCCGTGGTGTTGCTCCTGATCCATTTCCCCTCCCCTCTCTTTCATTTGCTCTTTCTCTTCCACCACCACTCTTCCAATTCTATTTTAACAGCAAAACAAATTGCAGCATAAATCTTCAGCTGAGCAGCAATTTGGCTTGGCAGCCACCAGTAAATCTCCTCTTGCAGCCTCCCCATGTGAGGGAAGTTGCAGTGGGAGTAAGGGAATGTGGGTGAGTCCTGAGTTTACAGTCCCATCAGGTTTTCCTGGCTCTTTTCAGCTATGGGCCCATAGCCTTAGTCCCACATCTCTCTAGTCCTGGGAAGCAGGAAAATTCTTCTCCCACCCCAGCCTTCAGTTCAAACATCAGGTGTGTTGGGAAGTGGTGTGTGAAACAGCCTCAGACATGGAATAGGTGGTTTGTTCAGGTGTGTGACTCTGAAGTTGTTCCCTGTTCTTGAAGACAATACAAGGGTGTCTTCATCTGAGCAAATGGACCTGTCCCTCCAAAATACCCTGCACACACAGGTGCTTTTGTTATCTGATGCAGGATGTATGTATCCTCCGTGGGAGGTGTGATGGAAAATAGCTCTGAGTGGTGTGTGAAAGGAAAAATGTGGCCATTTAGTCCATGCAAGGGATCTGTCTGCACAGTCCCACACCAGGAGCTGTTTGTCCCAGCAAACATTTTCCCAGCTGTGGGTTCTGTGTCCTTGGCTGCGTTCTGCCTGTGTTTGTAGCCCCCTTCCATCATGTTTGACCACCCTGATGTCAGGAAGGAATTCTTCCCTGGGATGAGCCCCTGGTACAGGTTACCCTGAGAAGCTGTGATTGCCCCATCCCTGGAAGTGTCCAAGATCAGACTGGACGAGGCTTGGGGCAATCTGGGATAGTGGAAGGTGTCCCATGGAATGAGATGGACTTTGAGGTCCCTTCTCGCCCATTCTGTGGTTCTGTGAATATGGCACCAGGATAAAGTACAGACCATGCCTTTGTCTTGGCCTCTTCTTGGCTGGATGTGAAGCTTCAAAGGCATTTCCCACGCTGGATTCTTCAAACACTGGGCAAGTGTTGAAAGACACAAGGAGAGCTCTGCCTAATGTCAACACCACTTGCTTTTTGTGTGATGTACCAGTGAGAAAATCGAGGTGCAAAGGGGAGAGGCACCTGCTGCACAAGTGTGTTAGAAAACAGAAGGATTCTGGGGCTTTGGAGCAGGGTTTCTTTTTTTGTAGAGAAGCACAAATCCCTGCAGTGCTGGCTCCAGATAGCCACCTCACCTCTCTCTGTTCTCTGGGGAGCACAGGCTCTTTGAGGCAGACCACAGACCCTCACTTAAAGAATTCCCTTAATTGGCTTAAAGACAGAGAAATGAAAACAAGTAGAGGTTCCACTTCATCCAGCCTGCTTTCCTCAGGGGTTGCTTTTGAAGTGGCTGTTCAAACATACCTCAGGTGTGGGGAGCTAAATGGATGGAAAGCAGTGTCCTTTGGTCCCATGAGTCTTCCCTCCTTGCTGAAGGTGTCCTAGTTCCTCAGGTGAGAGAGAAGCTTAATGAATTGAGCTTCCTACTCCTTTCCTTACCTCCTCCTCCCCTCCCTGCTGAGAGCAGGTAAGGCTGTATTGTGAAACATAACTGTGGATATCAGCCCCATCAATATTCCCCTTCCTTCCCATGTTCTCAGCTGAAAGGCCTCCCTGCCTACATCCTACATCCCTGTGCTTCCTTCCAAGAGCAGCCTGTGCTACTCTTGAGCCCATTTCAACTGGAACCTGGAGAGAGTTGACCAAAACTTATTCCAAGATCTCCATGCCCAGATCTGTGAGCTCCTCCTGTGGTACCCTGGCAGCTGGGGTGAGGGACACATCAGCAGGTTTCCCTTGGGATCCTTCTCTGTCCTAAGAGAAGCTGGGCTCCTGTGTTGTGGGATCTTCATTCAGCTGTGCTAACCCAGCTCCTGCACAGACCTTTTTTGTTAGTGGTACTGGGGTGATGGAAGCCCTCTATAAGCTGCAGGTTAGATCCTGGCATTGATCTTGTCCTGAAGATTTGGCCTTCATCCTGTTCAGGGGGTGGCAGCTGTCCTAGAAAGGACACAGCAGTCCTGAGTATCTCCTGAGCTGGTATAAACCTCCTCACTAGCACTGGAGGACCTGGTGTGATGTAGGTGAGCTGGAAACTCGATCACAGCCCTCGGGTGAGGTTTGCAGGCAGACCTGGCTCTGTTCCTTTGGGGCCAGGAACCAATGCCTGGGTGCTCAGAGGTCCTGGGAGCCTTCTGGATCTCAGGATCAGATTCCCCCCACACATACACACACCCTTTAATAGCTGTAATGAACCATATGCCCCTGTTATTTAAATAGAATGAATTTAAAGATGGAAGAGCCCCCAGGAGCATCTGAAAGTTCAGCACCTGTGGAAAATCAGCAGCTGAAGGAGCTCTATGTGAAGTGAGAGCGGGGAGAAGAGCCCATAAAGTGCTCAGTGGAAAAAGAGGAGTGTCTGGGAATCTTTCATCTTCTCATTGCAGTGTTCAGATGTGACTCCAGCTGCTTTCTATTCTGGGATGCAGGGAAGTGTGTGCTCCCACACGTGGCTCTTGCAGCTCAGAAGGAGCAGCTCTGGATTGACCCAAAGCTTGGGAAATCATTCTGCTGAACAGTAAGGATGGTGAAGGTGCATTGCCAGGACTTGAGAGATTCACATTTCATTTCTGAATTTGTCTTGGACTTAGTGGTCTGTCAGTGCTTTGGCTGCTGTCTAGTCCCCATGGAAGGCAAATCCAAGGCTCTCCAAAACACCACTGTTTGCTGCAGGCACAGCACAGGTACACATAGAGAAGTCTGTACAGGTGTGAAGCCATGTTCTTTTCGGGTGCTGATGGTGTTTCTTAGTGCAGTGGGAAAATCAGTCCCAGTTCTGTCTGGAACCCCATCAGATACTTTGAGGAAAAAGGGAACGTGGCAGTCAGGCAAGCTGAGGAGGACACAGCCATCTCTCTGTATTCACTAGAGACCAAATGGACCCTGGAATTCCTTTCCTTCAGGAGGGGCTTCTCCCTATTCTCTCCTGGCTAATTCAGACAACTGGCATCCCAGATTCTCTTTGTTTCCGGTTCCTTAAAAGTTAAGGATTTTATTTCCTGTCCTTCTGGACTGTGAACTCTCCTCTGTCAACAAGAAAGTCGCTTATGAGCTCGAGATGCAGATATGAACATCCCACTTGTGCTACATTGCTGCATGCTCCCTCACCCCATGTCCCATCCCAGACACTTCTGCCCAAACCTTCAACCCCTTTTTGAGGCTGAAGGGCCAAGGCATGACCCCTCTGGAGCAGGGGACACTGAGAGGTGGCAGTTAGCAGCCCTGAGAGTGGGGGACGAGCAGTGGTGGCTGGCTGGCTCACACAGTGCTCGCCAGCATCCCAGGTGGGCAGGCAGAGATCTCTTGCAGCCTGGTTTTCCTGAGCTGCTGATGGTTTTCCCCCGGGAGTGATGCATATCCCTCTTGACTGCCAGGCCCTTCCCTCTCCTGGTGTGGTTCACCAGCTTTGACAGGAAGGGCCAACCCCGCTGCAGGGTTTCACCATTTGTCACAATAAATTGCTTCTTCCTCCTGCTGCGTGGGGGAGATGCTGGTTTGTTTGCCCTGAGTCTGAGCAGCACCTGAGGCAGCTTCTCCCCCTCCTTGCTCTTCCTCCCCCCAGCCTGCGAGGAGAGCAGAGCCTGCTGCAGCTGGCAACAGGCTCCCCAAAGCTGGCTTGATACAGCAATGAATTTTGTGTGCTCTTGCATTCAGCTGTTTGACCTGACATGACCTGGGAAGGGGAGCAGAGCTGGGGAAGGTGCTGCTGCTCCAGGAGCAGGAAAGGCAGGAGCCATCTGTGAGGCTGGTGGGGTTTGCTGCTGTGTGTGGTGGTCTCTCTCCAGCCCAGGTCAGTACAGGAGGACCTGGCTCCAGCACAGGCATTGGTGTGTCTTTTGCAGCACCTGGCAGGGAGTGTGAGTGCACTTGGAAGTTGTGTGTGGAGCCAAGGACTCTGTGGAGTGTGTGTGTACAAACTGCAGCACCCAGTTCAACTGGGACTCTGCTTTGTGCAGCTTTGGACAGGGTTCCTGATGTAGGAGAGGGGACATTCAGGTTTGCTTTCTGACCTTCTGTCACCAAAGGAGCTGGTGCCATGCCCAGGCAAGTGGAGAGCTGGCAGGGTGTGCTGGTGGTGGCAGTGGCTGTGGGGAGCCTCCATTCTTGCCTGTCCCTCGCTGCCAGGTGATGTTTGTAGCTGCAGTGCCTTCATTGCTGTGCCCTGAGCAGGCACACGCTGAACTCCAGGCATGCTGAGAGCTGCCAGAGTTCCTCTCTCTTCCTCTGGCCCCTGGCAGTCTTTCTTCCTCTCTGCAGATCAGTGCAAAGCTTGTTGGCTGAGATATTAAGTGTGAGCTGCTTTCCTGAGGTCCAGGACTGGCTTAGCTCTTCATTAAGGGCTGTTAATCATGCTGGGGAGCCTGACAGCTGCTGGCCACGGAGCACAGTCCCTGCTGCCTTCCAGCTCTCCGGGATGGTCCTGCCTGGGCTGCCCCAGTGTCGCTGGCAGCCACGGGAAGGGCACTGCCTGCTCTGGCATGGGACAGTGCAACTGCAGAGCTTGGCTTGAGAGCTTTCCTCGTTTGCAGGGAGAGTTCCCAGCAGCAGCTCTGCCAGGAGCTGGCATGGTGGCCAAGGTAAAGCCCTAGGAGAGGAGGGAGAGGAGGCTGGGGGCTCTGCTTCCGCCTGCCAGGCTGCAGCCCCACTCTCTCTCCTTAGTCTCAGACCTCATGGAAACATGAATCTTTCTCCCTCCATCCCAGATGGTACTAAGCTCTTATTACTGTTGGTTTTTTACTTAATTGCACCTTGGAGCTATGCTTTGATTTATTTTATCAGGGAGAATTTAGGGATAAAGATGGTTGTTTCTGAAGCAAATAGCAGCCTGCCTGATGTAGGGCTGGGAACTGGTGGCACGAAAGGGGAGAGGGGCTTGGCAGTGCCCTCCCGGCTCCTTGCTGTGCCTGTGTCTGTGCCAGGATAGCTCCAGCACCCCACAACCCCCCCCAGGGCTGCAGGAGAGGCAAGCAGTCCCCAGCAGCACAGGCCCAAAGGCAGCAAATGGCTTTGCATTTCCTCCTCACACTGGGAAGAAGGCATTTCATTTATTCTCTGAAGGTACAGGGTGGTGTTTTGGGGCTGAGCTGGTGCTGCTGGCTGTGAGAGTGAGGTGGGGCCATGGAGCTGCTCACAGAGCATCACCTGCAGCTCCTCAAACCTGTGCCATGCCTCACTCTCCAGACATGAGACACCCAAAGAGATGTCCTCTACTCCATCCCCTCCTGCCTTTCCCCTGAAATCCTTCCATTTTGAACTCTTCTCATCCCTCCCACTTTTCCTACTCAAGATTCTGTTGGGTTTTTAAATTAAAACCTGCCATGATTTGAAATGAATCAGTGTAGCAGTAGTACTAAAGAACATCATCTTCCCAGCTGTTCCTCCCCAGCATCTTGCTAGTCCCAGAGCTGGTGCATTGGTCATAAATCCTCTCCCTGCTGCTCTGGATATTCCCTGATTTCTATACACCTTACGTTGTCCTAACACCAGAGGAGGCTTGGAGATTTGTGTTCCCATCCCTGTGTGATGTGACCTGCTCACATGTTCAGTGCTTCCTCTGTTTTAGGTGGTCACAAGTTTTGCTGGACAAGTTTATTTTATGTGGGAAACTTTCTGCTCACACCACAGATGGAGTATTGTTATAAAACCATACAGGGTAGCTGATCCAATTTTTACCAGGCTTTCTAAAAAACAAAACTATATTTCTCAAAGTGTTTTCTTGCTCCAAGTGTGCAAGAAGCTGAAGCTACAAGTATCCAACAGAACCTGGGGCTGTCAGTCTTCTATGATTTGGGCCTTTTATCAACAAAAATGGCTAAAATTCTTGCATTCTTGTGTTGCATTTGCTGGAGGACTATGGGCTTTTTTCCCCCTGAAGAAACAGCTTTTTTGGGGAGTTGCAGGCATGCTGAAGGACTCACTGATGTTTTGGCAGAACCAGAAGTCCTTTGTGCTTTCTACACCCAAGTTACACCAATTTCATGCCACTGTGACAAACCCTTATAAACTGCTGTACCTACTTTCTGTATTTGCTCTTGAGAGGGTTCAAATAGCCATTATATGTAGATTTTGGTCAAAGTCAGTGTTGTGTAGTCAAAGCAAGGCTGTTCAGTTCATCACCTCCCTAGCCAAATCAATATGTTAATGGCCATAGTATGGTGCTGGTCTGAGTTAAGGACACAAATTTCCTCCCCCTGCTATAATATTTGGGTGCAAATGGGGCTTGGTATTTTTTACTTTTAATTTCCCCAGACACACAAAGGACTGGGGAAATTAGGTACAGCAAAGGTAAATAAAGTCATTGAGTAAGAGGAATGATGGCAGCAGTAGCGCTGTGCTAAATTGGTTTCTTTGAAGTAAAGTGTGATTGCAACTGCAGAAATTTCCCCTGCTTGCATGCAGGGAGGCAAGATGAGGTTATTAATTATAACAACAGGCTGGAATTGATCTTAATGAGAAATAGTGCAGCTTGGGAGGAGCTGAAGCTGTGCTGGTGGCTGTCTCCAGGCCTGGGGCTCCAGAAAGACCTTCCTGGGCAGTTCTCCTGCCAGCCTTGCTGCTCCAGAGCCTGTCCCATGATGATCCTGTGCTACTGAGTGGCTCCATGCTGGTTTTGAAGAAGTCACATTGCTGTTGGCCATCTCATCCAGGCCCTGCATCTCCACAACCTTGGACAGGTGCAGGAGGTGCTGCATTAAGGTGAGAGACCTCATCAAAAGCTCATGAATCCAGAGCCTGCAAAACTTTTGAGGAAAGCTAGAACTTGGACTTTGCTGACTTTCTTGGAATACTCAGTCTGCCTCCTCCTTTTGTATCCCCAGGGATTTTAATTGTTGCCCTGGCAGACATATGGGAAACCTGCTCATTAGCCAAGGAGCCTTTGGGAAAGGTCTTGTCCCAGCGTGCCTGTGCTCTGCCAGCCAAACAGGTTTTCTTCTGAGAGCTCATTTCTTACAACACTGCAGCAATTAAGGTTACTCATGCCCAGCCTGTTTTTCTCACAAGACAAGCCTTCCAGATTCTAATATTGCTTTGATGAAGAATGATGCAAGTCTTTTGTGTCCTGTCCATCACTTTAGGGTAACGCTCCCTGCATGTCCCTAGGCTCGGAGAGGAGGCAGCTCCTTCCAGGTGTGTGTAACTCCAGTAACTTCAGATGGGCAGATCCCTCCCCTTTCCTAAACAAAACCCAGGGATTTCAGCCATGAAGAGGACTCTGCAAGCCGTGACAGTCTCCTCAGCTTCCCTTCTGCATCAAAGCCAGACTTCGGTGTGTGTCACAGGAGCTTTCAGGGTGCTCCTGTCCCAGCTGGGCTTCTGCCCTCCTCCTGTTTCCCACCACACTCTGAACACATTCCTTGGTGTCTCTTTCTGGCTGGTAGAGGATAGAGGAGTGTGTTGTCAGTCTCACTTGCACCCCTTGCGAACATTTGTATTTACAGAGCATTGCTTTTGAATTGCCCAGTGCTCTCAGGGATGCCCAGGGTGGGATTGTTGGAGTGTCCTGTGCAGGGCCAGGAGTTGGGCTCACGATCCTTGTGGGTCCCTTCCAGCTCAGGACATTCTGTGATTCTATGAAGTCCTTTCTTGCCTGTCCCACAGCAAGATGTCCCCTCTCACCCTCATATCTGACAGGCAATCCCTGGTTTTGGGGAGGTGACAAGAGAGTGAAGTGCAGGGACAGCTGTAGTTTGAGAGTGTCTTCTGTGGCTTTATTGGCTGCCAGAAAATTCCTGTGCACTCTGTACAGATGGGCCAGTGTTTTTTTCTCTCAGACCTCTCATTAGCAGAGTTCAGCTTTCCCCTGGGAACTTCTCATTAAAACTCCCAGCCTCTTCTCTCCCTGGCTGTTGGAGCACATCTGAGCTGCTGGAGCTGTGTCCAGTGTGGGAAAAGAAGAAACTAAATAGAAACTGTGCAAGAACTGTCTGGAGGTTTGGTGCAATGGGACCAAGAAATTCCCAGGAACTGGAGTGTGTCATCAGCTTGGGAAACTTCGTGTCTGTCTGAACCTCTTGGCACCTCTAGGGAGGGTTGTGTGGTGTTGCTGGGTCTTTAATGGCCCAATTCACCATCAAATGCTCACCCTTTCATGGTTTCCTGCTGCAGAATTAGACCTTTTTTTTTCCCCCTCCTGCTTTGATGAGGGATTTTTGCCTGCCACCATTCCTTTGTTAAACTGGACAAATCCAGTTGTCCTGTTTCAATTCATTGCAGGTTATCACCAGTAGAAAATGCCATTTTCTGCATAAATGTGATTGTCCTGCTCCAGGGAGTGGTCAGGAGTGCTGATACTGGGTAGGGAGGAGGGAACCTCCAGAAAGAAGGGATGTCCTGGCCACAGAAGAGTTTGTCCTGGAAGGGGACCACGCTGGTCCCTTGGCTGACTTTCCATCCCCAACCTAAGCTGTGTTTCTGGGAACTCGTTGGTAGCTTGTCCTGGATTGACACTAAAGAGAGAGAGCAGATATAAATATATGATAAAGCTCTGGAGTGCTCAAAAATTAATATTTCAGGATTAAGAAATCTTTATTTCCTCAAGTGCTTCAACAAAAGGAGGAATTTGTGTAGTTGTAGTTGTTGTGCTTCCTTTCCACCAACTGAAGGAACAAAGGGAGCTCAGAGCAAGGCCCCAGCTCTGGTCCTGGCCTAAGGGGATGCCTGGTGTCAGAGGTTGCATGAAGAAAATGGTGACCTTTTTGGAGCTGTTTTTGGTATTGGGGCTCTAAGGTTGTCAGGGTGCTGGAGTGTGAGTCATGCAAAGAGGGGGTGAAGGAGCTGGGCTCAGTCAGGAATTCAACACAAGAAAGATGTTGTCCTGCTGGATTGAGTTCAGAGGAGCCCACTGCGTTGATCACTTAGAGCTGGAGCCCCTCTGCTCTGGAGCCAGGCTGGGAGAGCTGGGGGTGCTCACCTGGAGAAGAGAAGGCTCCAGGGACACCTCAGAGCCCCTTCCAGGGCCTAAAGGGGCTCCAGGAGAGCTGGAGAGGGACTGGGGACAAGGGATGGAGAGACAGGACACAGGGAATGGCTTCCCACTGCCAGAGGGCAGGGCTGGATGGGATATTGGGAAGGAATTGTTCCCTGGGAGGGTGGGCAGGCCCTGGCACAGGGTGCCCAGAGAAGCTGTGGCTGCCCCTGGAGCCCTGGCAGTGTCCAAGGCCAGGTTGGACAGGGCTTGGAGCAGCCTGGGACAGTGGGAGGTGTCCCTGCCCATGGCGAGGGGTAGAATTGGATGATCTTTAAGGTCCCTTCAAACTAAAATATTCCATGCTTCCATGGTTAGTCCCAGCTGGAGAGAAAGCATTGAAGGAGCTCTACCAATACCTACAGATACTTCATCCAGAGGTCAGAGCCAGGCTCTTCAGAGCAGCACATGGTGGGAGGGCAGGGAACAACAAACACAGGATGAAGCAGGAGAATATCAGACTGGATATAAGGAGAAGCATTTCTGCCTAAGGACAGTCAGTTAGCTGAGGTCGCTGCCCAGAGACGTTGTGAAGTCTCCATCCTTGGAGGTTTCCAAGACCAGACTGTCAAACCTGCTGCAGTCCCTTTAAGAGATTCAACTTGAAGCAGGAGTTTGGGCTGGAGACCACCCTGAGGTCTCTCTGATCTGAGTTACTCTGGGATCCTCCTTGCTTGCTCTTGTGAAGTGGGGTGCTGCTTTTGCACACACCTGGAGAGGTGCAGCCTCTGTTATTTGGGAATGTTTGTGCCATTGCATTGGGACCACTTGGCACTGCCTGACATGGATATTTTGATGCAGTGCTCCAGGAAAGCAGGGCTGAGTTAGGGGAGGGTCTCTTTGCTGTCTCTTGCCCTTGCTCAGCAGATCTGGGAGAAAAGGGCAAAGAGACAAGTCCCTTCTGGTGCTTTATTTTTGTCCATGTCTCTCCAAGACAGAATATCCTGAGTTGGAAGAGTCCTGGAAGGATGGGGTGAAGGTCAGTGGTGTTAAAGCCTGTTTTATTTTCTTGTTTCATTTGGAGGCAGGATTTGGAAGTACTTATGCAACCTGCCCTGTTTGGATGATGCCAGCAAGGAGCTGGCGACACTTTCCTTTATAGCCTTGGGGGTTCAGAAGTCTGAATCAGAGACTGTTTGTCTCTACTGATTCTCCTATAGAAACTTGTACCAAGTGGAAAGTCCCAGCTCCCCGTGTTTCTGTGTTGCTTTGCCAGTATATCTGCTGCAACCTTCCAGGTCCAGCCTCCCAGCCCCTGCCTGGCTCTGCAAGAGTGAGTCAGCTCAGCCAACAGCATCTCCTCGCCGGGCTTCATGATCCCAACCCACGTGTGCTCCTAACAGTGCACTGCCACAGGGATTCTGAGGGCTTCCTGACCTCCTGCACCCCTTCCTGGTGGGCACAGGTGCCTTCTGCTCCTGCTGGCTCTGGAGATGTGGTAGGTCCGTGTGGGAGAAGGCTCAGCAGTCCTCTCTTAGGTCAGGATCTGCAGTGCTACTGAAGGAAATTAAATAGGAAATATTAAATAGAAAGCATGGGGTTGAGGGGAAGGGATTCACAGCTCACAGACACTGAGGCAGGATTTGTTTAGGGTTTTTTGGTTATTTTTCTTTTCTTTGCTTCCACAAAATTCTAGTGCTTTTTCTTGTATTTGTCAGTGAGGATTTTGCTGGGATGCATTGTGTGTCAGAGAGCTCGGGGTTTGTGTTGCTGACTAGAAAAATTGATTTTTATTTATTTGTTTATTTACTGCGGGAGAGAAACAAAGCTGTAAGTTTTAAGACTTTAGCTACTCTGGAGGAGTTTTATTTAGAGAAACAGCCTGATTGTGTTGCTGTGTGTGATTGACACAAGCTCCTCTAATCCTGTTGTCGCTGTGAGCTCTGCAGCAGAGTCCTGGGATCTCTCACTCCAGTGCCCAGGTCACCTCGAGCCGTTCTCTGGCAGTCCAGGGTGCTTCTGCCCAGGGCTGGGTGCCGTGGCTTGCCCTGGAGCTCAGCTGCACATCACACAACCCTGGCACAGCACCAGCTACCTGCAGGCAGGAAAGACACAAACTGCAGGTTTTTGGGCACTTCCCGGTTTCCTACCTTGCCTTGTTCCTTCTTGTTTTGCCCTGCTTCAGAGAAGTCTTGGGTCCCAGGTGGTGCCCAAAGGTGGTGGCCATCCCTGGACAGTTTGGTGGCTGTGTAGGAGCCAGGGCTCTGCAGCAGCTGGACACACAGGGCTCAGCAAACTCCTCACTCAGCAGAGCCCGGGGCAGGGATATCACTGTCCTGAAGTGGTTTTGGAAGGTGACCAGCTGGAACCTTCTTAATCCCTGGAGCAGTGAGATTCCCTGGGATCTGATCAGTGTGCTGAAAGCTGCCTGCTTGGTTGAGTACTTTCTATATTATTTTTTAAGCATAATAATTACATTGCTGTGATTGCCAAGGTGGAGGCACTCCTGCCAACGTGGTGGTGCCTCCTGCCAGCTGATCTCTCTTGCCTTGGTTGGGGAGAGCTGCTGTGGTGGGAAGCACAGCCATGTGGATCCAGCCCCATCCATGCTGCTGGAGGTGTGGGGTTGTAGCCTTCCTTGCACCCCAAGCTGCCCTTGTTGTGTGCACCCCAAAAGAGGCTCCAGCAGCTCTCTGGTGGCAGGCTGCAGAGCAAAGCCCTGCATCACTGCTCCCTGTGAAGTGTCCCCCAAGAAAGCCCTCCTGTGGGTGGGTGCTGCCAGGTCCCTGGTTTTGGAGGAGCTCCTCTCCTGCAGGAAGGTGGCAGGCAATGTTTATCTCAGTTGTGTTTGCTGGGGCTGCAGAGTGACTGTGTTAGCACGCAGCAGATGGGCCTGGTGAATAGGTGCTGGAGATAACCCTGTTTCCTCACGCAGCATTGCTGCCTGCTGGGAAAGGAGCCAGCCAGGCTGTTTAAGGAGAAGTGTGGAGCTTGGACAGCCTGAGGATGGATTTCTCCTTCAGCTGGTTCAGTTTTGGGAGGAGGTTGTTGCTGTGGTGCAGAAGCTGCTGCCACAACCCACCACATTCTGGTATGGGTTGGACCATGTAGAGGCAGGTTCCAGCCTGGTGCCCACTGGGATCTTCGGACCCTAAATTTAATTCATTCCAGACAGGGACTGTAACTGTCTGTCAGTCCTAGGCAGGGGTGTGAGGAAAGCAGGCTGCAGGCTGGTGTCCTGCCAGTTGCCAAGGCTAGGGGATTGGTGGTTGGGAGCCCAGAACTGTGGGGCACAGCTGAAGGTTCGTGTCCCATGTGCTGTGCTATGTGTCTCCTACTCACTTCCAGGGAAAACCGTGTGGCTGCTGGGCATCACAATGTGCAACAGAAGGCAGCGAAGTCTCCTGCCAAAGGTTGTCACACTGGTGGCCCAGCCACTATAGAACCTTTGAGGGGAAGTGCTGATGGCTCTTTTGGAAGGCTTTTTGGTTTTCCCAAGAAAGTCAAGTAGGTGGAAATCCCAGCAGCAATTGGACAGTGTTAGGGGCTGACTCCTGTTGCATGGAGTGAAGAGATGGGACCAGGAGAGGGACAGCGTGACCAGAGAATGTCAGAGCTCCCCAGGGCCATTCCAGGACACTTCAGTGTCCTGGCTTCCAGCTCCCTTCCATCTCCCTTCCATCTCCCTTCCAAGTGAAATGGTGCAGCCTTCCCTGAGCCTGCAGCTTGTTGCTGATGCCACATCAAGCAGTTCCGGTGATGCAGCTCACCCCAATGTCCCCTCATGTGGAACCTCTGTCTTGTAGGTTATCCTGGGTTTTCTCCTCTCTGTGGGAAGGGACAGGGTGGTTCCTTCCACGGTCCTGTGGTGGCATTGCTAGAAGTCTTTGCCTGCTGAGTGGGACCATGGATGTGTAAGGGATGTGCAGGAAGAAGATTGGTGGCTGTATGTCCCAATCCACAGAAGGCACTGCGGCATCTGCGCTTTGGGGTGGATTTTTTGGAGCCAATGCTCTCCTGCACTGTGTACACTGGATAACAGCATGGAACACTGCAGGAGGAAGGAGGTGGTGGCACAGGTTGCTGACAGCCTTCCCTTGCCTTTTGCTGATGCCTGTGGTTTGATGAACCTCACCCAGTAAGACAAATGGAAGTGACAGCATCACGGTGCCCTTCATGGCCCCATTTGCTGCCAGAGCCGGGCAGCAGCTCCCTCCCCTCCTCCGCTTGAGGAATGATCTCCCTTTCAGATGTTGTGGACATGGTGCTGCCACAGGGGAGAGGGATGTACAGTGGCTCCCAGCTGTAGGACTTGAGGCAGAAAAATCAATGTTTATATTTCTCTTAGCTGGGAATAACTCCAGTAAATAAACACCTTGCAGAGTTCAAACGATGCAGGCACCGTACATGAACCAGAATGAATTTTCAAGCTCTCTCTTGCAATAAAATGGATTTCTTGATTTCAGGCTTTATTTAGAGAAACGTTTGATTTAAGCAGGGACTTGAAGGTTATATCTGATCTCTGTGAGGTGGAGCTGCTCTTCCAGTGGCTGTGGAGCATGGTGTGGAAATGTGGTTGGATTGCTGCTGCTGCTGGAGTGTTCCCAGGAGAGCTTCTCATGTACCAGCCAAAGGGAGGGTCACTTCCCTCCTCCCCAGGGGGGTTCTGCTTGCATCCTCTGCCCCTCCAGACCTTGCTGCTGCATTGCAGTGTGCTCAGAGCCTAGGGAAGCTGTGTGTGCAGGTGCTGCTGCTTGGGATTCTGGAGGCCGGCCAGGACCCGGTTCCTTCCACGGGCTGCACCGGCGTCTCGGAGCTGTCTGTGCCTGCCCTTTATGGGATTAAACACCCTGCCTCCCTTTGTTCCAGCCAATGTGGTGGTTGAACTCGGCTGTTAAAGGGACGCTGGAGAGGGAGCCAGTGGTGAGCCCACTGAGGTGCAGCTCCCATGACTTAGGCTGCTCTTGGTCTCTGGAGGTCTGGCTTTGCTGTTCCTGGGAAGAGTTGAGGGCATGGGATGGACTTGGAGAATTCTTCTGCACAGCTGACCCTGTCTGTGGTGTCAGGCAAGCAGAGCAGGGTGGAAGGGATTGGAAGGGGCCTGCTCTGCTGGTAAGAGGCACAGCTGACCTGGAGCTGGGGTTCAAGGCTGGGTTTAAAGCTTGGCCATCTTATCTGGGGGCAGGAGTGCATGAAAGGAGGGCTCCAGGCTCCTGGTACAGGTTTAACTGAGGGAGAACTGGTTTGTCCTTGTGTGAAGGAGGAGAAAACGCTGCTTTAGCCCCACCTTTGCTCCAAGCTGCAGGAAATGACCCCGAGCAGGGGACAAAGGGCACCATGCAGGGCTGGGTTTGTTCCCAGTGTGAGTGCATGGCATCCTGAAAGCACCGGGAGGGCTGCACGGGGCGGGGAGAAGGCTGGTCCCTGCAACCCAGGGATTGCCATGGTCTGTGGAGCTGCTGCTGCTGTGCTTTCTGAAACTGAACCTGCCTAGAAAACGTCATTGTGACTCCTGCCCCGGGACGAGCTTGTTCTGTCGTGTGTTGGACCCAGTCCTCTGTCAGGGTTTCAGGCATTCCCAGGCAACGCTGGAGGTTGGTGCCAAGGGTTGGTGCAGCCAGAAAGGCATTATGGCCTCTCTGCTTCACAGATAAGTGGGGAGGCAGCTGGAGCTGGGACATGGTGTCTCTCTTTGCTGAGCTTGGAAGGTGCTGGTGAGCTGTCCTGGTCAGCACCAGGTGCACCATGGAGCTGCTGCTCCCAGGCTGGCTGAGCCAGGCTTCTGGCCCCAAAACCTACAGCCGGGTAGAAGCACCTGTGCACATCAAAGCCTGCCTTCCTTGGCTTAGTGGTGTCTGGTGTGGGTTAACACAGTTATCCCAGTGTGGATAAGTGGTGTGGAGCTGAAAGGGGAGGAGGGAGACAGGAACAGGAAGTGAGACAGAGGTGGGGGGGAGTAGAGAAGGAGGAAAGAGCTGATTCTGGAGCAGCAAGAAGGCAGAGCAGGGTGTCACCTCCTCCAAAGAGTTTCAAACGATCTACAGACACACGAAGTTGCCAGAGTTGGTGGGCACAGAGATCGTGTGGTTGCTCACCAGGGCACAACCCCATTGTGAGAATGGGATCAGTGGGTTCTGGGCTACTATTTTGCATTTCCTGGAGCATTTTGGTTGGAAGCCTATGCATTGCCATGCACTTGGAGAATTTGTCAGTGCCAGAGGAGCAAGTGCCTGTAGAGCAGTGACTGCATTGATGGTTGTTTCCTTCCTGGAAGCAAGGTCCTGACCATGCCAACCCAGGAAACACATGGTACCACTGCATATTGGGAGGCCTTGGCCTCAGCCTCACACTGTGTCTTCTTCCTTGCAGCCACTCCCACTCTCCTGGCTCCATGGCTGCTGTCCGCGAGTGGTCCTGCACGCGCTGCACCTTCCTGAACCCCGTGGGCCAGCGGCAGTGCTCCATCTGCGAGGCCCCTCGCCAGAAACCCGACCTCAATCACATCCTGCGGCTCAGCGTGGAGGAACAGAAATGGGCCTGTGCCCGCTGCACCTTCAGGAACTTTCTTGGCAAGGAAACCTGTGAGGTGTGTGGCTTCACCCCCGAGCCGGGACCCAGTGGCTCCCCATTGCCCGTCATCAACGGCATCTTGCCCAAGCCTGCCGTGCTGGTGGAGCCCAAGGGCACGTCCAAGGAGGAGGCTGCCAAGGCAGAAAGCAGCAGCGAGGACTCAGAGGGGAAGAGCCCCGATGAGGCAGAGCTGGAGAGCGGCTGGGCTTGCCAGCGCTGCACCCTGCACAACACGCCCGTGGCCAACTCCTGCTCCGCCTGTGGTGGCCCACGCAAGCTCTCCCTGCCCAAAATCCCACCAGAGGCGCTGGTCGTCCCTGAAGTCATCACCCCAGCCGGATTCCACATGGCCCCCTCCACCCCGCAGCCTTTAGTCTCCGCAGAGATCTCTGATGGCGATGCCGTGGCCACTCAGGGTCCAGTGGCAATGGAACAAGAGGCCCAGAAGATACCAGCCTTCAGCCCCTTCTCCCCCGGGCTCCAGAACAACCCCGTGCCCCGAAGCCGGCGGGAGGTGCCCCCACAGCTGCAGATACCGAGCTCCGAAGGCTCCCAGCCCGCGGCTACGGGCGCCGTGGGGCAGAAGGGCTCTCCCCAAGGCCAGGCCAGGGCCGCCTCTGCCGCACGCTTCCCAGACCTGCTGTCCAACAAACGGCTGAGCGTGCTGGAGGAGGAGATGGAGGTCAGTCCATCCCACTGGAAGTGCAGCTCCTGCTCCCTGCTCAACTCCGCCGGGGCCGGCAAGTGTGAGGTTTGCAGCACCCAAAAAGGCAGCGACACCATCAACCTGGTGGGGGACTCCGTGAGGTTCACCCCGTGCAGCCCCTCCAGCCCCGACTTCACCACGTGGTCGTGTTCCAAGTGCACCCTCAAGAACCCCACGCAGGCCCAGAAGTGCAAGGTGTGCGGCTCCTCCAAGCTGCACGGCTTCCAGGAGCACGGGGCTCCGGGCGAGGCGGCCCCGCGCTGCCCCGACTGCGACAGGGCCGGCTGCTCCTGCGGCGCCAAGGCCCCGTCGGCGCGCAAGGTCGCTCGGCTCTTCCCGGCCCCGCTGCCCGGCGGGCAGGACAGGCCCGGCCAGTGGGCCTGCCCTGCCTGCACCCTGCTCAACGAGGTGAAGGCCAAGCACTGCGGCGCCTGCCACACCCCCCAGCAGTACGTGGCCCAGCACAAGGGCCTCAAGCCCCTCAAGAGGAGGGAGAGCATGCATGTGGAGAAGAGGAGGCAAACAGATGAGGGCGAGGCCAAAGCCCTGTGGGAAAACATTGTGACCTTCTGCCGGGAGGTGAGTGCTTGCTTGTTCCTGCCTCCCCCATAGGTCTGGGGCAGCACCTTCTGTGCCTTGGGGTCTAGGGATCTTCCCTTGCAACAGCTAGGTGCTGGTTGTTAGCACTGAAATGTCATATTTTGGTGCAGAATGATCTGAGACAGCCAATACAGCCTGGTGCAAGAATTAGGAAGTCTAAAACCTAGTGCTAAACCTGTTAACTCTGAAACCCAGTGGTATTTAAATCAGTGAGAATTTATGAGATAAATGGGACATCCTTAGGTGGTCAGTCCATCTCCTTCCAGTGTCTAGTGGTGGGAAAGCTGGGGGATGTGTCCAGGTTGGCTGGTGGCACTGCTGCCTATGGATGCAGGAAATCTGGGATGCAACAAGCAGAGGCTCAGGATGAGAGTGCAGGCAGAACTGCTGCCATTGCCAGCGACTGCAGGTGTTTTCAGAACCACGGGCTGGGCCTTGGTGTTCTCGGTTTGGGTGTTGCAAATGCAGAGATGCAGCATGAATGACTGCCCCTGTTCTGGGCAGGCCAGCTGAGCTGGAGCTGAGCCTGGCTCTAGTTAAAGGTCTTAGGAGTACGTGCTAGCACCCACCTTCCCACTGTGAGGTATCTGCTCCAGTCAGTTTGGCTTCAGCCTCAAACACCACTCCGATGGCCTCATTTTTTCCCCTGTATGGCATTAAAAGCTTCTGTGAATGCTGCCTTCTCTGGCCTCCTTCTGGGGGAAGCCTCCAGCTCTTCTGGACCAGATGGGAAGGGAGTTGCAGTCCCATTTTGACGTACAGAAAAGACTTTTCCTGCCTCGTCTGAGGATTGTGCCCATTCCTATGCCTCCACTGTACAGTCCAGGGAACAGAGATGTTTGGCTTGGAGGGGAAGCTCTGAGAATGATCTTATTTGGGCTTGTGGTTTTTTTAAATTGCTGCATGTCCTTCCTAACAGGCGTGGGTGTCTTTATAGCAGAGACCCAGATTCTGCTTATCCCCGTCCTTTAAGCAAGTGAATAGCCTCTTTTGTGGGCACGGAACATCTGTTACATCAGGAATCAGGCCTGGAGGATGAATCACAATGATGGCCAGGCTGAATTAGTAGCGTGGCACTGCCAGGAAGGGGAGCCTGCCTTGCCCTGTCCCGCAGTGCTCAGTCAGAGCCTTGGCTGAGCCTATTGTGCTCCTTAACCCACCAGTAATGAGCTGTTAGATCTGTGTGGGCCACCACCCAAAAATCCCCCTGCACCCAAACCTCATCTGTGCTCTGGCACTGTTTAGGTCCGAGGTTAGGCCTGGCAGCAGCGGAGGGACGATGCTACTCCCCGCCTTGTGCTCCTCTGCTCTCTGTGTCCTTCCCAGTGTGTGAGGCAGCCTCCAAGCTCCCTGCTGCCCCAGCCTTTCCCAGGCTGTTCAGCTTTCCCCTGGGGGAGTCAGGCTGGCCAAGTTCTGCTCTGTCTGTTGTCTCCCTGCCCCATGTCATGTGGAGCAGCTCCCTACCAGGATTTCTGCTCGAGCTCCTCTGTGGATTTTCCTTCCTCTGCTATTCCAGGGATGCCTTTTCAAACTTTTCTCAGTGTTTGGTCCCTGTTTTAGTTTTACCCTTTCTCTTTTGTTGGGGAGCGGTGCAGAGCTGACCTCTTCTACTGGAATCATGGAATCATAATTTGGTTTGGAGGGAACCTTAAAGCTCGTCTTGTTCCAACCCTGCCCACTCACCTCACCTTCCACCAGACCAGGTTACTTCAAGTCCTGGCCTGGCCAAGCCTGACCCTGGACACTTCCACAGATGGGGCAGCCACAGCTTCCTTGGGCAGCCTGTGTCAGGACCTCCTCACCCTCACAGGGAAGAATTTTTCCCCAGTATCCAAACTAAATTTCTCCCCTTTTGGTTTAAAGCTTTCCCCTTGTCCCATCACTGCTCGTTTATGTGAAAAATTGCTTTCCCTCTTATTAATAAGCCCCCTTTAGGCATTGGAAAGGGTTCTAAGGTCTCCTTGGAGCCTTCTCCAGGTGAACACCCTCAGCTCTCCCAGCCTGGCTCCAGAGCAGAGGGGATCCTGCCCACGGAGTACCTCCACAGCCTCCTCTGGACCTGTTTGAACAGATCCCCATCTTTCTTGCGCTGAGTCCTCCAGAGATGGACAAAACTGGGGTCTCACAAGGCAGAGCAGAGGGGGAGAATCCCCTCCCTCGTGTCCTCATAGCAAGTTCCTGCAGAGCCCAGAGATCCATGTGCAGGGATGGGTCACATCCAGGACCCCAGCCAGGATGTGAGGAATGCTGGAATGGTGACGGCTCCTCAGCTGCACGGGCAGATGCTCCCCTGAGAGAGCAGGACAGCTATTAGCTGAAAAACACCCTCCTGCAAAAGAGGAGCTGGAGGTGCTAATTGAGGCACCACAAAGGAAGCATTCATGTAGGATTGCCACAGAAGAGGAGGTCAACTGCTGGTTCAGTGTGCATAAAGCTAATTTAAATCAGAGCCAGCTTTTGCGGAAAGAATTTAATTTAATTTAATTTAATTTAATTAACAATAACAAAGAAACACCTGTTCTCATTTCACCCTGTGTTAGACTGAAAAAGCCACCCGTCTCCACTTGGTGAAGTTCTGTGCTTCCATCCACGTGGTTAATGCCTATGGAATTGCCTGCCCTTCCACTCATCCTATTTATTTATTATGCAGCAGGTATTGCAGGAGGGCTGGGACGCCGGATACCCTCACTGTGGAATTGCTTGCTTGGTTGTGGTCTGGCTGAATGCAATTGCAAAAGCTGCCCCTCCCATCCCCATGGATGTGCCTGGGGGATGGCACAGGGCTGCCAAGCCCAGCGTGTCCCCTCCGGGGCAGGGGCAAGGCTCGGGTTGAGGTGTGTTTGTGTGCCAGGTGGCTCCTCGCAGCCTTGCTGTTCGCAGGCTTTGCTGCTTCTGGAGGCAGCCAAGGCCCCCCACAGCCCAGCTTTTAGCACCAGCACAAAGTGTGAGACGGTCCCTGCCCGGGGAGGCTGCTGTGAAACAGAAAAAGGCAGATTGGAGTCACAGCCTGGAGCTTGGGGCCGGAGAAGTGAGCCTGAGGCAAGGCTGAATGCTGGACTTGAAGCACAAGAAGTATTTCTGCTGCTGCCAGCAGCCACCAGCCTGGTCCTGCCCTCCTGCAGGGCTGGAAGGGACTGCCTGGGCCGGGCAGGAGGGCTGGGGGCTCTGCCATCACTCAGGGGGGCAGTGGGAGGCTCTCCAGGCCCCCCAGTCCCAAGTGTGTCCAACTGATGCTCTCGTTGTCTTTTTTTGCTCTCATAGAACAAAGTCAATTTCGTAGATGACAGCTTCCCCCCCGGGCCCAGGTCCGTGGGGTTCCCGGAAGGTGACAGCGTGCAGCAGCGGGTGAAGCAGTGGCTGCGGCCCCACGAGATCAACTGCAGCATCTTCAAGGAGCGCTCAGTGAAGTGGTCGGTGTTCCGCACCCCCCGGCCCTCGGACATCCTGCAGGGACTGCTGGGCAACTGCTGGTAAGGGCGAGTGAGCCGGGCTCACACCTCCCCACCCCTTCGTTCTTCCTCACCTCTTCCTGCAGCTCCAGCTCGGCCCCCTCAGTCCTACTCTGTAAGAGCCTCGGGGCTCCATGTGGCTCTTTAAAATGCTGGTTATTGTTTCTAAATGATCCAGCAATTCACGGATCGTGGGTGACAAGAGCCCAGCCCACAGCGGTCAGCATCAGCTGTAGGCTCATCTGAAGCCAACTCTAGTTCTGGTTACAATGCATTATATACTTTTCATTGCAGAGCATCTTAAAACATGGCAACAGATCAATACTTTTACTATTACCTATAGCCTATCATAACTACTAACATTACCATGTTCATGTTACTATTTTCTAATGGCAAAAAGTTAGTATGTTACAGTTTAAGCTGGAAGTTATTTTTCAGTTTTCTTGCAGTGGAAATTTTTGAGACCTTTTTTTCCTACTTGCAACATGGCATTTTTGTTTGCTTGTGAAAATCTTTTTGCTTAGTAAAAACATCTTTTGTTTGAGGTGGATTTATCCTTTGCTGAGCTGTAAAAACTCCTTTCAACTCATTTTACCCTTTGCCTTCTAGTTATCCAGTAAGACTGGCTCAGCAATTCTTGTCTTCTAGATCAAAACTTGCTATCATTTCTATTCCTTCTTCGGATTTTACATTCAAAGATCTTTCTGCTGTACATACACATCTGTGAGGCCTTCTTGTCAAACTTTCGTTTCCCAGCCCTACTCAAAGCCATTTATGCTCCCAGGCTGTAGCCCATGCTCTGCCTCACCCCCTCCCAGCGCTGCGTGGCCGGGCAGCCCGTGCTGCCGGCCGTGCCCCGCTGAGGCTGCCCCGCCTGCCCGGCAGGTTCCTGAGCGCCCTGGCCGTGCTGGCTGAGCGGCCCGAGCTGGTGGAGAGGGTGATGATCACCAGGACTCTGTGCCCCGAGGGCGCCTACCAGGTGCGGCTGTGCAAGGACGGCACGTGGACCACGGTGCTGGTGGATGACATGCTGCCCTGCGACGAGTGCGGATACCTGCTCTTCTCCCAGGTCAGTGCCACGGAGGGACGGGTGGGCAGTGCTCCAGGGGTCAGGGACACTCATCCCAGGCTCTCCCAGGAGAGAGTGGAAAGAGGCACTGCTGGGTGTGAGGCCCCCGCTTGGTGCTTCTTTTAGAGTCATAGAGTCACTAAGGCTGGAAAAGGCCCCAGAGATCATCGAGTCAAACCACTGATCAAATACCCCCTGCCCACTAAACCCTGCCACAAAGCACCACATTGACTTGTTTTTTGAACACTTCCAGGGATGGTGACTCCACCAGTGCCCTGGACAGCCCATTCCAATGCCTGACCACCTTTCATTAAGGAATTTTCCCGATATCCAATCTAAACCTCCCCCGTGCAACTTGAGGCTGTCTCCTCTCATCCTGTCTTTTGTTCCCTGGGAGCAGAGCCCAGTGCCCACCTGCCCAATGCCCCCTCCTGCCAGGGAGTTGTGCAGAGCCAGAAGGTTCCCCCTGAGCCTCCTTTTCTCCTGTCTGAACGCCTTTCCCAGCTCCCTCAGCCTCTCCTAGGGCTTCACAGAATTCACAGAATGACTAGGTTGGAAGAGACCTTCAAGATCATTGAGTCCAACCCATGTCCTAACACCTCAACTAGACCATGGCACCGAGTGCCATATCCAGTCTTTTTTTAAACACATCCAGGGATGGTGACTCCACCACGTCCCTGGGCAGACCATTCCAGTACTTTAATTTACATTTACATTAATTGACATTTCCAGCCCCTTCCCCAGCTCTGTTCCCTTCCCTGGATACACTCCAGCCCCTCAATGTCCTTTCTGTCATGCAAGGTGTCGTTGATCTTCTTGCCCACCTGGGCACACCTGACTCATGTTCAGCTGCTGCCAAGCAGCACTCCCAAGTCCTTTCCCAGCAGGTACTTCCCAGCTGTCCCAAGCCTGGAGCTGCCACGGGATGCTGTGACACAAATGGGAGATCCAGCACTGGTTGCACCCTGTGTGCAGCTCAGGACACTGCTCTTTGCTGTGTCCTCAAGACAGCTGAGCTCTTTGAGGCCTTAATATCCATCTATTTAGAACTGTTTTGACATTTCCCAGGCTGCAGTGAAGAAGTTTCATTTACAGTTGCTTTTCCCTCACTCCTCCTTGCACCACAGTCACTTCACTTGCAGGGAAAACCACCCTTACTCTTCATATAAAAGGAAAACATTTTAACCCGTGTTTTGCACTGTGAGGGACTGAGGGAAAGCTGTTTCTTTCCTCTGAGGGGAGGTCTGGCAGCTTGGCTGTGCCAGGGAGGGACTGTGGAGAAGGAGGGGATGGCACATGGAGCAGCCTGTTCTGAGCCAGTGTCCAGTTGCTCTGAGCACACTGGGGTGGCATCTGCTCGGATGAATTGAGCTCCCTCAGCCCCTCCAGGACATCACTCTGCCCTGCCCTGCCCTGCCTGCCAGTCCCAAGGGCTCTTGCTGGGATCATGTCCATGAAGGAGACTGAGAACATCTCTATTGAAACTCAGGAGGCAAAATCAGCCAGAGGAAACAGTGCCACTGTCAGGACTGGGACTGCTGGCTTGGATTTCATTCTGCAAATCCAGTCCTCTGGGTTTTGACACACAGCCATGTCAGAACAGGACTCAAACTTTGGAGAAGGGAACAAGAAGGAGTTTGTGTCTACATTCTGCCTCTCAGTAGGCAGAGGATACAGATCCATTTCTTTATTTCAGTATAAGATTCATCTGTCTTGGTTTTTACCTTTTCCTTCCATCTTTCATGAATTTCAAGTCTGCTTTTGGAGGTTTTTACATGGGCTGGACTTGCCTGTTTCCTGGGGCATCTGAATCGTGATTAGGTTTTTCTGCTGAGTGTTCAGCTGTGGGAGCTGGATGTGGGGGATAAAAAAGGAAAATCAGAGTTTTAAAAATAAAAGAAAATCAGGCTCTTATCTGAGCTCCCTGGCTGTGGTTCAGGCAGAAATAAACAACATAGATTTTGTTGAGTGAGGGACCCAAAAACCAGCAAAAAGCACTTTTAAGCTCTCTTTATCCATCAGAAAGAAATCTTCACTGCCCTCCTTTCCTCTGCCAGCTCTTGGCTGCCACCTGTGAGTCACACAGGCACAATGTACCAGTGATTTTCCCTGCTGCTCTCCAAGCACCAGATACCAAACCGCATTTGCTGGGAAAAAAACTTGCATCTTGTAATTAGGCCTTGCAGTTACTCCCTGTGCTGGAGTAGAGGACTTTGCCAGTCCAAGTTTTTGGAGCTTGTCCTTGAAGCAGTGTCTGTGTTTCCTGGGTGGAATCCAATCAGTCTCGTGGCCGTGTGTGCTCTGGGCAACCTCCTCTGCCAAAGGGCTCCTGGTTTGTATTTGCAGAGGTGTGTGAGTTATAAGGGCAGCTGTTCCAGATGTGCTCCACATCACAGAATCCTAGAATGCCCTGAGTGGGAAGGGACCCACAAGGATCATGAGTCTAACTCCTGGTCCTGCACAGCACACCCCAATAATCTCACCTTGTGCCTGAGAGCCTTGTCCAAATGCTCCTTGAGCTCTGGCAGCCTTGATATCCCCTTCCATTATTAAATGCTTCAGGTTGAAGTGGATGGAAGGGGCTCAGGGTGGGCACCCACCCTGCCAGTCTGATTGCTGGGCACCCCAGGGTGAAACTCTGTCAGCATCCAGGCCTCTTGGGGGTTCATTCCAGGACTTCTTCCCAAGGGGAATTGAACTCTGCAAACAAAACACTGAGCAAGGAGCCAACAGGTCACCCATGGCCAAGGGGACAAGCTCCTGGCATGGCTTTGCTGCTCCTGCCTCTGGAGCCCCAGGAGGCCTGGCGGAGATGGGTGTGAGGAGCTTTTCCACCTCCTGCCCGGGGTGGTGACCTGTCTCTGTCCCTCCCTGTCTCTGCAGGCCCAGAGGAAGCAGCTGTGGGTGGCCCTCATTGAGAAGGCGCTGGCCAAGCTGCACGGTTCGTACTTCGCCCTCCAGGCCGGGCGTGCCATCGAAGGCCTGGCCACGCTCACAGGGGCCCCCTGCGAGAGCCTGATGCTGCAGGTCAGCTCCACTAACCCTCGCGAGGAGCCCATTGACACTGACCTCATCTGGGCCAAAATGCTGAGTTCTAAGGAGGCTGGGTAAGACGAGGCAAGAGCAGGGACACTGGAGAGGGGGGTGAGGGGGAGCATTCTTGTATTTAGAGGCACAGGAGAGGGGTTACTGCATTAGCTGGTGCGGAGCCCTTGCCACTCTGGAGCATTGGTGGACCTCCCATTCGAAGCTCTAAGAAATTATTTCTCCTGTGAGCAATTCTCATATGAAATTAAGAGCCTGGTGAACTTCCCCTGCACGTCACTGCTGTCACATGGGGCCACATGGATGGATAACTCCCAGCACATGGTGTCCCCCTAAACCTGACTGGTGCAGACCTCCTGCCCCAAATAGCATCCTCACCCCTGCCAGCTTGTCTAGCTGATGGACCACCTGCCTTTCTCAGTGGCTTTCTGCCAGCCAGCAGAAGCAGGCAGGATCGTGGAGCCTGGCAGAAATCAGGGGAGGTTTGGGGTAAAGCTCCTCAGTGCAAAGCAGCTCTCCTTGGAGCCTGGGCTCAGCATTTACATGGGCAAGGGAAGTGAGCTCTGGCCAGCGGGGCTGGGCACTGCCTGGGGAGTGCTGTTGATCCCAATACTGTTGTTGCAGAGAGGGAGCATCCAGGAGCCTCCTGGAAGGAAGCTGTCCCATACCTGGTGTGACAGGGATGAGCTTCCCCCCAGGCCAGGCCTGGCAAGACCCCGAGGGTTTGCTGTCCCCGTGCAGGTTCCTCATGGGTGCATCCTGTGGAGGAGGCAACATGAAGGTGGATGATGTGGCCTACGAGAGCATGGGGCTCCGACCCCGGCACGCCTACTCCATCCTGGACGTGAGGGATGTCCAGGGCTTCAGGTGAGCTCAGGCTGGAGCCTGCCATGGCACTGCCCTGCTCCTGCCAGCAGAACACCTGGGGACAGGTAGCTAAGGGCATGGTGAACAGGACCCTGGGGACTCTTTGGTGTCCCATCCTCATGGCCAGCAAGGATGTGTCCATCCTAGAGTATCACATAAATGCTGTTGTCATATAAGCTGTCCTTGCCTGGTGCTGGCTCCATGTCCAGGGGTAGAGTGTTTCACCTGGACTCACAAGATACAGAGGACTGAGTTGAGCTGTCCACTTCAGTGAGGTGCTTAGAGCCTATTGCTCACCTTTCAATGGAGGGGGGGGTAGAAATGGGTGCCACCCTGACAGCTGGGCTGCTGTAGGAAGCTGTCTTTTCAGCTATGTCACTCTCAGCAGCCTATCCCCTGCTGAGCCCCTGCACCCCACAGCACCTGGCTGAGCCCCTTTGGGCAGGGAAGGGCAGAGGGAGCAGCAGCAGCAGATCCAGAGCCGCAGGACAGGGGCATCTGGGGCCACGATGTGGGTGACAGTTAGTTCTGGGATGCTGGGAGGGCTTTGGAAGGCAGGAGTGATGGGGTGTCCTTTGTTGGGGGGCAGGCTGGGTCTTTCCTTCCTCCTGGGTATGTGACACTTTTCCCCTTCCCCCAGGTTACTGCGGCTCCGGAATCCCTGGGGCCGCTTCTCCTGGAATGGCAGCTGGTCTGACGAGTGGCCGCACTGGCCACTCCCCCTGCGCCACGACCTGATGCCCCATGGCAGCAGCGAGGGCGTCTTCTGGATGGAGTACAGTGACTTCATCAAGTACGGCACCGCCAGAGGCAGAGCTATGGGATGGGGAACAGGGCAGGGATGGAAAACGGGACACAGGGTCAGGATGGGGCAGGCGGGAGCAGTCATCCCTAGGGAATGTGGGTGTCCTGCAGCATGCAGGGTGCCCATTGGGACTGAGCCCACCTTCCCCACAGGTATTTTGACTCCGTGGATATCTGCAAGCTCCATTCAGACTGGCACGAGGTGCGTGTGCAGGGCATGTTCCCCAACAAAGCCAACGGGCCCGTGACGGTGACGTCGCTGACGGTGTTGGAGCGTGCAGCTCTGGAATTTGCCCTCTTCCAGGAGGGCAGCAGGTGAGCTGGGCAGGGCAGCGAAACTGGGGGGGCTCAGCCTGCAGAAAAGGAGGCTCAGGGGGAACCTTCTGGCTCTGCCCAACTCCCTGACAGGAGAGGGCAGCCAGGTGGGGGTGAGGCTCTGCTTTCAGACAGGACAAGAGTAAATGGCCTCAAGTTGCACCAGGGGAGGTTTAGATGGGATATTGGAGAAAATTTGTTCACTGAAAAGGTGGTTAGACCCTGGCACAGCTACCCAGGCCATGATGGAGTCTCCATCTATGAAAGGATTTTAAAACCTTATGGATGTGGTATTTGTGGACGTGGGTTAGTGATGACCTTGGCAGTGCTGGGTTTATGGTTGGACTTGATGATCTTAGAGGACTTTTCCAACATTAATGATGTCACAATTGTGTGATTCTGTGGGCCCAGAAGATATCCAAGCACACTGACATCTCACCACATGGCATCCCCCAGGGTCACAGAGCTCAGGATGGGCCCCCATCACCACCTCTCCAAATCTTGGGAACTGCTTATGTTTAGCTGGAACCCAATTCCTGAATGCAGGGCTGGTTCCTTGGGCTGGATAACTGTGGCAGTGGGATAGCTCCTCCCTGGCTCTTCTGCCTGTGTCCTGGGTGACGTGTGACCCTTTCTTCCTGGCACAGGAGGTCGGACACGGTGGACAGCCATTTGCTGGACCTGTGCATCATGGTTTTTCGGGCCACCTTCACCAGTGGCAACAAGCTGAGCCTGGGCCGGCTGATGGCCCACAGCAAACGAGCCGTCAAGAAGTTTGTTAACTGTGACGTGATGCTGGAGCCGGGCGAGTACGCCGTGGTGTGCTGTGCCTTCAACCACTGGAGCACTGCCCTGGCCAGCCCTGCTGCCCAGGGTGAGGGGATGAGGGGCCTTGGGGGAGGGAGAGGTGCTAAAGCCCTTGGTCCTCATCATGGAGACCTTCTTGAGGGTGAAGGTTGCCTGTTGCATGTTGCACATGCATCAACCGAAGAGCACCATGCTCCTGGGGGTTGTGGGCTTGGTGACAGTTCCCTGATCCCCCTTCCTCGGTTGTCTCTGCAGCTTCCAGTCCCACCAGCAGCCGACCAGCCACTGATTATTCCAGCTACATCCTGGCCATCTACAGCTCCCGCCTGGTGATGGTGGAGCAGGTGGAGGCACAGCCCACCACGCTGGCAGATGCCATCATCCTGCTGACTGAGAACAAGGGCGAGCGCCACGAGGTGGGTGGGGGGCACAGGGAGAGGGGGCTGCAATGGGGAGGGGGGTGATGCTGCCAGGGGGAGCCTGGACCTGTGTGGTCTTTGGGCAGGGCTGTGCCAGCTCTGGATGCCATCCTGGATGCCCACCCCCTTTTGCTCCCTGGAGCAGCGTGTAGCACCTCAGCCGATGGGCAGCCCTTGGCTAGAGGGGAAGATGCCAGTGCAGAAGTTTTGATCCAGGGTGCCCAGAGGCTTCATCCCCTTCCCTGCTGTCTGCCCCAGGGCCGTGAGGGGATGACCTGCTACTACCTGACCCACGGCTGGGCAGGGCTCATCGTGGTGGTGGAGAACCGGCACCCCAAGTCCTACCTGCACGTGCAGTGCGACTGCACCGACAGCTTCAACGTGGTGTCCACGCGCGGCAGCCTCAAGACACAGGACAGCGTCCCCCCCCTGCACAGGTCCGGGGTAGGCAGGGGTGGGTCATGGAGGCTGCCATGGGGCTGGCAGGAGGCTGGGAGAAAGGCAGAGCCAGGGCTGGCAGGGAGGCATGGACAGGATGGGATTGTTGAGACAGAGGAGGGGTTCCAGGGGCAGAGGTGGGATTGCCAGGACAGAGGTGGGATTGCCAGGACAGAGGAGGGATTGCCAGGACAGAGGAGGGATTCCTGGGGCAGAGGTGGAATTGCTGGGTCAGAGGCTGCTGCCCTGAACCCCTGACTCTCTCCACAGGCAGGTGCTGGTGATCCTGTCCCAGCTGGAGGGTAACGCTGGTTTCTCGATCACGCACCGCCTGGCTCACCGCAAAGCCACCCAGGCCTTCCTCAATGACTGGATGCTGACGAAGGGCACCCACAACCCGCTGCTCACGCCCGAGGTGGCCGGGCTGCACGGCCCCCGGCCCCTATGACGAAGAGCTCCCCCTCCCCACCTCCCTGCCCCGTTCCTGTCACCGAGCCGCTGGCCCGGAGTGCCCCCCTAAGCCACCAGCGCTGAGCTGTGGGGCACCCCCAGCACTTTGCCCCACTCTGCGGGGCCGGGGCGAGTTCTCAGGGCCAGCACCAGCCCTGTCCGCTGCCCCCCGCCCTGGCACCGCTGCCCCCCACGCACTTTACAAGGAGCAGCTGGGGGCACGGGGCCATCTCAGGATCCCACCTGCCCCGTACCTGTGCTGGGCCCGGTGCCCTCTGCCTGCCCCGGGGACTGTGGGAGAGGGAGGGGCTGGAGGTTGCTGTCAAGACCCTTCCCAGGCACCACGCTCAGGACTCTGGCCCTTCCCGTGGCGCCAGGGCACTGGCGCTGCAAAAAGAAGAATATACCTCTGATGTCTGTCCGTCTGTGTGACCCTCCGTCTGTCCCCGGGCCCTTCCCACTGTCTTGTTGCCCCCTTTGTCTGCTGCCAGGACCAGCGTGGTGGTGAGGTTGGGCTGGGGGATGCCAGGGTCACACTGCCATGGTGCCACCTATGCCAGGGACCCCCTACCCATCCTGGGTGCTGGGGCTGGAGGGAAGAGGGCACGGGGTTGTTGCAGAAAGCTGCTGATGAGGGGGTTTTGCTGTAATTGGGGTGAAACTCAGAGGTTTCATCACCTCCTCCTCGGCTCAGGGTGGGGAGCGAGGCCTCGGGGTGTTGCTGGCGGGGGCTGTGGTGCCGGGGCCTCTCTCCCTGTCACACAAGTGTTACTATGCAAAGGTGGGAGCAGTGCCTGCAGAGAAGCCATGGCCCGAGCTGGGCTCAGCCCCCGGCACTGCCCTGTGAGCACCCCCGTGCCCCATGGAGGAAGGGTGGGCAGCAGGTACAGACCCCAGGTCAGAAAGCAGATCCCTGGAGTTAGCATGAATCCATGTATGGGGAGGGGGTGGTTTTGGGGGGGAAGCTGAGAGCCCCCTCCAGAGCCCGAGGGCTGTGGGAGGCAGTGAGCACAAGGTGGGTGCTGCTGGCCCTGTGGGTGCTCCGAGGTGGGGACTGATCCTGGAGGGAGCTGCACCCCACGTTTTCAGGGCACTGTGGCTCTCTGACTTGATGTGTGTGAGTGTGTGTGTGTGTGTGTGTGTGTGTGTGTGTGTGTTTTGGGGGTCCTCCTGTGTACTGTCTCCTTCCTGAGCTGTGTGGACTTACAGCTGAGGAGAGGCAATGCTGGACCCTGTTCTGGCAGGGACCGTGCTGGGGGGTCTTGCACCCCAAATCCTGCACCCCAAACCCTGCACCATCAGCTGGGCTGGGCAGGGGGTGTGGGGGGCTCTGCGTGACCTGTCCCTCTGTGTCCCCCGGGGATTGGGGGGTGGTGGGGGTGTGGGCTGCCCTGGCACCCTCCCAACCCCCCAGCCAGGGCTGCTGAGCCAAGCTCTGTCCGTATTTCTGTTTGTTGATCTGTTTTCTCTCTTTCCAGCCCCTTCCTCCTTGGGATGATTTGTCCTTCACTTTTTTTTCTCCTCTCTGTCTTTCTGAGCTGTGAATATTTTTAACCCTGTAAATACTGTCCAGCTCTTCAGAATCATAGGATATTTTATCAATTGTAAATCAGATCAGTAATCCCTGTATGATACGAATTATCCATGGGTGGTTTTCAAACTCAGGTTCTGATGGACCAAATAAAGTTTTGTTTTTTACTGAAGCTGCCTGGTTTTGGTGTGGAAGAGACAAAAGGGATGAGTGGGCTGGTTTGGGGGTCAAAGCAATGGGTCCTGAAGGCGTTTCCGTGGAGCAATGACAGTCGGTGCTGGGGGGAGAGCTGAGCACCAAAAAAAGGGGAATTCGAAGTTGTTTAGCTGCACTTCGGGGTGCGGGAGTGCAGAAAGGGGCGGAAATCAAAACAAAAACAAAATCCAGAAATTCCCATTAAATGAGCGTTGTTCTCTCGCAGGGCCGAGCAGGGCTGTGCCGTGGCCGAGAGAGGGCACCCACCATCCGCCCGGCTGCTCTCCCGCTCCTGCCTCAGTTTCCGCACCCATTCCGTGCCGGGCAGCGCGGTGGCCGTGCCCGCCGCATCCCCGGCACCGTGCCCAGGCTGGGATGGATGCAGGAGCAGCTCTCTCCCCGCAGCAGCCAGGGCAGCACCCCTGCTCCCTGCCGTGCCTTTGTCCGGCGGCGGGGCCGCCTGGCGCTGGGAGAACTTTCCGGCTGAGTGGAGGCGGCCGGCTGCCAGCTCGCTCTCGCCCGGGGTGGGCACCTTGAGACCAGTAGGGAGAGACAGAAGGAGAGGATTTCGGTCTTTCTTACAGCAACTTGTAATAGATTTTTCCGGGCGAAACATCTTTGCATTCAGGAGGCCCTGTCACAAGCCATCAGCCTCAGCCAGGGAGAAACAGATGGAGAGTTAATTTTGGCGGGGAGGGCACTGCCACGCTCCCTCCTCTCCCTCAGTCTGTTCAGGGAGAGGAGCCGGGTTTAACCCTCGCGGCCGTGCCGCCCCTCGCTGCTGCCTCCTGGCCATCCCGAGGGTTTGTGGGGCCACCACGGGTCCTCCCGCCCCGTTCTGTGCCAAGGACACGCCGGGACATCTCAGTGCAGTGACCTGGTGGTGGCTCTTGCCGTGATGACCAGCCCTGTGGGTGATCGTGTCCTGCCTTCCCACGGCCACGGCTCCACATCCTGCTGAGCCCCGCGCCTGCCAACGCACTGGGAGCAAATCCTGCCATGCCAGGAGGCAGCCGGGGACGCTCGGGTGGGCTGGTGGTGGAGGGGACACCATCTCCCAGGAGAAGGCACGTGCGCGGAGAGCAATGATTCTGTCTGAAACTTTGGGAACCCTCAAAGCACCCCCGACATCACGGACCGGGCTGAGAGCTGCGGTGTAGCCGTGGAAGGGGTGGAGGTGAAATCAAACCCTAATTGTGCCCGATTCCCAAGGGCTGTGAGGCAGCATTAACTGCTTTATAATTACAAATAATTGTGTGGCAAAAGATAAAATTGTACTTGACACATCAGCTCTGGAGGAGGGTGTTGCTTCATCAGGAAATTTGTCATCCCTTGGCTGTCAGTCTTAAGCCTGAGGTCTGAAGGGGGAGACAGGAAGGGCAGAGGGAGCAGCGGGTCAAGAGAAGGATGGATGGACAGCAGGACACTGTGGAGAGGAGACGAAGGAGGAGCGCTGTGGTACCGAGCCGTGTGAAGAGCAGCGGCACAGGTATGACAGCTGAGGCAGGGAGCAGCCAGCGGCTGTCCCACTGCCCTGGCACGGCGGGGACACCTCACCTGAGGGGCTGTGGCTGCAAAAACGACAGCACGAGTCACCCCAGCGGTGTCCACACACCAGTTCATCTGGTGGGACAGCGTGAGCAGGGCAGGCTGCCAGGGCCGTGTGAGCCCACCCCACTGCCGCTGCCGTCCTGCTGGTCCCCTCCAGCCGCAGGGCTGGTGCTGCTCCTCCCAGGCACACAGGACGATGCTCGGGCGGATGAAGGTGAAGAGTGGTGAGGAGCTGGAACAGGGTGCTCAGAGAAGCTGTGGCTGCCCCTGAATCCCTGGAAGTGTCCAAAGCCAGGTTGGACAGGGTTTGGAGCAGCCTGGGATGGTGGAAGGTGTCCCTTCCCCTGGCAGGAGGTGGAACGGGTTGGGCTTTAATGTCGCTTCCAACCCAAACCAGTTCGGGATTCTCTGAGGCAGTCTCACCAGCACGGTCACCACCCTTTCACCTGCTTTGACCTGCTTTGACCTGAGCCCGGGGAAATGTCTCCCGCGGCAGAGGTGGGAATGTGGGTCCTCCCTGCGGGATCCGGCCGGGCTCTGGCCGCTCGTCAGGCCCTGGCACCGCCGGGACCCCGCGGCTGCTCGGGGAGGGGGCACGTCAGGGAGCGAGGGTTCGAGCGCTCTCTGTGATTCACTCTGACTATAATGGGAGCTGCTGGTGAATATTTTATGGCTCCCACAGGGCAGATAGAACATATTGTGCATTTTACGCCACAAATCTCCGCCTGGAGACAGAGGGAAGCTTTAAAAAGAGCAGCACCAGCGCTGCGATGGGTTGAGGGGGGCAGAGCTGCAGCGCCGGTGCCAGGGCGAGCATCGAAAGGGTGTTGTGGCCCACCTTTACCACCCTCCCTGGGGGTGCCGCTGGGTGCCCTGAGCCCAGCGCCGGCCCGGCCACAGGGGATGCTCTGCGGCCGCAAGCCCAGGCTGCGGTGGGTTGGCTGCGGCGGCTGCGGCCGCTGCCCCGGGCCAGGCCTGGCAGCTCTGCGGCTCTGCGGCGCAGGCGAAGTGCTTTGCCCGGGGCTGAGCCCTGCAGGAGGGTCCCTGCCTGCGCCCCGGCCTGCCTCTCCCTTCGTCAATAATGCAGCCTCTGCCCCGGGCGCCCGCCGGCGCTGCCCGCAATAATGGATCGGGATGGGAGCGGCCCCCTCCTCATCCTCCGCTGGGTCCCGCGCTTTGCCAGGAGGAGCCTTCATCTTGACCGGCGCCCGCCGCTGCCGCTGCCCAGGCGGCAGGCACAGGGATGGGGGTTCCTTGCAGGCAGCCGGATCTCCACCCCAGCACCCCCGGGAGGAGCGGGCGCCGCTGGGCCAGAGCTCCCGGCTGGCCGCACTCAGGAGGGACACAGGGCACGGCCATCACTGCCACCGTGTGCCAGGGAGGGACCCCCAGCCCTGCTGAAGGGCCGTGCGTGCACGGGTGAGCTCTGAGCGCCTGGGTGCTCATCCTGCTCCCCTCGAGCACGTTCCAGTGCCAGGCAGGGAAACATCGCCGATCCTGCAGTTGCCTGCACCCACCTGGGCTGGGCTGGAGTGGGGGAAGGGACCTCGGACCACGACAGCAGAGGGAAAGAGGAGGAGGAGGATACAGGCACCAGTGGGTCAGGGCCAGCCCACGGGTGCCGCTCTAGGTGGTGAGCGGCCCTTTATCCTCCCACCCTGGAGACCCCCAGTAGCCCCCTAGCCACCACCCAGTGGGATGAGGGTGCTTGGGGTCGGTTTCTTCCCCCTTCAGATGAGGGAGAAAGCCCCTGAAATCTGGGTCACGCCCAGGCTACCTGGAAAGAAGTTCCCAGTCCCCTGACAAGGCCGTGCAAGTTGGGAGGGCACAAGCAGCCACCAGAGAGAACCAGCCTGTGCCTCAGTGGCATCACGGACCCTCCACCTCCCACGTGCCCAGCTCTGATGGGTGAGCAGAGCCCTCCAACATCCCCCCACTTCTGAATGGGGGTACGGCAGCGCTGCAGAGGGCCGGGGTGGAGCTGCTCTGGGGTGCTCACCTGGCGGTCACGGAGGCACATGGCCGGGTGGCTTCACAGCAGGGCTGCCATGGCATCCACGCTGTCCCTCGGCTGAGTTTCCCCAGGGACGAGGCTCAGGAGGTCACCCAGACAGACATGAGGAAAGAGAAGACTTTGCCGGGTTGAAGAGGAGCCAGAACGGCTCCTCTCCTCCTTCTCCTCCTCCTCCTTCTCCTGCCGGGCTCCATCCGAGGGCAGCGGGCGCGGGGCCGCGCAGGGTCCGGGCCGGCACAGCTGGGGCCGCCCGGCCGGGCTGTCACGGGCTGGGCTATCGAATCTGAAAGCAATTAAAGCCATCACCAGCGCTCGCTCGGGGCTGGCTCCAGGCTGCAGGGAACCTGCCACAACAGATCATGTGCTCCGTGCTGCTGGCCCGAGGACCTGCTCCCACCCGAGCCCCGACACGCACAGGTGCCAGCCCCGCGCGGGGGAGCGCTGGCCCGGGCGGGGCGTGAGGCCGCCGTGAGGGGCTGTGAGGTAGCCCAGGCAGCCACCTCGCTTCTGCTTCCCCTCCATGGGTTCTGCTGCCCGGGGGCTCGGCAGAGGGGCTTGGCCACCAGCTCTGGCCGCGGCCGCTTGTGGCGAGGAGGAGCCGGCGGTGCTGCGGTGGCTCCGGCAGCTCCGCGGGTCCCGGGGAGGGTTTGCACCCTGCTGCTCTCCCGTGGGCACCGTGGGTTGGGGTGGCACAGCTGGAAGCTGCCTGCACCCGTGGGTTTTCCCGGAGTGTGGATTTTCTGCTATGGGCAGAGTGCCCATAGCTCGTCACCCACGGCTTGTCCCACACGGTAACGATGGGGACAGTCCCAGCGGGTCGTATCCTGGGCTGGGGGCAAAAAGCAGCAAGCCCTGTCCTCGGCAGCTGCTGGAAGCAGAGTGGGTGACAGAAGGGTGCTGTGGAGGGGCAGCACCTCTCTATCGTGGAGTGCGGAGGGAGCTCTCACCAAGCCCCTTCCATCCTGTCATTCCCTTTTCCTTTTCCCAACGGGGAGCGGAGCCAGGATCCCCTGCCCTCCTCCCCCTCCTCTCCCACCCTCCACCCTCCACCCCCCCACGCCCCCCCCCCGAGATCACCATTCCATTTTGGGGAATCTGCGGCCGCCTGCCCCTCTCCCACGGCTCAGGGCCTGATCCAGCCCTCCAGGAACATCTCCCGGGGCTAAAGCCATGCCGGTGCTCCCGGCGGGGCGCGGCGGGCAGGGGGTCCCCCCTCCTCGGGCACCGCACAGTTAAGCAGAAGTTTGCTGGTACGGAAGTTGCACATTGTCTTGAGGCACATTTTCTGTTTTTTCACTTGTGAAATATTTCTGTCAGAACCAGTTAATGTACAAATTAGCAGCGGTGGTCTCTCTTACGTCTTCTGACTCACTAATTTGACAGGGGGTGTTTCGGTGGCGGAGCTCGCTCTTGACAGGCAAACGGGAGGTCAGGGACCCGCAGGGGGAGGAGGCACCGAGCCGCAGCTTCCCGGGGGTCTTCTCCTTCCTCGCCCACCCCACCGCTCCCGTTCACTCAGCACTGGCTGGAACAGTTAAGCTCGGGTTCGGTGTATTTTTCCCCTCAAACAAAATTTTACCCAAAAAAGGGGGGGAAAAGGCTCTTGGTGTAGGTGGGGAGTCCAGGGGTGCGGGGTTATGCTTTTGGTGTCCTACAGGCAAAGCCAAGGTCTCCAGCATGAGGAGACAACGCAGACATGGAAAGGGTTCCGTGCACCACGGCCGCATCCTTCACTTCCTCCAGCCTGAGAATTCAGTTCTGCATTTCAGGACACCCCTCACCCCCTCAAGAGTCCCCATCCTCCTCCTGCCATTAGAGAGAAACTAATTGATGTTCTTATTCTGTGTGCACACCATAATCTCTCCACCCCCGGTTACCGATGAGCCAAGGGGCTGCACAGCCCCGTTAGTTCTCCATCTGTATCCCTGGGATATTGGTCAGAAGGGGGGGGGCCCAGCGCTGCTGGAGGGGCTGGGGGGCAGCGGCTGCGGAGGGAGCATCCAGAGCTGGCTGTGCCCGGGGGACGCAGCCCCGGCGCTGAGCAATGCTCTGGACCATGGCGTGCAAGCTGTCCCTGGGCCAGAGGCTGGTGCGACAGATGGGCCCCGCGCCGTGCCCCGGGGTCAGCGGCTCCCCGGGCCCTGTGCTGAAAACCAGCAGCCTCTGCCTGTGCCACCCTCCTCTGGCATCCAGGCACTGCAGCAGTTGGCCCAGGATGGAGCTGGGTGGAGCTGGGCACCTCCTGGAGCAGGGAAAGGAGCTCCATCGGTGGCTGCTGTCCCAGCCCTGCTGTGTCCCCAGCCCTGCTGTGTCCCCAGCACTGCAGTCCCAGCCTTGCTGTCCCCAGCCCTGCTGTCCCAGCTGTGCTGCTGCCAGGAGCTGGGAACGAGCCCAGGAAGGTGACCTTGGCTGTGGGGAGGGCAGCTTCAGGGCACATGGGTGCAGGTCTCTCCTCTTCATGTCCCCTCTTTCTACTGGCGTTTGCTGAGGGCTTTGTGAGGGTTGAGTCTCCTGCTCATTGAGTTTACTTCTAAACAAATAAACTCCCTCATCCTGTGACCAGCAGCCACCTGTGTCAAGCAGACCTCTGCAGAATCCTCTCTCTTTGGGTCAAGCAGGGTGCCTGGGTGACCTGATTTGGTATTTTATCCTGAAGTGTTCTGAGCTGAGGTCTCAAACCAGCTCGACCATGGTCCCCGCCTCCCACAAGGCACAGCTCTGTTTTCAGAGATTCTGTACCCAAATAAGACTCCCAAGATGTTACCAATGACACACCAGCAATAGTGAGAAAAGCAGTTTTATATCCCACTGCATAGAAACAGTGCCTCGGTCCAGCCTCTTCCAGGAGCCCCTAGGCAGCAGCAGCAGCAGATCTGGAAAGGAACTGGAAACTCCTGCTTCCCCTTTCTCAATGAAAAATGGAAGTTTGCTTTCCAGTGGTGAATCCATGCCCAGCTGGCAGATGAACCAGTCTGTGGTGATGCTGGCAAGGATGCCCAGGTGGTTCCTACACAGCATGGAGGAGATCACGGCCCTTGAAGGAGCTCAGCTCCAGCATTGGACCCTCCTTGTTACAACAAGGCCAATATCAGCAGGATTCTCAGCAGGATTCACCCACCCATGCTGTTGGCAGCTCCATGAAGATATCCCTCTTCTTCCCATAGCCAAGAAACCCCCACTGGCCATGAACTGGCACGGAAACCACCATGCTTCCAACAGGGACAGCTGCCTGCTGCCTCTACCACTTCCTGGCTCACTTTTGGCAAGAGGATTTAGACAGAGGAATGACTGGGAGAGAGCTTTGGAGTGAGGCAGCAGCTTTCACTCTCAGCCAGATCCTGGCCACCTTGGGGCCACCTGAGAGGCCACTTCATTCCAGGGAGTCAATGCAATGGAGACTCTCTAAGAGCAGGGCTGGATTGGATAGTAGAGAAAAATTCATTCCTATGGGAAAGCCCTGGCACAGGGTGCCCAGAGAAGCTGTGGCTGCCCCTGGATCCCTGGGAGTGTCCCAGGTCAGGTTGGACAGGACTTGGAGCAACCTGAGATAGTGGAAGGTGTCCCTGCTCATGGTAGGAGGTGGAACAAGATGATCTTTGAGGTCCTATCTGACCTAAAGCATTCCAGGACCCACGGCACATGCAGTGGCTCAGGGAGGGCTCTGTATAGCACTTGTGGTGGCTTATAGGGGCTCCTGTGGGGAATAACCCACCTTCAGGAAAGCCTGGTGTGGTTGGAAAGCAGAGACAGCTCAGAGCTGATGGATAACCCAGGGCTGCTGCAGAGACCTCCCCAAACCCAGCCCCGCCAGGGTGGGTGTCCGGCTCTGTCCAGGGTTCCTCAGGGCTTCTGCATCCCGCAGTTCTCCAAACTCATCCATCGCAGCAGCGCTGGAACATCCAGCTCCCACCGCCGCCCCAGCACCGCTCTGGCCGTGTCCCAGCAGGGTCAGGGAGCGGGACCGTGTCTGTCCAGCCCGGTACGAGGGGCTGCTGGAGCGGCGAGCGTCGAGCCCCAGCCCCGCCGCTGCCTGCGAGGGAGCTGCCTCATGCAGAGGCGGCCGGGGCGAAACAGCTCAGGCAGCACAAATCGACTGTGACAGCCCCAGAAAGGCTGAGCCCGGGGGTGCGGAAAAATACAAGTTAGTTTCCTTTTCCTTACCATATGCTCCCCTTCAGCTGTGGGCGGCAGGATAATTACTGCCATCCACCATGCTGGTCTGGCTTGTCACACAGGCTGCCGCCTGCTCCGCGGCGAGGGCTGAGCCCGGCACCGCCTCCCAGGCGGCCCCACGTGTGTGACAAGCTGGGATTTGGCTTCCTCGGCCGCAGGTTTGGTTCTTCCCGGCACCAAGGACATCAGCTTGAAAGCGGCAGAGGTGGGGAGAGAGATGCAGCCCCTCTCCCCTCTGCTGTGTCACCTTGATGTTGACTTTGGTGTTAGCACCTCTTCTCCACCAGTGAACCCCAGCTGTGCTGTAGCCAGGTGAAGACACCTCTGTTCGTCTTCACAGGATGCTGCTGGGGTTGTCCTGTGCTAGATCCCATGCCTGGATGCCAGGAGACCTCCGGGGACAGCCACTGCTTGGGCAGATTAGAAGACAAACTCTGCGGGGCACCCCAAAGGTCAAGGAGGGGGCAGGCTGTGAGTTTGGGTTGGACCAGAACGTCGCCAGAGGCTCTTCCAAGTCCCACGAATGCTGGGGCTCCGTGGAGATGCAGCTGGGGCCGTACAAGGGGAACACCATGGGCCGAGGGATGTGCTGTCACCCTGGCATGGGCAGGGCACGGAACAGGGACCCTCCTCCAGGGCACCCTTCTGCCCAGCAGGAGCAGGCTGGGGCTGGCAGGGTCCAGCTCTGTGCCTGGACCACGAGGTCCATGGAAATGGGATGGAGCTCTGCTACAGCCCCTGGACAAGCAGCCATGGCTGTGTCCTCCAGGACCATGTAGAGCAGAAACCTTGAATTATGGCTGGCTACTGGTTTCCTCAGAAATGTCTCTGAGTCAGGGACAGATTTGTCTTGGTCATCACCCTCCCTGGGCATGCGTCAAAGTGGATCTTCATTTCCCACTTAATGCCTGGCTTGAACATAAACTGCTTCAATGTCCGCATTTGGGAAGAGAAGGATGAAGCTGTGGCTACCCTCGGATCCCTGTAACTGTTCAAAGCAAGCTTGGACAGGGCTTGGAGCAGCCTGATCGAGTGGAAGATGCCCCTGCCCATGGCAGGGGGTGGAACGAGATGAGTTTTGGGGTCCTTTCCACACTGTTCTAAGATTCTTTGAGGGGCCTTGGCACACACTCAGCATCTTGCAAGACTTGTTTCTCACTATGGACACCGGGACCTGGATGGGGACATGGTGCCACAAATGAGCGTGGTCCTTCCAGACTGCTACAGCAGCCTTGGCCACCCACAGCCTGTGCTTCCCGTCGCTGCAGCAGCTCCTTCTGTGGCTCCTCTGGTGCACCACAACCCCAGTCCTGAGCCCCATTCCATCGTGTGTTTGGACAGCACATGTACTCAAGCTCCTGGCCCCTGCCTCAGTTTCCCCATCTCATCCGATCCCTCTCTCTCACCTCAGCAGCATCCCAAAGGAGCTGGACAACTGCATCCGAAATACTGGGAGATGCAACAACTGAAAAAAACAATCCATGCTCTGGCAACTTCCCCGGAATCCCGTAGGAGGCTGCGGTGGAGAGCAGAATGGATCTGGCCCCTGGCTGAGCCGTCCTTTCCCGATGTCCCGAGGGCTCAGCTTTGCCGGGAATACAAGCGGAAAGCAAAATTTAGGAGATCTGAGGTGCCGCGGGCTCTGCACCTCCTGGACAGGTAACACGGAAGATGAACTTTCCCACCCACCGAGCAGGGTTCTTGCTCCCCTTCCTCATCTGAGAAGGAAAAATCCTCACGCCCCATCTCCCCTCCCTGCCCCATCCCTGGGAGGTGCCCGTGCCCGGCCACCCCTGGCACTGCCCAGCCGGTTGAGTGAATCGCTGACTCTCTAAGCGGTTCTGCGGCAGAGGACCTTACCCGAGTGACCGCGCCGGGGCTGGGAGCTGATGCGATGTGACAGCCGCCCGCACACCTCCCGAGAGCGGCACCCGGTGCCGGGGCGGGGGCACCACCCGCCGGGCTGGGGGGCTCGGGGCCGAGGGGGGCTGGGGAATCCTTCGCCATCACCCAAGCGACCCCTGACGTCACTGGAAGGAGGTTTAATATCCGTCAATCGCACGGAAAATCGCATGTTTGGCCCCAGAGCCCTCCTCCCCACGCCCCCCCAGCCGCCTGTCCTATTTTGAAGGGCTCATTTTCCCGGCGCTAATGAAAGCGACAGCCGTGCAGGGCTGGTATTTGGGGTTATCAGTGAGAATATTAATGGTGCTGCTCGGCGTTAACTCTTTGAGAGGGCAGAGCTGGGCAGCCACTGCCACTGAGCCCGGCCACAGCAGAGCTCAGACTCCTCAGCACCACATCCGGGACTGGGGGTGGGAGCCCCATTTCCATGAGGGTTTAATTGATTTAATCATTTTTGAGTCCCGAGGAGGGGATTAACCCAGCTGCCTCCTGCTGAAGAGGCTGAGGGAGCCGAGCTGGAGGCTGAAGGGATGGTGCTGGGTGCTGTTACCTGCAGCAGCAGGGAGGCTTGGGGCAGGAGGGGAGGATGGGGACACCAAGGAACCTCCCCGGGGGAAAGGCAGGTGCCAGAGGTGACCTGTTAGAGCCAGGATGTGGGCAGGGAGCTGGGATGAACTCACCTTGCACAGGAAGACTCTGGCAGTCTGAGTGTGTTCGTGTTTGGCTGGAGATGTTCGTGGCCGACTGGAATGCAGAGCTCCCCATGAGGGCTTTGCAAACAGCTGTGTGCAGATGTTAAAGAACAAACACATCTCAGAAAACATCCTATAACACTCATGGCACTGAGATGGGCCTTTCAGCAGGGCCCTTTGTGATAGGATGATGTTTGTGATAGGTGATGGTTTTAAACTGAAAGAGGGGAGATTTAGATAGGATATAAATAATTTTTTTACAGTGAGGGTGGGCAGGCCCTGGCACAGGGTGCCCAGAGAAGCTGTGGCTGCCCCTGGATCCCTGAAGTGTTCAAGGCCAGGTTGGAGGGGGATTGAAGGAGCCTGGTCTAGTAGAAGTTATCCTTACCCCTTGCAGGGAGGGGTGGAACTGGATGGGCTTTAAAAGTCCTTTCCAACCCAAACCTTTGTGTGGTTCTGTGATCCATAGCCTCACCCCATTGGCCTGCCTTTGGTTTCAAGGTAACTCAGGTCACTGCCGTGCCAGTGGAGGTTCTGTGTGAAGTCCCCAAGCCACTGCCTCTCGGTGGCACCTCAAGGTGGCTTCTCCTTGTGGATCCTGTTGGGCACAAGCTCGTTGGAGTGGTGAGGAGGTGCTTGTGGTGGCACCCCTCAGTCACAGCCTGCAGAGGAATTCATGTGTCCATGAAGGGCATGAATGGGACTCCTTAGACTCCCTAAGGAGCCTCCTTAGACTTCCCAAGCACGTCCTTAGGAATCAGGGATCTCCTTGGGCTGGATCTCAGCAACAGATTATCAAAGAACCACAGAATATCCTTATCTGGGAGGGATCAACTCAGTACAAGGATCATTAAGTCCAACTCCTTGACTGTGGTTACGGTGAGAATTGGCACATCAGCCTGTCCTACACAGCAGAACCTGACATGGGGAAGGAACAGGGGAGTTGTGCTGTGTCCAAAGACACTGGGCAGCAGCTCCCTTGGAGATCCAGGACTGCTGAAAACTGGAACAAAAACTGACTGATTTTATCCTAGCATCTACCCCAGCTTTGAGTACAACAGGTTTCACTGGCAGATTTCTTGGAGAAAAACTAGGCAGGATACTGTGAACGCCACCAGGGCCACAGCAGTGACAGGTCCCACCGAGGAGAGACTGGTGTTTGCCAGGGGGAGAAAACTCACCTCCAGCCTCCAGTGAGGACATGAGGTCTCACAGCAGCCCCTGCACTCAGGAGCTGCTGGCTCGTCTCTGAAGCCCCCTCTAATTGGATGCATTTAAAGATGCCTCTTGAGCTGTCTGTGTCTCCAGCAGGACACACATCCCTAAAATGACACCAGCTAATTAAGGCCGTGGAAGCCCAAGGACTCTTCTGTGCCTTGTTTGTTATCCAGGAGCCTGAGGCAACGCTGAGGCCAGTAGGACCCTGACAGGCAGCTGGAGAAACCTGGTAATGACAGGGCCACCAAACCAGTCAGGGAGAAAGAGGCAGGAGAGCACAGAAATCAGCAGTGACAATTGCAACCGGCCACACTGACGGTGCTGAGACGCCTCCTGGGCCTTGGAGAGGTGGCATCAATGAACCAGAGAGCTCCTCACCCTCTTCCAAGCACCTCCAGGCCAAATGGGATGGAGGGTGGGGGTGGCTAGTGGTAGGGCACTGGGGATGGAGTCTGCTGTTTGAAGGTCAAGAGACAAGTGTCTTATCAGACTGTTCTCATGATTTCTGGGAAAACACAGCAGCACCCCCCTAGTTTGGCTGGAGAACTGTCTGACTGCCCAGCTGCCCAGGATGATAACCTGGAAACCCCTTCCTGCTGGCCTTCAGGAGCCAGAAACCAGGGCAGAAGGTTTAACATGCACAAGTGCAAGGCTGGACCTTGAGAGCTGTTCATGAGAGAACATCACCTGCCTCCCTTGCTTTCAGTATCTTCTCCTGCTGTTCTTCACCCTCTGCTTCTACATTCTCTCACAAAACCCCTCCTGCAGCATCCCGGAGCCTATTCCCACCTCCCTCACCCCGCATTGTTCACAAAACACTGGACCTGGCTTCCCAGGGCACTGGTGAGTCCCCATTGCTGGAGGGATTTAAAAGCCATGTAGATGTGGCACTTGGAGACAGTGCTGGGTTAATGGCAGTATTCAATGATCTCAGAGGGCTTTTCCAACCTAAATGATTCTGTGAGATCTCCTTTACAGAGTGTGTCCACTCCACTGCTCCCTTTTCTGTGACACCAGCACATCGGAGAGACAAAGAGGTGATTCAGGTGTCTGCCATGGCTGCAGCACCTGAGCCACTCCAGGAGTGCAGAACCACACCATGGTTAATGCTGAAGGGTCTGTTTGTCCCTCTGGCCATACTCTGGTGACAGAGGAGCTGCTGAGGGAGTTCCAGATTTTGTTTTGAATTATTCTGAAACAAAAACAGGGAGAAGTGTCTGGATAGGGCTTTCAGACTTTCCAACAAGGTTTCCCCAGCAACATCTCATGGTCAAGATAACCCCATACAATTCCATTATTTTTATGTTAGTCCTCCATCTTTTGGGCTTCTCAGGTCTCTGTTGTAGAGATGATGGATGTAAGGGTGAGACAGTGACCTACCTGCAACAAAGGTACCTGGTAAGCACTTTGGGGGACAAGACAAGATAGCTTCAGAGCAAGAGCAAAATTCATTTTACTGATTTAAGCCACCTGGATGGTGCTCACAGTGCCATGGTTTAGTTCTGGATGGTACTGAGAGGAGCAGGGAGCTGCACTTGATGATCCTTATGTTCCCTTCCAGCTGCAGATGCTCCACAGTTCTGTGTCTGAAGGTGGGAGGAGGTGCAGAGCTCTGGGTGTATCCAGCATTTTCCCTGTCTGTGGTCAGGGCAAGGAGCAGCCTCAAGCTTGGTATTGCTGTCAAGAACTGTTTCCAGTGAGGATTGTCCGTCCCAGTATCTCTGGTGTGAATGATTATTTGTTTCCACGGAGGGACCACCAAATTCAGCACTGACCAGTAACAGAAATACCAACCTGAGTGGAGTGACCCTGAAATAAAGGAGACAAAAATGACCAAAGAACACCAAAAGTCAGAACCAGCAGACAACTCTTTTGCCATGAAATCCATGCATTCTTTATAATTAAAAAAATTTAAAATTCAATTTTGGCAGTTAATGGTGGTTTTTTTTCCCCAGCAATAAGCAAGAGGGAGGAAATGGATGTGCTGAGCTGAAGAGGGGACAGTGGTGTGAGAGCCATGTTCCCAGAGAGGCTCTGGGGAGCCTGCAGCTCTCCGAGGGACCACGTTACATTTCACCTTCCTTCTTCCAGTTACTTATGATTCTCTGAACATCCAAAGCCTGCAGTTTACATTATATGACAGAGCAAAAATGTCCTATGGGCAAGGGTCTAGGGAATCACACAAACAGCAATTTAATAATTTCATGCTGCCCATAGAAATCCTAAAGGCCTGGGGGCCTGGGGATGGGTTGTGAAGCTTTTCTCTTTTGGGGCAATTAGCTTCAATCCAGCCTTTCTAATGACTGAAGGTTCTTGCTCGCCTGAAGGGACTTCAGAGGCCTGAAGGAAAAGGGTCAGGATCTCTGTGCACAGGTCTCCAGATCATCAGACCCACACATTGGGCTGTCATAGGACAAGACAATGAGGTTTCACCCTTTCTGATGGTAAAAAGATTCATAATAAAGATGGAGCAGGTAGAAGAAGGTGTGGAGAAGCCTAAGCTTTCCCCATTTCCATGGAAATTGTGTTCCCGAGTGAGATTGCACAGAAAGCTCCTGGCTCGCCTGCAGGGTCTCTACAAATAATTTTTGTCCAGTCTTGGCCAGACACAACCAGACTCCACTTCCCATTCCACAGCCACAGCAACAGTGATTCACCAAATACAGGAGCAGGTTCTGCTCTGAGCTGGTGCCCCCAGGGTGCTGAGCTCTCCTGGCCAGAGCCTGGGAGCTCAAGCCCCATGGAGCAGGACCTTGTTGCTCCCCCGGATTTTGCTGAGGAAGGTGAGCAGCAGGCCCTAGTCCGCTGTTTTTTGTTCTCATGGACGTGACATTCATGGGATGTCATTTGAAGTCTGTATTTTATCCTATGCCAGTGATGGGTGAATGTTTGTCTGAGTAAAAACATGGTAAGGACTCCAGGATGCCCAGAGAAGGTTTGGAGTGTTTGGGGGGGCTGTCTGACATGGGTGTGACCTGGGAAACTGGCCAGGGAGCTGGTCCCATGTGAAGCTGAGAGAAGACCCTTGGGAAAGGCAGCTGAAACCAGACCTTTAAGGTCTCTTCTAACCCAAACTCTTCTATGATTTTGTGAAGCTTTTACAGAGAAGATCTGAAACGGGAGAGAAGGACCTTCTTTCCCTTGTCCCAACATCTCCCAGAGCAGCAGCTCTTGCCCCTCATCACAAGTCCCAGCAGAAAAGACCAACCATTTTCTGAGGATCATTTCAAGTGGCAGTGCCAGGCGTAGGACTCTTTCCCCCAGAGAGCAGGAGTGAACACGTTCCTGCGGCAGTTACAGGACAATCCCACAGGACAATCCCACAGCCCATCACTCCCAGCTCCATGGCTGCACTTTCGCTGTGCAGGCTCCTGCAGGTATTTCTCCTGTGGCCTTTCCAGGGGCTGGGGGTGCTTCAGGGGTGCTCTGAACAGCCCAGCTCAGCTCCAGCTGCAGCAAACCAGCCCCAGATCTGTCTCGCAGCCTGCAGGGAGCCGTTCCCATCTGTTGCTGTCCCCAGATGCTGGCTGCCCTCCTCCGGGCAGGCACAGCACTGACACTGAGCTGAGGGCAAGAGGGAGGATCTCACCACCCTGAGACGGGATTTTGGCTTCTCTTCCTTGCTGGGGTTGCTAGGAGGCTGAGCCGTGCCTTTAGCGAATTTGCTGAACGGCATGCTTGGCTCCTTACAGCTGGAATCATCTTTTCTTCTGGAGCCCTTGGCCCAGCAAAGCAGGTGGTTTGAATGAGAAGCGAAGAGGAATGATCTGACTGTGGGACACCGGGGGGGCTCTGAGCCAGACTTGCATGGAGCCCAGCAAGTCTGGGCTGTCCCAGCTGTCCAGGAGAGACCCAGACTTTGAGATCCTGTGGTTGGCACCAGGAGAGAAGCATCCATCCAAGCCAAGCTGCTGCCATCCCACCCTCCCAGGGACACAGACTCTGCCGGCTTTGCCTCACGTCCTCCTCAAAGCTGCTCTTGGCTTGTCTTATCCGACCGCAGAGGAGGCATCGCTGCGGGAAAACACAAACCCGCGGCATTGTCCCCTGCCCCCAGGAGCCCTGTCCCAGCCCCACGCGTGACGAGGAGCCACGACCCTCCCTCACAGCCCTGTCTCCCCCGCCGCCGCCCCGGCTCCCCCCGTCCCCGTCAGCGCTGATGGGCCCTGACAGCGCTGCTCTTTTTCTCACGCCCCGCCGGGTGCTGCGAGCGGGGGGATCCGGCCCGGGGGAGGTGGCGTTGAACGGAGCAGCTGTTCCCCATCACACCGGGGAGCGCTGCCCGCGCCGATGGACGCGGCTGCGGCAGCGCCCGCGCCTCGCCGGGAGCCGGGGACCTGCGGCGGGCTGGGATCGCCCCTCCACCGGGGAGCAGGGACACGGCAGGGATGGGTCCGGCTGGCAGGACCTGCAAGGATCGTTCTGGGGAGCAGGGACACGGCAGGGATGGGTCTGGCTGGCAGGACCTGCGGTGTGCAGGTGCAGGAGCGGGCAGGTGTCCCCGCAGCACTCAGGGTCCATCCTCGCTGCGCTGATCCAGCGCACCGGTCCCACCTGTCTGCGATCCCTCATCCACGCCCTGCAAAACTCCCTTCCCTCCTGTTCATCTGCCGCCTCCAGAGCTGCATCCAGGCAGGCTGTACCTTTGCCTTGCTATTCCTGGCTCATCCAACCTACGGTCAGTTCTGGCCGGGAGCATTTTGCTGCTGAAGACGGAGGGTGCTCTGTGCTCCTCCACTTTTGTATCCAAGCCTACTGCTTTTCCCTGTGGAGAGCAGCCAGCTTTGCAAAGCTGCTGGTGAGTTCAGCCTGGATGCAGTAGCCCCTAAAATGTGTAGGACACAAGCCTGGTGTCAGGAGCTACTCCAGCTCCTGCAGAAAAGAGGTAGAAGATGAAGGGTAGAGATCCCTTTCAATCCAGATCCTGAACACAAAAAAGGCAGAGCAGTGGGACCTGTGCGGGTCCTGCAGCCCGGTGTGGCAGCATGTCCATGCTGCTTTCCCGAGCTCAGGCTCGCTCCTCCTGGCATTCTTTGGGCAGCAGAAGTTCCCATTCCTGGTGCTTGCAGGAGTTCTGCAGCCTCGCTGCACAGCTTATCCATTTTTAACGAGCACGCCTCATAAATACTTTGTAAAGCACCTTCTAGCCAAAGTGCTGTTTTTGATTATTTTTTTCTTCCCTGGCTGCTTGAAAGAGCTGCTCACCCTTCCATTTCTCTCTGGTCTGCGGCTCCTGCTGTTGTCTTGCACACACTTGCTGCTCTGAAGTTACAAGGTTCTGCCTCCAACACCTGTGGTGGGTCACAGTGAAGGGTCACAGTGCTGCCCTTTGCTCCCTACACCCTTCCCAGCACCCTGCAGACACCCTGGTGCCTCCATCGACCCTACTGAGCACTGGGAGCAGCCCAGGTGGGCTCCTCCAGACCCTGACCCAGACCTTCCTCATGATTTCTGTCCCACAGAGCCTCCTTCCCTGCTGTCCACCTTGGGCTCTGTGCAGGACTAGAAAGCAGGACCTGCTTTCTTCCTCCCTCGTGCCTCTCACATCTTCCCGCTTGCTTCCAGCTCTGCTATTTTTCCGTGAATTTCCATGTTAGGTTAAGAAGCAGGTGGGTGGTGGAGCAGGAGAAATGACAACCCAAACACAACCTGCCAGAGCTGATCCCTGCCTGGGAGATGCTCCCCAGCCAGGGCCTGGCTTGTTCAACATGCAGCAGGTTATTTTTATCTTTCCTTCTTTTCTGCAATCAATGTGCTGCATAGTATCAGACCAGCACTTCCAGGGCAGCTGGCCACAGAGCTGCTCTGTCACTGGCCAAGCTTCATCCTGTCCAAAAACATGTCAGAGCAGCTGAAGGAAGCCAGTTTGTATCAAGTGACATGGACTTCTCTCCGATTCCTCATTATACAGCTCCAGCAACCCTTGACTTTGCCAGGTGCTGGTGTCCAGAGAGCAGCCCAGCAGCACCAGTTCATTCCTGCTCCCTGCTCCCAGCTCCTGCCTATCCTGGTCCCTCTCACAGTTTAAATGTGGTGCTGTGAGTGCAGCTTGCTGGACGAGGTTCCCGTGGTCATGCTGGCTGTCCCAGCCTTCACCCTCCCTAAGTGTTTGGGCCCATTTCAGCTGAATTGGACAAAACAATCAAAATCTGAAAAGTGATAAGAATTTTTGTGAAGCTCGGTCCAGTAAAAGACCCAAATTTCCAAGGAAATGCCATGTGAAGTCACCAGGACCTCCTAGAAGCACCGCCAGGCCAACCAGTGGGTGCATGGCCACCCAACCAGCACCAGGGCTCCAGGAGACCCTGCCTCAGGTCGTCCAGGATAGGAAGTGGCAGGGGACAGGAATGGGAAGGTCTCGTTAGAGCTGGGGAAGTGAGTGAATGCGGGGTGTCTTGGAGAGAGCACAAAAGTGAGGTGGGAAGAGATTGGGATGCAAACCCAGGAAAGCAACTACTCCCACCGTGGCTTTTTCTATCCTTTAGAACCTCTTTTGCTAGCCTCTGAACCAGATTTCCTCTTTTCCTGGGTGCTAAAAGCAACCCAGACAGGTTGCAGGGGCTTTTGCCATTTTTCTCCTGCCGATTTTTAACTTTGTTCTTATTTTTCAGCTATCTTCCACAGGTTTTGGCACTCTCAGTTTCCCAGGCAGGAAAGCGACAACTTCAGAGCCTTTTGTTGCTGTTCTCTCGCTGCCTTGGTGTTAATGGCTCTTGAAGGCAGCCGGAGCCCATCAGGCAGCGCGGAGTAAGCGGAGCATGGAGCGGACACGGCCGCCCCGGGCGGGACCCGCCTGCGCGGGGTCAGCTCCGCTCCTGTCACTGTCACACACGGCAGGGAGCGGCCCGGCAGGAGGGGAGCAGGGCACGGCAGGAGGGGCCGTGCTGCCTGCGCAGGGCCCGGGTGTGTCCCTGCCTGCCTGCGGGCCGGGACCCGCTTGTGGTGCCGTCGGTTGGGTGGCGGAGTTTTGGGTGGAGATCCTGCAAGTGCCAGACATCGCAGGAGACTGGCGCTGGGGCAGAGCAGCAAAGGGCGCAGGATTGAGTCTGCAGCTGGCAGGTGACAGATCTTCCCGACTCGCCTGATGCAAGGGGGGACAGAGGTGCAAGCCCTCATTTGGCTTCTCTTGTGGCTTTGAGACTTGAGACAGGGCTTGAGACAACCCCCTGGGCGGGGTGGAAATCAGCACATGGAATCACAGCCCTGCGTGTGACCCTGGGATCCAGCAAGGACGATTTCTGCAAGGAAGGGAGGTGACACCCCTGCCTGGTCCCGCCTTAGAAAACCAAGCTGTGAGATCCAGACACGGAGGGGCAAGGCAGGGTGAAGGAGATCAGTTTTCAAAGGAGTCTGGGTATTTACTGAAAAGCACTTTATTCCCGAAAGAGCAAGTGTGGTGAGATCCATAAGGCAGGAGTGTGCCCATGGCAGCTGCTCTTCAGGACAAAGAGTGGGAACATCCCAACAGGAAAACACCAGGGTCAGCTCTGCCTGCAGCCAGAGTCCTGAAGACTGGTGGCTCCACTGAATCATGGAATTGTTTGGGCTGGAAGGGACCTTATAAATCATCTCATCCCACCCCCTGCCATGGGCAGGGACACCTCCCACTATCCCAGGGTGCTCCAAGCTCTGTCCAGCCTGGCCTTGGACACTGCCAGGGATCCAGGGGCAGCCACAGCTTCTCTGGGCACCCTGTGCCAGGGCCTGCCCATCCTCAGAGGGAAGAATTTCTCTCTGTTGACTAATCTAATCCTGCCCTCTGTCAGTTTAAATCTCTCCCAGCTGCCCAGAAAATGACCAGGCCACCAAGCACAGACCACAGCTCAGTCCTGGGAGAGTTTTGAGGAGAAAGGATCAGCAAGCAGTGGAAGGACCTGCCAAGGGGAGTGTTATTAGTATGCAAGTCACATGTCCCCATGAAATGCTGCCAGCCAAAGACTTGTGGCTACCAGGACATCTGTGAAAGCATTTTACAGTGATGAAACAGAAGATCAGATGAGTAAAAAAGTTCCCAATCTCTCTGTCTTGCCTAATCTTTTGGAAGACATGGCACAAGTGATGATGTGCCAGGTGAGCTGGGTGGGGAAGGTGCTGACTGGGTCCTGTGCAAAGCCTCTCACAGCTCTTCTACTCCTGGAGGGCTTTAGAGATCAATCCCCGAAAAGAAATACAAAGCCAGTTCCTCTCTCTGAGTCACTGAGCATTTCTTTACCCATCCTGTTACTGCATTTTCTGGGCAAGTGCACATCCTCCAGTGGTCTCAGTTGCTCAGATTTAATATGAAATACCTCTGGGCACATGTTTGATACAGGCACAAGAGAGAGGAGCTTCACACTAACAGAATGGAGACTTTAGCTTTCCATTTTGTCTTACTCAGATCATTGTTTCAGCCATCTTCGCTCAGTTTGGAACTGAGGACACGATCAGAGCAGTTCTTGCTTTTTGGAATTACTGGAATTACTTTCCCCTTGAATGCTGCTATGCTCATTCTTCTCCTCCATTCTGCAGAGTTCCACACCCAAATTACGATGCCACTTGCTGCTGTTTTGGAAGCCCCTCACAGATCTGCACATCTGTTCTTTGGAGCACCTTTGGAAGCTGCTTGAAGAGCAGGAGCCTCCCGCTGCTCTGAGCCAGCCTCCCTGTGCTTTGCCCCTCTTGTGATCATTTGTGCATGTTCAAAACAAACTGCTTTGTCCCTCTTGTGATCCTTTGTACATTTGTTCAAAACAAACACGGGCTGAGGATGGAGGTTTGGCATCCCAGTGCCAGCAAGGCAATCAGAGAAGCTGCAAGTTTAATGATATGGAGGAAGTCACTCTTAGAGTCCGATTTGTGAGGCTCTATTACCTGCTGTGAATATATTTGCTTCTGCTCTCACCTTTCACGTTTCTGGGATAATTTTTATTATTTTATTATTTTATTTTCAACACTTTCATCCCCTCTCTTCATAAGCAGAGAACTCACCTCTGCCAGACAAATGTGGCTTTTGGTAACTCAGTCACTGAGCTTTCTGATTTATATTTTTTTTTTACATTTTTACAACACCCTGGGTGTTGGAAACCAGCTGGGAATTACCTGCATGTCTTTTCCATGTTTTCCCTGTGGACACACCTTTCACTGGCTTTGTTGGCTGACAGGTTCCTGTCTCCCAGACACAGACAGGTTTTAGCTGTGTTCACTGCTCAGTTTGGTGCTAAGTGGTGTTATAAATAAGCACTACTACAGGGATTATCATTCAAACCCAACGGGAGGAGGAATATGTTGCTTATTCTGGGATTTAAACTGCAGTTAGCTCTGATTGCATAGAGTTTTTGGCATGAAAAATGACTGAGATCACTGATCTTCTGCACAACACTCCCTTTTCCCAGCTGGAGACTCCTCTCCCAGCCGTCTCCTCCCTGCCCCACTGGCTCCACTCCTCATGGCATGGCAGTGTCACTGCCTGTGCTTTGGGGACTTCTCAGCAGCACTGTGGCAGTGAGGGAGATGTCCAGCTTGTCCTAGCCAGTGCCAGGGATTTCATGTCTCCTTTGTTGGAAAGTTTTCCTTGCAGCTCCAGTGAATTCAGAGGAAACAAGAGCTTTGTCTTGCTGTACTTCCCAGCTCCAGATGCTAAATGTTTGAAAGGACTGCAGTTGGACTAGATGGTCACTGTTGGTCTCTTCCAACTATCCCATCCCATCCCATCCCATCCCATCCCATCCCATCCCATCCCATCCCATCCCATTTCCTTCTGTACTGGAGAATGGACAAAGCTCTTCACTGTCATTTCAGCAGCACTCTGAGCCAGGAAATGCCCCCAGGTTTGGGGAGATGTCTGGCCCAAGTTTGGGATCTAGGACAGAAAATTGGTATTTTGTCACTACAGAACCCACACAGGGGTGTTGGTCAAGTTTCTTCTCTGCAGTGGGTGTGTCCTGCTGGAAAACTTCAGGCTGGAAATTTAATTGTTCCTGTGGTCCCACCAGTGACCAGAAACAATCCAGTTCACCTTGTCACTAGAATTTGGAGTTTAGCTGAGACCACAAAGCAGAAGTACCTCCAGAGAAAGAACCAGATCTTGACCTCCTATGTGCCTTCTTTTAATTCTGTCCTCCAACCTCCACAGGAGCAAGGTAAGACTCTTCCCCCTCCCAAACAGCCCTGAAGGTGCCTACACAGGGCTTTTGTCCAAGAATGAAGACTGGGATTTTGGCTGCTGAAAGACTCTGGTTGTTGTTCACTGTCAGGGTTGAGCTGGTGACAAGGTGTGTGTCTGTTACCAATGGCTGCTGGCCTGGAGCTTCCAGCTCCTTGGTCTCTGGGAATACATGGATAATACTTCAAGCAGCTTTCCACTGGAAAGACTCCAGATCATGCATCATTTAGTAGGTATCTCCCCAGAGTTGGTACAACAATTCCTAGGTTTTTTCATGCTGATGGTAAATTTGTGGTAGAGGATTTCTAAAGGTATTTTTGGAAAAGCATCAAAAACGCAGGCCAGGTGAGGGGACTGAACTTTTTGGGTATCACCTGAAGAAGGAGTGAGTTGTTTGTAAGTATCAAGTGTTTTCCAGCCCAAGAAATCCCCTCTTCAAGCCCATTTGAACAGGATGAGTGAAGAAATTCAAGGGAGAGTCTCCATCACCTTTTCTCTGTTAACCATGTGGACCTGCTTCAGAAGTATGGGAAAACAAATGCACTTCCTGTTGCTGTGATGTCCCACAGCACCAAATTCAGCCAGGATGAAGAATTCAGTATGGTGGAAAGAAAAGGAGGGGAGAGGAGAAAAGGGGGAGGTGATATCAGTCAGAGGAGAAGGGACAGGTTGTCCCACCACAGCCCCAATGCCCAACCCATTCCCAGGTCCTGAGCAGCATCAGCAGCTGGGGTGGTGCTGGGGCTGCTGCATCCTCTCCCAGGTCTGCTGCACCTCCAGCCATGGCTTTGGATAGGCCCAGCTGTCCTCCTCCCTCCACTGTGGCACCAATGACACCACCTTGTGTGGCAGCTTTATGGCATCATTAATGTTCATGGTTTGGAGCTTCTGGGGTTGGGAGAGCAAAGGGCTGTTGTTTAATGGCATCTCCACCGAGCATTGGAGGTGCCACCACAGAGCAGCCCTTTGTTCCCTGTTCCAGGACCACGCAGGACCCTTGGCCTTGCTGGCTTTACGTGTTGCTGGTCCCTGTTGCTGCCGCGTTTTCCCCCCTCTCCCTCGCACTCACTCCCCCCTCTCTCTCTCTCCTCCTCCTCTCCCGGCTCTGTAGCAGTTTCCTCGGGAGTGTTCAGCTAGCTGACACATTTGCCACAGATGGATGGTGCACACGGAGACAGCTGTCACTCCCGATTTGTGGTCCACTGCGTGACAGCAGGACTGATGCCTTCTGAAAGGCCGTCTCGTGGAGCACATGCACTCTGACATTCTTCGAGATGAGCCCTACAGACACCTCTCAGTGGACCTCAGGAGGAGCTGGCAAGCGAGCCCTTCCCGCTCCCCCTCCCCGGAGCAGCCTGCAGGCTGGAAGAAAGCAGCACACACACACACAGGCACGGCCAACCTCCTTGGGTACTTCTGTGCCACTACTGGTCTGCCAGGTCCCAGCCCGGCTGTTTGCTCCTGGTGCTGGTGTATGAAGTGAGGCGGGCTGAGATTTACAGGAGGGAAAGGTCACCAGCCAAGCTGCTCTTTTCCCCTTTTCCGCCTTTTTAATTGCAGGAGGGAGGGATGTGGGCTCCAGATTCGTTCTGTCACAGCATCTGCCTCCAGCCTCTTGAGCTCCTCTGTCACAGCAAAAGCTGATGGACTTTGCAGCCACAGCCCCTTCAGGCCTCTCTGTCTTCTCCATCACCTACGATGGTCTCCATCACCTCTGAACCACACGGCAAAATGGAAATCCCCCCTCTTGGCAGGGGTTTCCTCCCACCCTCCCAGCCCAGCATTGCACAGGGCAATGGGGCAGCTGCCCCAACAGCTCCCAGGGAGTTCCTCTGACCAGCTCCAGGGCTGCAGAGGCAAGGCTGATTTAGGCAAGGCTGGCTCCTTGGAAGACAGGGCTCTCCCTCCTTAACCAGGCTCAGGCCCATAATTTCAGGCCCCAACCACAGATACCTGTCCTAGGCACTGACGTGTAGACACCTGAGTTTTCAATTCTGAGACCTTCAGCAAAACCCTTCGGGTGGGACTTCCAGCTGAATAAAGACAAAGCAAAACAGGGAACTGTCTCTAGTTCTGGGCAGAAGAACAAAACCCTCCAGATTCAAGACTTCATGGGAATGGGAACTGGTTCTTCCTTTGGTCCTCAGGGAAACAAATTCCTTCCAGAAAACAGATATGCACAGCTGTTAATTGTCCGTTTGATTTGTCAAAGATTATGATCAAGGGAGTAGGTCTTCCTGAAAGGGAAAACTTGAACTAATTCTAGAGAATATCATCTGGGTCCCTCTGGAACTGGCCTGAGACTTCCCCATCTTCTCCAGTGTCTGAACCCACCACAGGGGACACAAGAAGCTGGTGGCTGCACATATTCATGAAAAATGTCCTTCTGAGAGGTCTGGTGGTGCTCAGCAGTGGAAAGGGGAGAGGACACAGGCAGAGCAAACTCACAGGAGACTTCTCCTGGGCATTCTCCAAGCTTCCTACTGCTCAAAGCTGGGGGACTTTATGTACCAGGTGTGATTTCTCCATATTCAGTGACTCCTGTTGGAGTTCCCACCTCAGCAGTGTCTGCTAGGTCTGCCCATCCCTCCCTTTCCAAAGTCCTCGTGAGCCATTCAGCTCCTGAACATTCCCAAGTACAGAACTACAAGGACAACAGTTATCCTGGTTGCTTTCATCCCTTGGCTCCTGTTCCCATCCCCTGCAAGCAGGCTGAGTACATTTAAATTGGCAAATCAAAACTAACAGTCTGTCAGCAGGAGGCTGCTCAGCAAGGACAAGGTGTGATTTGCACCAGAACTCGGATTCCCTGGATCCTGCAGCAACAGGAACAGCATCTCCCACTAGGGTCTGAGTTGCGTTGCCTTTGAGCTCCCAGGTGTTATCTGAACAGGGACACTTCCAGCCTGGTGGGAGGTCATGTCAAAGTGGCATCAGCATGAGAGGAAGGTGGTCCTGGCAGCGGGGATGGGGCCCTTACTCAGCCCCAAAGCTGGGAAAGCGTGTTTGTGTATGGCAAAATACTAGGATAAGCGTGGATCCAGTAAGAAATTCCATGATCAGAAACACGAGTTCAGGATTGCTGAAAGTCACTGAGAACCTCAGGAAGAGGCTGAATTGGAACCCAAGTGAAGTTCAAACTGAAGAGAAAGGAGCAGTGCCATTTCCCTCCCGATGAGAGCACCAGTCTGTCTCCCTGGACTGTTCCACCAGGCCATCCCTAGAGAAGGTGGGACTGTCCTGCCCTGAAGATCATAGCTGTGGCTGAGAGGAAGAGTCCCAGCAGGGAACTGTGCTCCTCAGCTGGAAAAAGCTGTGAGCTCTCACAAACGCTCAGCAGGTTCTGGTCTGACACACAGCAGTGTATTCCTGGAGATGGAGATCCAGGGAAACATCCTTTGCTCTGGAACAGCTGTTTTAACTGAGGCTGGGAATTCCAGACTCCTGGCATTGCCATAGGCTCCTCTACAGCAACACCACAAAGCTCCAGAGCACACAGAGACACCAGAAGTAATTCTTCTGTGACAATGTGGCTCTCTGAGGAAATCCTGGTCCATGTGGACAAGGATGCCCAGACCAGGCATTGGCCTCTCCATGGCTTTGCCTCCGAGCTTCTCAGAATGATGAGAACTGGAGAGGCTGAGTTTTAGCAGGATGGAGAGTGAGCTCCAAGGGAGGTGAGCTCAGCTCAGCCCAGCTCTGATGAACCAAAAGCAGCAGACACAACCCCAGCTGGAGTTTTGGGTGCAGTTTTGGAGACCACAACATTAAAAAGATCTAAACCTATTAAAAATCTACCGGGAGAGGGCCACGAGGATGGTGTAGAGGGGAACAAAGCCAGGTGAAGATTGGCTGAAAAGAGGAGATAGAGGGGAGACTCACTGGGAGCTGCAGCTCCTCCAGAGGGGCAGCTCTGATCTCTGCTCCCTGTGACAGGGACAGGACGTGAGGGAACGGCTGGAGCTGTGCCAGGGAAGGTCAGGCTGCAAAGGTTCTTCCCCAGAGGGTGCTGGGCACTGCCCAGGCTCCCCAGGGAATGGGCACGGCCCCGAGGCTGCCAGAGCTCCAGGAGTGTTTGGACAGCGCTGCCAGGGATGCCCAGGGTGGGATTGTTGGGGTGTCTGTGCAGGGACAGGAGTTGGACTCATGATTCTTTTGGGTCTCTTCCAGCTCAGGATATTCCATGGTTCTATGATTCCAGGTGCCTTCTGCCCAGAAAGACCCTTCAATGCACACACATCACCAGCCTGACCCTTGGCCCTTTAGCTCCTAAGGTGTTATAAGGAAATCTTCGCTCATGACCTCACAGGGCTTAGCTCCAGATGCCCTGCATTTAGATGGTCCTACCAGATGCCACCTCAAATTCCCCGTCTGTGCCACCTAAAGATGAGAATCGCTCACCCAGCTCAGCTCTGAGTGTACACAAGGTTCCAGAGTTGCCTCAATTTAGTGGTGTTACACACAATTATTTTCCCCCAGTATTTCTGAAGAAGGTAGAAATGCAGTTCAGAAGAAGATGCAGGTTTGTGGGCAGGGTCTGGGACCTTGGGAGCACATTGTCAGCTCAGCCAAGGTTGGGATATTTGGGAAGGGAACAAATTAAATTTTTGATGAAGAATTCTTAGGTTTTCAACCTTAGAAAAAAAAAAGAAAAAAACCCACCGCACCAAAACCCATTGCATAAAACCTCCACCATATTCGTAATTAAAACAGCAACCCATCATTACAGACAGAGAAATGACCCATCTGTGCTGTATGTGACCAAGAGCACCAGAAGACATCAGCCTCCAAGGATGACTCTGGGTTTGGGAGGGACATCATCAACTGGTGTCCGCTTTCTGAGGACAGGGAGGCCAAGGCTTTCCCAGAGAAGCTCCAGCCAGGAATGCCCTACCCAAACCAGGAGAGTGATGTGCCCTGCTGGGCTCCCAGCCGAGAGACACAGGAGGCGAGTAGGAAAGCAGGAGCTGCACATTGCCCTGGGGAGCTGCTGGGGTGGTGACAGTGGTACCAAGGACTGAGAACCACCAGGTAAAATGTGGTGCAGAAGACGGTGAAACTGGGATTTCTCTGAGATTTCTTCTCTGCACAACTGGCTGTGCACCCCTGCTGGGGAGGCGAGAGAGGGGAAAGGGAGGAAACTCCTGCTTCTTCTGGAGAAATGTCCTCAAACTATTAGGATACCTGGCAGGACAGTAGGTACAGCAGCCTCCTGCCTGTCCTTCCTGTCCCCACCACAGTGGTGGCCAGGACACTCATGCCTGACTGTGCCAGGAGCTCCCCATGAGCCCCTTTCCCTTGGATGGGTGAGGGGAGCAGCCCCCATACCAAGCACCACTCGGAGCTTTCCTGGCCAGCACCCCACTGCAGGAGATGCCATCTCAGTAAACTCTGCAGCTATGTGATGGCCCTGATGGCCCGGGATGTTGGGTGTGTTTGGGGCAGGATGGCTGGGAAGGCCTGGGAGTGCCCCATCCCTGCCCTGCCTGGCAGCACCGGGGGCATTGCTGAGGAGGGATAAATATTTAGTGCTGGAGAGCTGCAGGGGGACAGCAGCGCTCGGCAGAAGCTGCAGCCCCTCACCTGCTCGGAGGCGAGGTAGGAGAGTGATCAAGATGAAGGCGCCTTCACATCTCCCCAGCCTTGAACAGCAGATGAAAGGGCACTGGGAGCCAGGGATAACAAAAGGAGAGCAGGGAAAGTTCAGGTCAGGCAGGGATTTCTGGCTGGTGGGTTTTCCACCGAGAAATTCTCCCTGTCTCTTTCATGGTGATGAAGATCCTTTTAATTTTTTTCTTCCCCCTTTCTCCTCTCCTTCTTTTCCTCTTTCACCAGGCGGATAGCTGGGAGCCGCGGAGCATGTGATGCATCTTCCATATAGGGGCAGGAGCAAAGCAAGACCAACTGATGGACGCCCTAGGGCCAGACTTGCAGACAATATATAACCTACTGCATGATCTAAAACGCTTCCCACTTCCACAGAGCGAACATCAGGCAGAGCGGAGCCGCAGCGAGGGCAGAGGAGTCCTGCGTGCAGGTGAGTCCCCCTGGTCTCCTTCTCCCGGAGGGTGTCCCAGGGAGGGGGAAGGTGCGAGGGACCTGCTCCGTGCCCGGCTGCCGTGCACGCAGGTGGGATGGGGCAGTTATTGCTGTGGGAATTTTTAAAGTCTTTTTGGTGCCATCGGAGTTCAGGACAGTGGTGGAGGGAGTGGGAAATGGAATTTGGCAGACCCCAGCCGTAGCCTCCGTCCCTGCAAACACGGACACCATGAGTGGGAGAGCGTCCCGGGCCAGCCGACGATCCTTTACTCGCGTTAATTGCTGTCGAGGTCCGCCTGGGCTCTGGGAAGCGCCTGGCTCCTGCCCGGCTGCTCTCCGGCATCTCCCGCCCGTCACCGTCCCGTCCCACCCGGCCCCCTTGGGGGTCCCTTTGCCTTGACAAAGCAGCAAAAAGAAATCATCAAACAACTTTAAAAAGCACTTTTGCTCAGCCTGCCGCCTCCAGCGCCTGCCTGCCTTCACCTTCCTGCGCTGGAATTTCCTTTGCAAGGGAAACTGTTCCCAGCTGGGACCGAAGGGGGACGTGGGCTGGAGACAACGCGGTGTCAAAACACAAACCCGAGTGTGCAGGCGAGGGTCGGGTGTCGGTGTGGGGGGGTCTGTGCAGCCCAGCTGCTGCCGCTTCCCTGTAGCACACACCCGGCCCCACGGAGGGGGACCAGGCTCCGTGCCGGGGATAGTTCGTGTCCTGCTCAATGGAAAATCATCCTAGCAACAGCTCCGCGCTCCGCGGGGCCTCGCCGAGCTCATGGCAGGGAGGGGTTTGTTCGCTTTGGGGTATCGCCTGCGCCTGCCTGGTGGTGATGTGGGGGTTGAGGAGCCCTGGATGTGTTTGGGGCTGGGGAACCTCCACGAATTGCCAGAGTCTTGGACAAGCCCTGGCAGTCCCAGGCAAAAAGGAGTCCGTAATTGTAATCGGGATAAAGATGGACAAAATCATTAAAATGAATGTTTGGGGACATTTGGGCTTATACACCCGCAGCGAGTGCAGAGATGACAAAACTGCTCTGTGGGTACAAGGCTGAGGATGCTCCTTTCTCCGTGCCTCAGTTTCCCCATCTCTGCTCTTCCCTGGGTCCCTGGGGCAGCGCCGTGCAGGGGCAGCCCTCGATGCAGAGCCCCAGTACACGGAGGAAGGGTCAACCCAGGGGACCACCGGAACTCAGCCACTGAGTGTAATTAAGATTGCATTTAGATAAGGGGACTCAGAAAACCTGCAACAGTCAGAGGCACCTCTGTGAGCAGAGCCAGCCCTGAGGCTGCCATGGGCGGGAGGGGACAGCTGTGTCCCCGCACCCAAACCGGCACAGGGGTCACCCCGGCAGCACCCTGCAGCCTGCTGTGGGCACCGCGCTGCGGGCACGGCTGGAGATGCCCATCCCGAAGGCAATCAGGTGTGATCAGGTTGGATTATGGGACCCAGGGTCTGCCACACCGGACCAGGGACGTGCTGAGTCGGCAGGGAGTCGAGGGTCTGTGCAGGGCGTGGGGTCGGTGATTCGGGCCAAGCCCTCTCTCTGCTGCCATGAGCTTTTCCTGCGTGAGGAGTGGAAATCTGAGGGCTCTCAGTATCTCAGCATGGCCCGGATCAGTCAGCACAGGAAGAGCTGGCCGGGGCTCGGGGAGTCCCCTGCCCTTGGCTCGGACCACAGCGGACGAGAGGAGAGAGCTTCTCATCCCCCTGGCTCCGGACCTTTGAAAATCCTTCCAGGTGGCAAATGATCCCAGATTCCTGTACTAAAGTGGGGACAGCTCAACACCGCTCCAGCTTTTTTGAGCCTCCTTGGTTGTGTTCACACCCAAAAATGCCAACTCTGAGCAGGGCACTGAGCCGCTGCCCCCCTGGTGCGCGGGGACCGAGCGTGGCAGGAACTGAGCAAAATCTCAGCTAAATCAGGCCAAGCTGGAACTGCTGGGTGCTGCATCCTGGTGCCCCTGGTAAAACAGGAAGTCTCCAATGCCATACACTAGTGCTCAGCCAGAGGGAGAAGCAAAGATGTCAGGGATCTTTCCCCCCTCATGGGATAAAATAATCCCTTTCTCCCACTGCTTTTCTCTTCACTGTTTTTCTCCTCTCCCACCCTTCCCAAATCTCAAATTTGGGACAAATTTCAGGGCACTTTCAGCCAAGGCAATGTTTAAAATCAGCCCTTCTGGTTCTCTCAGGCTTCAGACTGGTTTTGGCTAGCAGTGCTGAGTTTGGTGGGGGAGCATGAAACGTCCACTCCAGCGCCATTTCTTGATATTCCCATCTCGATGAGCACCATCTGGAGAAGATTTTACCCCTGCAGTGCCTTCCCCTGATCCAGGGATTGTACCCTGAGTTTCTCAATGACACAGCTGCCAGGTCACTGCCTGCAGGAAGCACCAACCCTGCTAGGAGCACCAGCTCTGCCGGGACCAGACAAAGCACAGCTCCTAAGCTGAGAGCAGGACTTGTGTCCCTGATCTCCTGCCAGCACCAGCTCTTGCTGGACCTGGAGATGCCTCAGCTTGTTCTTCCTGGCCCGGGAGGTGGACTGGGTTACCCCTCTTCATGCTTGGTTGCCTGCCTTGGAGCCCACCCTCGAAGCTGTGTCCGTGTTTGCGTCAGGCTCAGGACTATTATTATTTGCAATTATTATAATTATTGCTGATTAGAGTGGTACAGAGGTGTGAGGAGGGCAGGAGGGTTGATGGGCACAGAGGGCAGAGCTGTTGCTCTTCCACAGATCCTCCTCATGGTCCTGTGGAGCTTGGGAGGAGAATCCTTTGGATCTTGGGGGAAAGGGATCGAGCCCGTTTCTGACGTGCCGGCAGGGAGCGAGCTGCGAGCCTGGATGGAGGGAGCAGCACACAGGGCAGGGATTACGGAGGATCCGATCACCCTGCGGGATCCTGACACTGAATCCCAAACCCAGGCACTGCCAGGAGCCTGGCACTGGCGCTGCTGGAAAGGGCTGGCAGAGGCATCTGATCAATGCAGCACGGGCTCCTCTCCGGGATCCAAGGGGGTTTCCTGGGCACAACATCAGGCGCCCTATCCGAAACCCAGGGCAGGCACCGGGAGCCCCGGGAAGGGCTGGCAGAGGCAGCGGGGCTGGCACAGCTGTGTGGCTTTCAGAGATACTTGATCGATAGCTCCTTCCTCCCACTCCCCCCGCTCCCCCAATCCCCACATGCATTTTTCATGCTAACCCCTCCTGGGCAAAGACTGTCTGCGTAGGAAAAGAAACAGAGAAAAAACCACAAAACACAACAAACCACAACCAAAATCTACGTTTGTTTCTTTGCTCCCCGGAGATTGCTGTAGTTTAAGGGCCAATCTATAGATTCAGGGCTGGGAATATCTTTGCTCCATAAACAAAGAGGGATGAAGAAGCTCCCCGGGGCTTTTCTCAACCATGCTCAGGTTGGCCCAGAGCTGGAAAAGGCTGTGTACTGTGAAGGGTGCAACTCTGCCTGGGCAAACTGGGGAGGCTGGAAAGAGGAGCTGGGCTCCTGTGCAACCCCTCCTGGGTTCCCAGCCCTCCCAGCATGTGCTGGGATTCTGTGAGTGGTAACGAGTGTCCCTCTCCGGTGTATAAAGGGTCTCCAAGGCTCCCTGTGTGGCTGAAAGTGAACCCACGCATGCAGAGCTGGGTCCAGGGTGATCCCAGGCCACAGCGGCTGGGAAGGTTGGTGGATCGCTGGGCTGATCCTGCCTGGTCCTCAGGAAGAGCTCAGATGAAGGTTTGGGTGTTTCTCAGAGCCAGGAAAAAGCCTGCAGAGTTTGAGCAAAGGGCAGTTTTCAACCTGAATCCCCTTTTTCGGTCTCCGTTGTCAGTGAGGGGTGTTCTCTTTTTGCTCCCCACTTTTGGGTGGCAGCAGTAAGAGCCGGGAGCATTGCACAGCCCATGTTTCCTCAGTGCTGGGATGCTCCCGTGACTCTCGTTCTCACCACCGGCGTCTGCCCAGCCTGCGCAGGGAAGCGGGGAGCTCCCCGTGTGTCTGCGCTGAAGGACCGACCCCGGGTTCCCGGGATCCCTCCAGATCCACGCTCCAGGCACAGAACAGCCCCGCTGCCTCGGGAGCGCGCCAGTGCCTGTGACACCCGGGGCCAGACCCACCTCCTCCGGGTTTGTAGCACGGTGACTCCTGCAGCATTCCCAAATTCCCATTATTTCCCCGTGAAGCCGATGGCACACGGCTCCCCCCGCCCTCCAGTGGTTTCTCTGGTCCGTGAAGAGCCCGGGCGGCGTGGGCAGGCACAGAGCATCCTCCCCGTAGCGCTCCCACCGCCCCCGGGACCAGGCGCGGGGGACGCGGCCGCACCGAGACGGCGCGTCCGGGGTGCAGCGCACGGGAGCGCTTCCCGTCTGCCGGCGAAAGGGCACGGGCCAGAAATAGAAGGGGGAGGAGGACGTCGTGACCTTTCCAGCAGCCGGTGACGAATAAAACTTTCCGGTTACCTGCAGGAAGGCGCAGGGCAGGCTCCGTTATCGGCTCATCAAAGGACAGCGTCCCCTGTGAGCAGGACAGCCGCAGCCAGGGAGCCCGGGGCAATTCCTGGGATGAGCCTGCCGGTGCCTGGCTCCAGAGGGTGTAGGGCTCCAGACATGCGGTGGGCTCTCAGGGAGCTCTCAGGATGCTCCTGGAGCTGAGCAGGGAGGGAGGAGAGGATGGTGGTTGCCACCAGCGCCAGCAGGAAGGCAGAGACATCTCTCTGCCAGCAGCTCCGGGGGTCCTTTGGCTGCTGTCCTTGGGACGCCCTTGGACAGGAGGGGATGAGATGTTCCCATGCTCAGCCATGTGCTCAGTGCAAGGAGGTCAGGGTTCAAGACACCCCCAAAGACCCACCCGGCATCCACCTCCGCGTCCCCGCACCAGGGGACACCCAGAGGCAGCAGAGAGTGGATGCTGCAGCCAGCTGGGACGGTCGGGGTGCACACTGTCCCCACTAAAGGGCTCAGAAATGTCCCTGCAAGCCCCATGGCAGCTAATCCCAGGAGGAACCTGCGGGGGGACTGCCCCCATCCCCTCCTCTTTCCCCCTCCAGGATGCAGTGGCACCCACCCGGATGGAGCGAGGCAGCCGTGCTGCCCCCAGCTCAGTTGTCCCCTCGCTCGCTGACCCGGGTGGGGGGATGGCAGCCGCCCCCCCGGCCCGCCCCTCGCAGATGGCGTGGGCAGCCAGCACAGGTGGCCCTGTGCCACGGCAGATTGGGGCCGGCTGCCTGCGGAGTGCCCGGGAAGGGCTGTGTCCCTGCCACGCTCCAGAGCCCAGAGCAGAACCCGGGCCCCCTCACGGCACAGGGGGTGCAGAGCCGAGGGGGTCCCCACGATGCTGTGCCCAGTGCTGGATCCAGCGCTTCAGCACCAGAGCCCTGTAAAATAATAAACCGAGGACAGGGACGGGTGACAGGGAGGTGGTGGGTCAAGTGTGAGTCGGGACACAGACCCCAAAGAGATGAGCTGGCTCAGACCATCAGGAGGTTTTGGAAGGGTCTGATTTTAAGGGATTGCATTAAACAATGCCATGCAGGGACAGCCCAATGCAGATGTCTGGACTGGATCCAACATCTTGTGAGGAGATTCTCGGGATACGACTTCCCACAGTCCTTCCAACAAGGGTAAAGACCCTGGTGGGTGCCAGACACCCCAACCGGATGGTCTGGGACTCACTTCTAAAAGAAAAGTACCTGCAAGGGGACCCGAGCTCCGAGTCATCCCCAATCTGTCCCTCTTCCATGGATGATGGTGCTCAGCCCACGGGCCCAGAGCACGAGAACCAGGGTGGACGCGAGATGGCAGTGATGGAATCAGCTCCAGGGTGGGCACAGGGTGGGGACCATGGTGGGACTGTCCCAGCTCGAGGGGGCCCATCTGGTGGCATAGAGGGGGATCTTGAGCCGGAGATGTGGTGCGGGAGCTGTCAGGGCAAGGGTGGTGGCTGGAGCAGGTAAATCATTAATGCCGGAGAAAGCCAGGCTGGCATCCTGCCCATCGCTCGTCGATAGGAAAAGTTGATGTTGGAAGGGGAATTTTCACATGCAATCTTCCCCTCCCTTCTCTGCCTTCCCTCCGGGGACAGAGGGCTGGAGCAAGGAGCCAGCCCGGAGCCACGCACGCACCCAGCCCCAAACCAGCCTCTTGCCGAGCACGTTCTCTTCCAGCCCAGCTGGTTTTGCTCCCAGCCTGCTCCGTCTGTGCACATTAAAGCTTTTTCTAGGTCTGAACTGCTTTTGGCAAGCCAGGCTCCTGTTGGTCCCCACCACCCTCCCCATTGCTGCTCCCCCCGATCCGCTCCCCGTCTGGCTCCCGCTCCCCCTCCCCGGTCGAAGCCCTGCCAGGGACATGGCAAATCAGCGCGAAGCCTGCGGGGCAAATCGGTACAAATGAGACCAAGCAAGAGGGTGGGGAGGGACGGCGAGAGGGGGGGCGATGACTCCTGGGTTGGCGCTTCTGTTTCCGAGTTTGATGTTTCCTGCAAACAGCCCTGTAAATGCTCAGGAGTGGCTTCGGACATCACCTGCCCCCCGCCTCGGCGGGGTTTGGGGACGCTGGGTCCCGGACTGGGGGACAGCCCTCGCCCCGCTCGCACAGCGTCCCGCAGCCTCCCGGCCCTGAGCAGGGACCCAGCCGGGACGGGGGCCGAGCTGTAAGTCCTGACATTTCAATCTGTTTTGGGGAGGGATTGCTGTGGGCGGAGGGTGGAAGGTGCTGGAGGCAGCAGAGGGACTCCCTGCGGGGCTGGGAAGGGAACAAAACCCACCAAGGACCTGGAGCGGAAAAAAACCCCTGTTAAAAGCTGCCCGCTCCTGCCAGTTTTGCACTCTTCCAAATAGATTTCCAGGCATCTGGCGGTGCCCAGGGAAGCCCTGTGCCACGCCACAGGCAGGGGCTCTGCCAGGAGCAGGAGCTGGTACCCGGAGCGGGGATGTGCAAACCCGCTGGGAGCCGGGAGCCGACTGTTCCCAAGGGATGCTCTTTGATCCCGCTCTCCGGTCTCTTTGCAAGCCGTGTAACTCCTGATTATTAAAGGCACTCGGCACCGGGGAGGTCATATGGGGCCTTTCTGCTTGGGTTGCTCTCCTAATGACACGTCCGACTGCCTTCACCGGGGATCTGCTCACGCGAGTCCCTGACAATAGAAAGTTTGGGGAGGATTTTGGATGCTTTCCCTCTGACCGTGTGGTGGTTGCTGCAGAGGTCTGACTGGTTTCCCCACTGAAAAATGAAAGGATACATCGGGAAAAGGGAACCTGCCTGGGAGGACACAGGGCAGGTTAATTTTAACGTATTTACTTCTCCACGTTTGGGTAATAATAAAAAAGATCAATGGTTTTCTGCAGGTTTGGAGATGTGATGAGTATTTGTAATTGTGGAAAAGTACAAATCAGGAGAAGGGGGAAATTTAACAGTAAGACAGTATTATCCTTGTTATCCATATCTTTTTTCCTCTTAATCCTTCTTAAAGGAAGTGAAAACTAAACAGAGCTGTTGAATTGCCAGAGGAGGTGAGTTACTGAGATGCTTAATGGTGTCAACTAGGAATATGCGTCCTCACGCCAGGGAACGCGCGTTTGTAGGAATTTTGGCAATTAAATCAAAAGGTCACATAACAAGTAACAGTTCACAGCAGTCAGGGGCTTCTTAAAAAAAAGTAAGGGAATCAGGTCACTGAGGGCCAGCTGTGCATCAGGGTGCTGGCAAATCCTGGGACTGGCATGGGGAGAAGTTTCTGGCACCCACTGGGTGCTGCTGCTCTGCTCTCACTCCTCCTCAATGGTGAGGATTTGGGTTCCCCTCTGTGAAAACCTGGGACAGGAGGTTGTGGATGTGTCACCCCTCATTCCCTTAGGTCTTCTCATTCTTTCCTGGAGATCCCAAGGAATTTCAGAGCGCTGGCCCACCCGGAGGCAGTGAGGGGACCCCGGTTTGGAAGGGGGATGCAGACAGACCCCCTTCCCGCACAGGCATTCCGGGGACTGCCGAGTGCGGCTGCACGGCTATTGCACTCCGGCACAGCACAGGTTAACGAACTGCATTCCCCTTCCTGCGCCAGCTAATAACATCCCTGCCTCCTCCCGGTGGCTTTGCCTCGGGCCCTTGTTACTCCTCCTGGTCATCCCTTGGCCAGCACAGACCTCGCTGGGCAATTTGGTGGCCAAGCGCTACCTGCCCGCTCGGTCCCTGCCTCCAGTCACAGCAACATCCCCCGGCTCCCGTCCCCGCGCTGCAGCCGGGCACTGCCCACGGTGCGGGGCCAGCGGCTGAGCAGCTCAGCCCATTTTTGGGGTGCACCGGAGCTGGAGACACGGGGAGGACCCCAGCAGGCAGCACCACCCTTGATCTGCATTAAAAACCCAACCAAACAACACCACCGAGTACCAGGCAGAAGGCAGAGAGGTGCCTGCTGCCCACGGGTCAGCCCACAGCACTGCAGAGATTCCTGCCTAGGAATAAATACATTAATAATAATAATAATAAATAAGAATGTGTTTTGGATAAATATCTCCCTGCAAAGAGACTGCAAAGAGGTGTGATGTGCTGCCTGATGTGCTCTGTGTCCCTGTGAAACAGACTCCTCCCTCCTCTCTGCTGGGAGCAGGGTATCCCCCAGGAACAATCTGAGTTCCCCCACTGAAAGGTTTATGGGTGTCCCATCCCTGTGAGAAGGCTTCTGCCTGTCAGAGCTCCTCCACATTCCCTGGAGTCCATCCCAACCATCTTTTCTGCTCTGCAATTTCCCTGCTGTTCCCAAGCTCTCCCAGCCAGCGTTGGACCATTTCCCCTTTGCATTTTTATTTAGCAGGTGGAATAGTTAGTGTTCCCCTAAGCATGGAGAGGGAGAAGCAGGGGATGTTCCTACCTAGGACCCTTTGGAAATGGGTTTTACAGCTAGCTGGATTGTATGGATGTGGTGACGAAACTGCACCAGTGTTGCTGGTGGATCAGCATATCCAACCTCCCCCTCCCCCCTTTATTTTATTGGCTTTAACCTCAAACATACCGAGTCCTTCGCAGGTGGCAGTTCCTTGGTGGCTGGATAGACCTTGTCACGGCTCCATCTCAAAATTGCTGGCTGCAGCCAGTGCTGGGAGCTGGCAGGCAGGAGCAGGGATAAGCCCATGTCCCTCTGGGTGGGGCCCCAGCATTGCAACAGACCCCCTTTTCTAGGAGTGGTTGAAATCATGGTCACATCTTGGCCATGCTTTGGCTAAACAGAGACCTGTCCTGTAACTTAGGGGAGTGGGGATCTTTGGGGACTACTCTGGGAGAACAACATCCTAGCCAAGAAAATGAAGGGATGTACTGTGTGTGAAGCAAGGCTTGCTCCCTGTGACCTGTGGTCCTTGTGGTCCCCTTTCCTGCCCTCCCCTGCTCGCCTGAGCTGGCAGGAGTGTCCATCAGGAGGGAGGCAGTGACCGAGTGTGTCTCCTGGTACGTCTGTATCCTGAGGGTGCACTGAGCAAAGTTCTTGGGCTGTGTGGGGTGATCCCAAATGAGGGCTGGGTGGCTGCCACCAACATTGCTCTGCTTTGCAAGCCCCTGGGGATACTGACCCAAGTGAGAAAGCCCCAAGAGGGCCAGCTGTGGGCACTGCTGGCTCCATCCCAGTCTCTGCTGAGGTGTGCAGAGGTCCCTGCAGGGACACAATGGTCCCCGGCCCTGCAGCACACATGGCTCAGACCCATCAGGGAGCACCCAGAGTGAGTCAGACATAATCTTGGTCTCTGGGAGAGCTGCGAGCCCTCCTTGAAGTCCTTTCCATCCTCAAGGACGGCAAGAAAGTGCCAGGGTGAATTTACTGGGGGCAAATCTTGCCAGAATAGCAGAACTGCTCACTGTGAGGAGACGACTGGCTGCCAGAATAGGGGAGGGAGAGAAAGGGATCCTGTTTAAGTGACCTTAGCATGGCTCCTGACATGTCTCCTGCAGTGTCCTCATGGCCAAACTGGAAATATAAAGACAAGGTGGGTCAAAAACTGGACTGCCAGGCTCAATTGGCCATGCAAGGTGCAGCTCCCAGCTGGAGAAAGGGAATGGCAAAGTCCTGCATTTGGGATGCAGTAACCCCCTGCAGCAGGGCATGTCCCGGGCTAAAAAGCAGCTTTGCAGAAAAGGAGCCACATCCAAGACAGGAGCAGAGCCAGAATCTTGACTGCTGGGAGCTGGACCAAGAGAGTAAAGGATGGGAAAGGCTCTGAAGATAACAGGAAGAATGGAGACACAGAAGGGTGAGGGAAATGCTTGGGATGTCCTTGTGTGAAGCTCCTCTCCTGTAGCAAAGGGTAAGTGAGGACACAGCAATGAATGCATCCAGGAGCAAGAGAGGGCTGGGCTGCAAGGCAGGAGGGAGACAGGCAGAAAAGGAGTGAAGACTCTCTGTTCCTGTCCCCAGAGGATATTGGGTGGATTTGAACTGCAAGAAGGTGCATCTTCTGGTGGGAAGATGTAGAGTGATTTGGTGGAGCAGGACACCTGAGCAGCAAATCCAAGAAGAGCAGGTGGGAGAGAGCTCAGGGTATGAGCAAGGCTGTATCAATATGGAAACCTTTGGCCATCTTTGGTGTGTCTTAGGAGACACAAAAAGAGCTGGGCTCTGCCAAGCCAGGAAAAGCAAAGAGGTGGAGATCTCCTTCCTTTCTTATCATTCCCATGCCCAGGGCATGTATGGAACGTGAACAGTCCAAGGAGAAATGTAAAGTAGAGGAGAACATTTCCAGTATGAGGAACTGGGCTGGAGAAGTTTGGGGAGCCCCAGTGAGCTTTTGAGTTGGTTAAGGGTTGACTAAATGCACCTCGGTGTCTGACAGAGCTCATTGCTTTGCAGGGGAGGTGACAGAGGAGGTGGGATCTTGTCCATACCCAGACTGGGGATCTGTGCTCACATGGGCAGAGAGATGATCTGACCTCCATGTCCACACTGAGGACACTCGTGGTTTGGTCTGTGGGGGGTGAGAGAAGTGGATTTTGGTAATCAGAGCAGAGTTGAGCCCCACATTGCCCAGGTTGGACTGCTGCTGGTGTGCCACAGCATACAGAGGGGACAGGTGCCAGTGACCAGAAAGAGCTTCTCTAGATTGCCACCACGCCCAGAGGCCCTCCAGATGGAAGGCTGAAAGGGAACCTCTCAGTGCAGGTGGTCACAGGCAGTGGGATCCATCCTCGGCTTTCACACCAGCAGCAGAAAGAGAAACTTGTAAGTGGGGAAAGGAATTTCAGAGGTTATAGAAACTGCAAGAAGCTATGGAATTCTTTTCTGGGAATCAGGAAAGCTCTACACATTACAGGCATGACACAGGCTTTAGCACAAAAGATGGCTGTACCTACATTCCTCTTCCAGCTGCACACACTTCTTAAGTCCCCCAGGTTCTCTCCAGCTGTCCATCATCTCCCCATGCTCACCATGCCAGCCTGGACACCACCCCCCCTGCACATCCCTGCGTGCCAAGCACACTGTTGATCCTCCTGAATTGCACAGACACCTTCCCCTCTATCCAGCTGCACACTGTCATTCGGACACTGATGATGTCTTCACAAATTTGGAGATCATTTTGCCAATAAGCTGCTGACTCCATGGCTGGGAGCCTGTGGTCTCCTGAGGCTCCATTAGCAGGTAGAGTGGAGATGGAGGAAGATGTAGGAAGGTCCCAAAGTGGGGCTGAGGCAGAAGCTCTGCGGGTGGTTGATATAATGTGGAGAGACAGTCTTGTATCTCCTTACCAGGACCTGCATCTTCCCCTGAAGGGTTCTCAGTAAGAAAGGCTGTGGGAGGAAAGCCTTTTGCGGTGGAGGACCCTCATGTCTCTGGAGAGTAGCCTGGAGGCTGTGACGGCCTGATCTCATCTCTCAAGGAGCCTGTGAGTTGTGCTGTGAGTGTCACAGGCAGACGATGATGACTGCAGCCCATTGCTGCTTGGTTGAATGCTTTTCACGGGGTGTTGGGGTTGCCACAGGGAGCCTTCAGGCCAACTTTTTGTGGGTGGAAGCTAGACGAGAAGTCAGAGACACAGAAACACTTCTTGAGCAAATGCACAAATGAGAGATTTGACCCAAAATGAGGGAAAACTTTATATGCTGAGTTGCTGTGACTCCAGGGAATATGTTCATCATCTGGCTGAGGGACATCTCAAGGCCAGGCAGGAGATGCCAGACAACCTGCACATCCAAAGGCAGCAATGCTCACAAAGATGGACTCATCCCATGTCTGGGCTGGGGTGTGGGTCTCACCAAAATCCACCTGTGAAGAGAGCTAAGTTCCCCAACCAGAAACTCCAGATCCCTCCAAACGCTGGAAATCCAAATGCTGTCAGATTTGCAGACCATGGCTCTGACTTTGTCTTGACCCTTGGGATGTGAAGCACATGGAGCTCATATAGGGACACACAGAAGTGGTGCTGAAGAACCTTCCGAGCAGCAGAGCCACACTGAGCTCCAGGGTCACAGCCTCTGGCCTTGGACACGAAGATGTGGTGGGTAGGCAGACATGGAAAGATTGACTGTTTGGAGGGGACAGGAAACCCCAGCTCTTCTGAAGAGCAGTTTTGGGAAGAGAAGAGATTTTGGCGCAACAATTGAGATCGAGCTGGAGGAAGGCACAGCTCGAGATGAGAATAGTTCCAAAGCTGCTGATGTAGGGAGCCAGAGGCAGAGATGGTGGGATGGCCACACACAGTCACTCACACTGCGGCTGTACAAGCGTAAGGCTGGAGAGGTGCAGAGCTCCCAGCCCCACCAGCCAGGCTCCTCTCCTCTTGCTGAGTGCCTGCTGCTTTACCATGGCAAATTGCCTTTATCCCAGTTCCGATAAACGCTTAAAAGCTCAAATCACACAACTCCAGGCTATGAAAACGAAAGGGGACTCGATAGCCGCTAATAGCCGAGCAGCCCCTGCGGCAAAAGTTTGTAGTGTGGGGAAAGTGGTTTGCATTGATCATGGCTCCCGCCCCAGCCGCTCCCCTCCCGCGGCTGCTCCAGCCACGGCGCTGGGGAAAACGGGATAAAACCCCACGGGAATTTCCAGAAAGCCAGAGTTTGGGTAATGGTAGGAGCAGGAAGGTTTGTGGGGTTGGTGTGAGATCTCACCAAAAGGCCATCCTTCTGCTCCACACTGCCCTGTCCTGGCGTAGTCACCAGGGCAACACATCCCTGGATGACAAACAGCAATTCTAGGGCCACACAGACTGGAGTGACGCTGAGCTCTGGGAAATGAGTGGCCTGGACAGCCTAGAAGGAAGCAACTGGTGGATGTAGGAGCAGAAAAGAGTTGTCCTGTGGTTGGTGCTGGGTGTGCAGGGCACCACCAATGAAATCCCACCTGCGGAGGGCAGGAGCAGCTTGCAAGAGACCATAGGAATCCTCACCTGCAGGGCAAGGTGCAAGGCAGGAGGTTCATCACAACAACACTGAATGGAGCAGAACTTCAGTGCTTTTATTGAGCCCATTCCTCCATGCCATGTCCTACAGCCATCTGGGAAAGGTTGAGGGCAGCCAATTTCCACGGGAGCGTTGCATCTCCCTGGCAGCCTCCCAGTCAGCACTGGAGCACTTGGAGGTCAGCAGCAAAGAAAGGACATCAGTTTGAGAGATGGGGTCTTTGCTCCAGTCAGAAAAGCTCTTGGGAGTCTGCAAAAGCAATCAAGGCAAGTATCTATGCCCACCTGCGGGTGGAGAGGGTTTGTATTGATACAGGAAACCCACTGGACTGAGCCCCTTCCTGAAAGTGGCTGCCACACACCAGGAGCAGGCTCAGGGAAGGGAATAGGATCTGGAAGGGTTTGGCCCTGTGTCCACTTTCAGCCTGGAAAGGAGATGGTGAGGCAGGGGTGTGGTGGTGAGCCATGTGTCTGGAGAGTGGACAGGGACCGTGGTTGCTGATTCTACCAGTCAAAGAACTGGGAGGCATCAAATGAGACTTGTGGGGACAAGCTGGAGGATGAAGCTCTGGGTGGTGTGCCAAAACCCCCCTGCTGCAGCATGCTTCAGGGGCTAAATATTTCCACAGCTTCCAAAGCTCCTGCAGATTCAAAGTGGGGATGTGCATTCTGTGTGCTGCATCCAGTGGCACCCAGTCTACTGGGATGGCTGATGGGTTAGGGAAATTGGAGCAGTACCATAAATGCTTGTTCTACACCCTGGAAATTGAGTTTTGGCTGTTGTTTGAGGCATGAGATGGATGAACAACTGAAGTGCTGTGGCTCAGCTGCCCCAGTGGCTGTGTGCCCTTCCCTGCATCCCTGTGCCTGGAGACTGGATTTTTAAAGTACTGAAGCACCAGGGACTGCAGATCTCTTTCGTGGGCATCACTCTCTTCTTCCTTCCCTTTGTCTCTCCTTCTCTTTCTTCTCCCCTTGCCGCTCGGCTCCCTCCATCGGAGCGTGCCCCGCTCCCCTCGGCAGTCCCGGGGAGGAGAGCAGGGATGCTGCAATTCCCAGGCACAGGTGCGCGGTGCCCGCTGCGCGCTGCCCCCAGGCACGGCCCCCACCGCCGCAGCTGACAGCCCACTGGAAATAATGTGTTGTGGCAGAGAGAGACTCAGCAGACCACGAAGATCTGCTGGTGCGGGAACTGCTCAGCAACCAGGAGCCACAACGCCTGTCTCCCGGCTCCGCAGGGCCTGAGCCGGCTCTGGGGATGCCTCCGCTCTCCCTGCCTCACACGCAGGGCACTTCCTCACTCTCTCCCATTCTTTCTCTTTGCTCTTTCCCCTTTTCCTCCCTTGCCGCTCCTCTCCGCAGCGTTAAGCATGTGGAAGCAGCCAAGCTGCCTGTCCCTACACGGGGCAGCTCTCTGCCATCCACTGCACCACCTGACACAGGAGGGGAACAAACGGCTCTCGCAGCAGCCTTGGAGGAGGAGGATCAGGTGTGCAGGAATGGAACAACCAGTTCCAGTCTTCCAGCAAAGATTTAATCTGCCTCTGGCATATAAACAGCAAATGTTTGTTCAACTGACCTGCAAACAGGAGACGTGCATCGCAGCGGGGCCGAGGCGCCCAGGGGCAGGGGAGCAGGGACAAGCAGGTCCAGGATGCTCAGGGCACCCCAGACTCAGTGGCTGGAGCCAGGGAATGATGCTCGGAGGGGCTCCATCCTGCCCAGCTGCTGCTACATCCCTTCTGCTCCCCTGGGCAGCGCAGCGTGTGTGGAGCTCTCACAGCTCCCAGGCGTGACACACACACAGCGTGGCTGAGGGCTGAAGGACAAGCGTGTCCCCCCGGGCAGGCTGTGAGTGTTGAGGTGAACCCGCAGGCAGGAGGCCCCAAGCTCTGCCCGCACATCCCATGTGATGGGGGAAATCAGCCTGGGCTGCTGCAGGTCAGGGCTGCACCCCTGGGGCTCCCCTCCACATCCCAGTGGACGTGAGTTCATTACAAGGGGACGTTTTTGCCTATTTTCAGCATGAACAGATCTTAGTGGCAGGGTCGACTACCAGCTCACTCCACAATGTGGGCATGCAGGGGGGTGTCCCCCAGCCCTGCCTGCAGCTCAGCCTGCCCTTGGGAAAGCCACAGTATGGCTCATTCCCTGTCCCCACGGCAGGTGGGAGATACTCCGTTGTTTGATGTCAAACCTCAGAAAGAAATTTGAAAGGGTTCTATGCAGGTAATTCTATCACATAAACGCTCTCACCATGCTCCCAGGGGAAGGGGATGCCCCTAGGTGCCCATGGTGAGGAGAGAGGATACCAGAGCATGGGAACATCCTTCAGCTCAGCACAGCCACTGCCTGGGCATGGGGCTGCTGGGACTTCCTCCGGGGCCACTGGTATTGCAGGCTGCAGCCAGAGCATCCCTGTGTACCTGGAGCAAGATAATCCGGGAAAAAAGCATGGGGTGGTGGGGCTGCAGGGTGAGAGGCCAGCCCCAAGCTGTGGCTCACCAAGGGGAGCAGCAGGAATGCCATCCAGCCGTGGGAGGTGGGCACTACCATGGCGCCACGTGGCAATCCATCCTCTGATGTGCTGCTGCTGCAGGAGCCCCTTCCCTGCCCATCCCACTCCGATCCCAGCCCCTTGGCATTGCTGTGCTGATCCTCCTGCCCTGGGAGCTGCAATGGTCCCCCCACCAGCCCCCGCGGGGAAGCTCCCCAGACCATGTGCAGAAGGATGTGGGCTATGCCTGGCACACTCCAAGCTGCTGGGGAGCAGGGCCCATTGCAGGAGCTGTCAGGTTCTTGAGCCACTGCCTGGGCCTGCCCCCAGGCTACTCTCTGTCTCAGCTGCCTAAAGTTGCAGAGACACACACTGTTTCCCTTCTGATCCTCCATATCTTGTCTCCTTCTTCCCAGAAGCCAGGGAGCAGATTTTTTCCCCAAATGGCTCCAGCTGCCACATTGGTGCCAATCTGGAGCTGCTTCTGGCCTTCTCCTTTCTGGGCTCTGCATTCCCACACCAGCCTGGCTGCAGGGTCTCTGGGGCAGAGCTCTGCCATGGCACGTCATACATGGGAGAAGGGTTTGGCCCCTGAGAAATGAACCCCAGGCACACAGAATGAGCCCTCAAACTCACTGCTCTCCCCAGGAGAAGCTGGCAAGTCCCTCCAGAGCAAAGCAGAGTCTGGAGGGGTGGCACAGGCATTTCCATCAGTGTTGGGTGCCCTGTGACAGCTTGGCCTGTGTGAAGGAGCCCAATTTCATGACTGTGGTGCCTGTGCAGGTCTGGCTCCTCTGTGAGATGAGGAGTAGGGGGGCTGTGCCCCTGCCCATCTCAGAGCTGGTAGGGGCCAGGCTGTAGGACAAGCATGACACTGCTGTCCCCGGGAGGCTGTGGTGGGAAGCACAGAGGAGGCAGCCCAGTGTCAGGGTCCTGTGGGGGATATTGCCTGGACATTCTGATCTTGCCACCACCTGGAAGTGAGGGAGGTGTAGTTTAGCCTGGGTTGCTTTTCCAGGCCAGATTATCCCTGTTCTGTCACAGGACAGTATCAGACCTACGGGAGGCTGGACTGCTTTTCTAGCAGTAACACCAGGTTACAAGCAGTCAGTCTGCAGCCTCTCCCATCCAGTCCATCCATCCCACTGCCCTCTTTGTACCTGGATCACACATTCATGTGCAGGGTTGCAGGTACCAAATTTAGCCCAGCTCTGCAGTAGTTTTGGTGCCAGAGCTTTGGAACACCTCGGTAGGCTCTGTCACTGCCATACCCCAGGAGATGGCAAAGCCAAATGAGTCCATGCCCTGCACGGTGTTGGGGCTGCTGACTCTTTTCTTTTTTATTCCCTGCCCTCAGCAGGGAAATAGTCCTTGAGCTGGGCTGGGGCTGCCCCAGAGAGCCTCTGGCTGGCCAGGCAGGTTACCTGGGCACCTCAATGTCAGTTTGAGGTGGTTTAGCTCCAACGCCTTTAATAGTGTTTGTTTTCCTTTTCCTCTGGGGTGGTTTGAGAGAAGAGGGTCGATAATGGGATCAGCATATACAGGCATACCTCCAGGCTTTGGGCAAAAATTCCATCACTGGCCTGGGTTTAAATCTCAAATCTGGGAGCTCCATACTGAGGTCCCAGAAGCTCCTCTCTCTGAGGCTTCACTCTCCGGGGCCAGGAGGTGCCCACAGAGCAGAGCCATCTCCCCTGGAGCTTCAGGCACAGCTCATCACCTCCATGCTGTCCGTCTTCCAGGGCACACTGTGCTTCCCAGAGAGGTGTGGGAAGATTCACCTGCCGTGCCCCTCCATTCCCACCAGAAGCCATCTCCAGGCAGCCTCCACCATGTCCAAGGACGACGGGGGCTGCAAGCTGACCTCAGTCTACAAGCACAAGGAGAGGAAGCCAAAGAAGCCTCACTATATCCCGAGGCCGTGGGGCAAACCCTACAATTACAAATGCTTCCAGTGTCCCTTCACGTGCATGGAGAAGTCCCACCTCTACAACCACATGAAGTACAGCCTGTGCAAGAACTCCCTGTCCCTCCTCATTGAATCTGACTGGCCCTACAAGAAGGGGAACCTGCTGCACCCGGAGCTGCGGCTGCTGCACACCGAGAGCTCCCGCCTGCGTGGGCGGCGCGATGAGCACGACACCTGCGACTCCTCGGCCACCCCGGGAGGCTCCCTCCGGGCCAAGCAGGTCCCCACAAGGGATGGCCATGAGGAGAAGCCCATGACAGGGGTGGAGATCCTGCCTGCTGAAGGGGCTGGTGAGGAAGGTGGCCAGTTCCAGGAGGAGGAGGAGGATGTTGCTGGCCTGCTAAGGGAGATGGATGCGGGGGAGAAGAAAGAGAGAAGCGAAGAGCCAGGTTGCCAAGGTGACCCAGCTGAACCAGAAATGAACACTTTGGTCTTTGGCTTCAAGAACAAGAGGGACAACAAGCCTTGCAAGGAGGTGGAGCCTGACTTCATCATCACAGATGTCTTCTCCCTCAAGAACCATGTCATGAAGAGCAGGGAAATGGCCTCCCCTGACCTTGATGCAAAGCCAAAGCATTGCAAAGTGCCAAAGAAATGCCTGGCCAGTGGTGGGATCTTAATGGAGCAGTGGAAACTGGTGGCAAATGGGCAAAGGAGGAACACACCTGAAGTCTCCCCACCTTGCACCGACAGCAACATCATCCCGTGCTACCCCCCTCCAGCCTACAGTGACTACCACGAACCTCAGGGCCTGAACCTCTCACTGCTGGGTATTAACTACCCTCTGAACCCCAGTCTCTTCTCCTACCTGAGCCCCACCATGGCAAACAGCACGACAACACACCCTCACTTGGCTCAGCTGCCCTTCCTGGCCTCCACAGCACAGCTGATGCACCCCCATGCCTCCCACTTCCAGCCTCTGCAGAGCCCCGAGCGCTCAGCCTTCCTCCCCCGCTTCTACTACCCCCTGCTCTTTGAGCACACCTTTGGCTCCACGGAGACCAAGATGTCCCCCAGCAAGCCAGACCCCCAGCAGCTGGTGGGCTCAGTCATGCCCACACCACCCCAAACCAAACCTTCCAGTGAGCCAAACAAACCTGGGCTGCTGAAAGTTCCTGTGCTGAAGACAGGTTTTCCTTGGTCCAAAGGTATCCGGGAGGAGCCAGGCTCTGAGCTCGGCCACTCTGCCATGCTGGGGCAGGAAGAAGAGGAGAAATGGCTGTCCCAGGAGAAGGACAGCAACCCAGCTTTGGGCCTCAGCAACCTACGCAAGAAGTCAGCCACCGACATCTACCAAACCGTGGTGGGGATGAAGGATGGCGCTTTCACTCACAGCAGTGCCAGGAAGACAGAGTTGCCAGTGGTGACCTGTCTGGAGACCAGCAGCCCTCCAGGAAACCCATTGAAGAGGAAGTTCCCTGCCAATGGGCTGGATTTGATAGGACCCGAAAGGATGATGCCTGGGAAGCTCAGCCACCAGAGCAGGTAAGGTGCCTGAGATCTCTCTGCCTCTTCCTTACTTCAGGTTGACATTGTTTATCTCCATATCTTGTTGTTTCTCTGTTCCCCCCACTAAGCCTGGGAAGAGCCCCATGGAGCTGAGCACTCTTCAGACTGGTGGTCCACGCTGGTGCCCACCCAAGCAGAGGTCCCTGCCCTCCAGGGCCTCAAAAAGTGCATCCAAGCACCTGGGCTATGTCACACTTGCTGTCCCTTGTGTTCCCCTGATCCATATGGAGCCAGACGTGATGTGGTGTCTGTGTGAGGTGGGCCTGTGCTCCCCAGGCACCAGGAAAGCACCTCTTGTGTCCCCAGATATCCCAGGTTTGCTGGAACAATCATTGTCTATTTTTAAACATGCACATTTGCATTCCTTTGATTCACCTCCTGGTTTCAAAGCCCAGAAGGAGGGTCACGTTCCCAAACATTTCCTTTTACCTGGGGCTAGAAATGTGCACAGCTCCTTTAAACAGAATTTCAGTTCCTCCCCTGGTTGTGCAAGTCCAGCTGTGGCTCCAAGAAAAATGTCACAGTAAACCCACTGCTTTGACACCCAGAGGAGCTTTCTCTGGAGTAGATCTCTGTTGTTTTCTATCTCCACCTGCCCTTTCCATGCTCTCAGGCTGGCTGGACAGATTCCCTGCAACTGGGCCTTCAGGACTGTAGGATGGTCATTTCCATTAACATTCCCCAGTGCTCCAAGAAGAGGGGGAATCCAGGCTGGGCTAGCTGAGATGGGATCAGCACCATCTCCCTTTGTCAGTGCCATGAAACAGTGTATGTCAGGATCCACCCTCCTCTCCTGAGCAAGGATCAGGTCCAGCCAGGACTCTGCCTGCTCTAACCAAAGCTCTTCCTGGAAGGGTCTCACGCTGGCAGCAGCCAGTGGAGGAAACCTGGCTAATCTGGTAATGCTGGCCCTGGACATAAGCATGAGGATTTTCCTGTCTTTTTCCCTACTGATTGTACCCACCTCTTCTCTGCAGTGGTTCAAAAGCCAACCCTGGCCACATCCCCAAGGCTCTGGACCACTGGCACTTGGATGTCCTCACAGGCCAGCCCGAGGAACCAGAGAGGGGCAATGACACCGAAGTCCTTCCCTCTGTAGGTGCTGCCCTGGACCATGGCCTCTGCAAGCAGAGCGGACCCCAAGACACTTCTGTCATGACAGGCTCTGAGGCCACAACCGTGCTTATCGGGGACCTGTCCAAAACCTTGGAGGAGTACCAAGAGGTGGAGAAGAAACTGTCGGATCTGGCAAAGGAGGACACCCCTGGGCAAAAAGAGCTGAGGGACCAGCTGGTCAAAATCCGAAGGGAGCTCTACCATATCCACCAGGCACTGGAGAAAACCACAAAACCCCACGAGGGGCCGCTGGACCTGTCGGTGAAGAGATCCTCGGAAGGCCTGGAGAAGGTCCAGCAGGCCAAGAAGGAGCCCTGCACCGTGAGCCTGGGAAGTGAGAAGCTTCACAGCAAAGACCAAGGGCCCCTCAGCAAATGTTCTGTGACCGGGGAGGCTGGAGATGGGGACGGGCTGCCCAGCTGCCTCGTGGAGGCTGAGAACAAAACCATTGACCTGCTGATCAAGATGAGCCGCTCCGAGAGCCTGCGGGCGGCCTCCTCCGAGGCTCCTCTGGGGGCCGTGATCAAGGCCGAGGTGCTGCCCCTCACCGTGCCCCTGGAGCTGCGCCACGTCATGGAGCCCTACTACAGCCGGACCACCAAGTGCGAGGCAGACTCCAGCGTGCTGCTCTGCTCCGACGGCAGGTCCAGCAGCACGCAGGGCCCGCAGCTCCCGCTCGGCGCCGAGGACGGGCCCCGGGGCTGCCGGGCCGTGCAGCGCTCCCTGTCCTGCAGCCTCCCCAGCGACACCGACGCCGTGTGTGTCCACAGCCCTCTGCATGCTGACCCCTAATCCACCTTGCTCAAAAGCTCCTGGATCTCACCGACCACCTCATGCTTCACCTTCCCAGTGTCCCACCTCTCCACTCCTCCCCTTTGCCATAGATGAAAACTTCACCATTGCCTGGCTGGGACCGCTGCTGCTCCAGCAGCTTCCCCAGCTGAATCTGCCAGGTGTAAAAATCCAGTCCCTGTTCTCCCCAATGTGTCACAGACAGTGCTGCTGGGCTCTGCATGCTCCCAGCCTCAGCACCCCAGTCCTGGAACTCCCTTCAAAAGGGGAGACACCAGCAGGCACCAAGAGAAAACTGCTAAAAGCACCAAGAGAAAACTGCCTAAAGCACCAAGCTTTCATCAAAAGGCTCACCCAGCCCTCTCATCAGGGACACTCAGGGACTTTTGCAACCCAGTTCCCATAATCTGTGGACAGGGGAGAGACTCCAGAGGGCCAAGCCTTGGTCCAGGTTGTGCTCAGACTGTCACCTTGTACAGAGTGAAGACACAGTGGCTTTGTCCCACGAAGGCTGGATGGTCACAGCCAGGAACCAGATGCCCAGTTGGATTGACCCAGAGGCCAAGAGTTTTCTGCACTGTGGAGACAGGAACATCCCGCCAGTCACAACGACAAGTGCGACACAGGAGCCACCTTGCCAGCTCCACACCTGGGTCCTGAGCTCTCTTGCCCAGGCCATGTGTAGGAAACGCTGGGCTGTGGGGACTTGTTCCTGTCCACTGAGCATCCAGTGTCCTGGTCCTCCTTTTGCCTTCACACAGAAAGGACCTTCCCTCCCTCTCTCCCCATGCAGACATGATGCATGTTCCTCACCAAGGCCCTGATCCTGCAGACTTCAGCTCCCAGGAGCTCCTGCCCACTAATCCAAAACCCCCAAACACTGGCACATGGGACAGTAAAATGAGTGAGAGGATGCTGCTGTGAACCACAGAGCTCAAAGAACATAAACCCCCAAAACAACTGTGAAGGGACAAACTTGGCCTGTCCTAAGCTGGAACAATGCTGAGCAACCACCCCCGAGCCAGAGCACTGGAGAACAAACCAGCCAGGCAGGTGCCTGCTGCTTGTGGGATCAGCACTGGCCTTCCCAAAGGCCACGTTCTCCCTGTGTTCACTGGGGGCTCTCGACTCTGTTGGGCGGACTGGGACCCACTGCAGGGCAGTCACACGTCCTTGTCCCCACCATCCTTCTGAGAAACATCTGTTCTGGCTCAGGATGCCCTCATGCTGTGCCCAAGAACTCTTGGAGTCCCTCCTTGTAGTGCTCTCCTGGAAAAACATTTCCTCTCCCATCCACACTCTGTATTCAGGACGTGGTGGGATGTTCTGTCAGCACCCAGGGCCCTCACCAGCTTGGTGGCTTGTTCCTTGAAATGGGAAGTGCTGAGATGGGGGCCAGGAAGGCAGGAAAAAGAGGACAGTGGCAGAGCCACAAATAAGGGATGTACACAGCACATCCCAGGAGCTTTACACACTCTGGGCCCAAAGAGGACAATTCCACTGTGTTGGCTGAAGAAGGCAAGGCCCCATATGGGACCTGGATCTTCCAGGTGCTTTGATGGACCCAGACAGTATGAAGAGTTGGCTCTTCTCACCTGATTGCTCTCTGGACAAAGCTTCCATATCATCAAAGGAGTTTATTTCTCACTGCAAGAATTTGCTTGGGGCACAGGGCCCTGTGGGATTACTGGTCTCTTCTCTCTGGAGGAAAGTGTAGGGTGGGGAGGAGGGGAACATTCAGAAGGAGAGATGCTCAGCTCAGCAGTATGGCCCTTTTGAGCCAGCTCCACACCTTCCTGATGGGCCATGTCCTGCTGCTTCCCAGCATGGCCTTGGTCCCACAAAGAAAGGTGGGAAGACCCCACCAGAACAGAGCCCTGAACCTGGGTGGAAGTTCCTTAACCCCAGGAGGGGGTGAGGCAGGCATTGAGAGGTGGCATTGCCCAGCCTTTCTGGATGTGAATTCTGCTGTCATCTCTGGATGCCAGAACACCATCAGCACAGCAGACCCTGCACATTAAGCACCTTGCTCACATCACAGTCCCCCAACAGCCTCCCAGTTTCCCTCCAGCCTCTTCTGCCCCTCTGTCAACCCATGCCCTGCTGTCTCCTCCTCTCCCCCAGCTCCCTCACTGCCTTGGCAGCCCATATCCCCCTGCCAGCACCTCCTTGTTCCCATATCTCAGGGCTCCCTATTCTCCTCCCTCACTGTCTCTTCTTCCATGCCTGGACCTTCACCCCAGTCACAGCAGGAAACCCACAGGCACAGCCAGGAAGTTGGAGTCCCATTTTCCCATGACACCCTTCCCTGCCCATCCAGCCTTTACCTACTCTGAGGAGCAACAAGTCATGTAGGTCTCTCTGCCCACCTTGAAACCACATCTCCTCCCAGTTCCAAGTATCATCCCATAATTTTTAGCAGATCCCCATCTGAACGTAGGCACTGTGGAGGTCCAGAGCACCAGAGGGGTAGCTGAGCTCTGGGATCATCAGCCCTGAGCTTCAGCAGGACATCCACACCCAGACCACCAGGCAGTGCTGCTCTTCACCCCTTTTTAGCTGCAATGTTGCCTGCACACTGTCACCTCTCTGTCCTCAGACCCTGACTCCATCCTGCTGCCAGAGCTGAGACGCTGCCTTGCTCTGGGGTGCCCATGCTGTGAGCTGGGCACCTCCCATCAGTAGAGCAGCCCTCCCTGTGTCACTCACTGTGTCCCTCACCTCGGCAGAAAGCCAGAAAGCTGGGGGGGGGCAAGTGGAAGCTGGGGGCCAATCACACAGTATTTATTGTTCACAGTTTTACGAATGTACAAAACAAAAACCAAACCATTAAAAGGAAAACCTTCAAGTGGGAGTTGCTGCTGGCTGCTTTGTTCTTTCCTGGGAGTTCTGCCTGCTCTGGCTGGTTCCTGCAGCAGTCTCATGCCACTGTTCCTATCACAGAGCCTCTGTTTTTGAGGTGCCAGGTGAGCCACCAGCAGGATGTGGAGCTGGCTGAGTGTGGTCTGTGTTTAAGTGGGTGAGCTTTGACTCTTTCATTCTGCTGGATCAACACCACAATCCCACTCGACTGTCCTGTTCTGGGGACAGGGGCTGCCCACTGTGTCTGACAGCAGAGGTCAGGCTGAGGTATGTCCTCACAGAAGCCATAAGGGTCCTAATTGATAGAATCCCAGAATTCCAGAATGGTTTGAGTCGGAAGGAACCTTTAACCTCATCTCTTTCCACACCCTGCCACGAACAGGGACACCTTCCACTATCCCAGGTGACTCCAAGCCCCATTCCAACCTAGCCTTGGACACTTCCAGGGATGGGGAAATCTGCTTCTCTGTGCAACCTGTGCCAGGGCTTCACCACCCTCACAGGGAAGAATATCTTTATAACCAGTAATCTAAACCTACTCTCTTCCAGTTTGAAGTCATTCCTCTTGTCCTATCATAATGCTACCTGCTCCTGCAGAAGTCCCTGCACATACACATGGCCTTTTCCTTCCATCTCCTTTACAATCTACCATGGCTGGACTTTGGGACCACAACACCAGCCCCTGAGTTCTGGTGCAGGGAAGAGCAGAGAGAGGGTGCAGGGTCATATCCCGTGTCCCCAGTTCCACCCTGTCCATCAGCCTTTGCACCTTGTCCCCAGGGGTGCAGGTAGCACCCCCACAGAGGGGATGGCTCCCCTCTCTGCCCTGCCATGGCTGTCCAAGGCAATGTCCTCACCAGGGACTCCTGCCTGCAGGCCACAAGGGAGGTGGCTGAGCTGGTGGCACCATTCCAGTTGAAAAGATGAAAGCATTTACCCTTACATTTAAATAATGGATGGGAGTTGAACTACCAGGGTGGCTTATCCAGGCTGCAATCTGCACCCCCAGGGCCCTCAGCCCACTTCAGCACAGGACCCATTACACGGCTATTTGGTCACCCTAAAGGCATCTGGTATGGAGCCATTACCTACCCTTTACACAGATAGCCATCGTTCTTGGCCATGGTTGACCACACTCCTCCTCCTTGCATGTCTCTCCCATCTTCCTGCCATCCAAGCCCATTCCCAATCAACAGACAGAGCACTCAGCCAAATCCCTCCCCTGCCCTGATGAGACAGCAGCCCCCCTGCTCCTTGGGCTGGGGGGATGTGGGGTCACAGCAGGTCCCTGGCACTGCTCAGAGTGCAGCAACTCCTGGTCAATGGAGCTGCACAATTTTTATGGGTTTCTAACCCCAGGTGGGTACAGCTGCTCCTGCTCAAGTATTCCTTCTCCTCCAGCCCTCCAGCTTCAAGAGCAATGGAGAGCTCAGGGATTGGGAGGGAGGGAATTTTCCTAATAAACAAACCCTGAGGGAAGACTTATCTCAGGCAAAGCACTGAAAGGAACCAGACTCCAAGGTTCCTTGTAAAACAGGAGGTTGTTACACTCCTCGTCCCATTGGCACAAGGACATGGCCCCAGGGAAGCTGGCAGTGGTGGACACAGAGGGTGGGTTTGCTGCATCCCCAACAAGTTTTCCAGCCACTTTGGTGTGACTGTGAGCTCTGGCTGGATGCCCTGCCAGGGTCAACAGCAAGGGGAGAGAGTGTGGGTGCAAACCAGACGCCCTGGGACACAGGGAAGGGACCAGAGCTCCTGGGGAAAGGTGGCAGAACGTCATGTCAGGCTGCTCACCATCAGCAGGGTAGCCCCGAGCATGAGGTGTGAACATCCCAGAGACCCCTGAAAATGCTGCATCTCCCGATTTTCCTGGCTTAGTGGCAAAGGGCCGCTGACAAAATTTGGGGGTGGATCCTATGCTGGAAGAGGACATTTGCTGCAGAGGTACAGTCAGCAGGAGTCCCAGGAGTCATCCACATGCATGGAGGATGGCTGGGGCTGTGGTGAGCATCACCTCTTCCCACTGCACTCCAGCTTGGCAGGGAAACCATGGTCCAAGGGAGCTGCAAACTCCTTTGGATTTGCCCACAGGTAGAAGATGTGATAGAGCCAATGCCATATCCAGAGTTGGATGCTGCCAAGTGTAGGACACATATTGAGAAAATAAGAAAATTACAGCCTGAAAAATATTCCAGGCTGGAGCTTTTCAGCTCTGTTCCCAGCCGATAAGCTGGTCCAGCTCAAGGCTAGGGAGACTCCCAGGGTGATAATTTGGTCAAAATAAAAAGGAATTAATAACAAGATAGAACCCCTGTTGTGGTGTGTGACCAGGCTCTGGGAATGGGGTGTCTTCTCTCTGAACCAATCACCTTTTCTCTACTCTTGGAATTGCGAGTCATGCTATAAAACCAAGTGTGTTTCTGAATAAACTGTTCTCTTTCTTTCTATCATAGAAGACGACCATGTAGCTGTGCATCTTATTTCCACCGCACTTAAAGGGTTAAAACCCCTTTCCACGGTTACAGCCAAGCATCAGCAAGGTGTTGGGTGTGACACCAAGAAATGGGGACATGTTTGTTGCCAGGGGGAGTTCACCCTTTGCACACAGCAATGTGCAGCTGGGTGGGGGAGATCCAAGTGATTTGGGATCACACAAATCCAGAGGCTGTGGCTGAGATGACCAGGAGGGTGAGTGCTGAGGTGACCCACCCCTCTGTGCCAGGGCACCCCAGGCCCCACCTGCGGCAGGCTGGAGAGCTGGGCACTCACTCGGAACTGTGGGCTACCAGGTGGAACCAGCTGGGGACAAGAAGTGGTTCCTGCCCAGCACAACCAGTTTTCTCTTACCCCAACATGGGCTGGGCAGAGCTTGGAGCAGTGGAAAGTTACCAAACGTGGACTCAAGAAGGGCCAAGGTCGGCCAGGAGATTTCCGAGCAGACATATGAAGCTGCAAAGACAACCTGGAGCAGAATTGCTCCATCTCAGGTAGGAGCGAGGCAATGACCTGGCCTTGCAGCGGTGACAGGGCAACTTTAACGGTGAGCCGAGGGCAGGGAAACATACCAGGCTGAGAGGACTCTGGAACTGGGAAGACAAATCAGGAATTGACCCCAAAGGGGTGTCATCACTCCAGAGGGCCTGTCCCAACCCACCTTGCACTTCCCACCTGGGGAAAGGCTGGGAAGGTTTTCTTTCTGCCAAATGACTGCATGTTGGGGGTAGTTTCCCCATGAACTTACGTTTCCTTTGTCGCTTTCTCAAGCCTCTTCTCAGCATTGCTCCTCCCTTTGCTTGGAATCTTTAGCACAGCAGGAGCAAGCAGGGGAGGCTGTGACTCCCCTCGAGGCACAAATGTTGCCCCCGGGGCTGGTAGCACACCAGGGAAGCAGCACAGATGTGCTGAGACCTGGCAGGGGCTGATCTGCCAGGGCAATGTTGATCAGAGGGACAGCCCAGCCCGGGCCTCCACCTGCTCTCACCCAGACTGCAGCTCCTGGAGAGGAACAGCAAGTCCTCCTAATCCTCCTGGGAGCTTCTCTGTGGGAGGAAGAGGAGCAGAGGCAGCCACAAGCATCACTCCACACATTGCTTGTGGCTTATCTTGGATCCTCTGCTCCCAGCTGTTTGTGGAAGCAGCACTACTGCTCCTCACTGCTCTCCCCACCATAACCACTGTGGTGGCATCTCTGCCTTGAGCCATCTCGCTGTGCCCTGGTGACTGTCCCCTGGCTCTGATGGGAACACTGCTGCACTGCTGCTGTATTTAGAGTCCCACATGAACTCTTCAATCCCCATCAGCCACAAACACTGAAGTGCAGAGCAGTCCCTGAGACTGCAGCTCCAGATCTGCTCCGGCAGCAGCCATGTTCTCCATCCGCCCACAGCGTGTAACCAGTGTAGAGGAGTGGCTATCCCATCTCCTCAGCTTTAAATGAGGAAAAACAGTACAAAAGGCTACAAAATTTCCCTGCTCCGTTTTCCCATCTATTATTGCAATTGGAGGTTTCCTTTCCCTGATACTAGACACCTCGGAATGGATCGTTTCCCTGGGTGTGTGCCCAGGGCAGAACCTTTCTAGCTTTGGAGCTGGATCAAAGGCCCATGGAGGGAAGCAGTGAGGGTTTAAGTACTTAAAAGAGCTGGGGCGGGTGAGAGCAGTGCTCTGGCTCTCACCAGGGCTGATGCTTCCAGAGGCAGCCAAGCTGAGCAGAGAGAAGGTTTCCCTTGGGCTTTGCAGGCTGAGGCGAGGTGAGATCCTGGCTGCTGCTGCTGTTTGATCAGCTCCTGCCTTCCTGCTCACTTCCCTGCCTAGAAAAGGCCCATGTCTGCTGGGACTGGGGCAACACAGGAGATGCCAAGTGGTACCAGGGCACCGTGGCTGCGTGTTCCCCACTGCTGCCTTGGGGTGCAGGAGATGCTGAGGGTCGAATGGTTGAGAGAGAAGGAGCAAACATTCCTGCAAGGCAGAAGCTTCCTGAAGACCCAGGAGCACCTGCACAGCTCGGTGCTGTGCCTGGGCAGCCCTGGCTCTCCCACCCCAGGCAGCAGCTGCTGCAAAGCCAAAACACCCACATCATTTTCCCAGATCCAGGGCTCAGGGAGTCAAAGGACTCAGCCACTGTTATTTCCCCCCTGATTTTAAGTGCAGGGTACCCAAGGATGTTGACAGTTTGTGGTTTGGGTGGGAAGTGGGAACAGAAAGTGCAGCTGCAGGTGCTTCCTTGCCTACCTGTAGCCAATGGCCACAAGCCTGTGGCACAGCAGCAGTGCCAGCCTTCACACTTTCTCTCCAGAGGAAGAGTCAGAACAATCCCTCGTGGAAGACCAACTGGCTCAGTACCATCCATAAGGGAATGTTTCCAGCACATCACTTTGCTCCAGTAATAGCCATGCCCCTGGGATTCTACCGAGCTTCTGGACCTCCAGAGCTCTCCTCAGTGGTCTGAGCATGGAGCTGTGTTTGCATGAAGCTTCTGTTCATTTCCCACTTCCTGCGAGGCCTTGGGATGCTGTTCCCCGCCAGGACAGGGGGATGCTTCTCTTTCATCCCACCACCCTTCCAGACCAGGTGGAGAAGCCAGGATAGGGTGGGGAGACAACCTGGTGGGACCATTACCCACCTCCTATGGCCCTGGGGACGGGCTTGTGCCCTGGCCAGGTGGAGAAGGGGGTAGCAATGGGGATCCTGCCACCAGCACAGGGATTCATCCACAGAGCTGTTCCTGGCATGAACGGGGTTTGTGGCAGTGCCCTGCTGTGCTTCACAGCTTCTGGCCCTTCCCAGCAGGCTCAACAGGGAGTTTGATGTCCCAAAGAGGATTAACTCCCTAATCCTTTTGTGAGCCCTGTGAGTAAGGGAGGCTGAGGAGGAGGAGGAGGAGGAGGAGGAGGAGGAGGAGGAGGAGGAGGAGGAGGAGGAGGAGGAGGAGGAGGAGGAGGAGGAGGAGGAGGAGGAGGAGGAGGAGGAGGAGGAGGAGGAGGAGGAGGAGGAGGAGGAGGAGGAGGAGGAGGAGGAGGGAGAAAGGGAGAAGCTGAGGCGTCTGCTGAGCCCTTATCAGACTCCGGAGAATCTTTTCCATTGGTTAGCGAACCAGCAGCAGGGATTCCGGGGTGTCCATGCTGGCCACATCAGTTTTAGGGACCAGAGTAGTTACAGCTTTCCTTTCTGGAGGGATTTCTATGATGCCTGAAGAGGAGCTGAGTTCTTGCTCTCATCTCCATGGAACCAAGTTAGGAAGCCCCAGCTCAGTTTCAGTCTCCAAGAGGTGTGTCCCCAAGTCCCTGCATGTCTCCAGCTGGACACTGCAAGCATTCCATGGACAGTGGGGGAGTGAAGCCAGGACAGAGGCTCTGCTCAGGCTGAGGATCGTGTTTTCTGTGTGTAAACGTGCAGTGGATGCTCCAGCTTCCCCCCTAAACCTCTTGGACGGTGCTGGGATACGACTTTCCCTTGCACACACGCGGAGACACAGACACGGTGCATTCCAGCTGGCTGATGATCAGTGCCAATCATTGCCGGTTGTTCGGACAGACGGGGCCGCCTGGTGTCCGCACAAAGCAATGACCAGCCCGGGCCCAACCCGACACCCGCTGCCATCCGGCCGCGTTTCCTCATCTCCCTTTCGCTCCCATCAAACCACCACAGCCCTTGGCCGCAACCTTCTTGCGGTGTGGAGCAGGCTGGGGACTGCTGGGATCCTCGGGGCTGGAGTGCTCTGGTGTCCAGCAGGGACCAGAGCCACAGGAGGGTTTTGCAGCCCCAAAATTGACACCGGACTGACACTCTCCCCAGTCACAGAGGTGAGAGTCACAGAGCTCTAGGTGGGGAAATAATCTCAGTGGATGGGTTTGGGTTGTTTTCCCACAACTCTGTGACTTGGTAGCAATGACCTTGACTCCTCCTGTGGGCTCTCCTGCTGGCTCCCTGCACACTTGTAGTGTTCCAGGCAGGCACTGTGCCTGTCTTCTTGGGCACAGGGACTGGCAGAAACCCAGGGCTTGTGTGTTCCTTGTGGACACACAACCAAGAGCTGCTGACCCCTGTGCCAGGGGAGGAAAAGCCACAGGGATGAAGTTTGCCACTTATACCTGCAAGGAATGTGCTCCAGGAAAGCCTGAACTGAACCCAGCCTCTCTTTCCCTTGGTTCATCTCTGGCAGCAGCAGGCTGACCATGCCCACGTCCTTGAACCCTGCAGCTCCCGGCGCTGGCATGGGCATGGGCTGTGCCAGGGCTTTGCCATGACACAGGCCTCTCCTGGGGTCCAGGATGGCTTCTGAACAGGTTATGACAGAGCTACGGTCCTGGAAAGGTGAATGGGAGCCCCAGGGCCAGGCTGTGTTTGTTTATCCTGGTGATGGAGCACACAACAGCAAAACAAAAGGTCAGACCCTGTTGCCCTGGGAGATGGTTTTTGAAACTGCCTCCTGTCCTGCTGGGGCTCGGATGGAGCGGCCCCAGCACTTGTCATGTCAAGTTATTTTTGTAATTTTGGCTGGTAATAGGTCTGAGGCAGGCAGTGTGAGGTTCAGGGATACATTGATCCAGGACCAGAAGGGCCCTAAACACCTGGTGAGAAGAGCACCCAGCCGTGGGGCTTTGGGGGCACATCCCCATCTCACAGCTCCTGCAGCAAGAGGGTCCCCTTAGTCCTTAGGCAGGCATATGCAGTCCCTCCAAGCATCCCAAAAGGTGGCTGAGTCGGACCAAAACTTCACTCAAATTTGGCCCATCTGAATAATGAACAGACACAAACTTCTTCACGACTTGGTCAGGTTTAAGGTGGGTGGTTTGAGCTCACTGCAGGCAAAGGTGGAGAGGGAAGCACTGTCAGGAATCACTGCCAGGGAGGTAGGGCAGGTTCTGAGCAGCCCCTTCCACGCTGCTCTTGCTCACTCTGGTTTTACTCTTGACTCTCTTTGTTTGGGCAGAACTAATAAATGCCACCATCAACTCCAAGCATGGTTTTGTCCAGTTGTGGGGAGCCTGGGTTGAGCAGTGTGGAGATGGAAAGGGGGGCTGTTCCAGCAGTCCTGGCTGATCTGCCTATTCTAGAGACATTTCTCCATCACTGCACCTCAAAGCCTGATGTGGCAAAATTCACCAGTCTCCTTTTTGTAAGTGGGGAGACTGAGGCACACACCTGAACCATGCCCAGGCTGGGGAACATGGGGAGGCAGTGGTAAAGCTGTGAGGAGCCCTGATTTACCCTGATTCATGTGAGTATCCCTGTCCCACCCCAGCAGCTGCCAAGGGTGAGGAGCAGCAAATCAGCCCTTTTGCCTCTACAAAAAAGCCCCAAATGCCCCGTGCAGCTGGGTACCTCCCTCTGGCAGGAGCAGACAGGTGGGACAGACTGATCCTGGGGGAAAGGCACCTTGTCTCTGGGCAGGAGACCAGCAGGGAGTAAAAGCCATGTGGATCAGCCCTTGTCTTGCTGCTTCGGGTTGTCAGCACAAGGAGTTCTTGTGTTTACCCAGACTTCAGGGCAATTGCCCGTCACTAACAACACAACATCCCCGGGTCTCACTGTCCTGAGCCCGGCCAGGGAGCAGGACAGAGCCGGTGGGAGGCCAGCGCTGGCAGGGAAGAACCGGCAGCCCCAGGACAGCAGGACTAAGGTACAAGATCTGTGCTGCTGGGCTTGTATGCACAGGTGGTTGGCCTGAGCAATGTGGGGGACAGTGTCAGAGCTCTCTTCTTGGGTTTGGACCCCAAGCAGCTCAAGCTAGGCTCAGGACACACCATCAAAGGTTGATGGCAGCTTTGGGTGTCCAGTGCCCAGAAAGTGAGGTGGATGCTCCTGATGAGGGGTGTGGGGCAGATGGCACATTGTCTCCCTGCCAGTGACTCAGTTTCCCCATCTGTAAAATCCAGCTTCTTGGATTGAGGACCCTGTCAAGCAGTCCTGGGATATGGAGGGCTCATTTCCACCACAGCAGATGTCTGCTGCTGGAGACACAAAGCATAACCACCATGGGGAAGAAAAAGCTGTTCCCAAAACAGCAGAAATTGGATTTCCATCCCTGCCATTGCATATTTGTATTTGGTAACTCTGCAATTATTCAGGGATGGCTTTTAGATGTAGTATTTGCACAAGAGAAGGACCATTTGGCACTGTATGCCTTAGCTTTCTTCAGCTGTGGTCTGGGGAAATGTCGCTTTTGTGAGCAGCATAGGGCACATGATCGAGGCAATCATGGGACATGGGGCAATAAAAGTGGAGTGATCACTTGCAAGCAACTCAAAACAGCCAAGTGTGGCCATTATAATATTAATTATAATCACATTTAAAGCAAAGTAAAGCTGTGCCTCTCCAGGAGCTTTAATGAGGTCATATTTCTCTTAACATTTCCCTTGCCAGCTCCTGGCTGTGTTTTATAAGCCATGCTCCAGCCAGGACTGGGGAGAACACAGCAAAGCTGGGCTCTCATCACTGCCTGGTTTTAAAACAGAAGGAGAGTGTGCAAAAGAGAAATTTGGGTTCTCTTAGTGACTCTCTTGCCTGAAAAAAATGGTGAAGATTGAATGTATCTTTCAGAGCAGAACCTCCCTTTTCTTCCTGACAAGTTCTTGGCTACTTCAGAAGTAACTTGATCAGCATGTGCTGATCTCTGCTTCCTGTGACAGGACCCAAGAGAACTGCTGGAGCTGTGCCAGGGGAGGTTTAGGTCGGATATCAGGAAAGGTTCTTCCCCCAGAGGGTGCTGGGCACTGCCCAGGCTCCCCAGGGAATGGGCACGGCCCCCAGGCTGCCAGAGCTCCAGGAGTGTTTGACAGCACTGCCAGGAATGGACAGGGTGGGATTGTTGGGGTGTCTGTGCAGGGCCAGGGGCTGGACTCAGTGACTCTTGTGGGCCCCTTCCAACTCAGGATATTGTGTGATTCTATGAAACTATTTGGATGCAAAAGGGGCTGCCCTGAGCAAAGACATGACTGGCCACATTGGACATTAGACATGTGGGAGTCGAGAAATGGTCACCCTGAGTGACTGAAGTGTTATTATGGATTGAGCTTGGTTTGGAGGCATGAGGCTCACAGAAAATAGGGGTAACAAGTGTTAAAAACCTGAAAGAAGCCACTATCTCAGGAACTAGAGAGTCTGGGGTCCCATTCAATATGTTCACACATATTGTGAAGTGTTCATACACTTCAATCTTCAGGCCACATTTGACACCAGTTGTTGTTGTTGTTGGAGCTGTTGGACCTTTTTGGCTTGTTCCTCCAGCTGCAGATCCAGTTTGCTGACCCTTGTATTTCTGTGCCATGGTCCTCGTTTGCCTTTATTTCGTAATTAGCTGGCAATAAAGGACGTGGTCTCACTGGCATGAAGTGAATCCAGACTAGCACCAACACCTTGACCCTGGGTGGATAGCAAGCACCATAGCATGGCCCCAGAGATGGCAGCAGGCAGGGACAGTCATGGTCCTAACTGCTTCCCCCAAACAGGGACAAGAGATTTGTCATGGAGACCAGCCAGCTAAAGCAGAAGCTTCTGAAAACCATCTACAGCCTCCAGCTGAAGTCATTTAACACACTGCAGTCAGCCAGCCCGCTGCTGCACAACCAGCGTGGCATGGGCATGGTGACCCAGCACCAGGTCCACCAGCTGGCAGATAAGGCCAAAAGCCTGTGTGGAGATCTGGACAACATCAAGAACCTCCTCCACTATTGCCAGGATGACTTGGTCCGGCAGATTCCCAATCCCACCGGCAGCCGCTATGGGGGTGTCAGTGGAGTCCATTGCTCCCTGGATGGCTCCATCTGTGTGACAGCTGAGAGTGCTCCCTGGGTCCACATCCTCAGCAGCACGGGCCATATACTGCACTCCCTGCCCTGCCAGCAGACGGGCAAGGGAGGCAGCATTTTCTTGCCAGAAGATGTGACTGTGACTAGGATGGGAATGGTGGCTGTAGCTGACATGGTGAATGAAGCCATCTGGATCTTCAACCCTCACACAAGCCTCTCCAAGAGGGAATGGATAAAGATCAGGAAGGTTGGTTCCCCCAGGGGTATTGGAGTAGACTCCATGGGCAAGATCCTGGTAGCAGACTATGCACAAGGCCAAGTGCACAGCTTTGCTCTGGACCATGCCTTCAGAACACTCAATGTCCACTCTGTCCCAAATCTGCAGGGACCTCGCTATGTCAGCCCGGTGCCCAGTGGAGGCTTTGTGGTGAGCGAGGAGTGTGGAGACGTCAAGGTCTTCATGAGCAGCCGTAAGCTCCTCTGCTCCCTCAGCAGCAAATATGGACACCAGTTTGGCAATCCTTCTGGGGTGTGTGTGGACAGGGATGGCAGCGTCCTCGTGGCAGACGAGCAGCGCCGTACAGTCCACTTGTTCCCAGAGCATGGAGCTCCCATCTGCCTGGTGTCCACAGGGCTGCGCAGGCCTGCTGGCATGGCGTGCTCCTCCTCTGGGCACCTCTTTGTGGCAGACACAGGGGAGAACTGTGTCAAAGTCTTTAAGTACTGTGTGAGGCCCTCGTACAGACCCACCAATGCTGGGGCATCATGTGCTGACCCCAACCAAACACACAGGAGGGGAGGGGGGGTGGTTCCCCTGCAGCCCTGCTGAGCTGTGCATCTGTTGGCAGGCTGAGAGCTCCACTGCTCTCACAGATTCATGGAGTATGAGTCACAGAATCTCACAGAATCATGCAATGGGTTGGGTTGGGAGGGAATGCAAGGACCATCTCATGGCAGGGACACCTTCCACTATCTCAGGGTGCTTCAAGCCCTGTCCAGCCTGGCCTTGGACATTTCCAGGGATGGGACATCGCCCCAGACCTGACTGCCTGATGGCCCCCAGCTTCTCCAGGACTAGACCAGCTGTGAATCCACCAGAGTATGTAAAGGATGACCCAATTACTCAGAACTGGCCTTGCATTGGTGCCTTGGCCAACTTGTTATCACCACACCCTTGATTCCTTGTGTGTTTTCCAAAGCTAACATAAATATTTCTCCTCTCTCCATGTGATTTTGATGTGCCATAATCCCATCTTCCTGATGCCAGAGCATCAGAGGTAAGGGGAGGGGTAAGGCCATATCAGAAGTCCATGCCCTATGACAGAATCATGGAATCACACATTGGTTTGGATTGGGTCCTTAAAGATCACCTAGATCTACACCCTGCCATGAGCAGGGACAACTTCCACTAGATCAGGTTGCTCCAAGCCCTGTCCAGCCTGGCATGATTGAGCCAATTGGTCTGTCCTAATTAATTCCCAGGCTATTAGGTAGGGTTTTGCAATCAGAGAACAGAACACTGGGTCTGCAGCAGACTTCAGGAAAAGGGTAACATGAAGGTAACTCCTTCTGTGCTGCATTCCTGACCTCTACAGGGAAGCAACAACTACTGCACGAAGTAAATTCCGTATGGAAACGTGGAACTCCTCAGACTGCCGGAGCTGCCCTGTTGTCCTCTGGAGAGGAGGGTTCAGAGATGTCGCTGTCTTTATCGGCAGGGGCCAGGGGATGGTGGGCAGGGTGTGCCGGCTCAGGGACGGGCGTTTCCCTCTCCCTGCTCCAGCTCTCGCTGTGGGCACGGAGCTCAAGGACTCCTCAGATTCTTCTGATGTCCCAGACACAAGTCACTGCCTCTCATCCCAAATGATCCCTGGAGACGCCCTTGCCCCCTCCTGGCCCTTGACCAGGCACTGAACACAGCAGACACGCCATGGTGCCCTCCAGGACCCCTCTCCCTGCAGAGTGAGGCAGCAGCAGGGAGTAGGGCTGCATGGTCTGCAGAAACGGGAGATCAGCCTGTCCTGTCCCAGGAAGCTGAGCTCCCTCCCAGAAAACCAAATCTTCCCCATCTGATTTCCAATTCTGTGGCATCCAACAACAAAAATAAAATCCTAAACATTTTCTCTAGCCAACCCCCACTTTGAACCTGCTCTCTCTCCCTTTCCATGTGGGACCTTCTCATGCTGCCCAGCACCTTCCCAAGCTCACTGGCCCAAGCCCAGTGCCAGATCACAAGTCAAAGCTCTTGGGCACCTGTTGGCACTGGTGGGGCTCTGCTGGGCCAGGCATCCCCTGAGGCGATCGGGATGGGGGTCAAGAGAGTCCCATCAGCACAGCCGAGCCCCTCACCAGGGATGGGGGACAACAGGGTTCCCGGAGGAAAGGCGAGTCCTTGGGCTTTGGGGATGAAGGACAGTGGGGTCCCACATGGAAAGGCGAGTGTCTGGCCTGCAGGATGAGCGACAGGAGGGTCCCATGAGAACAGCGGAGCGCCTTGATTTTGGGAACAGAGGACAGCGGGGTCCTGTGAGGACAGGCGAGCCCCTGGCTGTGGGGATGGAGCCGAGTGTCCCGTGAGCACGGCCTTGTCCCTGGCCCCGCTCCAGCCCGGGCGGCGGCACGGCAGGCGGGCGGCACTGCCGCTCTTATCGCGCGGCTCAGGCGGCCTCGCCGCTCTCGGGGCCCGCGGGAAGGCGCCGGGACGAGCCAGGGGAGCGGCGCTGCCGGGAGCGGGGCCGGCGGGGCCCGACAGGCCGGGAGCGGGGAGCCGGGGCACCGCGGAACGCGGGCGGCGGGTGGCGGCGCCGGCCGGGCCCGTCCCGCTGCACGGCCCGGCGGCAGCGGCGTCTCCGAGCAACCGCGGGCGGAAGCGGCGGAGCGGAGCGGGCGGTAGGAGCGGGGCGGGCCGGGCCGGGCGCGGGGCCTGCGCGGGCACCGGGGAGGCCCCGCCGGGCTGGGGGCAGCGCCGGGCCCCTCACAACACTGAGGGGCTGGAACGCGTCCAGGAGAGGGAACGGAGCTGGGGAAGGGGCTGGAGCACCAGGAGAGGCTGAGGGAGCTGGGAAAGGGGCTCAGCCTGGAGAAAAGGAGGCTCAGGGGGAACCTTCTGGCTCTGCACAACTCCCTGACAGAAGGGGGCAGCCGGGGGGATCGGGCTCTGCTCCCAGGGAACAGGGACAGGATGAGAGGAAATGGCTTTAAGTTGTGCCAGCAGAGGTTTAATTTGTATTTAGATAGGATAGATGGGGAAATTTCTTCACGCAAAGCATGGTCAGTCACTGCCCCAGGCTGCCCCGGGCAGTGGTGGAATGCCAGCCCTGGAAGTGTTAAAAAAGCCATATGCATGTGGCACTTGAGGGCATGGTTTAGTGGTGATGGTGCTGGGGGAATGACTGGAGTTGATGGGCTTAGGGAGCTTTCCCAGCCTTTACAACTCCACGGTTCTATGATTCTTTATATCCTGGCCCTAACCCCCGTGCAAGGAACATGGGATGGTGAGGTGTGGGTTTGCTGTGGGATCAGATCAGTCCCTCTTGGCACCCTGTGGCCACAGGACAGCCTCTGGAGTGAGGCCATGGCCACATCTTGCCATTCACCTTTGCTTTTCTAACAAAATTCTGGAATTAATCAGTCCTGGGGTCCAGTATTCACTTGTTGGTTGCATTAGCCCATTTTTGGTGGTGTTTATTTTGTTTGTTTTGGTGACCTGAGATCGTTGCGTTGGTGCTGTCAGGGAGAGGTGGATGTTTTCTGCAGAAATAGGCAGATCTCGAAGATTTTAGGCACTTGATGAGCAGGGACTGCATGAGCATTAGTAAGATTTTTCTGTTAAAATTAGCAGCAGTGAAGCAGTTGACTGTGATGACATTTGATATTTCAGTTTATTGAAATGAATGAGGTGGATGCATGACAAGTCGTGGATTTGGGAATATGAGACACATTAACATAACAATAGTTGATCAACCAGGTTTTCAGCTATCAAGATGCTTTGTACAGCCTGAAAATCCTATCAGAATCTTCTTTGCCGTGTCTCCAGCATCCAAAGGGCAGATCATTTGATCTGAGCTATAGCCAGAGTAGTTGGGTACATAAAGCTCTGTTAATTTAAAAAGTTGGGGAAGGCGTAAGAGGAAAAACTCACAAACTAGAGAAGATAAGGATGAGATGTGTTTCTGCTCCATGAGAAGTTTTCCCGGAGGATTGTGGCTATCTTTAAAAACAATCTCAAAGAAAAATAAATGTGTGTATAGAGTCAGTTGACAGTTCCTCTCTGAAATGTCCAGTGGATGGACAGACCTTTAAGGACAGCCATGCAGAGACACTGAGAGTCTCTTGTAGCAATATTCATAACAACTTTCCCTCCTTCGATAGGAAAAACTTCATGGGGCTGTCTTTGACATGTTTTTCTTTGGACTGAATTTTCCCTTTTACTGCAAAACTGCAAAGTACATCCCAAGGCTTCCCTCTCCTGAGGGATTTTGCTGGCAGTGTGGTACTGGACAGTGTTCACAGGTGCTGAAAGCCCCCAGCACTGGCCCTTGCTGCTCCAGAGGTCCTCCAACCCCTAGCAAGATCTGGAGGCCACAGAGGAACTTCATTTCTCCCTCTTTGACCAGAGGAATAACCTCAGAGACCTGGAGGCTGTGAGGAAGCAGGATCTCAGGAGAATCATCACAGATCATGGAATGGTTTGGCAAAGAAAGGATGTTACTGACCATCTTTTTCCACCCCCTGCCATTGGCAGGGACACTTTCCACTGTCCCAGTTGCTCCAAGCCTCATCCAACCTGGCCTTGGACGCATCCAGGAATGGGGTGTCCACTAGTGTCCAGATTACCCCTGTGAGTGATTAACCCCAAAGGCTAACCACTCCCCATAGCTGCTCCTCCATCCCTCCATGCCGTAGGAAATTCCCAGGTGCTGAGCTTTACTGGCTCAGCTCTCCTCTACTAAGGGAGAGGTAAACAAAGCCAGCAGGCCCTTCCTGCTGCACATGCTCTCTCCGTGTTGTAAATACCCTCTGTGTTCCCTTTCCAACTGACTGGGTCCCTCGCAGAGGAGCAGCCTCGGGGGCCTGCAGAGTTTTCACATCCCTAACAAAGCACTGAAGGACAGGAAAGGACAACGGGCGCGGATGCCGCCTGTTCTGCGCCAGCGCCCTCCTTACTGCAATTATATTCCTGTTAGAAACCTCCACCTTATTTAAAGAGACACTGTCAACTGCCTCAAAGCTCCTTTCTGGAAAAGTCTCCCAAGGCCATTGAGTTGTGTTCTTAATGATGAGGAGAAAAGCACAAAGATACAGAGCACTGATAAAGCAGAGATGCTTCTCCTATTTTAGGCTGTTGAATCTAATGAATTAAAACTACTTCAATTAATCACCATAGTCCCTTCTGACAAAATGATCGTCTCAGTTTCCAGATGAGAGGAGTGAGGCAGGAGGAGCTGAGTGATGGGATCAAGGTTGCTCTGTGAGTTTGCTGCAGAGATGAGCTCTGGGTTGTAAGGGGGTGAAGGAGACTGAATGGCATGAACCAGTGTTTGATTGTTGGTAGCAGCAGGAAATACTCCCCAGAGGCACCACAGCGTGATGTAGTCCCTTCTCTAGGAAGTGGTCCAGCACATCCAGTGTGGGATCCAAGATGTAAGTCTGGTTGAATTCCAGATCTTGGCTGGTTTGATGGTCTGTGCTTATCTGTGTACCACCATTAAAGACCTTTCCAGGACTGGGAGAAAGGCTTTACTGGGAAACTCCAGGCTCACCTTCCCTCACTTCAAGGACTGCAGATCATCAGGAATCTCCTGAATGTGTGTATGGCTGTTGGCTGTAACTAATGTCATTACTCAAGTGGTTGGGCTTAATGTTTTTGAAAATGCTTAGTTCTCCTCTCAGGTGGCTTTGGCCAGCTCAGATTTTCCTTGTGTTTACTCACCATCTTTAAGTTTAATTTTTGTGTTTATTGGCAGGTGTACGTCCCTCCAGGGCCACTGCCATGGTACTGAAGGTGTTCTTTCCGTCGTGCTGCTCCTCAGCAGACAGCGGCATTCTGATCGGCCGCTGGATCTCCGAGCAGAACTCTGCTGTCATCCTTGCTGTGGTGCACTTCCCCTTCATCCCTGGCCAGGTGAAGCAGTACCTTGGGGAAGTTCAGCGCGTGACTGAAGTCAGTGTTTCTGTGCTTGGCTCATGGAGCAACAGCAAACAAGAGAAAGAAGAGAGGCTCAGTAAGTTCTTGGAAGATCTTGAGACCATATTCTGCCATGAGCCATGGATCCAGATAAGCAAAGAGGGAGACAGCAAATTCTGGAGCTGTTCAACCCTTCAGAAACATTCTAAGAATCCTCAGGAGGAAGAAATCATCTTGGTGTACTATGACCAGCGCAAGGTCATGCTTTCCCATCTGCACCCCCCTTTGGACACAGCTGGCCAGGGGGCAGAGGATGCCTCAAAGCTCTCAGCCATCTTTGACACAGTGGCCAGGAGCCAGGTGCTGTTCATGACAGACAGGTACGATGAGGGGCCCATCAAGCTGACCCACTGGCAGTCGGATGGGGTGGAGGCCAGTATCATCGTGGAGCTGCTGAAGCAGGCCTCCGTGCCTGCCTGCATGCTGCTGACATTGCTGCTCTCACTACTCTCTGGGATCTGTAGGAGCAGGTATGTGATGTGACATCACCCAGCTTGTTTTGCCTGGAAATATAATTTGTGTTTAGGCTTTGCAGGACTACTGCTCAACCCCAGGGAGAAATGTGATACAGAATTGTTCTATTGGAAACAAGCTGCTGCAAGAGGTCCTGTTGGAGCTCCACTGAAAACACAAGGCCAAAGACTGCCTCAGAGCTCTTTGTGGAGCTGGGAGGTTTTCTGGGGAGGCATTATGTCCTCCCCATTTGCAGCAGGGATAGTTGAGCCCTGCTTCAGTTTCATCACAGCTGAAACAGTGGATTTCCAGCTATTCTGTGGCTGACAGAATGACGTCAAGCTCTCCTTAATGGCTCAATAGCTGGAGACTCCCTCTTCCCTGTTCACTGCAAGTCCCTCTGCAGCTGTGAAACATCAGCAAGTACTATTTCTAATTCCATCCCCTCTCTGAGAGACTGTGGTGCTGCAACCTTGGCACTTTATAGAAGTTTAGAGGGATTGCTTCTTATCCTGAATCCTTGGTGAAATCCTGTTCTCACAGCCATAAGCCTGAATAAGATGCTCCAAATGTAACATGTGGCAAGTGCTTGGACTGAAAACTAATTCTGAGCAGATTTGAAGGGAAGAAACTTAGAATCATGGAATCGTTTACCTTGTAAAGCCACTCTAAGATCATGGAGTCGAACCATTCCCCCAGCACTGCCAAGGCCACCACTAACCCATGTTTCCAAGTGCCATATGTATTTTTGAATACTTGCAGGGATGGTGATTCCACCACTGCAGCTGCCTGGAGAGGTTGTGACAGAGAGGGGAGTGGAGTTCTGGTTCTAAGCTGCAAGGGGACTCTATAATTAATGAAATTTTGATAACAGCTACTACTATATTCATGGATAAATCTTTTTAAGTATAGCCTAAGGGAATGGAGGTTTTTAACAGGTTTCCAGTTGTGTGATATGGTTGTAAAATAATTACAGTGAAACTCGTCCCATGCAAAGATTGCCTGAGCAGCTGGGTTACACAATTTGGTACACAAAGGGAAAAGTGTCCAGTTTTGGATTTTTGGAAGAGATGGACGTGCAAACCTGATATCATTGAGCACCCCTGTGTCCTGAGACTGCTCTGTAGATACTGTGTGTTACTGGTTTTTAATGCTAATTAAGTCACAACTTTGTGGTTGGGCAGAAGATTTGGAGTCAACTCCAAAGGTCCTTTTTCTGTCTGTGTGCCACCACCAACAGACAGGATGATTTTTTTCTGCACAGGCACTTGATCTCGCTAGGTCCCAGCTTGACTTGTGCCAGGACTCAGGCCAGGCTTGGAGTCAGGTGAAGCCCAAGCCTTGCTGGCTTCCAGGAGGCTGCAGTCTAAGCATAAGTTGGGAGCTCAAGCTCAGCTGGCAGGTTGGGCCCAGATAGCTGCTACCCAGCTTCTCAGGAATTCTGGCTTCAGCTTTTCCTAGGGCCAGGATGGATGTTTTGAGGTAGAACAGCAGCCAGCTGTACCTGGCAGCAGGCAGAATGGAAGGCTTGCTGTGCATCAACCTTCACTGAGCCTGTCCTCAGCCTTGGGAGGCAGAGCTTTCTCTCTCCTTTGTTCTATTCACTCAGTATCAGCTTTATATTTACTTATCTCATATGTGTTTTAAAACATCAGTCCTGGAGAACAGAGATTAGTACCTGGCTTTATAACAAATCTCCTGCTTGACCTTTTCTAAGTCATTTAAAGGAATTTGGATCCATTTTGCACATGGTGTGTGGTAAAACCTTCTTCATGCCAACATACTCGGGGCAGGGAGGGTTTAAGATGTCACGTGCAGGTGTCCTTCCAGTCCCCTCCTCCCTGTGCTAGGACAGGACATCCCATAAAATAAGACCTACTGGCTTTTTCTCCTTCAGGTTGCAGGACTACCTTCTTTCAGGGTTTTTTTTGTGATGTTAAGGGATAGTCAGCTTTGAAAGGCTAAAGAAAGAGATCATCAACATCCTCTCAGGCTGGGGAGGCTTGAGGATTTTTGGATATGCCCCTGTGGTGTATTTGCACAGGAGAAGCAGGGCTGCAGTGTTGGAAATCTCAGGGAGTGAGTCTCTACCATCCCCCCAAGCTCATGCAGTGCTCCCAAGTCCTTCCCATCCCAAATTTAAGGCATTTCTTCAGCACCACCGTGTGCTAAGGGGTGGCCATTGCGATTCTGCTTCAGAGGAACTTGGGGGCAGCGTTCCCATTATCCCTGAAGGTCTCTGCTCTTGGGGACATTAGGATGTTTTAGTCTTGAGGCAATACATTCCATGTGCTCCTTTTAAAAAGCATCTGTTTATAAGCACCTCCAATTCCTCATCCAAAGGGAGGCAGTGCTCCTGCAGTTTCAAGCAGGAGCGAGAAAACGTGCAGGAGCTCTGGTTAATGGAGCTTAATATTTGCATGTGATGCAGATTTGGAAAGATTGCTTTTCATTTGATATCTCAAAATTCCCCTCTCACTCTTGGGAAAAAAAATGAATCGGAAAATCAAGACTTACTCATGGAGGCTATGTTAATTTAGTGCTAAAATTCCATATATTTGGAAATACCCCAAAGATCTCCTGCTGCTTAAATAATGCAATGACACAACGTCACTGGATTTTTCTTGGTTTTTTTATCTTTTTGGTTTTCCATTGAAGTTCTGAAAATCGTTCTATGTACTGTGTGGTAAACAAGTGGGAGTATTTCTGGCAATGCACAGTCGATGTGCAAAGGGGTAGGAGACCACGCAAGGAATATTTTTTTGCTTTCTTCCTCAGTCCTCACAGGGAGGAGAGTTCCCACAGCACATCTTGCAGCTGCTCTATTGAGCTTTTTGCAGTATGTTTGTATTTTTATTTCAATAAGTATGTGTATGTATTTCCTTTCCAAAGAAAGTATGTGAGTAGAAGAGAGGTTGTGCTTGTGGTGGTGAGTGAAAAGGGAGTCAGTTGTGGCACAGACAGGGACATCCCTCTGATGTGTTTTCGGGCCCACACAGTGTCCAGGTGAGGAGCTGGACCATTGCAGGCTGCACAACATTGTGGTGCTCTAGGATTGAAGCTGCTTTGGGAATCATTCCCACTTGTGCATGACATTCCCCAGCTGCAGCCTGTCCTTTCCCTTGGCTGGGGGTGTCAGTCTGGGGGTGACCCGGGGGCTGGCTGCCTCCAGCTTAAGGAGTAGCCGTGGATGGTGAGAGACACGCACTGCAGAGAGAGGATGGGACTATCCTATCACCCTGTGAGTGTGTAGTGGAGCACAGGGCCCCAGAGCTGCTGCCTTTTGTCTGAGCTGACAGGGTCTGGCAGCTGGTGTTTGACCCATAATTCTTCACCTTCAGCCATCTGTACATAATCCCACAGGTAGAGCATTGCTCCTTCCCCTTCTTTACATTTCAAGTGCAATTCTCTGCTCTAGTCAAGTTTTGCCACACCAGAGTTTGTAACCACTGAGCTGGGGCATAATTGGAAGGGAAAACTCGTCTGTTCCTGTGTCCTGGTGAATCTGTGAGCCCGGGTGTGTGTGATCCGTGGCCAGAGCAGTCATCCCCCTGTCCCTCCCCTGCACAGTGCTCTTTTCTCCACCGCCTCAGCTCCCTCCTCCTGACAAGTCAGCTGAGGAACAGTGCATTCATTTGTCTCCAAGGTGGGAGGCTGTAGCGCAGAGCTGAGTAACTTGGAGACCTCAAATTAAGAATGATTCACAGTACACTGCGTGTGTTTCAAACCCAATGTGTCTGAAATTTGAATGGGGAGGGAAGGGGAAGGGGGGGACTTCAACACTCGGGTCCTTAAGCTGACAAGCTGTGCACGAAGTTCACAGGGTTCAGGAGGGTGCAGGGGGAGGCAGGGAGGAAGGGGACAGCAGCCCCAGGGAACTGAGCCGGGTTTGGAGGAACCATACCCTTGTGATTCGTATGAATTTTATAAATAGCAGTGGGCACCCCAGTGTGCCCATCCTGGCCAGTCCTGAAGGCATCTGCTGCTAGGCACAGGCTGGTATGCTCCAGGTGAAATCCATGGAAGGCACACACAGTTTGCAGAGACACCCATCTCCAGGCCATGCTCAGTAATGATCCAAGCAGCTGTGCAATTTCCAAAGTGAAGCAGGATATAAGGAATAATGGTAGTGTGAGAAATTAATGTGACCTTAAAGACCATGCCAAAGCAGCACAGGGTAGGTGAAGTGACTAAAAGTGACCGTGGGTTCCTGGACCTGTAATAAAAACCAGTGAAACACTGTGAAAATAATGCAACAACTGCACTGGCTAGTGTCGTGTACTCTTGTGTACAGGAGAGAAGTGATCCAAATTATGTCCACATCAGAATTTATCCCCCAAACCAAACCTGGTGCCATGTGTTGCTGTGGTTTTTGTGACCAGCCTGCACAAATCACCAAGTGTCCTTGCTTTTATAGGTTGTGTGGTAATAAAAGTAACTCCTCAAAATAATTAAGCATTGTTTAGTGCTTTTCTTCTGACTCATAAGAAAAGAACCTTGTGACTGTTTCCTCCCCTACAATCCTAATGTGGATGTTAACTTTGAAACCTAATTAAATGCTACATGTTGTGTTATCTAAATAATGCTGGCCACTGCAAGGCAATGGAGAGGAGGTAGAAGTGAAGACCCTGAAAAAGGAATTTGGAAGTAATAAAGAAAAAAAAAAAAGAAGAGAACGATCAAGTGGAATAAAAAAGGAAAGAGGGAGGCAAAGGGACATAAACTGCATGGAGGGCACAGCTGTTTGTTATATCAGGCTCACACCACACAGGGACTTGTGATCACCTCTGCTCTGGGGCCAGGCTGGGAGAGCTGAAGGTGTTCACCTGGAGAAAAGAAGGCTCTGCGGAGACCTCAGAGCCCCTTGCAGGGCCTAAAGGGGCTCCAGGAGAGCTGGAGAGGGACTGGGGACAAGGGATGGAGGGACAGGACAAGGGAATGGCTTCCCATTGCCAGAGGGCAGGGCTGGATGGGATACTGGGCAGGAATTGTTCCCTGGGGGGGTGGGCAGGCCCTGGCACAGGGTGCCCAGAGCAGCTGTGGCTGCCCCTGGGTCTCTGGGAGTGTCCAAGGCCAGGCTGGACAGGACTTTGAGCAGCCTGGGATAGTGGAAGGTGTCCTTGCCCGTGGCAGGGAGTGGAATGGGATGAGCTTTAAGGTCCTTTCCAACCTAAACCATTCCATGATCTGTGATGAGTAACACTGGGGTTTGTGCAGCAGTTTCACCATGTTGTATTGTTGCACTGAACACAACTTGATTCTGCTCTCCTGGAGATGGGAGCATTGTGCAAGCCCAGTGATGTATCCAAAAGCAGAGGTTGGAATCAGGATTGCCTTGTGGCTTCCTTGGAAGAGTGAGACGTGGCTTGACAGAGTGCAAATGAGAGCTTGGGTTGTCTACATGTCTTGGTCTGGCAAGGCTGCCTTAATTCTGTTAACCTTTCAGAGAGTCATTAACGTCTAATCACCAGCTCTGGTTGCACAACCTTAACACTGACTGTTTTACATGGATGTTGGATGCTGGACTGCCTGCTGCATGGCAAAGGCAAGAGGAGACATTCCCATGTGTTTCTGCAGGGTGCTGAAGTTTTGGCCATTGTCTTTCTTGTGGAGCAAACTCTCAACTTGTGAGCAGCTGGGATATCGCCTGCAGCACCTCCAAGTCATCAGCAGCAACAGGAAGGCTCAAAAACAAAATCAGCTGATGAGGTATGGAGTACATGCAAAGTTAGGTGTGTCTTGGCTCTATTCCTGTCTCCTGTGGTGAACCCAAACCGTGGATCCCATGCCTGGACAGCACTAGGTCCTCACTGCACCCTATTGTGTTGCTCTACTTCCTGCTAGTTTGCACATTTTTACTCTGCACTGTATTCATATGCATATATATTTGTGTCTTTATATGTTAATTATACCTCTTGCCAGATACCTGCCTTTTTCCCTAGCCCAAGAAAGGCAACTGGGATATTGCACCCCAAAAACTTGTACTGCACCCATGTGTGAGTGCTTTGCTGTCACTACTCCCACAGGCTCATTGTTTTCATGTGCTGCTCTTAACCATGGCCATCCATCAGTGTTCAGTGGCACTTCCCATAGGAGCAGAAGGGTTTAAATGCTCACCTCTTTCACTCTTTTGGGGAAGCTTTTTGTGGAAAACTGCAGACCAGAGACTCCACTTACACTGTTAGAACAGTAACAGAGTGTAAGAGAAAAAGCAAACATGCAGCACAGTGAGAGGAACAGAGCAGAGATCTGAGACAGATATTGGATGCCCTACGGCTCTTCCACAGCCAGTCCTGTTCTGTGGTTCTCTGATCCTGCAGTAATAGACTCCCAGGGAACACTTAAAATAGATTAGCAGATTTGAAGGCCCAAAGTAACTGATTGTTCAATCTGATTTCCTGAAGAACTCACGTCATGGAATTCCATTCAGAAACTCCAGTGAGGAAGGGGCAGCTCAGCAGCCCTTCTGGGTTTGTGTATGAACCCAAAACCACTATTTATTGCCTTGTCTGGGAAAGCCATCTGATCTCAGCGTGCATGCACCAAGTGCTGGTGCCCTCGGTACTGGTAATTGGTAAATTCCCCCTGAGCATGTATAAACCTTTCTGTCTAACATTCCTCTTTGTAGCTTCAATCCCCTCTTTGATCTCTACTAAGAAAAGTTTTGTGGTGTGGCAGGCTCTGAGTGGCTCCAAGTTTAGAATCATGGAATCACAGAATATCCTGAGTTGGAAGGGACCCACAAGGATCATGAGTCCAACTCTTGGCCCTGCACAGACACCCCAACAATCCCACCCTGGGCATACTTGGCAGTGCTGTCAAACACTCCTGGAGCTCTGGTAGCCTCGGGGCCGTGCCCATTCCCTGGGGAGCCTGGGCAGTGCCCAGCACCCTCTGGGGGAAGAACCTTTCCTGATATCCGACCTAAACCTCCCCTAGGAGGGCTCCAACCGTTCCTTTGGGTTCTGTCCCTGGTCACAGATCAGAGCTGTTGCTCAGGAGGAAGCTGTAAACAGCTGTGAGGTCTCCCCTCAGTCTTCCCTTCTCCAGGTTGAGCAAACCTATCCTGTGCTTGGCTACGGAAGGAGCAGCAGACCAGTGGAAGTGGAAAGATTCCAAAATAGTTCCTCTTCAATGAGTTGTCCTGGTGTCCCTGGGATATTAAAGGTAATGCATAAGCAAAGCCAACAACTGTCATTGAAACATTAAACACTGTCCTTCCTTTTTCTCTGTTTCTCTCTACCCTGCCTGCAGGAAAGCCAACATCTTTGTGTCTCTGCTGATTGATGTGGCCCTGGGGATACTGCTGATGTCGTGGCTGTACAGGAAGAACCGCATTGGTCACCTTGCTGACACTCTCATCCCTGTGGCTGATGTAAGTCTGGCCACATCTGATCCCCTTTCACCTGCTCTGGGCACTGCCCAGCTCCTGCCGGTGGTGGTTGTAAGGAGGCAATGCCTCACACACAAGGGTTTCAGAGAGACCTGTCTGAAGTCATGCAAATTAGGTCTCCTCAAGGACAGTGAAATCTTCAAATCAGGCCTGTTGGGGCTGCTCAAAAGAAACTCCGCTCTGCTTTCCATGTGCTGTGAATAGTAATTAGATGTTTATGGGAAGGCTCCTCCAGCTTCTAAAGGAACAATTATGGCTTGGACAGAGCTCTGCAGCTGCAGGTTGGGTGGTTATGGAGCCACAGTGCTTTTATTTTTTTCTGGTGCCACAGAAAGTGTCCTCAAGTTGTTGCTATATGGGTTGTTTGTGATGAAAAAAAAGCTGTAACCTGGGTTGAATCTGATAAATTGCTGGAAAGTCAAACATGATAAGCAGTGCAGCTGTGCTTGTGAAAGGAGTTTCGTGGGGAAGTCCAAAGGCTTTGCTGGTCAGGGTACAAACACCTGAAATCCTGCCGAAGAGCTCTGGGGTATGGATGCTAAACTAGGAAAACTTGCTATGTCTTGTGATTTTCTTAAACATAACTCCTCTTGCCCACTGAGATCCCTCAACATCAGCAGAAATTCACGGATAGCGAGTATGACTCACACTGTCCTGCTCTTCTGGTGGTTCATTTTAGGTGCAGAGCTCCAATATATCTGTTTAGTGGCAGTAAGGAACATATAATGTACTTCAGAGGCTGAAGACCAGACCACTAATCTGAGGTCAGCTCTGTTTTAAGAGCTTCTGTGTCTTGGGAATACAAGTGCAGCCACTTTTGAGCTGTGCCATGCAGCTGCACAGCCTAATCCTTTCTCTGCCCACTTTTCTTTCATTTCTGAATGAGTCTTTCCATTGGTATCTTTCTAGCAGCTGGAGAATGTCTTCTCTCTTCTTTCTCCAGCTTCTTGGTTGGGAAGAATTTAATGTTGATCAGAGAATTCCAGCAGTGGTTTATTTTTCCTACTTATGCTGCATTTCCTGGGAAGAGCTCACATTTCCTTTGAAATTATCTTCTTGGTCCATGTCTAACTCCTTAATTATTACAAGGTCTCTGATCATGCTGGACTTCTCAGAAAGCATGTATGGGGTGTCCAGCATAGCTGTGGATCAGGCTTATTGCTGGTTTTCTTATCTTTCATAGTCAAACTTTTAAGGACAGCATGTTTGTTGTAGACACTACTCAGCAGCAGTGGTGGGTGTAAGGAAGAACCAAATTTGTTGCAGGACACTTGCTCTTGTGTTTGAGCTATACACTGCAAATATTCTTGTAAGCCTTATTCCTACATCTTTTCTCTTACAGATATTTCAGCTGGAGAAGTTTAAATTCTCTAGAGCTTTCCCTTTGGGATTATCAGAAGTGCCCAGCTCTCAGAAATCTGATTTCTTAACAAGTCTGCAGGGAAGTGGCTTTGGCTGCATTCCTGGTTGCACAGGTGGCTTTGGGAGGGATTCCATCTGCCCAGTGTCTTTGGCAGATGGATGCTCTCCGTGCTCAAGGTGTGTCCACCCCCAGCACCTGTCCTGAACAGGCTTTCTTGTGAGGTTGCTTGTTTGTTCCCCTTTCAGTAATTTACCTCATCTGTCACTCAGCTTTTGCTTCACGGTGACACCTGTCTTCACCACGTCTCCTCCATGTGTGGGCTCTGTTACCTGGCTATCACCAGGAGCTGTTTGCTTTCTTTCCTGGAAGTGCTGACTCCTCCATGTCTGGAGGGGCTGATAGCCAGTCAGTGCCTTTCCTCCCTGTTTTTCCAGGCTTATCAGTTCAGGCCACTCTCAACTCTTCTTTTTTCCACCCTTACTTTCTTCTTCTAGGCATATGAGATTGTGGACATAAAATCATTTGGAGTCTTTTTACTCCCTTTGCTGGGCATTGATTTATATGCATTATGTACAGGCCTTAAAAAATGCAGATCTGAGTGATCCCAAAATATACCAATGACTTCAGCATGTGGTATGCAAGCCAGCATCACTTCTTTTCCAGTATGACAGCAAAATCTCCCCTCAGCCATTCAGCAGTAGGTTTCCTCTCTGCTGCTGAGTGTCCATCTGGTCTGCATTATTCCCATCACTGGGCTTTCTCGAGTCCTTATGTGTTGCCAAGTTCAGTAACTCAGCATTCCCTGTGTGCAGAGAGCTTCTGCTCCTTCCCTAACACTCTTCTGCTTTGAGCTGTGCCCAGATATGCTGGTAGCATTGACCCTACAGCTCTGTGTCTGTTGGGAAACAGAACATTGGATATCTCTTTTGCCCCAGAGGGTGCTGGGCACTGCCCAGGCTCCCCAGGGAATGGGCACGGCCCCGAGGCTGCCAGAGCTCCAGGAGTGTTTGGACAGCGCTGCCAGGGATGGACAGGGTGGGATTGTTGGGGTGTCTGTGCAGGGCCAGGGGATGGACTGGATGATCCTTGTGGGTCCCTTCCAACTCTACATTGCCATTATAATAAGATCGTTATGTATAATAAGGCTATATACATAACCTCACTTTAACCCTATTGATTTTCATATTGACAGGCTACCCTTATATAACACATAACCTTATTGGTTTGATTGATTGATTTTAACATTGACAAAATCCCAGCTGTGTGGGGCCTAGATAGAGTGCTCGGGTTTTTTCCAGCCAAATCTCTCTGGAAGGAAGGTGGGTTATTTTGACTCTCAATGTTGCCAGGGTCACAATCTCAGCCTGCTTCCAGGAGTGCAGGCTGTGTTCCCTGGCCATCCCTTGTCATCCTCTGATAAAATGGATCTCAAATCAGCACTTGGGTGGCAATTGTTGATGCTGCACAAGGCATCACTGAGTGCAGCTCCCACTTTCCCAGCGTGGTGAGCTGTGCTGTGCTGGCTGTAATAACAAGTTGCTTTTGTCACTCAGTGAGGCAGATGTGATTCAGAGACACCCAGGGAGTAACTGGCAAGGAGCTGTTAGGAAGGACTGATTTTTGAAGCAGGCTTTCAAATCCAAAAATGGAAAACTTGAATAATATTCTCTCTGTAGGTGCCCTCACAACTCCTACCTTCCTCCTCCTCTTGATCCCACCAGGCTTCACAATGGTTGTCCTTGCTTTTGCCTTCCACAAGACAGCTTTCTTTCAGAAATACCTGACTCAAAGCTCTGCACTGGTTTTAAAAAGGACTGCTTATAAACCATCTCCTTTATTTTTCTCTTCATCTCTTTTATCCTTGCCATGTCTCTATTTCCTGAGTTGCAATCTATTTGAAACAGTTACGTATTTATCATACATTGTGCCTGCAAAAGCTTTACTGGGGTTTCGAGATAATTGGATGTATGTTCCTACTCAGTCTTGTTCCACTGATCCATAAACAAAGCAAGCAGAGAGAACACTTCCTGAAAAAATATTTTTAGATGTTAATTTATGAAAAAGTGTATCTTAGAGCCCCAACCACCTGCAGCAGACACAGGGCAGGCGTGTCTGACAGGGAAAGCTCTGTGTGCTCTGACTTGCACCAGATAGAACCTTTAAAGCTGGAAAGGACCTTTAGGGTCACCGAGTCCAACCATCACCCCAGCACCACTGTGTTCACCACTAAGCCCTGTCCACAAGTGCCCCCAGGGATGGTGACACCACCACTGCCTCAGGCAGCTGTGCCAGTGCTTCACCACCCTTTCAGTGAAGGAATTTTCCCAGTATCCAATCTAAACCTCTGCTGATGCAACTTGAGGCCATTTCCCTTTGTCCTGTCCCTGTTCCTGGGAGCAGAGCCCAATGCCCACCTGGCTGTCCCCTCCTGTCAGGAGTTGTGCAGAGCCAGAAGGTTCCCCCTGAGCCTCCTTTTCTCCAGGCTGAGCCCCTTTCCCAGCTCCCTCAGCTTCCCCATGAAGGGGCTTCAGCCCCTTCCCCATCTCTGCTTCCTTCCCTGGAGCATCACAGTGCCCTGTGTGTCCTTCTCCATCCATGTCACATCAGCATTAGTCCTCTACACATGGAAACTAGGAAGAAGAGCATGACAGTGAAGAGAATATTTCCACAGTGAGCTCATCTAACCCTTATTAGCTCCAGTCTGTCTCCAGTTTGGTCATGTCCCAGCACCTTGTTATGAAACACTTCTAAACCACTGTATCTGATTTATTAATATGCCCACATTCAGTATTCATGACTGCAGGAGGAGAATCGGACTCACAGTCACCTTTCCTGATTCGACTTGCTATTGATCAGTCCTAAAATATCTGTCTGGAAAACAGCCTGCAAGGTTATGCTTTAGTACTCTGTTTTGAGCTGCTTTGCCCAGCTAAATAACAGCAAGGTAGGGCACCTTCCCATGGCTACGTGCCCCTGTCAGAGTTTAGCAGCACTTCTGGGACTGGCAGCCTCCAGAAATACTCACTGCTAAAACCCAGCCTTGCTGAAGGACTGCTTTCAAACATTTAAATATTTCATTGAAATCCCCAAATGCTTTTTCTAAGTTACCAATCCAATGCTTTAAATATTAAAACCAGTCTATTTATAAAGCAGCAAACACTTCTCAGCCACAGAGGTGAGCTCCATGGGATCCAATCAGTCCTGACTTGCAGTAAGACAGAGGGAAAAGGAAGGAAATAGAAAGACAAGCCTTTTGGAGAAGTTGAAAATGGATTCATTCATTTTGCCACAGCACTGAAAGCAAAGGTTTACAAACTCATTTTGCCAGGATCTGTTGGTTAATAAAGAAAATGGAGTCATTCCTTGGAAATAATTTTTCCTTAGGGAAATTATACATGTGAATGATAAGGAAAGTAGGCTACAGTGCATCAGCTTTAGGGAGCGTGGCTTGGTGATTCTACACTTGAGCAGTTTTCAGTGCCCTTCACTTGCATAGGCTGTAAGTGGGATTTTTTGAGAAAGAGGGCTTTTCCTCACAATCTCTGTCCATGTGGGACAGTGCAAGAGCTCACTTCTTCCAGGTATTTTCCCCACCTTTTTGCTGAAGTTTATCAGCTCCCTCAGTTTAGAGCCTGGTAACTCAGAGCTCAGCAATGGTTTCAGTTCAGGGGAGCAGGGCAGGGGGGAAGTTTTGAGGAGAAAAATCACCCAACTGCAAGGGGAGTATGGAGTAGTAGAGTGTAGAGAGACCTGGGCTGAAATCACCAGAAACTGTGAATCCCAGCCCTCAGTGAAGGGTCTGGAGCACACGCTTGAGGTAGGGAGGAACAAGTCCAGAGCTGGGGTTTGGTTGTTCTGCAGCACATGGGGCTGGAGCAGGTCCAGGGAAGGGAACAGGACTGGGGAAGGGTCTGGAGCACCAGGAGCAGCTGAGGGAGCTTGGGGGCCTCAGTCTGGTGATGCCTAAAGAGGCTCCCTGGAGCAGAGGCTAGACAGTGTTAAAGCAATAAAGTAGGGATTTACTAAAAGGCCATTAAAAGATAGACCTTGACAAAGATAAAAAGATAGACAAGAGCCTGGCTGTGGCTACACCCAAGATGGACCCAAAATGGGCCTAAGATGGTTTTCGCACTTTTATAAGTTTGGGTCCATTTCAATATTGGGGTTAATTGTCCAATCCCAGCTCCAGGTTCTGCAGTCCCATCCTCCCAGATTATCTCCTCAATTCACTGCTGTGTGCACTTTTTGGGCCTGAAGCTGCAGCGTGTCCTTGGTTCTGGGGCTGGAAAAGGATTGTTTTGTCTGACTGAGTTGTGAGGAAAAGTGTAGGAGAACTGTGAGGAGAACTTGCTAACGCTTTATATGAAGTTCAGAGTCACACACCAATGCAGGACAGAATCTGAATAATAGAAAAGCTAAAACTTAAGGTATCACTGGAGAAAAGGAGGCTCAGGGGGAGCCTTCTGGCTCTGAACAACTCCCTGACAGGAGGGGGCAGCCAGGTAACAAGGGACAGGACAAGAGAAAGCAGCTTCAAGTTGCAGGAGGAGAGGTTTAAATTGGATATTGGGAAAATTCCTTGATGAAGAGGGTGGTCAGACATTGGAACAGACTGCCCAGGACAGTGGTGGAGTCACAGAAGTGTTCAAAAAGCCATGTGGGTGTGGCACTTGGGGATGTGGGTTAGTGGTGCACCTGGCAGTATTAGATTCATAGGACTTGATCCAACCATGATGATTTTCTGATTCAGTGATGTGGGGAGGAGCTTCATTAATGTTTTTCCTCAGTGATTCCAAGGCTGCTTTGTTGCTGGGATGCCATGAGTACCTGTCCATGAAGCCTGCAGAGAGTGATAGACAAGATCAGGACTATTGCCTAGCACACCACAAAGTATCAAGAGAGTTTTTGCATGACATACATTTATATAATTGTGTTTTCTACCTTGCTCTAAACAAACACAGATTGTTTATAAAAATTCACTCTTTTTTGCCCATTAGTGTACACTGCCATCTTCCCCTCTTTTAAAATCATGACAGCCTTCTCCAAACTCAGCTCTGACTTTTCACCTGACTGTCCCCAGAAGTGGATTTATGCACCAGCATTTGCCATCTATTTCCAGAACCCTCATTGCCACAGGAAATCCCACTGTGCAAGCCTTCCAGAGGTGGCCAGAGGTGACAGTTCCATGTTTCCAGGATAGAGACCACTGAAGCAGTTTAGGTTCCTCTCAGCTGTTGTGCTTGATTCAGTAAGAAGTTAGTAAAGGTGCATTTCTGATTTAGGTAGTTGTCTGTAAAGCAGTTGTTTGGATTTTTTTCCCATTGGTTTGAAGGTTGTGGTGGAATACTTGAGGGGGAAGCAGTTATAGTGTACTGGCCCTGATTGCAGTCTTTTCTCTCCATGGCCTGGCTTCCTTGTGTTTGCAGCATGTGGCTGAAGAGCTGCAGGACCTGCTCCAGTGGCTGATGGGAGCACCAGCTGGACTGAAAATGAACAGAGCCTTGGATCAAGTTTTGGGCCGCTTCTTCCTTTATCACATCCATCTTTGGATCAGTAAGTGAAATTGTTTAACTTTCCAGCCTTCCTTTTCATCTCTTCCCTCTGAGTGTTTAATGTTTGCCTAGAGGTGAGTAATGAATCAAAATGCACTTCTGCAAGTACAGACTTGTCTGGGAGTCTTCCTGCTGTGGGAACTGAAGCCAAAGTTGGATTCCCACACAAGGAATTCATGCATATTAAATAAAGTGCTGGTATTGATGCTCTGCAAGAAGTGCATATCCTGCTGGGGCTTAGTTCCTTGGTGTCACTGGTGGTGAGAGTCCAAGGGAAGGCACTGCTGTAAGGTCTTTTGTAGGGTTTCGTGGTCTTTGCCATGTGAGAGGCACCTCTTGGAATAGGGGTGAGAAATGTGCAGGGATACAAATGCCAACTCTGTCCTATCACCAACTTCAGCTTAGTGCAATTTTATTATTTCAGGTTCTACCTTGAAATAACACAGCCCTGTTATCCTTGATGGAGGAGTAGCCATGATGAACATGAACTCCATAGTTACTTCACTGATTTACTTTGCTCACCAGTCAAGTATGGTCTTGTTTCTGTGACTTTGCCCCACTTTGATGATGAAAGAGACTGTTTGTCCACACTGCTTTATTTTACAAAAGCCATATGAGGTGGCTTTTGTGGGAAGAGCAGAGAAACAGGAATGGTTGTGGTAAAGGTTGATGTGTGCAGTTAAAAATGTACTTAAGAACCTGGACACAAATATAGAAAATCAAATGTTACATCCCTGGAAGTGTTCAAAGCCAGATTGGATAGGGATTGAAACAACCTGGTCTAGTGGAAGGTGTCCTGCCCAAGGCAGGGGGGTGGCACTAAGTGATCTTTAAGGTGCCTTGCAACCCAAACCATGCTAACCATGCTAATTCCATGAAATCCTATGTGGAGAAAGGTGACTGCTGTGCACACTCCTCCCCATCCTCCCGGTGCTGCCCCACCTTGGGGCAGAAACTTGGGCAGAAAGAGAGATTTTGTTGGCTTTCCTAAAGAGAAGATGGCATCTAAAGGAGTTTTCCAGCTTCACTTCCATGTTTTCATGGCTCTGATTTCTGGAGCAGTGTTGTAGGGCGAGGGGAATCAGCCTTTTGAGAGCGTCAAGAGGGAAATGACCCAGATGAACACTGACCCTCTGCCATGTCCACCAGGCTACATCCACCTGCTGTCCCCCTTCATTGAGATGATCCTGTGGTACGTGGGGCTCTCAGCTTGTCTGGGCCTGACCGTGGCTCTCTGCATCCTTTCCGACATCATCGCGCTCCTGACCTTCCACATCTACTGCTTCTATGTCTACGGGGCCAGGTGAGTCCCCCTCCCTCTCTGGGCTTTGTTTGGAAGCACCTCAGGCTCTGGTGAAGCATTCAGTCCTAGTGTAGTTCTCCTGAATTCACAGTTTAACCTGCAGTTAATTTCTTGCAGTCTTTTAAGCCTGTAGAAATGATGGCCACTGTAGTACAAGCAACCCATCTTTCATTTCTTCAGCATTTAGATGTTTATCTGTCGTGGTAGTGACCTGGAAAAATGAAACTACATGACAGGCAGAGGACAAGAAAGCAGCTCACCCCATCCCTTTGATTCAGTCTCATAGTACTCTCCTCCATTGCACCCTGCTAGAGATTTGGAGGGAAACTGGAGAAGAGCTGGGGGAGAAAGGAACCCCTGTAGTTTTGATGAAGCCCCGAAACCCCTGGGTCTGCCCTGATTCAGAGGTCCTTGCCTGCACTGTGGAGCACAGGTGACAGGTTTGGGGTTACAGAGGTCTGTGACACTGTCCTGATGTCACTGTCTGGAGGGTCCTGTGGCCTGAGAGCTGGGCAGAGGCTCGGAATGAGTAGGGGGAATGCAAGGGGCACATCTGGGGCGTGTTGGGGTTCCTGTGCAAGAGGAACACTTGCATCACTATGCTCTGTTCCTGCTCTCCTCTAACTTGTGCTGCACCAAGGAATCCCACAGGCAACAGGATGTGCTTGCCAGGAAGATGGGACACAAGAGATAAAGGGCCTTTTGCCTTACAAAGCAGAGAATGGCCACTATTCCTCCTCAGACTTTACATAGCAAACAACACAAGAAATAGTAAATCTTTAGATATGGGTAGTTTTAGGGAATGGTTGGAAATATTGAGACCTGATTTATGAGCCAGGTCTGTTGTGAGCATAGGTCTTACACTCAGAATCAGTAATGCCAGGAGTGAGAGGTCTCTTCCCAACACCTCTAATTACTGGAATTTCTGTGTTGGTCTGTGAGGAATGGCCTTGCTCCTCCTAGTTGTGCAGAGTGGTAGTAGGAAGTAGGAAAAGCATTTTGTCAGCTGATTGCTGTTCCCTGGACCTGCAGGGAACCAGCCTACCTATCTTGTGTTTGTCAGAAGTACAAAGAGCTGTGTGCTGTCCCCATGGACAGCCAGGAAGAGTCAGCAGTCACCCATAGCCACCACAGCCCCTTGAATTCCTGCAGCTGGCAGGAGGAAGAATTTGCTGGTTCAGGTGCTGGTGAAGCCTGAGATCCCCTTCTGGAGCAAACCACAGAGTGAAACGAGGGCAGGCATGTGTATGCAGGCAGCAGGGCAGGTGGGGCAGGTGCCACTCCAGCAACACCCAGTGGGTATCATGTCAGAGGGTGCAGGGAGAGCGTGGCCTTAGTCAGAGCCATGGGCAGGTGTGTGCCAGCACCTGCAGGAGCTGTCCTGGGCTGCCTCCTGCCTAGGGGTTAATGCACTAAGCTGTGCCTGCTAGTCTGGAGGCACCCTGCCAATTCCTTGAAGCAGTTGGTGTTCCTCAAACCAGATTCTTCTCTTGGATGAGACTCCTTGCCTCTGCTTTCATATTGCTGCTGTGAAATCTGAGCAGCCTCCACACCTTAGCTTGCCTGGTTTGCCAGTCTGGCTTATGTAGCTCAGGCTTTCTCAGACTCTGTTCTTCCCCATGCACTGGCCATGTCCTCTTCCTTTACATCCCTGTATGTTGGCACTGCTGCCCAGGGCATTTTGTGCCTCCTCTCCATCCCAAGAGCTCTTTCTTCCCTGATGTTTTTCCATGAAGAGGTGTCTGTTTCCCACCCCTTGTCACCCCAAGTTTCCCTCACTGTTGTCATTTTTCTGTGAGGGAAGTAGCTCCAAGTGTCATAGCACCAAGTTCTGAAAGCCTAGGGAAGGGGTGCAGTAGGGGCCACCAGGCATTTCACTGGTTTCTTCCCACCCTTAAGGATTTGTAGAGCTGTGGGTTACTAGAGAAACTGCAGGGGCTCCACTCCTCTCCCTTGTGTCTCTACTGCAGAGGCTCAGTTGCATTGCACTGGCTCAGGTGTGGGGTAAGACCTTGGCCAGCCCTGGAAGGCTGTGAAGGGTGTGAAGGCAGGGGAAGGGACAGATCTGAACTGAGGAGACACAAGTGAGCTTGGGGAAATAGAATTGCTGGTTCTTTTCATAGAATCATGGAACGGTTTGGGTTGGAATGGGCCTTAAAGCTCATCTCATTCCATCCCCTGCCATGGGCAGGGACACCTTCCACTATCTCAGGCTGCTCCAAGCCCTGTCCAGCCTGGCCTTGGACACTGCCAGGGATCCAGGGGCAGTTACATCTTCTCTGGGCACGCTGTGCCAGGGCCTCAGCACCGTTTTGCTGCAGGGAAGGTGCTGCCATGAGGCTGGTGATTGCTGCAGCTCCAGGGCATGGCCTGGCCATTGCCCTCGAGTGGCCCAGAGCTGGCTGCAGTACCCTCCATGCCGGGGGCCAGCCCAGATAGGGTTGACTGAGCTATGAATCTTTATCTGCATCATTCCCAGTGGATTTCTTTTGGCAGCCCTAGCTCTGCAGGTGGGTGAGTGGGTGTAGGGCTGTGCTGGTGACAGCTGGGTGGTGCTGGAGCTGGGAGCTGCCAGCTGTGCTACAGAATCTTCTCTTTGCTCAGGCTCTACTGCCTGAAGATCTACGGCCTGTCCTCCTTGTGGCGCCTGTTCCGGGGGAAGAAGTGGAACGTGCTGAGGCAGCGGGTGGATTCCTGCTCCTATGACCTGGACCAGGTAGTGCCACAGCCCTGGGGACACCCCAGGGCACTGCCCTTGGTGTTGCCCTCCCATCCTGCTCTGACTGATACTGGGAACACAGACACAGGAGCCTTTGTGGTGCCCAGAACAAGGACATACCTTGACACTGAGCCCATGGCTCTTCTGCTGCCTTACAGCACTGCTTGACTGCCCTGCAGCACCCCTTCATTGCCCTGCACCCCTTCCCTGCCCTCCAACACCCCTTCCTTACCTGCAGCAGCCCTTCCCTTCCCCATACCACTTCCATTCCCTGCAGTGCCTCTTCCCTGCCCTGCACCCCTTCTTTGCACCTCTTCCCTACCCTGCACCCTATCCCTGCTCTCCAGCATCCTTTCCCTTTCCCTTTCCCTTTCCCTTTCCCTTTCCCTTTCCCTTTCCCTTTCCCTTTCCCTTTCCCTTTCCCTTTCCCTTTCCCTTTCCCTGCCCTCCAGCACCCCTTCCCTTGCTCACAGGGCCAAATTCTTGCCAGTGCAGAGTTGCCCTGAGCACCTGCCGGGCACTCAGCGACCTGTGGTGGGTGCTGCAGATGCTGGCAGCTCTGGGAGCCTGGAGTGGGAATGGGGAACGGGGGAGGGATGGAGGCAGTTGGAAATGTGGTGCCCAGCAGTGTTGCCACAGTAACAGCCGTGGCAGCGTTTCTATTAAAAGGCCCCGTTTCATTCACGTTGTGCTGGAGCCTGGCCCACACACTCTCACTCAGGCAGAGGCAGTTTTTTGTGAAGTGCTGTAAGCTCTTTTTAATTTCTGAAATGCCATGCAAAAGTCCAGCAGAGCCTGAACTGCTCCAGGCCAGCAGCTGCAAACATCATTGAAATAATACAATAATATTTGGAAACTTGCAGGGTCAGCACCTCTCTCTATTACAACAGATAACCTTGAGCTTCTTGCATCACAGCTGAGAACTGGTTTTCTCTTTCTTTGGTAATTAAAAGCCTCCGTGCCAGGTTTGCATCAGGCCTCACTCCCTGTGTACTTTGAGGAGAATTGGTTTGGCACTTCAAGCTTCATCGTGCTGCTCTGGGGACCAGTGGGAATTGTGTCACTGGCTGGGTAGGAAAGGACATTCAAAGCAGACCTTAAAAGACTTTTGGAGGTTTAAACAACTGCAGTGGAGTGACAGGAGAAGGGAGAAACAACTGCTGTGAGGAGAATGGGTTGGGTTGTGATCTATTCCTGGTTACATCCTTAAAGCTGTGATGCTGATCCACCTCCATGCTTGGCTGCTGGGTTGTTTTCTTTCATGATATCCCGCAGCCATGGTCCCTTTTTGCAGAGCTTGCAGTGCCCTATGCTCCTGTGGCCTCTCTGTTCTGGAAGTCGGGACTGGAAATAGAAGAGTCAGGTCCCTGTTTGCTATAAATCTGAATTTCTCCCACTTGGAATTATTTAGACCTATGCCAGCTGGGCTGGCCCAGAATAAAAATAACTTTTTCTGTGGACAGTGGAGCTAATGACACCTGCTTCCTTAGGGATTCTTCTCCTTCATCCTCTAAATATTGCTCCCCGACTCCAGCTTCTTCATCTCTCCCACCTTCCCAATGAGCCAGAGGCAGAATTCCTGTGGCTGGACAGCTCAGCCAGTCGCTGCCTTGGGGAATGTTTATCACCCAAATTCTGTCCAGTTTGCACCAAGTGCCTGTACTGCACAAGGAGGAACAAGGAGGAACGAAAGTACTTCTCAATTATTTCCAGAATTCCCATTCAAATTACCACTTCTTTGTTCTTTTCCACATTTTTCTGATAAAATCTGATCAATGGCTCTAAAACTTTTGGAGACAGAGTGGAAAAAATGCAAGATCACCTAAGTCTTGTTTCCTAAGGAAGCCAGCCTGAAATGGGAAGTCTTGAATGTTGTCTGTAAAGGAAAATTGCTGTCAGGATACAGCTTTTATTTATCTTTCCAAATGTACTCCCATAATAAGGGGTTTTGAAGAAGGCCCAGGGAGAGGAGAAATACTGAAAATATCCAAGGTAACAGCATTATTCACATAGGCAAGATAAAAACACATTAAGGAGTCCTGCAAACTTCCATTGCCTCAGAGTCTCCTATTTTTTATTTGTAATGTAGTTTATTTTGCCATTGCTCTGCTCACGACTGTGTTTCCTTTTTCCCTAGTTATTTATTGGCACTTTGCTGTTCACAATCCTGCTGTTCCTCCTGCCTACAACTGCACTGTATTATTTGGTGTTCACCCTGGTAAGATTTAACCCTTGAAACAAGTCAAACACTCTTTTCTGAGATAGTAACAAATGGCTTCCTTGACATTTATGGTATCTATAAAGAAAATAAAAATGTGGGTGTCTTAGGAAGGATTCTCACACAGCTCATGTCTGTGTTTTTCCAAAGGGAATACCCAGCAAATCCTGGCCAGCAAGACAAACTGTTCCTCTCTCTTTCTCTCAGAAGTTTTTTTTTATGTTTCCATCCACATCTGCGGTGATGGCCTCTCTAGTCTGATCCAGAACTTTTTTTATTTTGCAGGGAATTAACTTGCTGTATTAAATATTTTCAGCCAAGCTTTCCTCAGAGGCTAGAATTTCTTTATTTTTCTTTTCTCCCCCCAATATGACCAGTCCTCTCCGCAATCTGCTGGAGCCAAATTTTCCACAGACAGTGGCCATTCACATGCTTTCAGCATCTTTTTTGAGCCTTCTCTTTTCAGATGAGCTTGGCAGCAGAAAATAACTGCAGAGTGACAAAAGGAGGTGCTTTAGTCAGGGACAGAAAACACAGAGCAGGAAGCTCATTTCTGCCTGCTCTGCTCTTGCTTAAACTCTACATGGGATTTCTTCAGGCCAAAATGAGCTGTTACAGCTCACTGTTGGAGAGGAAAATTTACATTCACTGGTACACAGTGATGAACTTAACTTGGAGTGGGAGAATTTGGGCTTCCTTTTCGACTGTGACTGTTGAAAGTGGAATAGTTCATGTCCTTGCTGGTCACAGCATCTCCAGCTGGAGCTTCATTCCAGTTACCCTCAGATTGCTGAGGACCCTCACACAGGGTCTGGATGCTCAGCACTTCCAGACATCACACCCACTATGGGAGGCTTTAGCTAGCCCACAGCAGTGTTAGATCCCAGCTCAGCTCAGGAATTTACAAGTGTTTAATCTCCTGTTTCCTGAGATGTTCTGTTAAACTGGTTTTTGTAGCTCCGGTTGCTGGTGGTGATTGTGCAGGGTCTCATACACTTGCTGGTGGACCTGATTGACTCCCTGCCTCTTTATTCCCTCATCCTTCGCCTCTGCAGATCCTACAGGCTTGCAGGTGAGTCCCTCAGCTCTGCCCCTGCAGCACTTCAAGCATTTTGCATTATGGGCTTGATTTTGGTGCACGGGGTCACTCCTGAATTGAGGATGCAGTGGGGGTAGAAGAACCCAAGGCTTGGGTCGTGCAGGTGTCCCTACTGTGAACCAGTTCCTGCAAGGAGCAGGATGAGGATGTCAATGGAAAGAAATCTGAACCTGAAGAAGAATCAGGAGTACCTTTAGAAAGCCCTTTGCCACTAAAAATGGCATCCAAACAAGGACCATATAAACGAGGTCATCTTTTATTCCAGTTCTAGACTGCCAGGTCAGGTAAAAGTTCTGTGAGTCAAACATGGTGTGGAGCTGTGCCAGGGGAGGTTTAGGTCGGATATCAGGAAAGGTTCTTCCCCAGAGGGTGCTGGGCACTGCCCAGGCTCCCCAGGGAATGGGCACGGCCCCGAGGCTGCCAGAGCTCCAGGAGTGTTTGGACAGCGCTGCCAGGGATGCCCAGGGTGGGATTGTTGGGGTGTCTGTGCAGGGCCAGGGGATGGACTGGATGATCCTTGTCCCTTCCAAATCGGGATATTCCATGATTCTGTGAAACAAACCTATAACTTCGGGTGGTTGGGCTCTGAAACAAGCCAAATCACAAAAATGCTTGGAATATCAACTGTTCCAAAGGGTTGGATCTACAGTGCTTGCACATCAATGGAGCTGTTTCAGTTCTGTGCTGACTTTGATTGACTGAAGCCCTGACCTGAGGTGTTTGGATGAATTTCAAAGCCCCGGGAAGAGTTCAAATAATTATTCTCTTTTTGAGACTAATCTGTCACCGTTTTGAAACCAGTCATTGTTTTTCCACTTTGGGTAACAATAAACCATGGCTGGCACCAGAGTAAGGACTCATTTTGGAATGCTTTTAACTGTCCACAGCTATGGTTGATCTAGTTACAGTCAAGCACATCTAAATTATTATCTCCCATCCTTTTAAAGAGCATGCAGCAGGAATTTAGCATAGAAGAAAGAGCTTGATCATCAGTAAACCAAGGCCAGTCATCAAAGGCAGAGGAAGCTCGAGGCAACCTCAGCAGCTTTGTCTGCTGGAGCACTGCCAGGCTCAGTTTTGGGAAGGTAGAGCTGAGCTGTGTTACCAACTCTGTTGCTTTTCCATGGGAGCCTTCAGCAGGTTCCTGTGAATTTCCTGGCAGAAACATCTCAAACCCTTCAGGGCTGTCTTTGGAGAACAGGAGATGCTGCTGAAGAAAACTGACCCAGTAATGAGCAGGATGTAGGGCAGGAGGAAATCTTGGTGCCACTGAGAGGTGGAAGACCGTGAATTCTTTTAGGTTGTGTACGGCCACAGGTTACTTCTCATTCCTGTTCAGCCAGGTGTCTGTTGCAGGAAACAAGCCCCCACCCAAGCAGGGGATTGACTTCTGAGCTGAGTTCCTTAATTGGCACTGCAGTGCCCGGGTGCTGTGAGAGAAGAGACATCTCTGATCATTTCTGCAGCCTGTGTTCCTGGCCCAGCACAAAACCATGGCATGGCAACAGGAACAGATGGAGCAGTTGAATCCAATTCAAAGGACTTCAGAGAGTACACATCACATGACGTCCTCACTGCTGAGGTGCTGCCTCCCTTGTCAGACTCACAACTTGGAGAAGACATCCTCTCGCAGGTGTTAGGGCAGCTGATTTTACAGGCATCACTAAGATGGTTCTCCTAACATGAATGGGTAGTTTTTCCTGATAGGAAAGAGGTTAAGTTCAACTCATTTCAGCTGTGGCATGTGGCCTCCAAGTTCTTTGACTCAGGGTCTGAATTGACAAAATACTCCACTGATGAAACCCAGACCAGGGGTAGGTGAATGATCCATCCACACACCTGAAACTAAATGCATTTTTTCTTTCTTCACATCCAAAGTGAAATATTTATGACTTCAAAAGGCCTTTTTTATCTAGATCATAGCTGATGTCCTCTGTGCAAGAGTTCTGTTCACCCAGTGCAGCTCAAGGAGTGCCATCTTGGTTGGAATGTGGATTCACAGCATGAAGAAAGGAACAGCAGGGGTTTCAGGGCTCTCAGACTGCCCACACACATGTTAGAAGCATTATTTGATTGTGAACAGGCCAGCTCGTTTTTCCTGTACTTCCCTTTCCCAATATTCACAGTGGAAATGTTGGGACAGGTTTTGTCATATTTCTGTAGGACCTGCCACAATTGCTGGAGTACAAACCAGCAGTGTCCTCGCCTGAGTGTGCTGTCATGTGAAACAAAGTAAATGAGTTCATGTCCTGACCTCTCCTGTGCCATTGCTGATGCCCTCGTACAGGAAAAGCAGACCCCTGAACTCTGGAGTTGGCTGGAAGTCATGGGATAGTTCAGGGTTCTTCTTGCTAGAGTGATCTGTAGGAGCTGAGCCTTCTGCTCTTCCTGTGAGACGGGAACTGCTCAGAGTCCTGAGCACTGCAGTCATCTGCAGGTCATTCTAAAATGAGTTTATAGCCTTTGTGTGCTCTTAGAAGTTGAAGACTCTTGAGCAATTAAATAATCTAGTTAAGAAAGTGTTGGCTTGCACCTTTAGAAGAGAGGTGTGTGGCCAGACCTACAGAAGCAGCATTTGCTGGGATAATGGACTGTTCCTGAGGTAAGACTCCAGAGTGCTCGAACACATATCTGAACCTTCAGTGCCTGCTTGTTTCTGTCTCTCTCTGACAAAGTCTGCCAGAAAAGTAGTTCCTGGAATGTCTTAGGCACTTCCTCATAGCCAAAGGTCTGTGAATCATGTTGAGCACTTTGGTCATCCAGCACATTTGCTTCTTGAGGCCCAGAGTACTCAAACATCTATTTCAAGCCACTGGGGAAGCCCCTCTATCAATATAATCCAGCAAAATGCAGATAAATCCCTCCTGTCCAGGACAGAAAAAGGTTTATTATTTGGGGACAGAGTTTAAACCAGAGCTGTGTGCTAGAGAGAAGTGTTCTATCCCAGGAGTGAACTGTATGATTTTAATTAATTCAAAGCTTGAGAAAAAAGAGAAAACATTTTGGTTTTTCAGTGTGCAAGCGTCATAGAGATACTGCAGCAATGGCACTTACACTTGCAATGGTGAAGTTTTATTTCTGTTTGTGCTCCTGTCTGTGTTTGATCTGTGCCTTAGTCTTCCTTCTCTCATCTTCTCACCTGAAGGAAAGATTAACAGGGCATGCTTGGCTGGAGCAGGTTTGCAGAGATGGATTGGAGGTTTTATTTCTGTGAAGTAATTTGACATCTTTGTAGGAAAAATGCCTCTCTGGTGCAAGCTGTTACCTTTGAAACATTGTATTAAATCTGTGTGTGCACTGTGTCACTCTTGGAATCCCAAATTTTTCCTATTTATCATTACAGTATTGGCAATGAGGCAAATCCAAGAGAAAATAGGAATGTGGCAGGTTTGATGGGGTCAGCCTGTTAAAAACGTGTGGATGCTGGGATTGCTACGAAATGTTTTAATGCCTCCAGGTCAGCCACTTCCCTCCCTCAGCCTGAAAGTGGGACAGATTTGCACATGTGTCCACATGAGCACAAATTAAAGCACAAATTAGCCTGCTGCTAACACGGAGTTCCCATTCTGATGGAAGTTCGGGAAAAGTGGAAGGTTTTTCCAGTCCCTCTGTCAGACTCAGGTCTGGCTGGCTGATTTCTAGGCTTTGTCTTTGCTCTAGGACTGAGTTTTCAAGCTGGATGTGAGGGGTTACTTTTAATGGAGCTGTGTCATTAGGCTTAAAGCATTGTAGAGACAATCCATGCTTCCTGTTGAAAATGGGGAACGTTCCCAAATCCAGAAAGGTTGAAGACAATTTCTAGGGAATCAGTGCTCAGCCAACAGCACTGGGCAGCAAGTGCACTGTCTGTGCTCCAGGCATTGAACCATGGAATATCCTGAGCAGGAAAGGACCACAGGGATCATCGAGTCCAACTCCAACTGCACAGGACACCCCAACAATCCCACCATGAGTTTGCTTTCCTTGTTTTGTGTCTTTGCAGCTGGAGTGAAGTTCAGAGTCCTTGAGCAGCAGGATGGAAAACCTCTGCGGCTCCTTATGCAGGTAAGGCCCCTGTGCCTTCCATGGCAATTCCTTCCCCTGGAGCCACCCCAATCCATCTGTGCTGCTCCCACTGAAGGGCTCCACTTCAAAATTATCAGCTGTAAAATATTGAAACAAGGGAAATAATCTCGTGTTGCTATGGCTGGCTGCTGCTTTCTGTGCTTTCTGATGCTCTGCTTGCATCCTGTGTTTGGAGAAAATGCAGTGCCCTGGATGGTGTGGAAGATGGGGAGGTAGGAGAAACACAGAGCTGTGTTGCTTTTGGGATTAAGACCTCGTGCCATTATCACCTCCTGGCTCTGTGCAGCTTCATGTGATAATTGCTGAACACTGGGAGAAGCAAAAGAAGGCAGTTAAACCATCCAGAATGAAATAGCAGGAAGAGCTCTTCCCCTCCTGAGGTGTTGGAAAGCCTTGGCTGCTCCATGAGGCCAGCAGGACGAGAGCCTGGGGAAGATGAGAGATGAAAGGGCCTCCTGCTTTTCTCCTGAGTTGACCTGGTGAGGGGTATGGGCAAAGCTTACCTGTGCTTTTGTAACCCATTCCCATGCTCTGGTATCAAAGATACTAAAGGAAATTATCTTCTGAAAATAAATGAGGTGTTGGCAGCAGGGGAGTTCTCCTTACACTTTCAGGAGTGAAATTTCCATCTCCTGACCCAGCAGGAACCCAGCCATGTCCCAGGGCGGCTTTTCTTGCTCTCTGCATCCTAGAGGAGAGGCTGCCAGTAGTGTATAGCATTTATAAAAGCACTTGTACACTGGGGGAGTGTGTGGGAAGGATTTAAGTGCAGCTTCCCAGCCCTTTTGCTTTTTCCATCACCAGTCCCACCCTATTTCAGCAAAAGTCAGACTAGCAGGGAACCAGCAAATCAGCTAGTAGCAATTCCAGAGGGAATCCCTTCTACGGATGTCTTCTAGGGCAAAACTAGCATTCTCTAAGCAAGCTGTCTTCCCAGTTCCTGCCTTTCAGTAGGATAGTGGTGTAAGAACCAAAATCTGCCATCCTCTGTGGCCAGGAGATTACAGAAAAAGGAAACCAGGCACCAGAGATGAGGCACAGGAGCTGCTGAGCAGAGCCTTTGGCATCAGTGTGTGTGAGAGATGAGGTGGATGGAGAGAAAAGACCATGACTTAAAGAGCAGAAGCAGTGAGTCATATGACTGTGATGAATTTTCCTTGGACCACTGCAGGAAGATCCATTTCTATCTGGAATATAGCACAAGTCATCACCTCAAGAGGTGGAAGTGCTGCAGTAGAAGTCTGTCTCAGCCTTCTGTTCCAATAAAAATGAGCAGACAATCAGAAAAGGGACTTTTTTGCTCTCTTTGTGCTGATGGAAATGAAAAATGGGCTTGTGTCAGAAATCCTGCTGAATATCCCACTTTCTGATAGGCCTTTGGAGAGGGTAATCTAAAAAAACTGTTTTTTAAAGTAAAATTCTTATTTATTGTACATGGTGATGTCCCTTTCCTTGAGAATCGGCAGTGGCTTTGCCCCCTCTCTGTGTGAAAGCCCTCTTGGAGCAGTGCCTGGTGGAAGTCAGGCTGGATACATGGACCTACACCCAAAATAATTGCAGCTGTAGGTGATAGTCTGAGCTGTCCTGTGGGGTACTAGTAATGGATTAGAAATCAATAATGCTGGCTTTGAGCATTCCCAACCAGCTCCTGGTTCGGCCAAGAGATTATTTTTGATTTTTAAAATAGTGTCTCTGGAATGCAAAGTCCAGACCCTGGAAGGGGGCAGAGAATGAGGGACGATATTTCCATTCCAAAAATTACTTAATATTCTTCAGGAAGTCTTACATAGGTCAGTGTTTTCATTAGTGTTTAAAGTAATTTCTTTTTCTGCACAAGAAGGAATATTTCTGGCAGTGTGGCTCAACTGAACTGATAGTCCAGGGAGAAAACTGGCTTTAAGCTGAAGGAGGGCAGGTCTGGAGCAGATATTTGGAAAAAATTATTCCCTTTGAAGGTGGGGAAGCCCTGGCACAAGGTGCCCAGAGTAGCTGTGGCTGTCTCTGGATCTCTGGGAGTGCCCAAGGCCAGGCTGGATGGGGCTTGGAGCAACCTGGGATAGTGGGAGGTGTGCCCATGGCAGGGGTGGAACAAGATGGGCTTTAAGTTTCCTTCCAACACAAACAGGCTGAGATTCTGGGATTCTAGGACATGATGAGTTTAATCCATTCATGTACCTTCTGCTGAAAGTCTCTTCTCCAGCAATTGCTTTGGAAAGGGTTAAACAATAGAGGAAGGGAAAAGAGAACAGCTCAATTAGGATGGATATTCTAGCAGGGTTTATTATAGCTTTGACCTGCAGAACTTTCATAACGGGAACAAATACTGCCTCTCCACTAATGATGAGTTTTGCCTGTTTGCTTCCATCTGTAACAGGAGAGGCAGGGGTGTGAATTGCTCTGGGTGTAAGAAGCACAGGTCATTGCAGTGGCCAGTGTTACCCCTGGCTATCAGCCCTCTGCCCAGGGATGCTTCTCCACAAGAAATGTTGTGTGCAGACCTTCTAGCCCACACAGCTGACAGTCAAAGGAACACACGCTGTGTCTCTCCCTTGTAGAGCAGCAGTTCCTGTCCTCCTCCCCCAGAGTGTTTGCACTTAAGACACTCTGCTTTGCCTACAGCTGAGGAAATGGGCAGAAATAGTTACTTGGACTTTATGGCTGTTAGTGCTGGGGACCGGTTTCTTTGGCCTTTTCTTTTTTTCCCTGATTATTCTTTTCTTATAATTTTCCCTGCAAGCAGCTGGCCTGGCCTTTTTCCTAAACTTCCTAAGGACGCTTCTGTGTACAGGCATTTCCCCCTACTGCTTGAGCAATCTTGTACTTTGAAATTAATTTGACCAAGATCTCCAGGACTAATTCTAATGAACTCTTAGCTCAACCCCACTTTCCAAGAGCCCCATCTCTGTAGGCACTGGGGGTTCATCTCTCACCACTCCATGAGCTCCAGGCAGCTAAAGCAAGCCGGTGGCACAGGCAAGCTCCCAGAAACTCAGATGCTTTTTAGTGGACAAAAAAAAAAAAAATTTCAGCTTTGACCAAGCAGTGACTCTGTGCATGGGTTTTGCTGTCTCCCTTTCCTTTTGTGACTGGATTTTGTGCTGTGAATTACAGTCTCCTTTCCCAGCGCTGCTTGGTTGGTTCCAGCAGAGCTGAACCCTTTTACTAGAGAAGGATGTCCTTCCATTTCTCTCCACTGGCCAAGCTTTCCCTGCCTCTGTAAGTCCCCACCCCTGGGCATCTCTCATAGTCTGTGCTCTGAGCCCCATCATTTCTGTGCCATCTTTTTGGTCCTCTGGAGACTGTGCTGTGCATCGTCTTCATGTCTCAGGTCTTGGCCACACTGGATCCCTCCTATGGATTTCACCTGTCTCCCTGTCCTGAATCCTTCACTGGGGTGAGCATTTCCAAGGTCTGACATGCTTTTGTCACCCCTTGTACAGTTAATGTGTCTGTTCACATCCCTGCCTTCAAAAGGTCAATGCAGCAACTGGAGACCATGGTCAGAACTTCTGTAGGCACAGACTTGGGGTGGTGATTGAAGTCAAATTAAAAAATATTAACTCAGCCAAGGAGACTTAATTGAAAATGGTAATGAAGAGCTCTGTGGTGTGATCCTGTCGTGCTGGGACTTGGTTCCACTGGGTGGTTTTGGGTGATACCAGGTTTAATTTAACACATGGCTATGGGCTGAGGGCTCAAAACAGGTACAGCTAAACTGGTCTATTCCAGAGGAGTTCCTGGAGTCCCAGTGCATCCTTTGTGCAGTACTAGATGTAGGTTTAAATTAGATATTAGGAAACATTTCTTCACTGGAAGGGTGGTGAGATGCTGGCACAGCTGCCTAGGGCAGTGGGGGAGTCGCCATCCCTGGAGATGTTCAAAAGCTGTGTGGATGTGGCATTTGGGGACATGGGTTAGTGGTGGCTTTGGCAATGCTGGGTTAAGGCTTGGACTCAATGATCTTAAAGGTCTTTTCCAAATGAAAAAATTCCATGACTCTGTGATTCTGTTGCTGTCTCCTGTCTCTCCAGCCACTGTCCCCTCCACGCTGGTGTGTAACACACGCCCCTCTCATTCCCCCAGCTCTAGTGCTGCTGCTTCTCTGCCCCTCTGCTTGGGAATGAGTCCAGTAACACCCCTTGCCAAGCTCAATTTGTTAATGTTGGGGGATGTTGGAGAAGGATAAGCAGCCTTAGCAAGCCAGGGAGGGATTCTGATGCTGTGTGAGGAGCAGGACTGATGCTTCCCTTGCTGCTGTCCCTCTTTCTCCACACAGATCAACCCGCTCTCCTACGGAGGTGTGGTCCAGACCTACAGACTGCCCACCTACAGCTGCTATCCCAGGGACTCCTGGGCATCTCTCTGCAAGAAGCTGTTCCTTGGGGAGCTCATCTACCCTTGGAAACACAAAGGAGACAAGCAGAACTGAAGACAGTGGAAGAACTTAGGAACTTGACCTGAAAAACATACCAGCTCCTAATGCTTTGGGACCAAAGGCTGCTCAGAGCCAGCAACTGTTCCATCCCTTTAAATCCCTTTAGATTTTGGTAACATAGGAAGGGCTGAATTTTTAAAGGCAAGTATTTTTAAACATTATTTTTCAACTTTCTCTTCTCTTACACTGTGTTTGTATATTATGCTAATGATTATTTTGGAAGCAAAAGGTTAAACTCGTCAGTGCCTCATGAAACCAGCGCTCAGTGTCATGGAGGAAGCAGCTTCCAAATGTTTTGGTGATGAATTTCTCCTTCCACATCAGCTCCCAGGGCCATAGCAAAGCACCCCCTCAGGTGGTTCAGAGCCACAATGCCTTCAGCTAGAGCGTGTTTTGGATCTTTTATGCTTCAGCCTTCAAGCCAGCTGATCAAAACCATGTGGAGAATCAGCTTGTGGAGTCCTACACTGAAAACTGAACAGCTGGGTATTTGAGTTCATGGGATATTTATTCATTTCTTCTGAGGAGGGCTTGCACTCACCCTCACTGCAGCACCAGAGAAGGTGTTGAAAGAGCGAGGCTGGGAGCCCAGAAGCACAGACTGTTGTATCATGATTCTGTGATTTCTCTTAGGGGAGATTTTGCTTTGGATACATTTCCAAAGTGCATCAGTGCTTGGCTTTCCATGTCCTGGTCTCATTTTGATGTGTCTCCTATTCTCTCTCTTTGGAAAGGGTGTCTGTGCACTGGAGGGTGATGTCCCACTCAGCATGCTGTGGTTGTATCAAATTTAAATACAGTCCTTACCCAAAATACACTTCCTCCAGCTCTGCTCGTTCCTCTGCCCCAGCTCAAACAAGGAATCAGTGTCACTGTACCCTGCTTTTTGCAGTGGCAGGTGAGGGCTGTGCTGCATCCTGCCCCTTTTGCCCTGGCTGGCCAAGGAACCAAAGATGGAGGAGGAAGAGGAGAAGGTGCTGTGGCTGCAGTGCCCAGCCCTTCTCTGCGTGGCTGCCTCTGTATTCCAGTGGGCGTTGGCAGGGCAAGGTGCCCTGAGGCTTTAGGAGCCTTCAGTCAGCACTCCCAGGGACAGGGTCAGAGTTTCCTACCCCAGCCGTGTCTCATCCATCTGCTGGTAGCTGTCACAGAAGAGAAGCGTTGTGCCCCCCTGCTTTAAGGCATCCCTGGCCAGATGTATTTGGGTTGTCTGGAGCTGCTAAAAGCCCCTCATAGTGCAGTCACTGCCTCTACAGGCATAGCCTGAGCAGGAGAGAAAGAAGCTCAGCAGGCAGGTGCATGGTGCAGCAGGCAAAGCTCCAAGACCTTCAAGGTTTCTTGGGGACATGTGAGGGAGGCAGGACTCCATGGGCACTACACGATTTCCTGTCACCTTGAGCCAGGGCACATCACTGGGGAAAGCCAGTGTGCCCCCCCCACCCCATCTACCACTGCAGGCTCTGGCTGGGACATCCCTGCCTGCAGAAACTGGAGAGAGCTTGTTCTTTGATGATCCGTGCTTAAAACTCCTGTGCAGCATCTTCTTGTCTTGGTATTACCACTGCCTGAGAAATCTCTGCACTCCAGGTGAGAATAACTGCAGCCTGTGATCCATTTAGTGGATGAATGGTCTAAATAACATTTTCACTTCAGCTGAAGTCAGTCATGAGCCCCATCCTCATCTAGCACTGAGCAGGGCAGGTTTACACCTTCCCTCCCTCTCATCTTTCCTCTGGAGCTCCTAAATGATATCCCCTGGTTCCTCTCACGCCTTCACAGTTCAGTTTGCTGACTGCTGTGAGAAACTTTGTTATTTTTGGTCTTGTGAAAGTAATGTTTCTAATATCCTGGCTTTTAAAATCTTTCTGTGAGACCAGACAGTTCATGATGGTCCTAATCCTTGTCCTTTGGGCTCAAATGTCATGAAAGCCCTAGAGACAGCACACAAGCCATGAAAACCAGCAACTGTGACCTTCCTACTGGGAATCTGCCAGATGGATCAGATGTTCCAGTGTTGGGTTTGTTTACTAAAGGCTGATACTAACTCTGGGGTGGGGAAATACCAAACGGAGAAAAAGCTCCTCCTCAAACCTGAGATCCTGAGTCTTCTGCAACAGAGAACCTTGAGCAGCCCAGTGGGCAGTGGCAGCTCCTTGTGGGTGCAGTTCTCCTGTGTCACCTGAGCTGGTGTCTGAGCTGCTTCTCTGCTCCTCACACTGGGTGTTCTTGTCCACGATGGTATCTGAGCATCTGAGGTGCTTCTGCTGGATGTTTGCCACGTCTCTCCTCTTCCTTTCCAGTCCCTGAAAGAGTCTTCCCCCACCCTTTTCCGACTCTGTGCAGAGACATTACAACAACATAGCAGACATCCTGCTCAAGAACACTTGACCTTATGTCATCTCTCTAATTAGAAATTAGTATCAGCCTCATCTTCCAGGGCAGCACAGACTGGCCCAGCACTGGCATTTCCTCAGGGAAGAGGCTGCTGGTAAGGCTCTGGCTCTGATTTATCCTCAGATCCATATTATCCAGAGCAGCCCTTGGATGAGAAGTAGTTAAAAATTCCAGATCTGCCATTCCTACCACATACCCCTTACAGCAGGCAGCAAGCAGGCTTTGCCAGCCATCACTCAAAGACTCTAATCTTACAGACTTTTTTTAATACTGCATTTCCTTATTATTATTTCTCCCACCTTTTGGTTCCCAGTGCTGCCACAAACCCCCTCTTTCCTTAGGCAGGGGTTTTTTGAAGGAAAATGTGATTCACTGCATGAAAACTCTACACTAGAGAGAAATTCTGCTTTGGAGAAATACTTTCTTCCCCTAACCAGGACAGTATGTGATGATGCTGAAAGGAAACCTCAGTGATTACACTGCACTGAAGGCTCTGGTTATGGGCTTGGGAGTTTTCCCTGATTCTGCAGCTGGACTGTGCCCTGTTCAGGCCCACACAAAGACTCTTGCACAAATGTACAACCCATATGTTGACTTTCAGTAGTGTAAGGCAGGAAAATCTGCATTTCACCCTGCAGAGAACGAGCTGCTTTCCTTCTGCTCCTTGCTGCCTCTTTCTGCTGCTCCAACACCATCTTCTTGCTTAACTCTAGCCCTCAGTGATTTACCCATTTTGCTTAGACCTGCTGGTTACACCATCACAGGAAGCTGGTGGAGCTTCTGATGATCTGTCTGGTCCAGCCCCTGCTCACGCAGGGCCACCCAAGGCTGGTTGCCCAGGACCATGTCCTGATGGCTTTCAGATATCTCCAAGCATGGCAACTCCAACACCTCCCTGGACAACCTGTGCCAGTGCTTGGTCACCCCCATAGTGAAAAGGTGTTCCCTGCTCTTAGGCAGGGTTTGATGTGTTTCAGTTCATGTTCCTTGTTCTTGTGTTGTGCAGAGCTCGGCAACACCGTAACTCAGATTGCCTCAGTGAATGTGAACATTAGCAGTCCTGTGTCATCTCTGCTCCCGTTCCCCCTCTTCAGGGACTGCTCAGCAGTCCCTTTGCCTTTTGGGGGCTAAAGCCTTGGTTAGGGGGGCGCCTGTGCATTGACTCACATCCCTGATCTGTTCCTTGGTCCTTTTCTGCACTTGGTAGCAGAGAGCACATTCTCTCCAGCCACACTTCTGCCTGTGCTGAGCTCACAGTGGGAGCTCAGGGGGCTTGGGCAGCAGAACCCCAAACTTGGCAGTGTCCAGGTCTGCAGGATTAGGGACAGCCTAAGTGTGTGCTGTGGAACAGGTTGAGTGTGCTGTGCACACACAGGGGATGGGTCTGGATCTCAGCTGATCCTCCACATGACAGGAGGCTACAGGGCTTTCCAGCTGGATCGGGAGTTTTGGGTGCAGGAAAAACATGTTCAAAGCAATCCACGTGGGCAGCTGATCTGCCTTCCTGGATGAGAACAGAGCCCACCACCTTTGCCTCTGGCTCACCATTATGCATTAGGAGTTGCTGCAAGTGTCTGTCGCCTTTGGCTCCAGTCCTTATCCATGCCTGGGCCTCAAACCAGGAATGCTCAGACTCCCATCTCAGCAAGCTAAATATGAGGAGTGTTCCTGCACTGATGAGTGCTGCAGGTGACAGAACCCCCCCCCACCCCCGCATTTGCAGGCAGGTGCTGGGGCTGGGAGCAGTGGAGGTGTTTGGGGGAAGTTGCAGAACCCAGGCCCAGCTCGGGGCAGGGATAGGTTGCAGCTCCTCTCCCAACCACTGTTATTTAACATCTGGCATTGGGAAAGTTCGTGAGAACTTCTCAGTTCTTGTAATCAGTCCTCCTCACAGTGTTTTCTGATTTTAACTAAAGTATTATAAAAGAGCACTGACTCATTGAGAGTTTCATTAAAATTGTGTGAGTGTTTGTGAGTGAGGTTTGGCAAGGAAATTAAAACCCACTGTGCATTTCTCCTTCCCTCACGTGAACCACCCGACTTTCAGCAGGAGCAAAGTGCTCCCACAGCAGTGACACATTTTGTTTTAAATGTCACCACTCACCCCAGCTGAAGGTGACTTCCTTCCCACTGCAGCCCTGATGTGAAACGCAGCCTGGTGATGTGAAACACAGACCAGTCCCATGCACCAATCCAGGAACAAGCCCTGGCTCAGGAACCACACTGGCTTCGGGCTCATCACAGCTCCAGTTGTGCTGGGCAGAGCAATGGCAGCCAGCAGGACAGTGACAGTGACAATGCCAGCAGTGCCAGTTGCAGCAGGGATGAGGGATGCTGCACAAAGCAGTGCTTGTGTGTGGGTTTAGGGATGGAGAGTTTTGTTCTACTGATAGGTTTTATCGGTTAATTCGACCTTTTAATCAGAACTTACATGGATTTTGATGACACCAGAATAAAGATGTTGGGAGGAAAATCCAGCCCTTCCTTCTAGTTTGACTTGCTGCTGAGCACGGTGAGGCTGTCAGCAGCACAGGGACCAGGCAGGGCAGCTGCTGGAGGCTCAGCTGATCCAGGCAGGCTGTTCATCCCCATCCCAGGCCCTGGTTGGGCAGTTCCTCAACCTCTGCTCTCACCCACTGGGGTATTTCAGCACTTGTCCAGTTATAATTGTTCTGCCAAAGCTAAACCACAAAGCTTGTGCAAGGAGGATCCGATGAATGCCACCTCAGCCCTGGGAGATGGTTGAGGTGATGGTCCTCCAGCTCTGGGTGTTCTTGTGATTCAGAGAGGGGTTCCTTGGTTTCTCATGAGCCTGCCCGTGTGGTGTGTTCAGTGTGAGGGGGGCAGGATGGGGGGCAGTCCTCTTCAGCACAGCACAATCGAAGCAGGAGCCCAAGCTGGGCCTGAGAATGACTGGTCCCTCTGGCCATTCCTTCCCTCCTCACACCAGAGCAGTCACTCCCTTGAATTCCATTCTTTTCTTCTTCTCCCTCTCCCAGATGAATGCACTGTGACAGAAAGGCTGTGACAAAGTCCCCACATTGCAGCAAGCCCCTGCCAAGGTCACCCCTCTGCCAGGAGCCTCTGCCAGGACTGCCACTCGCCCTCTGCCTCCCACCTCTTACCACAATTCCCACCTCTCTGGGCTCTGTTTGGCTTCCACCATCCCACCAAAGATGAGAGAAATCCTTTGAATGAGTGAGCCATTAACAGGGTTTTGGCTGGCCCTGGAGTGGTGGAGTGGCAGGACTGAGACCCAAGGACTGAGAAAAGAGAAAAAAAATAGAAGAGATTCCTGCCCATCCTCCTCCTGAGCACTTCCACTGCGTGGGATCCAATGGACTGCTGGACAGAAATTAGGCTTTTCTCAAGCCCTCAGGCTATGGGGAGAGGAGGGGGAGCCAGGCTGAGACCACCGAAGAGGGGGCAGCTCCCTCATCCCTGTGAGTGTGGAGGGAACAACTCTGGAGTAAGTCCAGGGATGCCAAAGGCTGGAGACAGGCTGGGAGAGCTGGGGGAGTTCACCTGGAGAAGAGAAAGCTCCAGGGACACCTCAGAGCCCCTTCCAGGGCCTAAAGGGGCTCCAAGAGAGCTGGAGAGGGACTGGGGACAAGGGATGGAGGGACAGGACACAGGGAATGGCTTCCCACTGCCAGAGGGCAGGGATGGATGGGATATTAGGAAGGAATTGTTGCCTGTGAGAGTGGTGGGAGTGGATGGTCTGTGACGTCCCCTCCAACACAAATTATTCCATAATTCTATAAAAACATTGCCCCTCAGTCCATCCCCTCTCCATCCATGAGTGACCCTGCCATGCTCTTCAGTCGTTCCCAGGGCTCTCTGGCACGAGCAGCCACCAGGAACTCCCCGGGGAGCCGCAGGATCCTTGCAGGCTGAGGGGCACCTGTGGTGCTCGCTGGGCTGGGGAACATGGGTCAGTGAGACTGGATTCATCGGAAACAGCCGGGTTGGGAATATCGATGGTGAAATGCCCAGCTCTGGAAAGATTAGCAGGATGCTTTGTTCGTTCAGCACAGGGATTTGTCAGCAATGACGGCAGGGAGAGGATCCTGAATTTGGGTTTGGGAGTGGTTCCTCAGGGATGTCAAGCCAATGTCAAGGGATTCCAGTGGAGAATATCCAAGAGTCCTGGGTACAGGCTCAGCCTGGCACCTACAGCCCCACTGCCATCCTCATTCCTTAGGGACATGCCGGATGTCACCATGACTGCCCCCTGCCCCACCGAAAATGGGGTGCACACACCTCCCACCCCAAGAACCTGCTGCCTGCTATACATGGATGCTCACCCACCTGGACGTCCCCAGACTGTGAGTGCCTTTGTTTCTGGATGCCCAACCCATATCTGGAGGACACCTCTATGCCCGCCCTGCCTCCCACGTACGCACCCAGCTAGACATCTCTCACACTTGGATGTCCCCAGTTCCTGGGTGCCGCCTCTTCTTGGGTGCCCCACACATCTGGATGCCCCCCATCTGGATCTCAGCTCACATGTGGATGCCCTCCCTTCCTGGATGACACCTGAGTGCTCTGCACACACAGATGTTCCCCAATCCCGGGTGCCTCTCCGTCGGGTGCTCCCCCCACCCGACTCGCTATCCCACCATGCCCCGCTTCCCGCAAGGCACGCCGGGAGCTGTAGTTCGCAGCCGCCCAGGCATCCGCTGGCCCTGCCCCTGAGCTCTGAGAGGCGCGTCGGGCGGGGCGCTTCTGATTGACGTGTGACTAAGCTTATGGAAGCGGCGGATTTGTGGAGGAGGCTGGGCCATTTTTGATTGACGCACGGCTCAGCCTATGGGAGCGGCGAGAGCGGGGCCCAGGCACCGCCTGGGCTCGGGCGGACGCGGCGGGTCCGTGAGGTGGGGGCGGCCCGGCCCGGCTCGGCTGAGGTGGGTGGCGGGACCGGAGCTGGGGCTGACCCGGCGCGGTACTGCGGCCCGGCGGGGCGGGGCGGGCTCGGGGCCCGGTGGGGCGGTGGCGCTTTGTGCGAGTGGGAGGGCGGAGCTGGGCCGTGTCAGCGGCGGGGGCGCTGCGGGGCCGGGTCGGGCCCTTCCTCCGCCTCCTCCACCTCCTCCTCCTCCGCCGCAGGTCCCAGCGCGGCCCCGGCGGAAGATGCGCGGCCGGCGGTGAGCGGCGGCGGGGCAGAGGCCGCAGCCCGAGGCTGGCGGGCAGAGGATGCGGGCCGGGCCGCCCCGCCGATGAGAGGCAGGATGGGCACCCAGGGCAGCCCGGTGAAGAGCTACGATTACCTGCTCAAGTTCCTGCTGGTGGGCGACAGCGACGTGGGGAAGGGGGAGATCCTGGAGAGCCTGCAGGACGGCGCCTCCGAGTCCCCCTACGCCTACAGCAACGGTAAGCGGGGCTGGGGGAAACCGGGCCGCAGGACCCCAATCGCTGTCACCTCCCTCCAGCATTGCTGTCACCCGCATCCCGCGGGGACCCCCGAGGGCCGTACCCCAGCGCCGAGCTGGCGGGCAGGGAGGGGTTGTTTTGCTTTTTCCTTTGTTGGTTTTTTTTTTTTTTTTTTCTGTTAACTGGGAGCGCAGCGTGTGGCTGGCAGCTCAGAGGCCTCCTCAGCTCCTCGAAATGCCTCAAATCTGGAGGAGAATGTGGGCAGAGGGGCTGGTGTCTGATGTAATCCCTGGATGTGCAGCCGGACCCTTCCCAAGTAGTCCTGCTCTCAGAGAGGCAAGGCTGCCCTCCCTCTCCTCGGCTGCCACCAGGACCGAGCCGTTCCCAGAGGAAGCAGGGGCTGTAACAAAAGAACTGGAGCCTGATTCTCAGCCCGGAGCCGCTCTGGCTCGGTGGCTGTACCGGGAGCGGCCGGGTTGGCTGATCCGCCTCCTGCCAGCATCGAGGTTCCTAATGGAGCCCATGACAGACCATTAACTACGGTATCACAAGCCCGTAATTAAGAGCCAAGGAGTAGCGCTGTGCATTTCCTGCAGTTACAGTGTAGCACGGCCTGGCGGGGTGCGGGTCCTGCTGTGGGTTTCAATCTGTCATCCTTCCCCTTCTCCGTGCACAATAACATCCCCAAGGGATCAGAGCCTGCGTGGTCGCTGCGGCCCAAGGCAGGAGCAGGTGGTGCCGAGTTTTGCCTGTATCAGGAACCCGAAGGGAATCGGGAGCTCCTTGGTGCTGTCCACTGGCCACATTCGGTGCTTGCAGAGCGATGTGGCTCCGACCACACTCTGTCCTTGGAGCCACCACCAGCTCCCCGGGAGCTGATGCCAGTGCACACCTGCTCCACGGAGATTTACGGGGAGGTGGTGACTCAGAAGTGGAGCTGCCTGTGAACTGGGAGCAGCGCTTTAGGGAGGAGAAGGCGTTGGTTTCGTTCATCTCCTCGGGTGTCTGGCTGGGCTGGTGTGGTTTGCCTTCGAGGAGGTGCTGGGTGCTTTAGAGCTTCCCTGAAGGGAGTTTGTGTTTCTGGAGAACCTGCCTCACCTGGGAGCTGTGGAACTGCTCCGTGGGGTTGGTGTTAACTATGCAGAGTGAACAGGGTGGCTGTTTTAAGTGAAGTGTTACGTTGGAATTGTCTCCTGGTTGAAGTGGGTTTGAAGCAGACAGAGTAGGAATAAGGAGTGAGTTACACGGTGTCTTTAGTATAGGCATGAAACCCAAAGAACAGGGATTTTGGCTGTGTCTATAGATCTTTTGTCTCAGAACCCACGGTTTTGTAACAGCTAAATAGCAGCATCTTTTGTTGGAAAAAGAAATCTCAGTGAATAATTTCAGAACCTTCCCTTGTCCTCCGTGGGCAATTGAGCCCATTTCTAATTAGAGAATTAGGTCACATACTGTGGTTTCAGGGTAATATATACTCTGATAGTCTCTGCTTCCGTTGATTCTGGGGAGCGATGCACCTTTAGGATAATCAGCTGGAGTGACTTTGATATCCAAGTGAATTTGATGCTGCTGACAGCCTTGGCAGTGGAACTCCCTGTGTCTCTGGCACAGCTGGGACGTGCTGACAGGGCATGCTGCTCCCCTGCCCTGACACAGACCATCGCCTGAGCAAAGGCTCTTGGATTTTGGGAACAGCTCAAGCCTGGCATCTTCTTTGGCACGTACCTAATGCCATCCCAAAACAGCAATGCCAGAATGTTATGTGGAGGTTCTGTTTGTAAATCTTGTAAGCACGTTGTCCTAGTCCTCATCTCCTCCCAGATCCGCATTCCAATTTTAAAATGAGTGTTGTATCATCTGCCACTATTTTGGTCAGTGCAGAAAGCACAACTTGCCTGTGCTAGTGTGTGCTTTGGGCTGCTCTTGTGGTGGGGACATCTCGTGTGGAGCTCAGGTCCCTGACCTTTGCAGGCAGGGGAGAGAGCATTTGCCTTCTCTGTCTGGTTGGGGTCTGCTGCTTTTACTCTGTTGTGTGGAAACAGTTGAAAGCAGACAGGTTTTGTGATGCAGCGTGGAATGGATCATCTTTCCAGCTCGGGGAAGGCACACCCTTAGAAGTGAAGCTCTGTAAATGTAGCTCTGTATTTTAGCTGCTGTTACCCAGCCTATTAGAAAAGGGATTGAGGGATTCCTTTCTACTCTAGAAAAGGGATTGAGGGATTCCTTTCTACTCTATGGCATCTGGGTGTTTGATCAGCACACAACTGAGAGATGAAAAGCCCTTTTTTTGTTGGCTTTTAGGCACTGTAAGCAACCTCTGCCTGCCTGTGTCCAGTGTCCAAGAGCCTTGGATGCAGTGGGAGTTGTGTCTGTCACACAGCACTATAGGTGCTTCTGTCCATCCTTTTTAAGGATCCCTGAACACAAGTGTCACTTCTCAGCACAGCCTTGGAGATTGGCACCTCGTTCTAAAACGGGCACGTCTTAAATTAGCCCCTGCAGTTCCTATGGTGCAGAGCAAGGCCTCAGCAATGTCCTTTCTTTAAATTGCTGGCAAAATAAACCTGCTCTGTGGGAGCAGAGGTGGTTGTTACTCCTGGTGCAGGAGATGTGAGCAGTGCCCTGGCCATTGCTGCACTGAGTATGGAACTTTTAGTGACATAAGGGTGGCATTTTGCAGGGGAATTTGAGGTCCAGTTGTCACGTGTGTGTTCAAGGTTCTAGATTGATGCTGGAGCTACAGAGTGTATCAGTCTCCAGGAGCATCAGCCAAGCACACTCCCAGTGAAGAACAAGGAGTGTTGTTTTTGTCTTGTGGCTGGATATTGTAACTGATTTGGACTTAGCTTTTGCTTTTTCTTGGCCATCCACAGAAGACCCTGAATGAAATCTTCCTGCTATTGTTTTGACAGGGAGAACATTAATGCTCTTCTGGGCTTCCAGTGCTGTCCTTCTTCCCAGTTTTCACCCTCCCTTTCCCAAATCTGTAGTTGTGGAGGCAGGATGCTGTTCTTAGAGGCTCACTGCTGCTCTGGACAGCTGGAGGATCTCACCTGGGAACCAAAAAATGCTGCATTTTTCCTGAATGCCGTCTGCTGTCAGCATTGCCTCCTCCTTCCCAGGTGCAAGGAGGGGCTGCTCTGGCCCCTGTGCCATGAGCCATGGGGTTGCACCAGACTTGGAGTGAAACTGTGCTTTACTTGTGGATATGAGTCTCCTACACAGATCACTTTGGTCTTTAAACAGCTCACCTGGGGTCTGTCCTCATCCATCCCCAAGTACTGAATCAGGACCGAAATGTCTGTGCTCACAAGGTGGTCTGGGACATGAGATGTGGTGGAGCTGCACGTGAAAGTAGGGACGGTGTGCATGCCATGCGTTAGGGGCACGAGGCTGCTCCTCACCTGAGGGACCCGTGGCTTTGTCACCACCGTGTCACACATTCACTCTGGGAGAGCTGGTTATTCATGTGCTGAAATGATCTCACCCAGCAGGTTTGTTGGCTTGCTGGAGCAGGCAGCCCTGAGCCCCAGCTGAGTCAGGGCAGCGCTCTGTGCTCAGCAGACACCAGGGATGGTGCTGCCCTATGGGACAGTGCAGGTGCCTCGGAGCAGGGCTAGGGCTGGGCTCACCATACAGACCTGAGGATGATGTGCTCCCTCCTCACATGTTGGGCTTTTTCTGTGGCTGCCTTCCCCCTCACCTGCTGCTGTTCCCACAGGAAAGCAGGAATGTGTGTTAGAGAGAGAGTAGAGCGTGTTTTGGAGCAGATGGCTTAGACTGGAAAGGGGGTGGATTTTTATTTTTATTTTCCCTGTCCTCAGCTTGTATTAAGAAAGTGATGAGGATGAAGCCGATGTCCTCACTCTGATCTTGCAATGAACACACAAAAGCTGAAATGAGAGCCCTTCCCTGCACAGAGTTGGTGCTGACACCAGCCCTAATGCACTTCTAATGCACCCTAATGCAGCTTCTTTCAACCCTGTCCCTTGGCTGCGTTTCAGTATTTTATTCAAGCACCATCCTTAGGTGCTCTGTATCTCACTGCTATGCAGACCCAAGGCAGTGTCAGGGAAAAGGCACCTGAGGTGCTCAGTGCAGTAGCTGCTGACGGGTTTTACGGCTCAGGTGAAAAATGGATCTTTCCCAAGAGCTCTTCCCCCATAGCAGAAGTGCAGGAATTCGGCTCCTGGGCAGCAGCAGCAGCAATCCCACTAGGGCTGGGATTCCATGCCAGGAGCAAGAGCTGGGGCAGTGCAGCTTCCTGGGCAGGAGGAGCAGGAGAGGCAGCTGAAGACACTGCCCAGCCCTCGGAAGTGGTTGGTCCCCTCCAGCCGCCACTGTTTGCCTGGGGACTGCTGTTAATTAGCAGGTTGTTTATTTGAGTGATCTACAGCTTTGGATGTCTTTTCCCTCTGGTTATTTCTGTGCAGCTGTCTGAATCTGAAGATCCCCAAGATGTCTCTTTCAAGTCTTCCTTTACAGCAGTTCCTCTCCCAGTATGTCCTGTGGCCCCTCAGGCACCACTGTGCAACTAGAAACTCCCCTGGTAGTTCCATGCCAGCCAGGAGATAACCTGTCCCACAGCGGCGTGCACAGGCAGGGAGTGACGAGACACTTTGTGTCATCCTGCTTGCTGCTGTGGAGGGCATGTGAAGGGATGTTTCCCAGTGCTTCTGCTCCTTGCCTCCTGAGTTTCCAAGACTGGCCATGAAGATGGTCTCTTGCTTCTGATCCACAGCCTCCGTGGTGCTGCCGTGTTTGGCTGCAGGTCCTGCTGCACCGATTCACTTTTCACAGCCTTTAAAAGTGTGTAGCTGAGCAGCTCTGCTCTAAACTTGAACTCCTGTAACCACCGGACCTCTCTTGATACTGGCTCACCCTCCTCAGCAGACAAGAATTGCTGGGTGACCCTGTGTACAGTAAAACCTCAGACAAGGCCAGCACTGATGTAGTGGCACCTTTGGGGCATAGACACGAGAGCTGCAGGTGTTGAGCACAGGTTTCAGATGGCAGTTGGTGCTGCTGCGCTGTCAGGGCTCTCTTTGGCATCAGCAGGGAGGGAGGCCTTGGTTCTGGTGCTGCTTTTCTGCCTCCTCCTCCTCACATGGCCCAGTCCCACCCCCGGAGCAGCACTGTCCCTGTCGATGGTGACACGAGCTGGTTGGGCTGCCCAGCTGCTTCAGCTGCTGCACACCAGTGGAAACTGCTCTTTATTTTCTGGCAGGCTGTATTCTTTGGAATAATGTTTGGAATAATGTTTCAGTTTGAGGCTTTAGCACTCTGATGCAAGGAGGATTGAGGCAAAGTGTTCCAAACGCAGCCCAGCCATCACGTTCCTGTAGTGGCTGCGCAAGTGATGTGCAGGAAATGTTTGAGCTGGACTGTGCTGCTGGAAACCTCTTTGGATGCCTTGCAGAGTGGTTGTTGCAGCAATTCCTGCTGTCTGCCAGCACTTGCATCAGTGTCCTTCAGGGATGTTCACTTCCCTGCCATCAGAGATGCAAAGCTGATCTCATCAGAGCAGGCAACTCATAAACAGCTCCAGCATGTCTTATTTCTCCAGTGTTTACTACATAACCTTTGAGTGAAAAATAGTTTGAAAGATACAGTGCTGAACCTGCAGCTCTGCTTGTTGTGGGACTAATCAGCTGCGATTTAAACTTAAATTCCAAAACAAAGCCAACAAACAAAAAAAATCCCCATCAAGCCAAAACCCAACCCCCAAACTGAGTGCCTGGTAGGTTTGGTGTCTCTCTAGTCATGATTAGAGGTGCACAACAGCATATGTTGTTATGTGTGCAGAACTTTAGAGGAGGGTTGTGTTTTTGTTGGGATTTTATAAAGCTGGGGACCTACTCTGCAAAGTTCTGGATTGCACTGCAGAGTTCTCACCACCTCTAATCCCTTATAAAAGCTGTGCTTTTATGGCTGTTAACGTGTTCCAGAGCTCTGAGTGCACAAAGGTGATGTGAGCTGAGCGGTACAAAGCTGAAATGGGTGGAATGTTCTTCTAATAACTGAGATTAAAACTTTCTCTGTGTTTTTTGCTTGTAAGAAGCAGGCAGGTTTTGCTCTCTCCAGATTCCATGCCAACATTGTCCATACCTCTCCTGGTGTGGGGATTTTTGGTTGGTTCAGTATTTAAACTGCATGGAAAGACCATGGAAACTAGTCTCCTCCTCCTCCTTCAGCTTTTGTTTCCAGCTGTTCCCTGGCATGTTTTCCTCTGCAGCCTCGCTCTCTCAGAACAGCAGAGCATCTTTCCATTGCACTTGAGAATAGCTATGCTCTGAGCTGAGGCTTTGAGCTGTGGTTTTATAACCTTGCTGGTTAAAATCTGACTTTCTTTCCCTTTGCCCTCGCTGTCCCCTGGCACTCCAGCTCGAGCATTAGTTATTTCATATCAATTCCTGTGTGATTGCAGGCACTGGAGGAGGAAGGAAGCTCCAATGTGAAAACCTTCAGCTTTGTTTTGCTGAAGGCTTTGCTGTAAGGTGAGACTCACGTGAAAGAAAATTACCGTGGGGCGCAGAGGGTGGTGGCTCAAGGCAAGAAACCTCCATCAAAGAGCCTGTTTCCTTCTGCAAAAGTTGTAGTAAATAGTAAGGTTGCAACATAGCTTGGAGATTGTTTGTTCCTATAGAGCTTCTATTTGCTGAAAGTATTTTTACTAGCCACAGCTTTTTAGATTTTCTTCCTCTTTTCTACTTCATCTTCGTTTCATTTCCATTGGCCCGTTCTAGACATTGTTAGATCATTTAAAAACATTGACACCTGTTCTCCTATAAATATAACAACTGAAATTCTTAATGTCCTGTATGTTCTGTGCAGTATCAGGCACTGAACTGGGACAAAAGTCCTCGTGCAATTCAACCATAATATTTGCTGCTTAAACCATCCGTGGTTAAGGAGGAGACAGGCAGAAAGGGGACACGGAAAGGCTGGACTTAAATGGCAGTTTAATAGAAGGTTCTGAGCATCTTTGAGGTAACCATTTAAATAAAATGCAGAGGTTTTTTTAAAATTCTTTTTTTTTTAGGGATTTTTAACTTGTTTCCGGCCCAGCTGCTGAGTTCTTGGGCCCATTTGGGGGTTTTACTGTGCCATGTGCCTCTCTGTGCAGGTGACTGCCCCTGTTCCCTGCTCTATCCTGGACACAGAGATTTCCCTGCCTTGTTTCCTTTGGTACCAGCTGTAACAGACCTTCTACCTATGGTTCTGGAGTGGAGGTGTGGACTGGAGACACACCTGGATGGAAAAAAACCCAACCAAACAATGAACTAAGAAAACCCCCTAACCCCATTTGGCCCATCATTTATTTAATCTTACATCCTCTCTTGTTCCAAGAGTTGTTATTTTTCTTACGTTGTCAAACTGCCTGAGTAACTTGGTGGTAAAATCTATCCAGGAAACTGCAGGCCTGTGCTGTGGCACAAGGAAATGAAACTCTGCAGGATAGATCTTATTTGAGGGCCTTGCCTGTGCTGCTCATCCTGCAAGCAAATTTTTTTGCTGTGGAACACCTCTGTGGGTTGAGACACACTTCTGTTCATGTAGGGCTCATCTGTATTAAAAGGCTGAAATTCAATACTTTCTTCTAATTTAAAAATGTCAAATGCTGGCTTTTCCCTAATGGCAGCAAAAGTGCTCTAGAGAGGCTGCCAGAGTAGCTGGAGTGAGATCTTTGTCCTGTAGGTCAGGAGGGGACCTAAGAGGCTCCAGTTTGGGCTTTGAAAACCTGGTTTCAGGCTGGTGAGTGCTGCTGTGAGGGAGCAGAGTTTGTACAGGTGTGTAGTGAGATGCTTGCTGTGCCAACAGGGCCTGCCCATCCTTCAAGGACAAGGAGGGAGAACTGAGCACGCTTGCCATGCACTGTAAGTCAGCTCCCTGGAGATTTGTTGTCATTGGAAACAGCACATGGAAAGGTGAAACCACTGTGAGCAGCCATCCTGGTGCTTCCAGCGTGGAACAGTCCTTTCCTGGCATAGGGCTTAAGGTTGGTGCAGCGAGACCAAATTTGGGAGCCAGAAAAGTTCCTGGGGAGTGGAATCTCTGTAGCTGTTCTGGGAGCTCTGCAAGTGTCTGCTTAACCTGTCTACACCCAGCTGAAGAATGCAGCTCTCTCTGGGTGTTTGAGTGTGGAGCATTGATCTGGAGATGCCGGGATGGGGATCGCAGGGATCAAAGCCAGCCCCTGCACGATCCCTGAGCAGGTGTGCACCTGAGCCTGGCATGCACCATGCAGGCTGCCCAGCCATGGTGTGGGGATGCCATGAGGGTCTGATGCTGCAGAGCAGCATTTCCCTGAACGGTGTCCACAGAAATGTAGCTATGAAGGGGTAGGATATTCAATTTTTTTTTGACAAATGCTTGGATGTTTTTGGGCGCTGGAGAATTTTTTTTGTCTCCAAGCATATCTTGATGTTTGTACGGTCATCCAGCAACAATGCAGACTGTTATGGTGCCCTCTGATTTCCCTCACAGGCTGCCTTTGTTTCTGCATGCAGCTGTGTAGTTTTTATGGAGATCTGAACTGCAAGGCATGAAGAAACTCTTTTGTTTGTTGTCGCTTCTGTGCATAAAATCATTCTTGATTTTCTTCTAAAGCACAAATCCACTTCACATCCCTGATTCTGGACTGACTTTGGACTGTTTCTGGGATTTCCCGGGCGTCCACTGAAATTGTTGGAGCTTTAGGAACAGATTTGCTTCTGGCTTCAAATGCCATTTTCTGATGCAATTGTCCCCCCTAAGTGCGCCCAGAACAGAGTTCCTCTGTGTGAGGACCTTATAGCTGCTGGAACACTGCTGGGCTTGGAGCAGGCAGTGGACAAGAGAAATCTGCAAATCCGAGCTTCTTAGAGGTCTCCAAATCAGTGTTTTCCTTTTGGCTGGTTACAAAACCAAACAAGCAATTATTTGCCAGATCCCCACCTACAGGTCCCCTAAGCTGGAGGTGAAGATGCCTGGGAACTGATGTGAGCAGACTTCCTGTGAAAGGTTTCCAGGCTAAATGGAAATCCCTCTCAGTTGAAATGAGGCGTCTATGAATGGAAGGTGGAGTATGTTTTTTCAGGAGAAAAATCTACAAATCTGGGTAACTACAGATAATTGAAAGGCGTTTGTTCTCTCTCTCTCTCTCTGTTTCAACATGTGTGTCAGTACGAGGTGCTTAGCAGCTCCTTGGGTTTCTCACAGAGCTGCCAAGCACACAGCAGCTCCCCGGGGCTGGCAGAGCTCACAGAGCCGGGGCTCCCCTCCTGCCCAAGGCAGCTCCCGCTCATCTTCTGCACACCGAAATCATGGAAGCTCTTGTTGCATCCCAACAGCGAAGGTGGATTGTGTGTGAGCTGCCGTGAGCAGGAGGGGATGAAGGAGGAGCAGGGGGCGGGAGCGGCGCTGGTCTCCTGCATGCCCAGTGGCAACGGAGACCTCTTGATCCTGTTCCTAAAGCTCAGCTGTAGTGCAGGACAGGGTCACAGGGGTAAAATCACGTGCTTGCTGACCTTCAGTCCCAGCTCTGCAGGCAGGAACTGGGCTGTTTTGCAGTGATGCTGTTGGAGATCTTCTGTCATCCTGCTCAAAACAGAGTAGTGATACTGTAAGGTAAACTGTGACGCTGAAAGGCACGGACTTGGGATGAATCCACGTGCCTTTGGTTGACCCCTGTTGTGGGTGATGATAATTTGTTTCTCTCTCTAAAGAGTAGGTGATTGAATGCATGACTCAAACGGATGAGCTCATGTGTTGTTTGGAACGGATTTTTCCCGTGGCTCACAGCTCTGAGCTGACTAGTTAAATTGCTGCTGTTAATGTGCTGCTGTACACACTTTTTAAGGCTGGGTGACTTCATCAGTTGTTATTTGAATAGCTTGAATTCTCTTTTTTCATCTGGTATGTTGATGCCCTCATACCACATTTTTTCTGAACAATTTAGTATCACTTACAGATGGCAGAGATAGTAACTACTCCTCTAAGTGCATAGTAGGAGCTGGGGTGGAAGATAATGCACCTGTGGTATCTTCTTACAGATGTATCCTGTCTTTAAAGTGCTCATGAAATGAGAGGATCTCAACCCTGCGTCTATGGGTGCATGCATAACCTGGGTGCTGGCCCCAGCGGCTGCCTTCTGCCTGGGAGTGGGTTTTGGTTTTGGATTAGTGCATTTGGTTAAACCTGTTTGCTCTGAACATGCTTTCAGCAGCTTCTGGCCACCTGTGATTTCCATGCCCGTCTGCCTCGTTTGACTAGAAGTGAAGCAACAAGTCTTCCTCTATCAGCTTTTGCCCACAACCAGCCAATTCTGAGAGGTGAATTCTACCCTTTTACTCACAGGCTGGTGCGGGCTTGTAAAAAAAACCAAACCAACAAAACCCCAAAATAAGACATTTTAAACCACATTTACAATGTGTACTGGCTTTGTATTCTGCTCTTGGAGCAACTTGGTCACTGGCCTCAGTCGCTGTAGGTGACATTTCATGACCATCCCCACCATAAGCAGTTTTTAAACAAAAATGTTCAGATGTAGGGTGTGATGAGAGGGACCAGTGAAGCTGGAAGTGTGGTCAGTCTTGTGAAATATGGTTCTGCCAGAAAATGAGTCCCAGGAGGTCAGTGCCCACTTTAGTGTGAGGGAGAGCCTGTGGAGAAGCTGATGAGTTTGGATGGCCCTGGCTGTGTGGCAGGAATGTGCTGTGGAGCTGCTCTGCAGTAGCTCTGTGCCTTACCTTGTGTAATGCTCCCAGTACACCCCCAAAGCTGGGCACTGGAGAGGCTCTGCTGGAAACTGCCTGTGGGTAACACCCTGTGGCTGGGGGGCTGTTTCACTCTGAAATAACCTCACCGGGAAAGTGTTGGTTCAGGGCTGCTCTGAGCTCCTCTTCCAGTGTCTGTGCTGTCTGGATTCCTGCTGTGAGCCCTATGTGTGAGTGTGGTTTGCTTGTAGAGGTGATCTGGGGGCTTTGCCTTGATTTTGGGGTGAGGTTTTTGCATGCTGAAGACTGGAAGTGGGAGTGATGTTCTTATTGCATAGCTGATCTGCCAGCAGACCTGGAGCTATTACGTTCACCTTTTGGCCTCAATTTTGTGACCTCCCAGCACTTCTCCTCCCTCCTTTGTTCTCTTGGGCTTGTTGAGGATAGGACTTAGCTGCATGTGGCTGCTTCTGCCTTTTCTTCGTACTCAGCAGGTATGTGGGTGTCTGGCCACTGGCTGCTCTCCCCCCACAGTGGTTGGAGCTTTCAGGAGGATCTGGGCAGCTCCAGGTGGTGGAGGCTTTCTATGCCCCAGCCACATTAGTCATGACTTGCAAAGGCATGGATCATCTTGGGAATGGACGGGTAACACCTTGAAAAGGTCTGGTAACATCTGTGACACCCAGGGACTTGGTAGAATAAACAAGTCCCCTTTGGACGCTGCTCGGGTATTGCTGGCATTTGGGATAAATGAATTTCTGCACTCATGGCCTTAGGCTGGACTTAGCAGAGCACAGAAGGGCTCCAGTTCCAACACAGGCAGAGGGGCAGCCTCTGCACTGTGTGCAACACAGATTGTTTTTTCCTTTTTTAGTCCAGCAGGAAGGGTGGCACAGGCCCTTTGGAGGGGGAGGGAGGGACCTTTCAGCAGTTTGTCTCTTGCATACACACCAGTAAGATGACAGCTGGTTTATGTGACAGAAAACATGCTGATATGTCCCCAAAGGTGTGGCAGGGAGAGCCTGAGTGACACCCAGCCAGGCTCTGCCAGCTCTACATGGGGGCTCAGAGAAGGGGACACCCTGACTGGACCCTCATGGAGAACCTGGCAGGAACGGACAGGGCTCTCATGCATAGTTTGTGTTCTCACAAAAATTCACATTTTCCGTGGTGTTCTTGGCATCCACAGTGTTGTCTAAACTGTTGATAAAGTTTAAAACCAAATTTACCTTTCACTTAATCACAGCTCCTGGAGTCCTTGCTGTTGAGAAGCTTCACCACAGATTCATCCTTAATGTTTTCCTTTTGCAAACACACAATAAAGGATTTGCAGTCCACTGACCCACTCTAAAGTGTTACTAAGTCCTTATCTACCTTTGTGGCAGTGAGAACATGCTAAGCCCAGCTGCACACTGGGTGATTGTGGCTTTGATCCTTCCCTCTGTAGTCAGGAAGGATTGTCACAACACTGGTTACAAATTCCTGGCTGGATACTCTTGGTGTTAGCCTGTTTTATAATCATGGCATGTCTTGGAATGTGTCAGCTCCTTGCTGTCAGAGCTCTGCATCCCTTTCTCCCAAGGCTCCTCTCTGGTGCCACGCAGCACCACCAGCCCTTCACAGCTGGTTACTCAAATTCACTGTGAAATCTCAGCAAGTTAAATATTTCATGTGTATTCTCTATGTTTTCATTCCAGCCCTGTGCTCTCCCCTCTTCCCAGCAGCCAGTGGTCAGTGTGGCACTAAACCTACAAACCTTTAGGGACATCTTTTAAGAGCCCTAGACCTTCTGCACTCAACAGAGCTGATGACCTGTGAGCAAACAGAAGAAGCTGCAGGTCTTTGGGGGAAAATCCAACATTTTCAATTAGACATTTGTGGTGTGGTGGCTTCAGCTGCACTAATGACAATTACAAATCAAAGCCTCTCACCAGGCTGGCTGGGTGAGGCACTTTGGTGACACTTACTGTGGTGGCTTCGGAACCAGTCGTAAAATTTCTCAGTCGAGCAGAGCGTTTCTGTAGGGCTGCAGCAGACCAGGCACAGCTCACCCTCAGCCCTCTTGTGAGTGCTCAGATGCTGTCAGAGTTGCAGAATGCAGCCACTCTGACATAATTATGTCTGTAGATAAAGGAACAATCCACTGAATTGCTGCATTAGTCAGGTAACAAAAGTCCACTCAGTTTATCTGATTTCTTATTTATATGATGCATTGAGTAAAGGCTTGGCCTTGGTTCATCGTCACTGTATACCACCAATTTTGCCTGTTGACCTTATGTATCACTTTGCAAGCAGGTTGGTTATCTTCTTTTGAATTATTAATAAATGAAACCAAATTTAATTTTTAAAAGGAGGGAAAAAAGCCGAGGTTGCATTATATAGCACGTCTGTAAGCTGGGGGATCTGAGGGTTAATGAAGTTAAAATAATGTGCACTGGTTTTTTTTTGTGGGTGGACTAACAGCAAGGTAGATTCTGAGCTCCCATAAGCAGAAACATTCGTGTAAGAAGTGAGGTGGCAAAAGTACCTTTGGCCAATCTGACTCATGCAAATTAAAATGACTGCAAGTGACAAGGAGTCTCAGAAGGAAAGCAAGGTTGTCTTAAAACGATATCAGTGTTTCACTTGAGTACATGGATTTGTTTTTACTACTTTTTAATTTTTTCTTCCTTTGGAAAGAATTTAATTTTTTCTTCCTTTTGAGCATCACCTAGGATGTCTTCTGCCCCAGATTTGTGGATAAATTATATTCTTCTTAGAGACACTGCAGATGCAGACTGGAGATGGTGCTGGTAGCTTTTGGGGAAGGTCTCAGGAACACCTGCTGATGGCTTGGTTAGCGTGGGATGAGCCCTTCATCCCTGTCACGGGGCGGGTCCTGGTTATACCTTTGTGATGTCTGTGTAGTTACAGGAATTGTTAGTTGGGCCTTGGATCATTAGAGTATCCCTGGAGGAGGACACCTGATTTGGAGCAATAACTTAAAATGTGGTGTTGGCTCTGGCATTACCCTAGGAACTGGAATTACCTTGGAAAGCTAAAGGAGGAAAGAGGCACGTGCTGCTCTTAGGTTTTGCTCAAACCTGCCTTTTTAAGGGGAGGTGCCCTTCTGGCCCCCATCCAGGTGTTAGGGCAGAGTCACCTGGTGAGTCTGCAACTGCAAACTTGTCTTCTTTTCTCTGAAACAAAGAACCCACACAAAACCCAGAGGCCACCGTGTTTCAGCAGTAAATATTTATGGAGCTTTATTCACTTGATCTATTTAAAGCAATTTTCCTGAGAGATCAAACTCTTTAAAGGGAGAGCATGAAATGCACAATCTGCCTTGTGTTTCTCCCCTTTCCGGTGTGACTTCCACATCCATGGATCTGCTTGGCTGCTGCCTCCTCCTTTGTGTTTTGGCTGCTCATGCAGACGCAGGGCAGAGGCTTGGCAGAGTGGACACACACCTGTGTCCAAGCCATGAATTCCCAGTGGGAAAGGGAACAGCCTGGTACAAAGTAGTATCAAGTGCTGGGAAAAAGGTGCTATTTCTCTTGGAGAGGTTTTCCTTTTGCTATTCACGTGAAGCGTCATCTTTTGGGTGAAAGCTTTAAGTAAGCTCAGGTTGGGTGTGGATTTTCACGTGATACTGATGTGAAGTGTGTTGTGCTGGGCATGAGTAATTTGGAAGAGATCAGAGTTTCCTATAACACATCCTGCAGATTCCCATGGGAAAATGACTTGCTTTTTAAAGTTTTCCTTATAGTAACTGGCAAAGGAAAGAAAGGAAGGTTCGGGATTCCATGGAGCCTTGCATGAAACCCAGCTCCATGGAGGAGAATCGGGTATCTGACATCAGGCGTGGTACAGCAGATCCCTCTGCACAGTGCCCTGTGCCAGGTCGGCTCTCTGCTCCAGGAATGGGGCTGAGATGGCATCGGCATCAGCCTATGCAGGAGTTAAAGTAGGGCTGGAAAAATAACACAGGAGTCGACCTGAACGCTAAATCCAAGAGAACAGCCCAGACTTGTTCTCTGAGCCTCGTTTGCTTTGTTGCATCATGATAATATCGGTCCAGAAAGAGATCCGTTGATATAAAATAGGCTTTAAACAAGAGTGTTCTCTTTTCCCCCAGTGCCACTGCCGCGGGGCCGGGCAGGGCCGTTTCTCTGGGGTGTGTTGTGCTGCAGGAGCATCCCAGTGCTGGGGCTGGCCCCTCCCTGTCGGAGCAGTGGGATCGGAGCCACTCTGGTGCAGCAGTGTCCCTCCCGAAATTGGCCGCGCTTGGCTGTGAGCAGAGGTGATGCTCAGGTAGGGGATACTCTGTCACCTGCAGAAAGGAAGTTCTAAAAACTTCCCTTAGCTTGTGTCTGAGCTGCCTGAAATGTAAAGATGGAGGGGCGGTCATGGTATGGCCATGCACTGCCACACTGCCAGCAGCCTCGGTGCAGAGGTGGCATCTAGTGGCTGCTGTGACCCTCTGTCCCCAGATACCTGGGACAAGGGGCGAGCCGAGGCTGAGCTTGAGCTGTAGGCTGGGCCTGGGGAAGAGAGCTCAGCTGCTCAGCTTCTCTGTGAGCTGTAAGTGGGGGAGTGTCTTGGGCTGCAGCTCAGTACACGCTTGTGTGTTACTGGGACTGAAATATAAGGGGCCAGTACTGATGTTCACCACCGTGGCAAGTCTCATGATTTTGAGGGCATCTCTAATTGATGCAGATTTTGTGGCACCAGTGAGCTGTGGGAGAGCTGTGCTTGTGAACTGCAGCTCCTCAGTGCTACCCAGATAAAACAACAGACCAAAACCAGGGAGTGCCTTTGAGCTGTCCTGATGCACCGAGTGTTTATGGAAAACAAAAACTGACATTTTCTCAAAAATATTGCAGTTGTGCAGGTTTTTCATTAATGAGCTTATAGGCAAAGTTTTCCCCAAAACCTTTTGTAAATTCAGTCCGAGTCTCAGTTTGGGTGTTTGCAAGTTAAAAAGTGCAGCCCATTACCAGATACCAGCTTGCTTTTAACTGGAGTGTGTGTGACCTCCTTGGGCCAGTGTATGTAATGCCCAAAGACTGGAGTCCCTCTGCATTAAAGTATGTGGTGTAGTTTCAGATGAACATGGATTATTTAAAGCATTTCTCTGGTGACCAAGTCATGAGTTTTGAGGACAAGGAACCCATGTTCCTCTGGGGATGTAGGTTGGGCAGTTAGTGGGCGAGGAGCACAATGGAGACATCTGCGTATTTGACATTTCCATTAACAAGTTTCCTTCTCTTCCCAGTTAAGCTGAATGCTCTCACTTTTAAAAGCTGTAGTCAAGCAATTTTTTTCAGCTCAGGAGTGGTATTTTTGGAAGTATGTGGCCTCCATGCCCTGAAAACTGTCCCTGTCCCCCCTCCGTGGTGCTTTAATGCAGCTGCTCCACCCGTGCACTGCTGGCACTGAGGGTGATTTGGACTCTCTGCTGATGAGGAGCTCTTGTGCCTAAGGAGGGGGCAGTCTCTGGGGATTTTGCATCTGAAACAGAGCAATGAGCTTAATTAGCCCCTTCCCTAACAGCCCATCAGATCCTGGTGCAGGAACTGGCAGAAGATGTCTGGATGCTTCCTTCTGATAGCAGAGCAGCCTTACTCCCACTGCTCCTCGCCATCCTGGGGATGAGGGAGATTTATATCTGCCTGAAAATAAATGCAGATCATTCACTTGTCTCTGGAGGAAGATAAAATGTAAACTGCCTATTTTCTGTGATACAGCACTGGAAATAGTTAGAATTTAAGATAATTATCTTAATTGCTTTTTATAGCATCCTATGAAGTCTGAAATCTAATTCGTTTTTCACTAACAGGGAACTCCTGCGGGTGACTCAGAAAAATCCATTTGCTTTATTGACAAACTTGTCTGTTTGGTTGTCAGGGCAGTGTTCTCCTTGCAGGAAAAGGGAAATGCAGGTCATAACACAACCGTGTGGGGTTGTAATAGAGATTCAAAGTTTGATATCTGTTGGCAAGAAGAAAAACTGAAGTTGATGTAATTAGAGTGAAGTGACTCTGCTTTATTAAAAGGTTGTAAATTAGTTGATGCTTCAGTGGGTGTGCGGTAATGGTGCTCTATGCTTTATTTATGCATCTTCACTACACTGGAAGCTTATTAACAAGAGCCAAGAAGCTGCTTTTCCTGGACTCCTGGTGCCCCTTGGCTTTGGGAAGAAGGTGGGAGGTGCAGTTGTGCCCCTTGCCCTGTGCCTGGGGCTGCAGGGAATGCTGTGTCCCGTGTGGTTTGGACCTGTTGCTTGTAAGGGGAGTTTTGTTGGTTTTTTTTTTAAACTTCTCAGTCTGATTGTGAGACAGGCTCCCAGTTTTAACAGATGTGTTGTGTGTCTGAAGGTAGTGGACCCCCCTTGTGTGAGTGAGTTGTGAGCGCTATGAAAAGCAGAAGCAGATGTCTGTGCTGCTTCTCAGCCCTTCCCAAGGGGGGAGTGTGTCCTGCATTACCTGTGATCCACACCCCAGGGTTGCTTAGAAGAAGAAACAGCAATCCTTGGACAGCCTTCCTGTAACATCTCCACAAATGTCCTGTGGCTGCAGGCAGAGGAGTTTGAGATGCTGGGACTGCAGGCTGATGTAGCAGAGATGTATCTAAATTGTCTCTGTGGCTCATCCCCCAAAAGTCTAATTTATCACGGCCATACGGGATAATGCTACAAATCACTGAATCTGAGAGAATCATGGAGTGATTTGGGTTAGAAGAAACCCTAAAGCTCACCTTGTTCCATCCCCTCTGCCATGGTCAGGGACACCTTCCTAGGTTGTTCCAAGCCTCATCCAACCTCTTCTACAGCTCAAGTTCTAAGTGTATTAAAACCACAGTGAAGAAGTCAGAAGCAATGTAGGAGTTAATGGAGTTTTTAAGGAGGAGGGATAGAGTTCCATGAGAGCAGTCTTTGCCATGGAGCAGAAATCTCTTCCTCTGAGGTCTCTATGGCCCTCTTCAAAGAGGCAGCAGAGCAAGGAGGAGAAGATATCCCTTTAGGAAACATGAAATAAGAGTTCCGTGTGGGCAGAGCGAGGTTCTTGTGTGTCTCTGAAGATGTTCTCAGGGTTTGCACAGCTTTTCATTGTTTTTCTTTCAGGAATTGACTACAAGACCACTACTATCTTGTTGGATGGCAGAAGGGTCAAGCTGGAACTCTGGTGAGTGTTTCTGAGCCTTTATAGCCCAAAGCCTGGGAGCTCAGGCCAGGTGAGTAGGGGTTGGGGGGACACTGTACCGGGCTGTGGAGAGCGTGGACCATCTCTGCACGTGTGATGGCACTTCCTGGCTGTTCTTACCAGAAAGTTACTCTGGCAAACAAGGTTCCTTTCTGTCAGTCAAGTAGCACAAACACCATGCTGCTCTTTGCTGGAGTAGTCTGAATTCAGTTGTCATAACCATTTTCACCATTACTCTGTACTTGAGACCCCACCTGCATTCTGTTGTCCAGAGTTCCTGGTGCAAGGAAGACATGGATATGTTAGAACAGGTTCAGAGGAGGCCATGAAGGTGCTGCTGGGGCTGGTGCCACTCTGCTCTGGAAACAAGTTGGGAGAGCTGGGGGTGTTCTCCTGGAGAAGGGTCCAGAGAGAGCTCAGAGCCCCTTCCAGGGCCTAATGGGGCTCTAGGAGAGCTGGAAAGGGACTGGGGACAAGGGATGGAGGGACAGGACACAGGGAATGGCTTCCACGGGTAGAGGGCAGGGATGGATGGGATATTGGGAAGGAATTGTTCCCTGGGAGGGCGGGCAGGCCCTGGCACAGGGTGCCCAGAGAAGCTGTGGCTGCCCCATCCCTTGGGAGTGTCCAAGGCCAGGTTGGATGGGACTTGGAGCAGCCTGGGACAGTGGAAGGTGTCCTTGCCCATGGCAGGGGGTGGGACTGGTTGGTGTGTAACATCCCTTCCAACCAAACTGTAATATCATTCTATGATCCCATACAGCTCTTGATCGCTGAGGGGCTTGTATTGTTTTGGAAGCAATACTGGTTTTTCCTGAAATCCAAGGATGAGAAATAGAAACAAGAGAAGGAATGTAGAGGAATCAAACCAGTGAAGCACTTAGTCCCTCAGCAGCTGGATATTTCTCAATGCCTTGAGTAGAAAATTAAAACGAGCTGTGAACAAATGTCACAGCATCAGGGTAGGGTGAACCCTGGCAGAGCAGGATGGACTGGAGTGACCAGGCACTGGGACAGAGATGGGAGAACACTGCATGGGAGGAGTAACCCCTGCCTTATCTGTCAGCACCAGAGGGATAGCTGGAGTCCTTCTGGCTGAGCTTTGTCTGAGGTCTAACTTGCTGAGGAGCTGACACAGCAGTCTGTGGAGGTGAAAGAGGAAGGGAAGGGCAGGACAGGATAGGTAAAGATAGGTAGTCTGTCCCTACCTGGTTTTCGCACAGATCTGGTAGGGAATGACACAGGTCCTAAAACATGGAGTTAAATATCCCCTTACAGATGCTTGGGTCAACTAACAGGAATATTAGTAACATGTCTGAATTGTTAAATGCAAATGAACTCCATGTTCTCAGCCTTAGTGACTGACTCTAGCAGTGTGTAGTTTGGTGGTTTAATTACACCCCTGTTCTCTGAAGCTGGATGTGCTCATTTTTCTTACAAAAAAGAGCAGAAGCAGCTAATTTATCTCTTCTAGCCTCCATGTTTTTATGTGCCATTTGCATTCTTGTCTCTCTTGTAAGATGCCTATTTTAACATTTCGGTCCCAAGTGTGTAGTAACTTAGTGCTTCCCTCTTGAAACCATCTTTTTATACTGTAATTCTTGAGCTGGAGAGCAGCACAGAAACTGAAAAGCTGATAACACTGATTGATGATGCCTTAGTGTAATCTTTTACCATACTTACCAAGTATTTGATTATCTAGGGAGAAGGACATGTAAGCACATGTTAGATTGATGTCCAGGATCCTACAAGGCTTTAGACCTGAAAAAATGTCCTGCATGTGAGGTCAGTGTGTTTTTCCCAGAGCTGCAAATCTAGTACTGAGGGATTCCTCAGCCTTCTCAGTGGTCATTAGAGTGTCTTTTATCTTGGCCCAGGGAATAGATTCGAGAAACACCATCATGTGTCTCTGGTTAGCCTGACACATTTCAGTATATCCTGGTTAAATCAGAATGCTGGGCTCTGATGTCTTGTTCCAGAAGGGCGCTGAGAGGTGCTGGTAAGGTTGTCAAACTTAATTACACCTTGTCCAGACAGGACAAATGATAGTGACTGAAAAGCCCCTTATTGTCACAGTGGTCTAGAAACACTGTAGCCCACTCCTGTTCCTCAGCTTTCTGTAGGGTATTATAGACCAGGTCTGTCAGGGATCGGGGTATAAGGAGAATTCTCTTTATTTTTGGTTAATATGTTTGAAAAATAAGTGAAGCCTAGTGCAAGGCAGTTTCTCCTCCTGTGAGTGGTCACATGTAGGTTGGCTGTTCTCCGTGGCTGGGAGACTTCTACAGACTCCCTCTAACTTTGAACTCCTGTAGACTGAAGGGAGCTAGGCAGAAAATCCTTTGCCTAGGGAAGTAAAATGACTTATACTCTCACACATCATCAGGTAGTGCTGCAGCCTAGTGGCTTGGGCTTGCACCTTCTCCGTGGGAACACTATGACAGTGACAACCTGTACCCAAAGGTAGAGATGTACCCAGCAGTTCTTCCCCAGGAGAACCCACCATGCAGAGCACTTTAGGTACCATGCACGTCCTAAAGATCTGACAAGATCAACACTGATTTTTATTTTCTTTCTTTATGGCCAGTAGGAGATTTGCAGTATGGGAGTCAATTCAAATATCTCATCGGTGTAACTTTTCTGTGTTTTAGGGACACCTCAGGGCAAGGAAGATTTTGCACCATTTTCAGATCCTACTCCAGGGGAGCCCAGGTAAGTGCTGCTCTCAGGGCTTTGATGGGACACATTTGTTTTTCCTTTAGGCTGTGTAAGTCTTACCTGCCTTAGTAAAGAGCCCTGAAGAGGGATGCACTGATCACCAAAAGGATCTCTATAGATGACAAGAGACACCGAATGTTGTCTTGTTGCCTGGGATTCTGTTCTTATGAAGTGGTGGGAGAGAAGGGAGTGAATGGCAGACTTTGCTAAACTCCCACAGAAGAGGTCTGTGCAGACAATATTCAGTCTTAATTTCTAGAGGAGGGCTGAGAGGTTTGGGTTAGAGAGGATGAGGCAATTCTCGCTCTAGATCTGCCTTAGCTTTAGTGTGGGAGCTCCTACTTTGAGGTTTTAAAATTTGTTTAAATATGGCACTGGCTTTCCCAGTGGAGTTCTTCCAGTCTGTGTTGCTTTCAAGTCAGTTCCAAAAATAGGGGTGGCTCCTTACTTGCGTGTTTGAGGCAGACTTGAAACTAGAGCAGCTCAATTGGAACGTAAAGTATGTGTGTCCCTCAAAACATGAGGCAGAATGTTACGTTTTGAGTTTCTCCTTTGGGCCCTGCTCTAGAATAGCATCAAGATCCTCAACAGCACAAAAATCTTGTGGTCCTCTGGAAAATTGGTGTTTAATAATGCTTTCTCACAGTTCTGCTGTTGTCCTTTAATAACATAGCAAGGTCCCTCCAGGATAAAATTTACCTAAGGTAAACGACTTACTTTATTTTCCCTATTGTTTTCAAGTTGGAAAACTTTGAAGAAAATTCCTCTTCTGTTAGACACTGGGAGTCTGAGGCTGTATATCAGCCTCCTGAGCATGCCAGTATCCTGGGAGATTCCCAACCTTTAGGAAACATACTTTTACTCAAGCTCTTATTACTCTTGGCTTTTTGCTCCTTGTATCTGTAGACCCGTGCTTTGCTAACTGGCAAAATCCATGTTGTTCTCTTTCTCTGAGTTCCTGCAAATTCACTTGTGCTGTAGACATAGGAGCACCTCACCTGGGGTGTTGAGATCTCCCTGAGTCCTGTTTATTCATGTTAGTGCACATCTCTGATGGTCTGAATGCTTTGAGGTAGCTCCTTTGAAGCAGATGCAAATTTCCTGGTGCTTGCAGAAAAGTGCAAGGGAAGGAGAGTTGGAGTTCTGCAGTGAGAGAGTGCAGGATCTCTCGTTCACATGCTCAGTCCTGTGTGCGAGTTTCTTTCAGCTTCTATATTTCATTTTCTTTCAGCCTTTACTACATTTTAGAAAAATCTGGAGCTGCAATCACATAATCACAGTTTGCATTGGAAGGGACCTTAAGGCTCATCTCATTCCAACCTCCCTCCCATGTGCAGGGACACCCTCCACTAGACCAGTGTGCTCCAAGCCCCATCCAGCCTGGCCTTGAACACTTCCAGAGATCAGGAATTCACAGCCTACTCGTGGAACCTGTGGGCTTGAGGCCACGTTGCTTCCCTCACCAGGTAGAAGTGACCAGAGCTGGTCAGTGTGGTTTTCTGATGACCACAGAACTCAGATTTGGTCAGGCTCTTTCTAAGACCTTGCTGTGTCAAATGCTCAGATCAAACTGGAAATAGAAAGCAGCAACCACTGTGTCCAGGAATGCCACCTGGGAGCTTTTAGCCCTGTGTGTGCAGCCACTGTGCACAGTGGTTCCTCCCCTTGATGTGACGTGGGAGCTCCTCAGAGCAAGTGCTGTGTCTTGGCAGGGCTGCACCCTCAGAGCCTGGGCCCACATGCCAGAGCTTGTACCTCCTGCTGCCACACGGCAAACTGGGACACAGGGCAAAGCTGAAATGAGCAGTGATGAGAACACTCAGATTGGATGGGCAGAGACACACGTCTGTCTGGAAGCTGCATGGAGCTGTGAGGCACTGGCACAGCACCTCCATGGCATTCCTGCAACCTGTTCTCCCTGGACACTACATTTGGGTGCCACAAGGTGTCATGTACCTGGCTGCCTGCAGACTCGAAAGGGATTGATTTTCTCTTCCTTTCTCAAAGTGAAGCTCTTGACCTTCTTCAGCTGTCTTTATCAGTGTTGCTGGAGGAGCTCTCACATGAACATCAGCAAGGTTTGCTTCATCCATCTCACAGCCTACCCCTCCCATGAACTGAATCTAAGACACAGTGAACCTCATCAGCCAGGTCGGGGGACCTTTAATGGAATACTTCATGGAATCATGGAATGACTAAAGTTGAAAAAGCCCTCTGAGATCATCGAGTCAAGTCAGTAACCCAGCACTGCCAAGGCCCTAGCTAAACCATGTCTCTCAGACCACATTCTGTGTGGATTTTTTTTAACGTCTCCAGGGATGGTGACTCCACCAGTGCACTGGACAGTCTATGCCATTGCCTGGCCACCCTTTCAGTGAAGAAATTACCCCAAAATACAAACTAAATACTAAACTTACCCTAGCACAACTTGAGGTTGTTTCTTCTCACCCTGTCACTTATTACCTGGGAGATGAGACCAATCCTCAACTGACTCCCACCTCCTTTCAGGAAGCTGTAGAGAGCATTTCACTGCTGAATGCTGGGGAATGGAGTTCAGTTGCACAGTAAGGTGTAGCTCACACCTTTGCCTCAAACCTGCCCTCTGCTTCTGCAACCAATGCCTTTTCCAAAGTGCTGTTGTGATGCCTTAATCCTGGTCTGCTCAAACAGTCAGTGCTTAAAAGCAGCAAACCAGCCCTAAGGAGCAAGCCTGCCTAAGGAGGAGGAGGGGTAATTCCCAAGGGAAGTCTCTCCGTGCCCTCTGAGAGTGCCCAGAAGATGAGCACAGGGAAGGTGCCTCTTGAAAACGACTGGAGTCCTTGTACAGTGTTCTCCAGGTGGCTTGGAGTAAAACTCAGATTGTTTTCAGCAATAAGTAGTTGGCTCTCATATGCTGTTCCAGTGTTATTCCTGTATTAATAGGAATACAGATACTGTGTCTCTTAAATAACTCACTACAACTCTCAGTGGAAGAAGAAAGTATCTAAATTTATTCTCTGATTAACCAAAGCAAGAGGACTGTTTGTTTTGAATAACAAATGCCTGTGTGACTGCAAGGATAGACTTCCAACACCTCCAGTTATTTTCAGTATGCAGAAGCTGACTTCTTCTGGCATGGCCTTAGCATAAATACAGCATGCCTGTGTGATTTTGGTAGAGAAACACAGAAATGCTTCTGAGTTCTCTGATTTAGAATTACGGAATGGTTTGGGATGGAAGGGACCTTAAAGCCCATCCCATTCCACCCCCTGCCGTGTCCAGGGACACCTTCCACTGTCCCAGGCTGCTCCAAGCCCAGTCCAGCCTGGCCTTGGACGCTTCCAGGGATCCAGGGGCAGCCACAGCCTCTCTGGGAAACAGTGCCAGGGCCTGCCCACCCTCCCAGGGAACAATTCCTTCACAATATCCCATCCAGCCCTGCCCTCTGGCAGTGGGAAGCCATTCCCCTTGTCCTGTCATTTCATGCCCTTATCCAAAGTCCCTTTGCAGTTCTCTTGAAGCCCCTTTGGGCATCCCTGGAGCCTTCTCTTCTCCAGGTGAGCATCCCCAGCTCACCCAGCCTGGCTCCAGAGCAGAGGGGCTCCAGCCCTTGGAGCATCTCCATGGGCTCCTGGGCTGTTGCAGGATGTCCACGTCCTTCTCATGCTGGAGGCCCCAGAGCTGGGTGCAATGCTCCAGGTGTGGTCTCCAGGATGTATTCAAGGCTTGTACTGTACTGGCTTCCTAGCTGCAGCTGTTTGCTTTCCTTCCTGATGGTTCTTGGAACCATCAGACTTTAAGACTTCTGCTGTAGGAAGGCTGACGCAAATCCCCTTGGAGGCAAGAGAAACAGCTTATTTAAACTAAAAGCTAAAAACTCAGGAAGAATAAATCCAGCAGAGAAGAGAGGTGCCAGCATGGGAAAAGCTCTGTTTGAAGTTCAGTGTGATATTTGTACAAGAACAGATTGGTGTAAACTGGCCTTGAGCACCTTCATGCTGAGAATTAGTGGAAGGTTCTCACTGAGTGGAGGACTAAAGAGCACAAAGGGAGCTTGAAGAATGAGGTTCCAGAGAGGACTTGCACAGGTTGGCTGTGAGAGCAGCCTGGCAGCCCTTCCCCAAGTCTGAATAGCCAGTTCTTAAGAGAATACTTGGTATGAAAAGTGCCTCCAAGCCAGGGAAGCATGCCTGACTTTCCCACACACTCTTTATTGTTTCTCAGGTGTAATGATAAGAATTGAATTTCTGAAGTAGACCCTGGAGAGGTTGCAACATAGAAAAACAGTCTCCAGACAGCAAGCAGAACTTCTGGCTGGTCCCTCCCCAGGGAAAGGACTCGAGTACCTTGATGCCTTCCCCAGTTTCAACTCCACACCACTGGGCTGGGTCCCAAGCCATGTGACTTGATGTTCAGCAGGAACTTCTTCCTCTTGAAATTATCTGCAGTGAAACATCCTTGCTGCCCCTGATGAGCTGGCTCTGGGCAAGAACCAGTCCCTTCTTCCAGCACGATTGCCTCAGGGTTTGCTGTGAGGATCACTAGTCTCTTGCCTTACTCCCTGCCCTGCCTTAGCAGATCTGATCTCATCAGGGACACAATGAGCTCTTGGGCCCGAAGTGGAGGCTTGTGCTGCTGGTATGACTGTGACCCCTCTCCTTTTCTCTTACTTCCCTAGGTGTTGAGCTTCCACTTCATCCCCTTCTCTGTTGGGGTCTGCTGGGCCAGCAGGTCATGAGCACATCACTTTCGGGTCTCCTTTTGGGGCAAAAGAGGAGCATTTGTGTCTGGGATAGCAGAGCACTGGCCTCCAGGCACGGTTGGGGCAGGGGGAGTGTGCAGCCAGTCATGGTGACTGCTGGGAGGAGGGAGAGATGGATGTTGTGCCCAAGTCGGGCAGTCTGCAGCTTGCTGTGTTGCAGAAGGATTTTTATATTAATTGTCATAGCATGGGCTACAGTAAAAAGTATTTAGTGTGCCTAAAGATGCTGCAGAAATCTTTTTTGCTCTTGGACTTCTGTTCTTTTTCTGCTTGGCTTCAAGGTCTCAGTCATTCCAGCAGAGCTGGCTCACTGATCTCGGCTGTTGCAAGCAGCTGTGACTGCTCTGGCTGCTGTGAGCAAATGCAAACTATTCCAAGAGTGATCACAGAGGGGAGAAAGAGTTGTGGTGGTGCTTCTTGATCCAGCCAGGAAGAAGCAGTGTTAGGATCATTCCTGATGTCCTAATATACCAGTGATTTAAACTGTTTCTGAAAATGTGGTTTGCCAAACTCTACCCAGACAGTGTGATAAAATGCTCCCATCTTGCAGCAAAGCTGCAGCCCTAAAGAAATTATGAATATTGTTGAGTTCTGCTTAGGCAGGTGGTTTGAGGAGCTGCTGTTTATCCTGTTCAGGGCTTCTTAGTATGCAGGAAGGTGGTGGATTTTTGGCAGCTCAGCAGACTCAGGTGCAGATTCAGCCCTCCCTTATGGCTTTTTTTGGTTGATGCATATAACCTCACCTGCCTTGGGTCATTTGGACAAGATTGTCCAGCTGCTGGAGGAGCCTGCCCTGCCTGCCAAAATACTTATCAAAAGCTCAGTGATAAATACCCCCCCGATGTGCTGTGCTGTTGGGAAGAGGTTTGGTAGCAGGATGTCACTGCCCATGAGCCAAGGTCTGAGATGCCAGCTGAAAAGTCATGATCAAATGGAGATGTGAAAGAACAGGCAGGAGACAGAGTGTTCTGGTTCATGTCAGCACTGGATCTTTTGTTTAAGGTTTATTTCATCTTGTGGGGCAAAAAATTCACTCTGAGGGGCTCTTCAGCCTTCTTCAGCAACAGCTTTTTTCCATCAGTGGAGAGTATCAGCAAGTGACACTTTCCTGGCCACCCTGTCACCTGCCTGCATTGGGCTGAGGTCCTTGGCAATTGTGCAAGTGTTCCTAGCAGCTTCTTGTGTACTGGAAGCCCCTAAAGCATCTGGGAAGCCTTTTTAGACAAGCCTGCTTTGCACTGACAGTGTGCAAGCTGATTTTCTCTTACCTTTAAAAGCTTTTTGTTTATAAACCTGGTCCAAACCTGCTGCAAGCAGGCAGAGATGATATTTCCTCACCACCACCTCAGCTATGTGGACAGATCTTTGTGTAAGCTCCTGCTGGAAGCAAATTTGGGTTTTGGCAGAGTGAGTGTCCACATGTGCTGCTGGATACAATAACTGGTGGTCTGTCTATGCTCCTTGTTTCTGTCACTGGCTGCTGAGGGTTGTGCCAATCCCAGTAGTGGGAATGAAGTCTGAAAATCCAACTGTGAAAAGACTCCAGATGGATTTGGGGATGAGTCCAGTCATCTTCTACCTGCACAGAAGCTGTAGGCAGACTGAGGAGGAAAAGAAGGCAGGCCGTTGGAGGGTTGTGAGGGGTCCAGGTTTCCTTGGTCTGAGAAGCTGAGCGTGGAGCTTTTCATCCATACTGTGGGAACCTGGGGTACATAATGGTACAAAACGGCTTTGTGAAACTAAAACTTGAAAGCTGTGGAGATAATAGGGTGTTGACAACCATCTAAGCACTTGGAGGAAAAATTAGGCTGCAAATGGGAAGCTGTTCATTTGTCGAGTTGAGGAAATTAAAATTCTGTGCATGTTATTCCAAAGGAGACTTAAAAAAAGCCTGACAGATCTTACTTGGAACTGAGTGCAGAGATGGAGCCAGCTCCCTCCCTGTGCATGGCTGAGTGCTGTTCTCTCTGGGGCAGAAATGGCAATGACAGAGTGGGTTTGGGATGCATGCTCTGGCAGCATGGTGTCTGCAGCATGCCAGTGCTACTTGGAAGCAGTGAGAGATTGTCTGGCAGCACCAGGAGCTGGACAGGGGCTGAGCAGCCTTCTTCCTCCCCTGGTGAGCTGTGGCACAGCTGGGCTCCATACCCAGCTGGGCAGGAGGGGGATGGAACAAGGCATGGGCAACTTGGCCTCCATGTCTTCTGACCTTTGAGAAGCTTTCCTGGACAGTCTTCACTCTAAACATGTGTGCTGGAGCTGTGATGTGGCTTGGGGGCTCAGCTGGCAGACAAGGTGTCATGTTTAGCATTTAGAAATCATCGTCTTGACCTTCCACCCTGCTGAGAATGTAGGGGTGTGGTTTTGCTGAAGTTTTATCCTTATTCCAATTCAAAGAAGATCCAGGCAGAAGCTGCCAGCAAGCATAAAGACTCTCCCCTCTTCAAGCATTATTATTTCCTGGCAGAAATAATCATCACAAACTAAGTCTTGGGTCTGTTTCTCTTGGCTGAAGGAGCTTGTCAATCCAGAAATGAAGCAAGTAGACTTTATTTATCTTGCTGGCCATTTGTCTTCGAAGAGGCTCATCAAACCCTCTGCTTCATTATTTCCTGACTCATTAATTCTCACACGCAGCGTTGGAAGCTGGAAATCAAAACAAATAGAGGAAAAATTTAAAGAAAGCTCAGAGTATTTTTTTTTTCAATGTGGAATTAGAATGTGATGTATCCTGCTAGTAGGTATTTCCAGATTGGGTCCTTGAGAAGCAGTATCTTTGGTTTTGTGGGATTTTTTAATTATGGAAAATCATTACTTCCTTCTTATTTTTCCTCTCTAAATCTATGAGAAACTAATCCTTTTCTCCTCCAAAACAAAAACAACCTCAATTTCTTTTGATTATGAAGTTTTTGGACTGTCCTAGAAGTTAGACTATAAAAAACTATGGACTTTAGGTAGGAGCTCCAGACTTTCTTTGAAGGAAACCGAAGATGCTTCCCCCACCCCACAGATGCTTCTGCCATTATGTAAACTCACCTTCAGGTCCTACAGAACAGCCTCAAACCCGGACTTTGAAGGGCTTGCTCTTTGTGTTGGGCAGCCAACTCACCTGACCTATCTTTTATGCCCTCTGCCCTTCTATTTTTGTGTCTTTGAGCCTTTCTCTGGGGGTACAAATGCGGATGTGGAGATGTTGGAGGGCCAGGGAGGACAGAAAAAACAAACTTCACGTGGAGACTGTCTTCCTGGGGGTACAGCCCAAGAATCGGAATTGTTCTACAAGGAAAAATTTGAATTGTCAAAAAATTATAAAATTGGTCAGGCTATGAGAGCTGCTTATTCCAAAAGAGCTGAGAGAAAGGCAGACAAGGTCGAGGCACACCCAGTGCATTCCAGGAACGGCTGCTGTTCCAGGAGGGGGGAGCAGTGCTAGTGCCAACTCCAGATGTGACTTTATTATGAGATTTCAGGTGCCTTTGTGGCCCAGATGCCAGTTTATCCTTCCTGTGTACTCCACATTTCATGTTAATGACTTTTTTTTTGTAATTTTGAGGTATATCATTCACAAGCTTCTGCACAGGCTCCTCTCAGTTCACCACAGGGGTTGGCAGCAGCAAGATTGTAAAGCTGGGGTTTAGGAGGACAGGGTAGCTTGTGTTTCCCATCTGTGTAGCACATCTTCCATTTCAGAGGGTAAAGGAGCACCTCCACAGATACATGAGGGTGCTCCCTGGTCCCTGACTCATACCAGGACAGATGGTGGGAGTGTCTCAGCTCTCTCCTTCCCTGTGCTCAACCCAGGCCTCTCCTAGGGAGGACTGGGCTGAAAGCTGAGACCTTCCTATGCCAATTTAAGGTCTCTGCTTATGCTGGGGCTTTGCTATAGGGGATGGCTGTTCCTGGAGGATACCCCTGATTCAGGGAAGACTGGTTCTTGGAAGTTGGTGCTCGGTGATCTGCTTTGGTTTGCCCTTAGTCTTGCTTCTGCTGGGTTCCCTTTCATCCAGCGCTGCCTTCCCAGCTGGATTCCTCCTCTCAGCACAGATCATCTCCTCCCTAGTTCCCATTCCAGGCATCTTGTACTGTGATTCTGCCAAGCCAGCTTGGAGTGCCTGTTGTCACTTGGAATGTCCTTGATGGCAAAGAAGAGTGACAAGAAGTCAGAAGAATAACGGGAGGGTTGCAAAAAGGCTCTGCTGAGGACAATTCCATAAATGCTGTCTGTGCCCAGCCGGTACTGAGCAGCAGCTCCTGACTCGTGTGCCTGCAGGGCCAGGCACAGCCTACTTTCCCTGTGTCTGTCCTCAGAAATACTCAGATTCAAGAAAAGCTCACTTGCTGGGAGATGCTGTGGGCCTGAGTGGTGGCCAACAGTCTGGCCATGCTCCTGGGTCCTGCCAGCCCGGCTTGGGCTGAGGTGGAGATTCCTCCAAGCTGCTCTGTGTCTTTCCTGCCTTGAGTCATGCCTGTGCTGCTGCCAGCACCATGTGCTGCATCTCAGGAGGTGACTGGGAAGAGATTCATGGATGTGAGTGGAGTTCAGGGACAATGGATGTGAACCTGAGGATTCTGTAGGTACGTCTGGCCTGAAGAAAGCATTCTCTGCCAGTGTGGCAGTGACAGTTGGAAACACCTTCAGCGAAGTCTGGATGGATCCTAGTCCTGAGAGCTCAGTCTGTGGAAATCCTGTGGTGCTTATTGCATTATTCATCTTCCTTGTCAGCAAAGGGTTCACAGTAACACAGGTTCTGGAGAAGAGAGGTGTACTTGAAAATTCCTTCCTGTCCTGCTGCCACCACACCACTGACTGCAGCTGTTCTGTGTTAAGGGGATAGAAAAAAAGGTGTGTTTCTGCCTCAGTGAGTTTGTATCAGATTTGTGACAGGAGAAGGGTGTGTTTTGCTCCTCCACATACAGCCACCAAGACAGTTCTTCCTCCTGCGTAGAGACTGCAGCTTTGGAAATTATTTGGGGGATACCAGAGCCAAAACAGGAGTAAAACCTTCCCTAATGACCTGGGACTGCATTAGCAGACCCTGTTGTCTCAGATTTTACCCCATCAGCACACAAATGGTGCAGCTGGAGCAATGTTCTATCCCTTTGTTTCTTGGTTTCTGCACGTGGAGGTCTTTCAGGGTTGTCCTGCCCCTTTTACGTTGCCTACTATGAAACTTCCTGATTGCTTCTGACTGTCTTCCACCAGGGAATTCTCTTGGTGTATGACATCACGAATCGCTGGTCCTTTGATGGGATAGACCGATGGATAAAGGAAATAGATGAGGTAAGTGAATGGAAGAGCATGTGCAGTCATCTATAGCAGAGACATGGGGAGGTATCACCCAAGGTGTTACCTGATGTGGGGACAGGTGCGGCCCTGCTGTGGAGGGGACATGATGGCAGTGCAGTCAGAAGCAGAGCAAAGCAGTAAGTGTCTGCCCTCCTTTACCTCTGTGTAAACCTGGAGCAGTAGGAAAGGACTCGGGAATGATCAAAAAGACAGGAAAGTCCCCTCGGAAATCAATGGACTGGGAGGTGACAGATTAGTTATCCCCACCACACAGAGGTGCTGCTAGGCAGTCCCTTAACCACAGAAGAGCTTCTGCTTCTTTTCCCTTGGCTGCTTTTGCAGCTAAGCTGGGTGTAGCCGTGGTTTCTGCACTTCTTTCCTTGTTCAGCACGCCCCAGGTGTCCCTCGGATCCTGGTGGGGAACAGGCTGCACCTGGCCTTCAAGCGGCAGGTGCCCACGGAGCAGGCGCGCGCCTACGCCGAGAAGAACTGCATGACCTTCTTCGAGGTGAGCCCCCTGTGCAACTTCAACGTCATCGAGTCCTTCACGGAGCTGTCCCGCATCGTCCTCATGCGCCACGGCATGGAGAAGATCTGGAGACCCAACCGAGGTCAGTGGGCAGGAGGCTGCTCCAGGACGTGAGCTTGGGCTCACGTGGAGCCTGTGGCTGTGGCTGCCCAGGGGGGAGGTGTGGAACGGTGGGAGCTGCATCCACCTGACGTGGAGAAATGCCTCGGGCTGGACAAGCTGAAGCTGAGCCTGTGCTGGTGTAGGGATGGGCTCCAGAGGGCAGCTCAGTGTGTCCAGGACCTGAAGCGCTCTGGGGCATCATCTGCCTTTCCACTTACTCTGGATGAGGCTGAGGGCAATTAAGCTTCCTGCTTGAAAGTACTTCAATCAACCGGCTGTGTGGGATAAATCCAAGTGTAAGCACCTCGCTCCTTGCCCTTGCCTGAGCCTGTCTCCCTCGTTTTGGAGGGAAGCAAAGTGTGCCCAAGAAGCTGAAAGGGAGTAAATCTCATCCCTGCTGTCAGCATGCAGCAGTGGGCTGGGTTATTCCATATATCCAAACATGTATGCCACAGGGAGGGAAACCACAAGCAGATTCCATATTATGTCTCAGCCTGTTGAGTTTGAAGCAGAACAGTCTTAGTTCCCACATTATTCCTGGCTGGAGGTAGCAGCGTGTCCCACTGCAGTCTGAGCAGCAGCAGATCTGTGTTCCTGGGGTGGCCTGCTGTCATATGGACCTTCAGCTCCTACTCACCAGGGTGAGAAAATCTTGTTTTACCAGCCTCAGTCACCAAATTTTCTGCCTGTGCTCCTGTCCCTAACCTGGCTGCTGTGCCATGGTCTGCAGGTCACAGAGGGATGGTGGGCAGGGACTGGGCTGAATGCACAGACCTTTCCTGAATCTTTTCCAGAGGATTTGTAACTGCAGGCTGCCTGCTTGGGAATGGAAAGGGTGAAAGGAAATAGCTTCAAATTGTGCTGGAGGAGGTTTAGCTTAGACATTAGGGGAAATTTCCTCACAAAAAGGGTGGCCAGGCACTTAAGCAGGCTGCCCAGGGCAGCAGAGGAGTCACCAACCCTGGACGAATTCAAAAAAGATGCAGATATGGCACTTGGGGACATGGTTTAGTGGAGGCATTAGCAGTGCTGGGGGAATGGTTGGACTCGATGGTCTTAGAAGGCCATTCTAAGCTCAATGATTCTGTGATTCCATGAACGGAGGACTCCCTAGGGAATGGGGATCTGCCTGCTCGGGAGTGGCAGCACGGCTTTGGCAGCAGGCAGGCGGGAGGATAACGAGTGCCCTCGTGTGGCCCCTGGCTGCGAATTCCCCGGCAAGGATAGGGGACTTCACAAAGCAGGCTCCCATGGTGCACGCTGAGCTGGGAGAATGCTGGGACGCTGGACAGGACAGAGTGGTGTTCTGGCTTGTTGGGGTCTCTGTGGCCTGGGGGTTCTGCAGAGGGTTGCCCACTGAGCAGGTCCCAGGTGACACTGTCCTGTTTCAGGACTTGCTGACCCTGTTGCCTCTTTCCCAGGCACATCCTGGTTGCCAGAGGATGGGTTGGGAAGCCAAGTATCTGTCAGGAACGTGAGCCATGCCCTGCCAGCCCTGGGTGCTGAGCAGAGCAGGGCTGGCAGTGCCCTAACCCTGAGCTCACACCAAAGCTGGCAAAGCACAAACCTCCAACAGCAGACCTCACCTTGATTTCCCTAGCTTTTGTCCTAAATATCCTGCTCCCTACTCCTGGCTCCTGTGCAATCATTATTGACACATCTCCCTGAGGAGCTGGAGCTGTGCAACATAAGGAGTAGTTGTGGGGGAAGGGCAGCCTTGACTGTGTGGTCCTTTCTCCCCGCAGTGTTCAGCTTGCAGGACCTGTGCTGCCGAGCCATCGTGTCCTGCACCCCGGTGCACCTCATTGACAAGCTGCCCTTGCCTGTCACCATCAAGAGCCACCTGAAGTCCTTCTCCATGGCCAACGGGATGAACGCAGTGATGATGCACGGCCGCTCCTATTCCCTGGCCAGCAGTGGGGGTGGGAGCAGCAGCAAAGGGAACAGCTTGAAGAGGTCCAAATCCATCCGGCCGCCCCAGAGCCCCCCACAGAACTGCTCACGCAACAACTGCAAGATCTCTTAGCAGGATGGGCGCCCTGAGCTTGTGTCGGATCCACACCCACCCACCGATGTACAGCTGTTTGCACACCGAACCCTTTCCCACTGGATCCTTTCGGATGGGCCGCGGTTGCTTTTCCAATGGCACGCACGAGCGTTAGGAATGTGCTCACGTTTTGGCTTGGCATAGGAAGAAGCATGGTGCCGGCTGGATCCCGCAGCGCTGGCGGGGAGAGGATCTGCCAAGTGACCCTCCAAGAATGCTTTGGGCTTTGCCTCTTGGCCTGGGGTGGAAAATTCAGCAGCTGCCGGGTTGGGGAGGGGGGAAGGGGAAAAAAAGCTCATCCAGTCTCAATGGAGCAATGGATTTAATGGAAGATTGAGAGGCTTAAGGGAGTAGGCAAGGAGAGTCTGTGCTGCAACTTTAACTCTTGGCCTCCTGAACAGATTGCTGGTGCAATAGTGATCATTGGATGTAGACAAGAAAAGGAAACAGGGACTAATGACAGTTTTCACCAGGATGTTAACCTGCTGTTGCCAAAAAAAACAGAAAACAAGGCAAGAGTTGGCCAATTGGAAGGGGGAAGGCAGCGCTCCATTTGCTGCCTTCACTTATTTATGTAAATATTATACATATATATAAATATCACTTGTTTTTTAAGGGTTTTTTTTAAGAAGCAGTCAGGGAAAATTTTATGCAGCCATGTAAATACAAGCACTGGATTGACTTTCCCAGTGTCAGCAAAGGGGACAAGTGGAGGATTTTTCAATGAAAACATATAAATGCTTTAAGAGACTTTCCCTCACCTCTGGACTCGTGCTGGTGTTTTTCAATACTACATGTGCAGAAGGAAAGGACAATTGGTGTGGAACATGCCCCAAGCTGCTCTATTCCTATCATTCCCTAGAACTTGTGAGTGCTGAAGGCAGGGTGGGATGGCAGTGCGTGGAGAAGCAGAGTGGTGAGGCCAGGGTCCTGGAGGGTTGGAGTGTTTTGGCAGGCAGCAGGAAGAGGCAGGTCTGGGGTTAGACTGATGCCTTGCTCACTTTGTGCTTTCGCGTTGGCAGTTTGGGAGCATGGGGTGGAAGCATTGTGCCTAAAGCAGAGGAAAAATGCTGAATTTTGTCCCTTATTGCTGCAAAGTCTCAGCCATCACTTCTAGTGCCCTCCATCCATGACAGCACCCTATGGGACAGCCCCTGGATCCTGACTGCTTCCAGCTTTGCTTTCCCAAAGATGCTGCCTGACCTCGTGCTGCTGTGACTCCTCCTGGATGAAAGTGGGAAAGGGCAGAAGCAGTTTTCCCACTGGAGCATGAAGGAGCAGGGACTGGAAAGGTGGAGGGTTGGGGTGGGGAAACAGCAATCTCCAGGTCCCTCAGTGGCAAAATCACTTGGTTCTTGGGGCAATCCCAGGAGATCGGGAGATCCAGCTGCTTTGCTCTGTGGGATGGCTCCTGGATCTTGGAAGAGCAAGAGCTTGGAATGGACCTTCTGTCAGGCAAGTGCACCTGCTTCCCTGGCTTTGTTCCACAGCTATCCTGTGCTGGAAATTTACCTGGAAACTGAGAAATAGCACCCAGCCCTTAACCCAGAAGCTAAGGCAGCCTGGCAGTAGGGCTGGGCTGTGGTGACAGGTTCTCATAGGTGGCCAGGGTGTGTAGATTGTAACGTGGTAGCAAGTGAAGTGTACAGTGCTGCCATGTCCCCCTGGGATCATCCTGCTCTGCTCCCCTTTCCAGGCAGCCTGGGGCACTGCATGGACAGAATGAAGCCGCTGCAGCTCCCGCACGGCCGACGGACCCACTGTGTCCAGGCAGCAGGGACAGGAGGGACACGTCCCCCAGTGGGGACATCGCTTCCCTTGCTCCACAGCCGACCTGGGAGGTGCCAGAGGCTTCCCCCTCCCCTCTCTGCAGAGCACAGCACGGGCAGGTCTCTTGGCTCGGCTCTCTCATGCTTTATCACCCAGCTCAAGTGAGCGAGGACAGAATTAAACCCCAGGCAGGTGGAGGGGGAGAGGAATCCTTTGAAGGGGTGCTTTGGCTCAAGAGCAAAGCTGCAGCCGGGCCGTGCCGGTGGCACGAAGGCCGGGGGATTTGGAGAACCTGTCTGGGATGGCTGGCACCTGTTTCCCATCACTTAACACACAGCCGAAGACAATCGCTGGCTCAGCAGCGCAGGGATATACGGCCAACAGGTGACGGGCACCGCCAGCAGAGGCTCCTCCCGGGAATCGCCCCCGGGCACCACGGGGCCCCGGCGCCGGTGTGTGCAACAAGAGGGATAAAGGGATCCTTCCTGAAATCACCAAGCTGCTGCATGTCTCAAAACTCACCGGACCTCTGCTTTGGTTTGATTGTGCCACGTGTGCCACCTTCTCACGCCGTTTCCCTGTGGTTGGTTTAGGTTTTGTCACCCTGTAAAGTCTCACAGATCCTGTCTGGAGTGGGGATGGAAGATTTCCCTGGAGTGATTGCCCAGCAACAAATTTTTTTATTTTTTAATTTAAAAGGAAAAGATTCTTTCATCTGATGTCAACACTAGTCTGTAGCTGCTCTCCAACACTTGTACCATTCCTGAGTTGGGTTTTTTTGGACTATCCTTTTATTTTTTTATTCCTTTGTACAGTCAGTGTTGTTTAACTGATTCTACATGGTTTGGTTTTGTATAAATTAAAGTCTTTTTGTTTGTTTTGAACTACCAATTGAAAAGAGGAGACGTTGTACCCTTTTTTGTGTGGGCTGGGAAGAGGTTAGAAGGTGAAAAAGGTGGTGGTTTTGCCCATGCCTGGGGATTTGTGACTGTTTGTGGTACAGGTGTATATTCCCATTTCCAGGTCTTCCACACAATAGCTTGAATTACATTTTCTGGGGAGCCGTGATTCCTTTCCTGTAGATGTGGAAGATAAATCTGTTCTCGATTCTCACGGGACCGCTGATTTGGGGTAGTGGAGCCCTAAGAAAACACAAACTCATCTCCAACAGGGTTGGTCCTGTACGTGGCTGGAGGAAGCCAGGCTCTGCAGTTTGCCTAGTCCCTGCTCCACAGGGACGGGACAAGTACAGTCAAACCCTAAATCCCTTCTTTGGGTCTGGGTGATCCCGGGGGAGCAGCGAGTGCAGTGGCAGCAGTCACCCAGACTGGAGCAAGCTGGAAGCCATCCTGGGACAAACGGGATTGAAAGGGAGAAGATGCTGCAGGGAGCTCAGAGCACCAGTGGCACACCCGGGTGGCCTTTGGAGGCACCAGGAACCCCGGAGAAGGGGGATTTGATCCTGGGATGGGGGGAGACTTCTTGTCTGATCCTCTTCTCCCACCTCCTCTTGACCTCCCTTTTCCCCTGCCTTCTCACTTCCCTAGGATCAGATTTTCCGCTTCGTACCAGACTGGCCACACTTGTTTTAACAGCTTAAGTAGTAATTGCTGGGGGTGGGAGGGGGTAGGGGGAAATGAGATCGTGTCTGCAGCCTGGAAAACCCTGGAGCTAAGGTGAAAGCCTGGTCAGGGAAGAGTCACACAGCCGGTTTTTTTTTTCCTCTTTTTCTTCAGGGGGTTCTGGAAGTGTCTGTTCCCTCTCCCAGGGCCGAAACAAAGGCTGTGTGTGGTTTCAGGTGGGGTTGGGACAGCCGGAGCCCATTAGGGCGGAGCAGCGGGGGCTGCGGGGCCGCAGCTGTCTGCCTGGGAAGAGCAGGGCAGGAAAACACTGCACAGCCTGAGCGGGCTGGGAAGCCTGGGAGAGCTTCAAGGCTCCCTGCTCCTTGGAGGAAGGAGGAGGAGGGAGCAGGTTGCTCTGCGATGATTCAGGGCTTTGGTCACTGAGTGTGTTTCTCTACATCCACCTTTCTGATGTGATGTTTCTTGGGTTGGTCCCACTGTCCCACGCAGTCTGGGAGGAGGTGGTGACCTTCATGCAGCTGCAAGATGCTTGAAAGTAGGGGTTGCAGCTTCCCATGGGTGTATTGGAGGGGCAGGAGCCCACTGGGTGCAGCAGGTTCTGGGAGCAGGGACAGGTGGCACGGCACCCTTCCATCCAGGATACGGTGCTGAGCCAAATCCTTGTCTTGGAGGGAGAGGATGAACTGTAAAACCCCGATCTATGTCTGGGATCTTTGAAAGTGACCCCAAAAATCACTGTTCTAGGGTGCAGTTGGTGCCTGGATACATGAAGGTGAACAGTTTGGAATTGTTGAGATGGTGGAATTACTGTGGACGTGGTCAGGGTGGGAAGAGTTGCTTTGTCATTCACCTTCAGCTGAAGAGGCTGGGTGGGGGTCCCAAGGTGTGGGTGAGGATCTCCAGTTGTTAGGAGCTGCTTTTCTGGCCATACAGCAGCTGCCATTCCTCCATCCAGCCTTGCACCACTGAGGTGAACGTTCCTCACTTGTCCGTGCAGACACACGCCACCTTCTGGAGCTGCTCCTCTGGGTCTGGAAAGGGGCAGTGGGGCAAGAACCCACCCCGACCCTGGCACTGGCATTGTGCTGTGACTACACGGAGCCCAGCCATAGGTATGGGCAGAAGCTGGGCTTGTTCCCCCTTCCCTCCTGCACCAGCCCCCCTGGAAGGACCATGGGACGCCCCAGAGTGGCCCTATGCCTCTGGGTTGCATCCCTGGGGACCAAGGTGCCACGCATCTGCCACGTTGCTTCCCAGCTGGAGTTTGTGGGTTTGTGGATCGGGGAACTCCAGGCAGCAGGTAGGGCTAGCTGGGTGGGTCTGGGGGTTTTAGGCTGCCAGGGCTTGCAGGGTACAGGCCCTGGCAGCTCCTGGCTGAGCAATCCTGATGCAATTCTCTGTTTGCAAAACATCAGCCTCCCCATGAGTGTCCTAGGGCAGCGTAATCTTCCCTCAGCATCCACAGCTGGATGGGCCCTTGGGTGGCTGCTTGGCTGTGGAACAGGATTCAGAGCACAGCCATGGGACATGCTCCAGCCCTCCATGCCTGTTCATGGCCGGCTGGTGACAGACCTGACTGTACTTTGGGGTTTTGGGCCCCGGGGAGCCCCAGAATCGCCATGGGAAGCCCAGAGCCAGCAGCAGTGCAGCCATGTGCTGGCTTGGGCAGGGAAGTGGCAGGAGCAGTGGCTATCCACAGCACTGTGTCATTGCTCCTGGCTGGAGATCACCGTGCCAGAGCATTGTGGCTGCACCCTGTTCACATCAGTGTGGGGGTGTTGAGGGTCCCTCAAATTACCTGGTCTGGGGCAAAAGGGCTTCCCCAAAGAGCGACAGACTGGGGGAGCACCGAACCATTTCACACAAAAGAAGCTCTGGAGTGTGGGTGGGTTGGATGCCCCCACTCCAATCCCCTCAAAAAAAAAAAAAAAAAAAAAAAATTGAGCCCTTTTTGTCCCATCCCCTACCTGCTCCCCAAGAGGAGAGACTGGAGGGGCTGAGCTGCTCCCCGGGGCAAAACGCCCTCGGGTTTGCTGTTTCACAGGGGCTGCAGACCCCCTCAGGGCTGAGGCTCTCACCAGAGCTGGAAGAGTTAATGCTCCCAAAATGCCATGAAATGTTCCTGCTGCAGGTCAGTCTCCATCGGGGATTAGGGGGATCTGGCCGGGGAGCCGGGGACGGCTCCTGCCAGCTCGGGGCTGGTGTGGGATGTGCTGGTTGAGCCCAAGCACAATGTGCCGGGGTCTGGTGTGGCTCAGGAGACATCCTGGTTGTAAATCATCGGGGAGGGAGGGCTGAGAGCCCCAGGGGGCTGGGGGAGCCCCTCCAGGGGGGCTGGGTGGGCACCCATCCCGCCAGGCGAGACACGGTCCAGTGCCAGCAGCACGGCACTGGTGGGATGCGGGCTGGAAAGCGGGGATGGGTCCGTGCCGGTGTCCCGCTCCCGGCACCTTCGGCTCCGGTGCCGGTGGGTGCCCAGAGATGCGGTGCGGGGTGAGGGACTCCCGGGCCAGCCGGGTCCGCAGCGTGGGCTCCGCGTACCTCCCGCCGGGCGCCCCGTCCGATGGGACCGCAGGCTCCGGCTGTTTTCTCATCCTGCAGGAATTCGGCTCCGTGGGCCGGGCGGGTTTTTGTGTGCCCCCCCCCCTCCCCTTTCACTCTCCCTCTTTGGAGACTTTCTGAATTCTCCCTTTGATCTCCCCCCGTGTTTGCCCAGGGATCGCCGGGCTCGCCGGGGTTAGAGGCTGAGGTCAGCGCCTTTCCCATTCCAAACACCCAGAAACATCAGTGGGAAGGGAGGGGATTCAGATTACAACCTTCCCGTCCTCCCCTTCCACCCCACTCGCCCCGCTGGCCGTGCCGGGGATGGACTGAGCCCCGGGAGACACCCGCCACTGCCGCCGTGTCCCTGGCGCCCCGAGAGCCGAGCGGCGCGATGGATGGAGGCAGCGGGCGGCATCGCCGGTGGTCCGGCGGGCGCCGGGAGTGCTGAAGGACAGAGGTTTGGTCCTCTCCTCCTCCTCTTTGTCCCCCCGCCCGCCCGCCTTCTCCCTCATCCCGTCCGTCCTGAATGTGATTTATCCCGAGCCCTCGTCAGCCAGCCAGGCCGGCGGCGCGGGGTGGCCCGATGGCTCCTCGTGGGAGAGGCGGGCGCGGGGCCCGGGGCCATCGTGCGGGCGGGCGGCAGCGGGTCCCCGTGGGCATCGCGCTGTTCCTGCCCGTGCTGGCGGTGGCGGCGGCCGGGCTGAGCCTGCAGCCGGGAAGGATGCGGCACCTGGGCGTCTGCCCCAACCAGCTGAACCCCAACCTATGGGTGGACGCCCAGAGCACCTGCGAGCGGGAGTGCCAGGCCGACCAGGTGAGCGAGGGGGCTACGGGAGGCGGCGGGCGGTAACAGGGTTTGGGGGCCATCCCCAGGTCCCCAGAGAAGATGCTTTGGGGTGCGGGTCCTGTGCCGGACGGCACAGCCGGTTCAGTTGTTTCCGTGCAACGGGCTCAGCCCTGCTGCAGCTTTTCCCCCTAAGCCCCTCCTGTCTGCTGGGCTCTCCAGTCCCCCACAGGCAGAGAAACTGCTTGTTGCCCTCTCACGTCACCCCCTCTGTCCCATGGTCAGACCACCCTCCTCGTGCACCCTGTCAAAGGGCTGGCTGGGATGAAGGGAATGGGTGTACTGGGACACGGACCCCATCAAGCCGAGGACAGAATCCTCTCCCAACTTTCCCCTGAGGGCTGGAGCCCACCCATGGACCGAGCTGTCCATTCCATAGAGCCTTGGCTTTGAGCTCCACCAGGCTGAGCAGGGGCAACCCCATTCTGGTTAGGGCTGTCTGAACCCAGAGGGGAGACTTTCACAATTCATCTGTATGAGTTCTGCCTCCCCTTGGCCAGCAAAAGCTGAGAAGGGCAAGTTGTTCTCTGCTGTGGTGAAGGGAGCATCATCACTAAGGTGCACCCCAAATCCTGGGGGTGCTGAGGGTGGGCTGGGGCTGGCACAGCTGCGCCGGGGAGGTCTGGCTCTCACCCGGAGCCCAGCGATGCTGAAGGTGCACAGGGCTGCGCGGGGGACACCTGCCCTCCCCAAAGTCCCCCGGGGTGGGAACAGCACCCACAGCCCCAGCCCAGCGGTGGCCTCCAACCCCCCCACCCCCCCGCAATCTCTTCTCCCTCCCCGACCAGGACTGTGAAGACTTTGAGAAATGCTGCACCAACGTGTGTGGGCTGCGGAGCTGCGTGGCCGCGCGCTTTGCCGACGGCAGCGTTCCGGCGCTGGCTCTGGCGCCCGCCGCCTCCTGCGAGAGCTTCGTGTGCGCGCAGCAGGGCTCCGACTGCGACATCTGGGACGGGCAGCCCGTCTGCAAGTGCAAAGACCGCTGCGAGAAAGAGCCCAACTTCACTTGCGCCTCCGACGGCCTCACCTACTACAACAAGTGCTACATGGACGCCGAGGCGTGTCTGCGCGGCACCCGCCTCACCACCGTGCCCTGCAAGCACATCTTCACCTGGCCCGACACCAGCCCCGTGCCGCAGGAGACCACGGCGCGACCCACGCCAGGGGCCGGCCCCGAGGTGCCGGTGCCCCCCGCCCTCTACACCAACCCCTTCCACCAGTCCGTGCGCGCAGGCGGCACCGTCAGCTTCCGCTGCGACGTGAGCGGCCGCCCGCAGCCCGACATCACCTGGGAGAAGCAGAGCGAGCGGGAGGAAAACTTCATCATGCGGCCGGACCAGATGTACGGCAACGTGGTGGTCACCAATATCGGCCAGCTGGTCATCTACAACGCCCGCCACGAGGACGCCGGCATCTACACCTGCACGGCCCGCAACGCCGCCGGGCTGCTCCGCGCCGACTTCCCGCTGTCGGTGGTCAGGAGGGAGCCGGGGGGGACCCCGCGCACCGGCAGCCCCCAGCCCTTCCCCAGCGCCGAGTGCCTGAAGGAGCCGGACCGACGGCGCTGCGAGGCCACGGAGGTGCGCTGGCATTTCGATGCCAAGCAGGGCTCCTGCCTCACCTTCCGCTACGGCGGCTGCGGGGCCAACAGGAACCACTTTGAGACGTACGAGGAGTGCCGAGCCGCCTGCCTGGGCAGCGCCCGCCCCACCTGCCTCCTGCCCATGGTGCAGGGGCCCTGCCAGAACTGGGAGCCGCGCTGGGCCTACAACCATCTGCTGAAGCAGTGCCACTCCTTCGTGTACGGCGGCTGCGAGGGCAACACCAACAACTTTGAGAGCAAGGAGACGTGCGAGGACGTGTGCCCCTTCCCCAAGAGCCTGCAGTGCAAGGCCTGCCGCCTGAAGAGCAAGATGGTGCTGAGCCTCTGCCGCAGCGACTTCGCCATCGTGGGGCGGCTCATGGAGATCGTGGAGGACCAGGACTCCGGCATAGCCCGCTTCGCCCTCGAGGACGTCCTCAAGGATGAGAAGATGGGCCTCAAGTTCTTCAACATCAAGTACCTGGAGGTGACCTTGACCGACATGGACTGGAGCTGCCCCTGCCCCAACATGACGGCGGAGGACGGGCCCCTGATCATCATGGGCGAGGTGCACGACGGAATGGCCACGCTGGACCCCAGCAGCTACGTCCGGGCGGCCAACGACAAACGGGTGAAGAAGATCTACGAGCTGATGGAGAAGAAAACCTGCGACCTCCTGAACCGCTTCCAGGACTAGGGGAGAGCCAGGAGGTGCCGACGGGGGGAGCTGCAGACACATCATGGAGGGGGCAGCCTGAGGGAGCCCCCGCACCAGTGCCTGTGTCTATAGGTCACCGCTGTCACGTAGTTCCCCCCAACCCCATGCTGAGCCCCAGAGCAGCTCCCACCTCCACTGTAATTTATCTGCCGCATGTTCCCCGCATCGTGTGATCCCCCCCAGCCTGTCCAGGAGCAATAGAGAAGTGGGTTGGGTTGCAGAGGGGTGGGAGATCTGCCAGGACCACCCCACTCATAAAATTTTCCCACCTCACCAAAGCCTCTGGGCCTAGTGTAACACCCCTGGTTCTGGATCTGACCGTTTTGTTGGTGCTGGAGGTGGAACTGAGGACATCCCCACCCCCAGTGTTTGTGCTGAAAACATCAAGGAGCTGCTGGGGTGTGGAGGGCAAAGCCACAGAGTTTATTGGAGGGGACAGCAGCACAGTCCTGGGGAGGGGGTGGAAGGAGGACACCATCAGAACAGCATCCTCCAAGGAAACTGAGCAATGATGCCCACGGATGTTGTTTCCTCCCATGGCAGCTGTGCTGGGTCCTGTGGTCCAGGCTCCTCACTGCAAAGGAGGTCCCAAAGGCACCAGGGGAGATGGACCCCCCCCAGCCAAGTCAGCCCCGGCTGCGGTGAGTCTGTCCCATCACTGCTGTCCTCAGCCCCAGTGGCAGCCATGGTGGGACAGTGACACCCCTGCAGGAGGTATCAGTGGGGAGAGCAGTGCCGGGAGGCGCTGGCATTGCTGTCAGGGCAGGTTACAGCTTGCGGAAGATCAGGCTCTTGTTGTTGGCCGGCATGTCCACCTGGACACACAGAGCTGGGGCTCAGGGGTGCACAGTGGCACGGGGAGCACCCCAGTCCCCCAGTCCCATCACCTACCATCCTCTCCAGACACAGCCCGTTGGCCTGGGCCAGCTCCCGCAGCAGCGCCGTGTCCCTCAGCCCCCAGGCAGGATTGCTGCGGGAGGGAGGCGCGGGTCACACCCGGGGATGGGGACACCCCCCAAAGCAGCCCCAGCTCCCCCCGGCTGGGGGGCTGCCCTCAGGCGTGCCTTATCTTGAAAGACCGCGCTGGGAGGGAGCTTCCTGAAGCTCCAGGAGCAGGGGCGGGACAGACAGGACAGGGTGGGCCCCCAAGAGCCTGAGCCCCCCAGCCCCCTCCTACCTCTGCCTCAGGCTGCGGTCAAAGTCCACGTTGCTCTGGGGGCTGATCTGGCCGTCCACGGCGTAGGGCTGGGGGGACACAGCTGGAGCTGCAGGCATGAGCCACCCTGTGTTCCCCCAGCCCCTCCTTCCATGGGCTGCTGTCCCCACCAAGCACGGAAGAGACACGGCCCCCAAGGAGTCCCATCCCCCACTGTGAGTCCTGTCACCCTCTGCAGCCCTCCCAGACTCTGCCTTGGATAAGGTGAGGGAGGACAGGATCTCTCTCATCCAAACTGCCCCTTTCAGGGCTCAGCATGTGCCCCAAAAGACAGAGACCCTCCAAAACCCTGCATTTCCCAGTTCCCTCCTTAAGCCATGACTGGAGCTGCCCTCCCAGGTGTCCCCCCAGTATCCGCTCTGACACGCTGCAGCCCCAGGATGCTCCTGCACTAGGACCCACCCCATAGGTGAAGAGCACACCTCCAGGCTTCAGCAGCACCCCGGCACCCTTGAACAGGCCCTGGGAAAGGAGAGAGGTGGGGACCGGGTCAGGGGGCTGGGGACACCCCCCGGGAGCCCCTCCTCGGCCCTGGCAGGGGGCAGGGGCTGTGAGGGCTGCTCACCTCGGTGCACCGCAGCTCTGCGATGTGCATCATGTTGATGCTGACAAGGAGGTCGAGGGTGCCGGGCTGGGTGCCCCCCCAGGTCTCCCAGCCCTGAGACACGTCCAGCAGGATGGGGGGCAGCAGGTTGGGCACTCCCGTGGCCTCCACGTAGGCAGCGATGCTGTGGGCACCACACCCCACCTCAAGCCCAGCCGGGTCCCCCCGTGCACCCCCAACACCCACTGCAGGCAGGGACAATCCCCTGGATGGACTCTCACCCAATAATTGTTATTCCACGTGCATGTGGGTGCAGCACAGCCTGGGGGCTCTTTGCCCAGCCCTTTGCTTCCAGCTGGCAGAAGGAGAACTGGAAGCACATGGTCAACCAGCAGCATGTGGATGGAGAGGCCCCAGGGCCTAAATTCCCCGATTTTGGAGCACTCACCCGTTGTGGGGCATCCCACTGGCACCACTGCATCAACATCTCCTGATTTTGGTTTTAATTACACCCTTTTTGGCACATTCACCACCCAGGTCTCAGCTCCTGCAGCCTCCCAGCCTGGGGATTATTTTTAACCAGGGTGCTGGATGCTGATGGGTGGGCAGCACAAAATTTCCCCTGGAAAGGCGCTGGTTTCAGCACCTCCCCACCAGGGTTTTTTTTTTTCCTCTACAGTGGAAAGCTGGATTTTGTGAGTTTTCTGGGAAAAATAAAGTCCTGAGCTTGGGAGCATGGGTTGTTTGGGAGTTGGATATTGGGGATTTATTGAAAAAAAATATAGTGAGCATTGACCTGGGGAGCCTGCGCTGGGCAAGAGTTGAATATTGTGGTTTGCCTGGAAAAAATAAAGCGTCAAGCCAGAGAGCCTGGGCTGTCCAAGGGGGTCTTTGCTGGGAAAAAAAGTACACATTAAGCTCATTTGAGAGCAGGATATTGCTGGAAAGAATACAGCACTGAGAGGGGGTGCCTGGGCTGCTGGACAGGCAAGAGATAGCAAAGATAGCAAGAGAGCCGCGGCTATTGGCTTTTTCCTGAAAAAAGAAAAACAAGTCTGGAGCCTGGGCCCACTGTTGAGTGGGTCTTTTCCGGGAAAAAACACACATCCAGTTCATTCAAGAGTTGGATATCGGGGTTTTCCTGGAGAAAAGAAAGCACTAAGCAGGAGGGCCTGGGCTGCAGGAGAGTGGGATACAGGGGTTTTCACAAAATCCCCAAACGAAATAAAATAAAAAAATAAATAAATAAAATTAAAAGGAGATCAGGGAACCGGGCCCGTTGTAGGGGGCTGCAGGCGGTGTCCCCCGGCGTCCCCGTTCCCCCGGCCCCGCTCACCTGCGCAGCGCCCGGGGGTCGCAGTCCGAGGGCTGCCAGCGCGTCTGCGGCAGCGCCCGCGCGAAGTGCGCGGCGTGGAGCCCCGAGCCCGCGCCCACCTCCAGCACCCGCAGCGTGCCCGGCCCCGCGCCCGGCCCCGCGCACTCCCGCAGCACCGCCAGGATCGGGCCCTTGTTGCGCTCCGCGGCCGCCGGGACCTGCATGGCCGGGCCGGGCCGGGCCGGGGAACTACAGCTCCCGGCACCGCCGGGCCCGCCCCGCGCCGCGGGTGGAGCTTCCCACGGCGGGCGGGCAAAAAGAAGACAGAAGGAGGGAAAAAAAAAAAAGCCCAACAAAAAAAAACCAAAACAGATTTGCGCCGCCCGGGAATCGAACCCGGGTCGCAAGAATGGGAATCTTGCATGATACCACTACACCAGCGGCGCAGCTGACAGTGTTTCTGCCCCGCTGCCCCTCGGAGCTGCCCTCGGGCCCTGCGGGGACCCCGGCCCGGGTGCTGCTGCTGCTCCGCCATGCACCGGCACCCCCTGAAAGAAGCAAACTGAGGCTTTGCCCGGACACCCCGGGAAAATGGGGGTGAGGGTGGACCCCACCTACCCTTTCCGCGACAGCTGTCACTGGTGATGGAGGTCTGGAGGGATCCATCTGGAGCTCAAGGATTAGGGCTTCAGCCCTTCCAAGCATGGAAAAGCTCAGGGATGCGCCAACAGCCACTTAGAAACCTCGGGCAGGTCCGGGGAAAACTGAGGCACAGTCCCCAGCACGTGACAGGGCGGATGGCAGCCAGTGGTGACATCCTGGGGGTCAGGATTGTATTTAGGCACAGTAATAAGGTTGGGGGTGACAGCAGTGGATGCGCACCCGCGAAGGGTCCACGCGTGCCTGTTACCGACCAGGGCCAGGCTCCGCTGGGTTTTTATGGGAGGTACCCGCCTGCAGCCCTCCCTCCCCGGCCAGTACCGTGGCAACGTGGCGGAAAGGCAAAGGTCACCCTCGTGGGGTGGCTTTGCAGCCCCTGGAGCCAGGCTGGAGCCTCCCAGAGTCCCCAGTGTGTTTGTCACACGATCTCTCCCCAAAACTCTGAGTGCTGTCGCCAGACCCAGGAGTGGCCGGTGGACGCTGCGGGGTGGCCGGGGACCTGCTCAGGGTCATATCCTGGGTCTGCACCTCCTGCCACGTGGGGACACCTTGGCGGGACCTCCCCGCTCCAAAGGTCACCGTGCTGGTCGGGACACGGCTGCCCACTCCCGCTTCCTCCGCTGGTCATGGGATGTGCAGCCACAGCGCTGTCCCCTTGTAAGGGGGAGCACCTCAGCCCCTGCTTCTGCACCCCCTACTTTGTGCTTTGTGTCCCAGGAATGACCCCTATCTGCCACTGTTGTGCAGTGGCTCCGGTGTCCTATCTCCTGAGTGTCCCCGTGCAGGTCCCCTCCGACTTTCCCGTGACTCCCGTGTCCCCTGCGCGTCTCTGCCATCCTGTGCCCCACATTCCCTCTGTGCGCTCTCCCCTACTTGAGCCCCGCACGTTCCAATGTCCCTTCTGTGCATTCTGCGTGTCCTGCGCGTGCCCTGTGTCTCCCACGTCCCACATGTCCCCTCTGTGTCCCATGCAAACCCTCACATATGCTCCCAGCGTGTGCCCTGCTGGTCTCCAGTGTGTGTCCCTGTATCCTGTGTGTCCCCATTAATCCCCACGTGCACCCCTGACATGTTCTGTGTCTCCAGTGTGTTCCCACGTCTCACACATGCCCCCAGCGTATCCCATGAATGTCCGCTGCGTGTCTCCGCATCCCCCATGTGTGTGACGGGCGTCCCCACGTCGCACGTGTGTCCCTTGTGCGCCCTATGCGTCCCACGCACCCCCCACAAGTACACCTGATGTGTCCCGCGTGTCCCCTGCGTGTCCCACGTCCCACGGGTGCTCTCGACGTGTTCCGTGCGCGTCCCCTATGTGTCCCCACAACGCAGACACGTTCCTTACACAGCACGCATGTGCCGCATATGCCGCATCTGTCCCCGCACACCTCCCACGTGTCGCCCCGACCTGTCCCGGGGGTGTCCCACCCGTCCCCCAGGCGCTGTGCGCTGTCGCCGCGTCCCACGCGCCCCCCGCGCGGTCCCTTTAAAGCGCGGGGGCGTGTCGGTGCCCGCCCGGCCCGGCCCGTTAAAGGCCCCGGCGAGGGGCGCGCTCGGCACTCGGGCGGGGGCGGCGGGGCCGTGGGCCGGGGCCCGCACCATGTACACGCTGACGCGCGGCCCCAGCAAGCTCGCCACGCAGCGCCGCACAGGTACCGGGGGGCGCGGGGCCGGGGGGCGCGGGGGCTCCGTCCGGCCCTCGCTGCCCCCCCTGACGCCCCGCACCCCCCGCAGGTCCCACGCAGCAGGCGGTGGAGAGCAGCAAACTGGGCGAGCTGCGAGGGCGGCCGCAGCCCGGCCCGTGGCCCCCCGCCAGGTGAGCCCCGCGCGCGGTCGTGACCTTGGAAAGTCACTGGGGTGACCTTGTGAAGGGGAGCGGGGACGGCCGGGCCGCCCGGCGGGACGCGGGAGGGGGACCCGGGGTTTCCGCTCGGTGCCGCTCGCCCCGGGGGTCTCAGCCGTGCCTGCGCCCGCACGCGTCCCGCGGACCTCTGTACACGCGTGGCGTGGGCCGCCCCGCGCCGGGGACACGCCGGAGTCGCCGCCCCTCCTCCTTCCCACGGGCCGTCCCCAAAAATCGCGGGGAGTGGGACCGGTGGGGTCACGCCAAGGAGGCGGCGCGGGGGGGTCCCGGTGCGGGCGGAGCCGGGGCCGGGCTTCTCCCGCCCCCCCGCGGACGGCCCCGATTGCACAAACCGGCGGCGGGGCCAGCGCCGGTGCCACCGTGTGCCCGCCCGCCTTGGCCGCGCCGTGCGCCCACGGAGCCCACGCGGAGCTGGCGATCCCCTCTGCCCCGAAAGCCGGGGTGACATTATCTGGGTGAATTCCAGTGTCCAGCAGCAATACCTGGGGCTGTTGGCTGGGTGCTGTGGGTTATTCCAGTGACTGGGAGGTGGTGATGGGACCCTTAAGGAGACCCCTTTCCCGGCTGGAAGGCTGGACTCAACGCACACCCAGACAGGGCACTGGGGCCCCGCTAGTTCTGCACGTCCTCTCCAGCTCCGAGAAATGGATGCGTCCCCCCTCCAACCCCTAGATCCTCTCCTTCCCAGGTTCCCTGAAATTCACTGGGGTAGCTTCTGTCACGCTTGTCCTGGTCCTGCCTGCCCAGTGCTGCTGGCTGTAGGGTCACTGCCCTCCCCAGCCCCTGCCTGCAGATCTGCAGGAGCTGCCTGCTCCCAGTCTCTCTTGCTCTCCAGACCCACTCCTAGGGCCCCTTAGACTTTGTCCCGTGAGGAACGTGGCTGTTGCAGCCATATTCTGCCCTGGAGCTGGGCAGAAAAGCCAGAATACTGGAGTTTTGCATTGAAGATGCTGACAGGTCTCGTCCCAAGTTTTTACTTTTGCTCTGATGGGTGTTGCTGCATCCAGGGCAGGGGTTGGTTGAAGTGCTCCTCACCAGAGGGGATCCCAGCTCTGAGGAAGTGTGACCTGCTCCCACTTCACAGAGTGTTACATCCCAGTCCTGGGGCACCTTGGGGACATGCTGGGCCCAGAGCTATTCCAGTGAACCTGGGTGCTTAATTTGCAGAGGATGGCACATCCCCTGTCCAGTACCTAACTGGATTTCGCTTCTATTTCCTGATATTCCTGCAGTTTTGGTGGCAGATCCTTTTTCTTAGGATCTGCACTTGGTGGAGGTTTAAGGATGGGTAAGAGATGGCAGCTGATGCTTTTTCCCAGGGAGTTCCCCTTGCACCCCTCCTGTGTCCGAATCCCCTGGGCTGGGTCTTGCAGCTGTAGGTGAGACTGCACCCAGACAACCCAGGACACTTGAACTGCCCCAGTTCTTGCTGAGGTGGGCAGAGCTGCCTGTGCCCTCACCCCCTTACTGCTTCCCTCCCTGCACAGCCCAGCGCAGAAACTCGTCTTCAACAGAGTGAATGGCAAGAGGCCACCACTGCTGCTGCAGCAGATCTCAGCCCCTGAAGAATGTTATACCCTGGCCCACGAGGAGAACGTCCGCTTTGTCTATGAAGGTGAGGGCAGAGGGTTCCTGGGGCAGTGCTCAGGAGAGCTGGAGCAGATGGAGTCCCTCCCCAGTACAGATGTGCTGGGGACATCGGTGGCAGGGGTGGAGTCCCCAGCCTGGGGACTCGCCCTCCTTTGCTCCGCTTCCTGCTCCTGTCCTGCAGCCCCTCACACTGGGATCCCAAACCCACCCAGTGCTTGTTCCCCCTCCCCAGCCTGGCAGCAGGTAGAGCAGCAGCTGGACGGGAGCCAGAGCGGGGAGAGCGCCTGCGGCCCCGTGCAGTACGTGGAGAAAACCCCCGACCCCGGACTCAAAGGTATGTGGCCAGTGGTTGTAGCACTTTGGGGGGCATCAGGCTTGGGGTGCAGTGAGTGGCTGTGGGCTCAGCCTGCACCTGAACAGGGCTGTGGTGGAAGGAGGATTTGGATTCAAGTGCTGGATGTGCCAGAGGGGATGCTTGGGTCTATCCTGCTGATGCTGAAGTCACTATGGGGGTGCTGAGGGGAGACAGCTGGGCTCAGGCACTGTGCTGGGGATGTCCACTGTGTCCCTTGGATGTTCCACTGTGTTACTGACTCCTCTGGGATTCAGGCCTTCTCCTGCCACCAAGGGGTTCAGCATCATGCTGAGAGAGAGGGGCTCCCTGTGGGGACCCGCTTCTCCTGGGGTCAGCAATACCAGTTGGGCACGGGGACAACACTTGTCTGGTGGCACCTGGAGTCAGGGCAGTAACAGCAGCCTGTGGGCTCTTGCAGTGGCTGAGAGCTTCCCAAGAATGAGAATGTCCCTGTAAACCCAGTCTGGCCTTTTAGGGACATGGCACAGGGGTGGAGGACACCTGGGGGTGTCATTAGATTGGAAATCAGGGAAAGGTTCTTCCCCAGAGGGTGTTGGGCACTGCCCAGGCTCCCCAGGGAATGGGCACGGCCCTGAGGCTGCCAGAGCTCCAGGAGTGTTTAGGCAGCGTTGCCAGGGATGCCCAGGGGCAGATTGTTGGGGTGTCTGTGCAGGGCCAAGGGGCTGGACTGGATGATCGCTGCGGGGCTCTTCCAGCTCAGGGTCTTCTGTGATTCCAAGGTTATTTTTTGGGGGGCTTTGGAAGGGAGCACCCAGAGCTCTGCTCCTTCTCCAGTTGTTCCCCTCTCTCCCTCTCCTCTTTTTCAGACTTTGTTCCCATCGACCTGGAGGACTGGTGGGCACAGCAATTTCTGGCCAAAATCGAGAACTGCTCATAAAAGAGAAGAAAAGATTTGTGTTTGGTTTCTTAACAAGAGAAACGAAGCTGCGAGCGCCTGGTCACAACCCAGAATCGGTGGCGTTTTTGAACCACGTTTTTAAGATGCCCGAAGTGGAGTGACCCAGCCCAGCGGGACCGGACCACAGCCATGCCCGGCAGAGGAGCAGCGTGCGGCCCCAGCCAGGATTCCTTAAGTGCCAGTTCTCGGACTGCTGCAGCTCCTGCAGCCTCCAGCTCCAGGGACACTGTGGTGCCACGCTGGGGACGGGGAAGAGCCTCCCCCCCTGCAGCCATAGCCACAGGGAGGACAGTGGGGTGCTGTAGCAGGACCGCCAGACAATAAAGCGCTGAAACTGCCCGTGGCGACGCGCTTGTGGGATGGGGAAGAGGGGAAGCAGGGGGTGCAGCATCCTGCCCTGGAGAGGGGATGCTTCCAGCTGTGTCGTGGCTCAGTGGGAACCTGGCTTCTGTGGATTCAGAGAGTTGGAGCTTCTCTTCCTTGCAGCTGCATTGTTGCCCCAATGCTGCCTCATCTCCTGGGGCTCAGCCAGGGGCTGGTGCTGTCTTAGGTGTTTAGGATTGAGGGGGGAAGCATATGGGCATCTGTGGCGGGGCTAAGCACTCTGGCTGTGCTCCAGAGCTGGGCTGCAGCATGTAAGTGGGCAAATCTGCAGGAATCTGCTAGGTCCAGCTGTGCACTGCCATGGAGGCCAAAAGGCATTTTGAGCACCAAGCTCGAGGTCTCCCCCTCACCTGTGGTTGTCTGGGGGAGCTGAGAGAGGGTAGTTGTGGCTGCCTGAGGTAAAAAGGATGGGCACCCCAACTTCTCAAAAAAAAAAACTCCTCAGCTGCTGCGCTTTTCCAAGCGTTTCCAGTTCTGGTTTTGTAGAACACCCCTCTACCCCCATGTCCTTCTCCCCAAGCAGAGAGCAGGAGGCCAGCACAGGCTGAATAGAATCTGATTCCAAAGGAGGCCAGGAAACACCCACTGGAAAAAAAATCATCTTTATTATTCCTATGATGGGAATAACAACCACACTGCAGCCAGTGGGAGGAGAAGCTGCCCAGGAGCTGTGTTGCTTCTCCCTCCTGGGAGGCCAGAGCAGTGCCAGCAGCAGCTGTGCCCTTGGCAGCAGCTGTGCCCCTGGCAGTACCTGCCCACAGAGCACTCCTGGTGCTGCTCCTGGCCCTGGGCTGGCATGCCTGGCACTGTGGCTGTGACTGAAATCAGGAGCAGCACCATGCACAGCCCACAGTGCCTGCCTGGCTGATAGACAGGGTGTTACAGCCCCCTGGGACAAAGAAATGCTGCTCCCATAACATTTCCTTCATTTAGGTCAGAGTGGCCCCAGAGTGATGGAGGGCTGAGGCCAGGGGATGTCATCCTTGCCATGGACTCTCCCACCAGCTCTGCCATGTCCCCACCCAAGCCTTGCAGGGGGCACCAGAGCCAGCAGGACAGGGACTGCTGCTGCTGTGCTCAGGGCACTGCCAGCCTGTGGCAATTTTGTATTTCACCCCCTGAAACCTCCACATTCCCACTGCTCCTCATCCCAGGCAAAGCCTGGGAGGCTCTACTACATCCTGCTGTACTTCCCTTTCCAGAAAATAGTTACTGGGAGTTTCAGCACTTCAGCCACCCTCCCAGCAGAAAGCATCACTCCTTTTTCTTCCCTCCTTGGGAAAGTCACTGGTGCTGGGATTCCCCCCCATGCATGATGCCTTGGCAGTGGCTGGCTCTGCTGCCCACCAGGATGCTCCCAGGGTGCAACCCTCCCTGCCAGCAGCTCCAAAAGGCTCCAAGGTGTCCAGGGAGGCCATTCACCTGCTGGCTGCTAACTAATAAAAACACACGTCTTTTAAGATCCAGGGAAATTCTTAGTAACATGATGCACCATTGTTCTGAACAACAACATTAGGCAAAGGGAAGAAATGGAACAAGAAAGAATGAGTCAGTCACAAGGAAAAAAATAAAAACCCAACCCAAAAATATAACCCAACCCCTGACAATGCAATCACTGGGAGGGAATCAGCCCCCCTTGCCATAAATATTAATTAGTTATGTGCAATTGTGTGTAGTACTATAGTGCAAATAGCTCTGCATTGATCATGGGGCAGCACCCAAGGGGCTGCCCTAGGTGACACAGGGACTAGTTAAGGACAGACAAGAATCAACACAGACTTCCAACAAACAAACCAAAAAGAAACAAAAACAAAAAAAAAAAACCAACAAAACAACCCAGCCACTGGGAAACTCCAAAAAGAAGTTGCCTCCTCTAACTGGGCCCAGGCAGGACTGGGCAAAGCTGGTGCCCAGCAACATCCTGAAGCCAGGCAGGGGCAGGACAGAGCCTTTGCTCCCTGCCTTGCTGCTGGCACAGCCTGGTGAGGGGATGGGGATGAGGAGGGGGATGCAGGACAGATATGGTCCGGTTGGAGCTGTGTGGGGTGTAAGGGGTGAGCTCAGCAGGACATGGGCACAGCGAGGGCATCGCTGGCTTCAAATTGGTCCCGTGGCTGCACTGCACAACGGGGCAGTGCTGCTAGCAGCGTCCTCGGGGACCTTGTGGCACCTCTCAGCCGTCCCAGCAGTGTCCCTGGGCAGCCCTGGCCGCCTCCCCCGCCGTGCCCATCACGTGCTGTTCCTGGGGCCGAGCTCTGGGCACCGCTCCAGCACCATGTCCTACCTCTCACCCAGTGCCAGCTCCTGGCACCACACAGCTCCCCTTGCGTGGCTGGGGCCAGTGCCAGCTCCTGGGGCCAGGATTGGCAAGCAGGCAGGAGCAGACAGTTTTCCCAAGCACTTAAAGGAGACAGAGCCTCCTCTTTCCCATGCCCCCCAGGTGCCAGGCAGGAGCTGAGCCATCCCCCCCTGGTTGGACACAAAGTGCTCCCACAGGCAATCCCAGCACATCCTGCTGACCCCAGGGACGGTTTGGATCTGAGCTATGTGACAGCCTCCTGCTAAACCACGAGCAACCACCTAACAACACATGGACATGCGGGTGAGGACCATGGGGCAGCATCCCGCTGGGTGTGAGCAGGGCAGGGAGGAAAGGAGCAGAGGGGAATCCGCTCCTCCTCTGCCAGCCCAAGTCCAACACCCCTCCCCACCCATCCAAGGCTCCTCCCAGCATTTTGGGCGGATTATTTTTGCTGGATGGATGGATGAAGGCAGGAGAGTGGCAGTGTCACACACGCAGGCCCAGAGCTGCTGACAGCAGCAGGAGCACTGCCATCCTCTCACCCCTCCCCGCTGAAAAGTGTTACATTTATACAGTATTTAAGACACGCCGATATATAAATTACTGTCTCTATATATACTATGTATAGGCTGAGGGCCAGTCCGTGAGGAAGGGCACCGGGGCTCATTTCCCTCTGTCCTCTGTGTAGTGCTGGAAGCGAGTGAAGCTCATGAAGACCTGCTCCAGAGAGATCTGGCTCACTGAGTAGTCTTCCAAGCGATACTTCTCTTTGGCTTTCTCCAGGGCCCCAAAGACCTGCAAGGGAGGGCAGGGACATGAGGGCAGTGTGACTTGGTGTAGGGGGACTCCCAGGACCCCAGGGGGAACCCCAGGCTGTGACAGAGGAACCCCCAGGCTGTGACAGGAAAAGCAGGGAAAGCTTTTCTCTCCAGGGAGAGCCAGGAAAATGACACCTTCCCTGTCAGGAGAGTGGAGGGAAGCCAGGAGTATCTGACACCATTTAAAAATATATGCTGTGGATATGATTGCTTTACACATTTATATGTAATAAATGCATACATATATACTTATATACAAATACATACATACATATATATATATATATGTATGTATGTATTTATATATACACACACATATCTGGGTTTGAATCCCTGCTCAAGGTTTCTGCCAATACATTATATATATAAAATATTTATATAATATAGAAGTAACTACATAGGATACTATACACTATACATAACTATCTGTATCTAGCATATCCATCATTTTTATATTGAGCTACATATAATATATATATTTATAAACTCACTCTCTCTAGTTTTATATACTCCTATACATAGCTTTTATATAATCTGTATCCTATGTACTATTGATATATACACTCTATAGACTATACTACACACTTGATATAAAGAGTATATACTCCAGAGTATATAATCTATATAGAGTATTACCATATACCCTACACAGTATATATATGGTAGATATTGTATATATACAATATACAGTATATTATATACACTACATACAGTGCACATGATATAGATATAGAAATATATATATACCTAGATACTGCATATGAAAACTATCTGTATGCTATGAATATCTCTGTATAGTATGCATGTATTTACATATGGACAATGCACATATAGCCAGTATATAGACAGAGAGATGTACCAGGTGTGCTCTATACATGACTGTATACTGTATGCAGAGGGTTACACACCATATCTGTACTGTGGGTTTTTACCAGTGTCCCTGGGCTGGGACCCCTCAGGCTGGGAAAAGCCACTGCCCACAGCCCTGGTGGGACCACGCGATGCCTACATGGCACTGTCTGAAGCCACTGCCAGGGGGTTCCTGGGGCTGAGGGGCAGGAGCAGGGAGATGCCAGCATGGGGAAGCTGTGCCCACCCGTGCCACACTCCCACAGAGGAACGCAGCAGCGTAGGGAAGATGCACCATGGAAAGCAAAGCACCAAGAACAGGGGAAGGGGCAGGAGAAGGGCTCCCAGTGCCCCCTTACCTGTGCCCAGCTGAGGTTCTTGTTGGTCAAGTGGTAATGCACCATGCCCTGGTGCTCGTGCTTCAGGACACTGCCTGGGGAATGGAGCAGGGAGACACTCTGTATTAGGGAATGTGCTGACATTCACACCCAGCACCCTGCCCCTGCTCCGGGGGCAACCACTCCAGCAGCTCACAGTACCTGGGAAAGTCTTCTCCACAAAGGCCTTGAAGGCCTGCAGCTCGCCCTCCTCCTCACCCCTGGTTTTGGCCAGCAAGGTGTATCCACTGCCAAATTTGCTTTTGAGGTGCTGGGGGCTGCCCAGGCACTTGAACTGCCCGTTCACCATGATGGCCAATCGTGTGCACAGCGCCTCGCACTCCTCCATGCTGCAGGAAGGAGAAGACTCGTTCAGAGAATCCCAGCATGGTTTGGGTTGGAAGGAACCTTAAAGCTCATCTCATTCCACCCCCTGCCACGGGCAGAGACACCTTCCACTAGAACAGGCTGCTCCAAGCCCAGTCCAACATGCCCTTGGACGCTTCCAGGGATGGGGCAGCCACAGCTTCTCTGGGCATGTAAGCACCAGGACACAAGCATAAGCTTCTGGGAAGCAGCTGGAGGTGTATTCCCTTCTCTCTGGACCCTTGGAGGAGGGAGATTTGGGTAAAGCCAGTCACTGGTTGCAGGCAGTGTATGCCCACTTACCAGGCCCCGGAGGTGTGTCCCCATCCCTTGGATCCCACCACTCTCCCTGATCTCTCATGCCAAGCCTTGCCCAGCCAAGCGTCACCTGTGGGAGGTGAAGATGATGGATTTGCCACACTCCCGTGTCCGTGTCACTGCATCCCAGAGCAAGCGCCGGGCCACGGGGTCCATGCCAGTGGAGGGCTCGTCCAGGAAGATCACAGGGGGGCCACCAATGAGGGCAATGCCAGCACTCAGCTTCCGTTTGTTTCCACCACTGCAGAGGAATCACAGAATCATTAAGGTTGGAAACGACCTGCGAGATCAAGTCCAACATTCAGCTGAAAACAGGAGCGAGGAACAGGGACAGAGACCCACAGTGATCACAGGGAGCATCACAAAAGAGGAGGGACGGCAGTTTGTCCACACCTGCTCTCACCTGTAGGTCCTGACCAGCTTGTCGGCGTGGGGCTCCAGGAGCAGCCCCCGCAGCATGTTCTCCACGCAGCTGCCGATGTAGCGCTCGGGGATGCCGCGCAGCCGCGCGTACATGCTCAGCGTCTCGCGGCCCGTCATGTGCTCCAGCAGGGCATCGAACTGCGGGCAGTACCCGATCCGCTGCTGCACCTGCGGCCGACAGGAGACGGCAGTCAGCTCACGGGCAGGTCTCTGAGCACCCACAGGCTTTGCTGCTCCTCTGGGAGGTTTTGCTCAGAGTGATGGGAGCTGAGCCGCAGCTCTGAAACCACAGGTGGAACGAGAGGGAAATGCCCCCCGGAGCAGCTGGGCTGACAGGGATGTGTCTCTGGACAGCAATTGGATGGGCTCACAACACCTCTGCCAAGCTGGTTCCTCACTGTGAGGGACCATTTTGGGGTGCCCAGGCTCTCAGGAAAGCGCTGCAGGGCTGGTACCTCCCCCATGTCCTGGTCACTTCCAGGGACAAGAGCATGAGAGAAGGCAGTTTCAGGGAAGGAAGCAATTTGGGGCATGCTCTCACAGAATGTCCTGCATGTCTGACTTTGCCTGGGATCCCCATTCACTTAAAAGTTGGACTTGAAGGTCCTTGTGGGTCCCTCCCAAATCAGAACATTCTGTGAAATCTGGGACAGTGGTAGAGGAAGGACTAGACTGAAAGCCTAACCCCTGCTCATCTCTTCCAAAGCAAGGAGACCCCTAGCAGAGATCTGGAAAGGTTTGATACACTCATTTTAGAGACCATCCTCCAGTATTTTCCACATTTCCAACTATGGAGGTAAACCCAGTATGAAGGGTTTGCTAGGTAAACCCCTTTGATGAAGGGTTTGCTACCCTCACCAGCTTTGGCCTCCATTTGTATCACATCTGTAATCCTAGTGAAGAGGAGACGGCTCCCACATGGCCACACAATGGAGAGCCGAGACAGCCAAGGACACAGTGTCCCCGGGATATTGTCTCCGCCTCTGGAACTGCAACTATGTCCTCTCTGAGGCACCTGTTAGGCGGCTCAACCCAGCCAAACACAGGACAGTCTGCAACACCACCCTCGCCCCCGCAGCCTTGGGTACCTTCTTGATGTTGGCCAGAATGCTGTGGCCATCCACAAAGGCGTCCCCCGATGTGATGCTCTCGTCACCCGTCAGCATCTTGAAGGTGGTGGTTTTGCCCGCTCCATTGAAGCCAAGGAGACCAAAGCATTCCCCTTTGCTGACGGCCAAGGAGATCCTGTCTACTGCCAGCAGGGACTCCCGGCTGTCATAGACCTGCAGGAGACCCCACACGAGCCGCCTGTCACTGCCCATGGCACGGCAAGGCAGGCGGTGGCTTTGCCAGCCCCGAGAGGACACGGCTCAGTGACAGCACGATACTCAGGTCACCTCACCTTGGTGAGCTCCTTGATGACCAGAGGGCTGCTGAGAGATGACAGCAGTTCTGGTGGTGACTCCAAAACCTTTTTCCTCTCATCTGCCACATCCCTGTCCTCTGGCAGCACAGACACCCTGTTCAGCAGGGCCACCTGAACACAGGGGGAAGACACACTCTGTGTCACTTGGCTGCTGGGGGATGAATGGGTTCCTCCAGTGTCCCCAACCCTGGCAGGATCCATCCCTTCCATCAGCCACTTCTGGGGATGCCTCCCTCCCTTTGCCAATGCATACACTTAATAGGATTTGTTCCTCCAGGCTCCGGGGATGCTTCCTGGGAAGATGGTTTAGGTGATGAGGGCACATCTCCAGCTCACAGGGACTCCTGGGCTGGGCTTGGAGGCCACAGCTCGCTCCCACATGCTTCACTCACCCATTTCCGCCGCCTGCAGATGCCACAGACCAGAGTTCTCAGTCTCCAGAGGAGGTTTGTCTCAATGAGGAAGAGGAGGAAGAGGAAGGAGAAACCTTGGACAGCCAAGGAGGTCAGGTACCGCCCAATCCCAGGGGTCTCCCAGGAAAAGTAGTTCATCTGATAACTGATATCTGAGGAAAGATGAAACAAAATCAACTCCTGGATTAATCCACACTTTGGGGAGAGGTAGATGAACTCCAGAGGAAGCTGCGAGCCCAAAGCTCTGCCAGGCTCATCTCCATCTCACACTGGCTCCCTGCCCACAGCTCCTTCCAATGCTTCCCACGAGAGGACTTGGGCCTGGAGGGAATCTGGCAGAAGATTCCAGTGGAGGCAGACAGAGGACACAAAATCTTGGGATTGGGATTTCTTTACTCATCTATGAAACCTCCCCTAGCCCACATTTTCCCCCAAATCATGAGTAAGGTGATCCAGTTAAGGAACTTTTTCCTATGTATGTCCTTAATACGCTGCCAAGTTTTTGCTCTAAAATGGTACCTGCAGCTACTGCCCAGGCACAGGCCCCAGGATACTGCCCAGTTCCAGCACCCAGCCCACACAACCCCCCAGTGATGCTGTGGGGGTTGGCCAGGTGAGGAAGCAGACACTCACTGAAGGCTTTGCAGATGAAGATGGCTTCAACAGAGGAGGTGCAGAACTGAATGAACTCATAATTCTGGTAGAAGTCACTGATGCACTGGCCCAAGCAGTAATTGGGTAAGACGAGAAAAACTTTATCCAGGGTTTTGGAGAGGTCCACTAATCCCAGCTCTGAAAGAGAACAGGTGGATCAATAGATTAGACACTGCTGGTTTGGGAGAAAAAACCCTGACACTGTCAAGTTTAGAGGGAAACCAAACATATTTTGTCACTTTGAATCGGTGGGAATGGACTGTTGTAGAGTTTTATGACTATTGGGGGAACGAACAGTCCTGGGGTGAGAGAGCCCCCTTAGGGGCTGGACCTTACTGGTGATGGCTGGGCAGGTACAGAGGGCAGTGACCCACCTGGGATGCTCATGATGGTGACAGCGAGGAAGGTGGCGGTGCCAGAGAGGATGTTGAAGATGGTGAGACGGGTGTAGGCTGTGGCTGCCACTGAGAAGAAGAAGCTGAGAAGGTACATGAGGGGGATGATGGCCCAGCCATAAAGGAGGAAGATCAGCATCACATCAACGAGGTGGCTGTCTTGGGTGAAGGCTTGCACGTTGAAGGCTTGGAATATCACCTGGGGCACAGCAATGTGGGGAAAGGCACATTTGGCTTCACCTCAGGCGAAGTCTCCTTGTCCCAGTGGCCCAGGATAATATCAGCATTGCACTGACCCAGACAACCCCTCATGGATGGGTCCTACCAGCAGCCCACGGCTGTCCCCAGGGGAGGCTCTTTCTGCAGACTGGGATGAAGAAGGGCAGATCTGGGGAATTCCTTTCTAAGATCCCACGGATTTTAACATTTTCTAGTCCCAACAGCAAACTGTTCAGCTGCCAGAGGCAATTGCCCCAGCTGATTGGCTGTGGTCCAGCTCCCAGCAGGACCAAGGGACAGCTTTCTTGCTGGTCCCTTCTACAGAGACAATGCCAGTGGCCTTGTCCTTCTCCTTGCAGCCACAGACATCCCAGAGGAGCAGCACTCAGAACTCCCACCGACGGGGAGGGCATTGGGGTGCCAGGGGTGACTCACCAACATCAGAGCACAAGGGATGAGGAAGTTGATGATGTCCCAGAGCAGGGCAGAAAGCCAGAAGTTGATCACGTAAACGCCGCTGACAAACTGGACGTGCTTAGCCTTGATGGCGCGTTCACTGACCAGCAGCAGCGCAAAGGTGCTCGCCAGAGAGGCCATCCCATACAGCAGGTTGATGGCAATGGCAAACCCAGTCTGGCCTCTGTGGGGACAGGGGGACACATTAGGGCAGGGACACCTCAGCAAACCAATGCTGAGGCTACACGGGGACAGCATAGAATCATGGAATAGTCTCAGGGACCCACAGGGATCATCCAGTCCAAGTCCTGCACAGACACCCCAACAATCCCACCCTGTGCATTGAAAGCATTGTTCAAATGCTCCTGGAGCTTTGGCAGCCTTGAGACAATGACCATTCCCTGGGGAACACGGGCAGTGCCCAACACCCTCTGAGGGAAGAACCTTTCCTTGATTTCCAGCCTAACCCTCCCCAACACAGCTTCAGCCATTCCTTTGGGTCCTATCTCTGGTCACAGAGAGCAGAGATCAGCACCTGCTCCTCTACTGCCCCTCTTGAGGAAGCTGTGGCCAGCACACCCACACTGGGCTTTGTAAAGAGGCTACACTCCACCAACATGCTGAAGAAATATTCAAGGGAGACAATCATCCCCCAGGCACAGCCCACCCTGCATACCACAAACCTCCACCCTGCCTTGGTGAGGTCCCAGACATGGCCCCTCTGGTCTAGGTGAGGTTCAGAGGCCCTGAATATGGAGTTCTGTGAAGAGCATGGCCACATGGCTTCCCCTACTATGAGCACCCAGGAAAAACTAACCCCAGCCAGTATCTTGAGGGGAACAACCAAACTCTGAGATGTGCATGGGGTGACATGGCTGCCAGGCTCAGCAGGGGAGTCATCTCCACAGCTTTGCTCCCCTGACCTCCTGAGTGCAATCGCAGCTACGTCTGGGTCTGAGAAGCTCCAGCCTGGCTTCTCCCCTGACCCCCAGTATAACCAAGCCAACCTGCACCCACGGGAGCCCTGAGCCCTAGCAGGAAAGCGAGCCCCGTGCCATCACCACACGCACTCCATGAGCTGGTCCTTGGCTTTCTCGGTGATGTTGCGGGGCTGGGGGTAGTTGGTGACGGTGATGGAGGCGTTGGGGCCTGCCAGCACCCTGAGGACAGCGTTGTCAGCCAGCATGAGGGCGGTGGCCGGGGAGTGGTAGGCTTGGTTGTTGAAGAGCGCCGTGACCAGCGTGCGGTTCCCCGTGCCCTCGAAGGAGGCGGCTGCAATGTAGTGCTCATTGAAGGCTCCTCCTTCCTCGGAGGCCCGGGAGATCAGGTACTCCTCCAGCCCACCTGCCAAACACCACTGCTGTTACGGGTGGGCTCCATGACACCAGAGCTAACTGAGGCCAACTGGAAAAGACCCCAAGCAGACTCAGCCCTGGCGGCCCACCCTAGTCCTGATCACAGAAACACAGATCCACAGAATCTCCCGAGTTGGAAAGGACCCACAAGAATCAGTGAGTCCAACTCCCGGCCCTGCACAGGATACCCCAACAATCCCACCCTGTGCCTGTGAGCATTGTCCAAAGCTCCTTGAGCTCTGGGAGAATTGAGGCTGTGACCATCCCCTGGGGAGCCTGTTCCAGTGGTGACAAACATGGAATTATGAGAAGACAGCTCTGCTCAGGTGAGGAGAGGTCCAGCCAATGATACAATGCTCCCACACAGGAAAAAGCATCAGATACGCTGCAGCTGGGACATAAACCACCCACACCAGTGGCCCCTGGACACCCTGCTGGGCACCACCTGCTCCAGGGGTGTTCCCTGAGCCCTCACCCAGCACCTCCAGTGGCGACTGCCGCTGGGCATCCAGCAGCTCTGCGTACTGCTCCGCCAGCCTCTGCGGCAGCCCCATGCTGCCCGACACTGAGAAAGGCACGATGGTTTGGCCATAGGGATTCAGCGTCAGCCGCAGCAGGGACGAGTCCCGTGGGCCTGGGAAGGTCTTGGCCACGATGAGGGCAAAGGCAGTGAAGATAAGAGGCACGAGGAACTGTGCTGCCACCATCTTCCAGTTGCGCCAGCTGTACATGGCCCGCTTCATGAACATGGCATAGAACTGCTGGCAGCACAGGTAGAACTGCGAGGGGAGAGGCGGGGTCATAGTGAGCCCTGACAGCTGTGGACACATCATCCCGTGCAGCTGATGTGGAAGATAACCCCAAACCACCCCCACCCAGTATGCACCTGCCAGCCTGCAAGAGAGCCTGCTCTCCAGCTAAGCCTATAAAGGGATTAGTAGGGCAGCTGCCCAGCTCCAGCACATCCAATTCCATGGCTTCTGAATAATCACTTTGAGATCCCAGGTGGTAACAGCAGCTTTATCCATGACCTTTACCTCCCTCCACCTCCCAGCAGCTGAGGGTCCCAAGCAGAATTACTGCAGGGCAGCTGTCGGCTAGAGCGAACGGGTGAGACACCTGCGAGTGCCCAGCCCCGCCTCTGCAAACACCTTCTGTGCTTTTCAAACCCAGCAACATCCTTCTCCCCCTCTGCCCTTGAGAAGACAAGCGATATTGATCACAGGCGCTGAGGCAGCAGAGCATGAAGGGCTGCCAGGGAACTGGAACACGAGCTTAGTGAGGAAAGGAAGATGGATTTTCTCATCTTCCTTCTGGAAAACCCCAATGATGGAACAACAGCAGGTGGAAAACCACATCAGATCACCTTGAAGAGCAACTTAGACCCCAAGATTAACATGAAGATGGTGAAAGTGACCAATCCCAAAAATCCTTTGTCCTAATGATGCAGATTCCAACTTGATCTTTCAATTTGATGTTCCAAACCACATGCAACAAGAGTAACCGAAGGGGAGGCTCCACTTGGTAAACCTACTTCAAACCCTCCCCCAACATGTCCCCTCCCTGTTCCTGCTGCACTGACCCCCCCAGCACTGACCCCGGTGTTGAGCTTGATGCTGGAGCAGTCCTCGGTGATGAGCGCCCCGCTGTCATCCGTCATGTCCGTCATGCCACTCAGGCTGCTGGAGTCATCCATGGCCCAGTCATTGGAGCGTCTCTCATGCTGGTACTGCAGAGCAGGCAGCTGGATGGCCTGGATATCCATGCTGGAGTCCACGAGCTTCCCAACCCTGTGCCAGGAGGGAAAGCAGGTGATGAAACAAAGATCCAGGAAGGATACAGCTGTTCTGAGCTGGGGAACCCAAAGCCAACAAGTGCCCCAGAGGGCTGGGCTGGACATCACCAAAGCACACGGGCACTGGTTACCCCTCCACCTACCTGAGGAACACCTCCTCCATGGTGGTGACCGAGGCGCCGTAGCTGGCGATGCCCAGCTCCTCCCGCCTCTGCTCCAGCTCTGTGAACAGGGCCTCAAACCTGAGCAGAGAAGGGACATATCAGACACCCACATTCATGGGAGGGGGCACTCGGCAGTAAAGACCCTCTGGGCATCACTCCTGCAGCTGGCTGGAGTGCCACCCTCAGCACTGCAGGAGGAACTGAACCCCATTCTCCATGACCAGCGCTGATGCAGGGAGCAGCTCCCCTTTCCAGCAAGCCTGTGAGACAGTGTGAAGACAAGGGGACCCTCCAGGGAGGGGCAGCAGAGCACAAGGCCATTACCTGTGTGTGCTCTCTTTGGGCAGGATGAAGGACAGCTCTGCCCCAGCATTGCTCTCCATGGTGGCGTTGGGCACGTACTGGCAGATGAGGCGGGAGATCTCCCCCAGGTTGCAGTAGGGCTCCTTCACCATGACCATGTGATATCCTGCCCCTGGGGGGGAACCATGAGAGAAGGGAGAGGAGGGTCAATCCCAGCCCAGCCCGGCCTGGGGAAGGGGCTGGAACAGAGAGGGATGCACAGGCACCGCTTTGCACCAGACACAGACACAATACAAGAGCAAATGTGGGGATGGGCCTCAGGAGAGGCCAAACAGCAGGATAGGGAGCAACCAGCCATCAGGCAAGGAGCAGTGGATTCCCTCCCTGCTCTCTATCCCCCTCCTGCTCCTCTCTGGCCACAAGAAGCCACGGAGCACAGCCTGCTGCTGCTCCCGTACCGTATTTGCGCTTGAGGAAGAGCGAGGAACCGCAGCACTGCAGCTCGCCCTTGGCCATGATGGCTATGCGGTCCCCCAGCAGGTCTGCCTCATCCATGAAGTGAGTGGTCAGCAGGATGGTTCTGTTGCTCCTCTGCTGCTGCAGGAGATCCCACGTGGCTCTGCGAGAGGCTGGGTCCATCCCTGATGTCGGCTCATCCAGCATCACCACCTACACAGAGGAGATGGGTGAAGGTCAGAAAGGGCTGGGAGAGGCTCAGCAGCACAGGAGGGGACAACCTCAGGGCCCAGGAGGAGCCTTGGCCTCACAGCAATGATCCTGGGGAGCAGCTACCAGACAGTAGAGCCTCAGGGCACGGCCCTCAGAGTGGGGATGCTCCTGCCCGTTCTCTGCTGTCCTTGCTTCTCCCACTGGCTCACCATAGAGGAGGAACAGCCTCAGAGCCACCCCAAGGACCTGCACTGGTCCCAGGTGCGAGGTGAGCCCACCGAAGCGACCTGCCTTGGAGTCCCCGATGAGGGCGATGCCGATGGACAGCTTGCGCTTCATGCCCCCGGAGAGAGCCTTGGTCAGGGAGCGGCGCTTGTCCTCCAGGTTGAGGATCCTCAGGATGTGGTTGATCTCCTCAGGACACTTGGAGAGTGGGTATCCCTTCAGCTGCCAGACAGGGGAAGGGAGGGATGAGTACACCTGTAGGGCTGCCAAACCCCACCACACTCCCTCCTCCACACACAGACAGGAAAGCGGGGAAGCAGAGATGGACTCCTGCCCACCCCTGTAGGAGCTGGCACAGCTGGAGGGTGGTTCCATGGAGTTGTGCTCTGTGAGACCCTCCACTCCTCCACCAGCCTGCAGATGAGGTGGGAAGAGGATGCAAGGACTGTTCTGCTTATCACGGAATCACGGAATGATTTGGGTTGGAAGGCTCCTGTAAGATCATCTAGGCCAACTGCCCTGCCATGGGCAGGGACATCTTCCACTATCCCAGGCTGCTCCAAGCCCCATCGATTGGCCTTGGGCACTTCCAGGGATCCAGGGACAGCCACAGCTTCTCTGGGCAACCTGTGCCAGGGCCTCCCCACCCTCACAGGGAACAATTTCTTGTGTATATCTCATTTAACCCTGGCCTCTCTCAGTGTGAAACATTCCCTGTTGTCTTGTCATTCCAGGCACTTGTCAAAAATCACTCTCTTGGAACCCTTGTAGTCACTGCAAGAGACTCCAAGGTCACCCTGGAGTCTTCTCTTCTTCAAGTGAACACTACCAGTCTCCCAGCCTGGCTCCACAGCAGAGATGTTCCATCTTCTGACCATTTTTGCACCCACTTGATAGTTCTCACCACACTTCCCCACCTCCAGAAGCCTCCCCCAGGGCTGCCCCCCTGCTCAGTGCCAGGCTCACCCCTGCATAGAAGTGGAGGTGCTCTTCCACTGTCATGTTGTCGAAGAGGACATCGTGCTGGGGGCACAGCCCCAGGCTGCGGCGGATCAGGACCATGTCCTGGGAGATCTCGTAGCCATTGATGTAGGCCTGCCCGCCCGTTGGGGAGTGCAGACCTGTGGGGAGCAACACAGCAGCTCAGGGTGACCCCAATGGCAAAGAGCCAGGGGAAATGTGGAGGGTCCTGATGAGCATCCCCCAGGAAGGTCCTGTGAGCCCCGAGTTGCCAGGAGCTGCTCAGAGTAATAGAGAACAGAAAAGGACCATCGAAGGGCACTGTGTCCATCGTGCCAAAATAGGTATCCTGGAGCCCAGCAGCTCAAGAATGACAAACACCAGTTCCACCTTATCTGCCTTATCATGGGCAAGCCTACAGAGAGCAATCCTACACCAGGTCCTGTCTCTTCTCACGGCTCTCCAGCACTCACTGGCTAATCCCACTCTTGTGGAGGGCTGAGCAGAGACCCCTCCATGCTCCTTCCATCTCCCTCTCACTACCCTGGCACTCCTGCCCAATAGCTCAGCAAAATGAAGGTGCTCCAAGGAAGATTAAAAACCCCTCCCCACCTTCAGAGACAGGGTCTAGCTCTCCTTTGAGGGTGAAGCAATCAGTTCCCACAGCAGAATGCTCCTACCTGTGAGCATGGACAGAGTGGTGGTCTTCCCAGCACCATTGTGTCCCAATAGGACGGTAATCTGCCCTTCGTACATGTTCACTGTCAGGTCCTTCACTGCCTCTTTTGTCTTGTTTCCCACTTTGAAGACCTGTAGAGATCATGTCTGTGAGATGGTGCTACACTTCAGGCAAGTGTCTCAGCTCCACCCAGCAGGCAAAGCCTGGCATGCTCATGGGGTGTTAGCAGGAGACAACAGGTCTAATTCAGGTTAAATTCAGATGTCAACAAGTTAAATACAGATGTCACTGCATCTCTAAGTACCCAGCACTTCATCCCACCACAAAATGCAGCTCTGGGGAAGAGCCATACCCCGCCCTAGGGCAGCAAAAGGATATAGAAGCTGCCTGCAGGCAACAGATTTTACAAAACCAACATTATGGTTTGTTTGTGCCCTGCTGGGCAGTCAATACCTTGGATAGGTGCTTTATTTTGATGCCCGACACGAGGTCAGCTGGCTCCTCCTCAATGTACTGACTCTTCAGGGCTTTCTCGGGGTCCTCCTCCTCCTCTTTCTCTTTCCCCACAACAGTCCTGGGCTGCCCGCACCAGTAGGAGGGCTGACAGAGGAAGGGAGAGACAGAAATCAGGCACAGACAGAGCCCATCTCTTCTTCCCAGCCTCAGCCACCCTCCTCCTCTCAACAATCTCCCAGGGATCTCCCAGACCGCTCTCCTTGGCCTGGGAATTACCAACCAGAACATCTTCAGCAGGCAGGACTGACATGATGGAACACCTCCTCCTGCCCTCCTGCCTTCCCCCATCTCTCCCTTACAGAAGGACTGCCTGCAGCTTTTCCCCATCTTCATCTCCATGGAAAAAATTCCATTGAGAAGTAAAATCACCCAGGCAGAATCATCCTGCCAATGACAGCCCTCCTCCAAAACCCCTGAGAAACACTAAATTACAGCTTGGGGTCCACCTGCTGCAGTTACAGCCACTTTTTTTTTGACCTGGCTCTCTAGGAATTAAACTAAGCGTTTGGGACCTTAAATCCCGGTGGGAATAACAATTGAGTAACTCCTGGATGCAAGATTAGCTTTTGTCAATGGCTGCATCTCTGTTTCCCTGGTCTGACTGCAAGGAGGAGTGAAACCACTCTGGGATGGGGAATTTGGAAGGGAGAAGTAAAAACCTCTCTATCAAATAACAAAGGATCCATCTCCAGTATCCAAATCGAACATATCCTCTGTGGAGCCATGGAGCCACAGTGCCCACTGCAGCTGCAGCTGCTGAGGGTGACGCCAAGTGTTTGGCTTGGCAGAGTAAGGGCAGCTCAGCTGAAGGGGTGACAGTTGTCACCCAGCCCCTGGCATGTGGCGGCTGGCAGTGGGACACAGGTCACCCATGCCCGCCTGCATGGCAGCGCTCAGGGGTGTCAAATAGCTGGATCTGGTTGCTCCCACCTGGGGCTTCTCTCCAGTGCCTCTGCTTGGACCTGGAGACATTTAAGAGCACTCTGCATGCCAGGAAGTGCTGGGAGAGAGATTTAAAGCCAAGACGACCTTCATCCACTGTAAAAATCTACATCTGCATCAGCCTTTGGGGAGGACATGCTGCAGACCCGCGGCTTTGGAGGCCAGGTGGTGCCACCCTGGCCCATCAGATTGGCCTGCTGCATGGCACAGAAGCAGTGACTGCCCCAAGTGACAGCCCTCAAGCCCAGGGAGGGCTATAAGCAGTGCTCACCGTGAGGAAGAAGTACCAGGGCTGTGGCACACCGTACTCCCCGGGGAACACGGCCTCCACGTACCAGGCCACCACACCATAGAGCACCGAGTCCAGGAGCAGCATCCCCAGCACCTGGGCCAAGGTGAAGTTGTCATCCACGCTGACGGGCTTCATGAGGTCCCTCCACTGGATGCCAGTCCCTGCAAGGCACACAGGACACTGCTACCTCTGCATCTCCAGGACCATCTTCTCCAGGACTGGCAGAGAGCAGCCCCTCTGCCAGCTCACTGCTCCGTAACCAGGAACACTTGCACAGCTCTATGATCCTCTGGGATCTGGAGGGAAAGGAGGCACTGACACCTGGAAGCTCCCCACCCCACCATGCTCCTTCCATGCCATTCTCTGCCACTGCCTGGGAAGAAACAATCCTTTCTCCAGCATTACCCCTCTATCACTACAAGCCACCAAGCTACTGCCACACTTAGTAAATGCATGGCTCTACTGGAACCAACAGAAGACTCTTTTAAATTGAAGAAATTAAAGATATCTATTGTGAAGGAGGAAATGGAATGGTTCCCATCCATTAGAACAGAATTCCTTTAGTAATTAAAGTGAGGATGGCATTTTGCACAGCCCAGGGGCACAGGCACAAATTTGGAGAGCCCTGATATGCGAGCAATCAGTTCTACTAAGAAGGAAAGTGCTTCTTCTCCCCAATGTCCTTCCACCAAGCCAGTCCCACCCCACCACAAAATCAGGCTGGCAGGAAGGGGATGCTCCTCTCCCCAGGAACAGAGGGCCCTGCTCACCTTTCCCTTCAAACATGCCGATGAGCTGCGCCCCCATGGCCATGGCCACGTTGGAGATGAGGCAGGATGCCAGCTTCTGGCTGTGGGACATCAGGTCGTAGCGGGGCGAGATGAAGAAGTAGGGGATGTAGGAGAAGAAGTAGAGGAAGCCACCAGCAGCAGCTGCGACATTTGCTGCCAGCACGGGGAAAAGCAGGAGGGAAAAGGTCAGGGCGATGGCACCCAGCACACCTCACCAGCTTCCCATCCAGGGACATCCCAGATTTGTGCACAAAGCATGGTTACGTGGGGGCAGGACAAGGCCACGCCCACATCCCACAGCAAGGCAGGAGCTTGACCCCAGTCCCATGGGGGGCAGCTGCAGAAGCCCCCTGCCCATCCCAGACCAGAGTCTGGGGCCAAGTCAGCCAGATGAGACCCTAAGACAGGAGCTGGTCATAGCACTAGGGAATGGTCTGGGCTGGAACAGACATTAAAGACCACCTTATCCCACCTCCTGCCATGGGAAGGACACCTTCCACTAGACCAGGTTGCTCCAAATCCCATCCAGCCCGGTCTTGAACACTGCCAGGGATGAGGCAGCTACAGCTTCTCTGGGCACCCTGTGCCAGGGCCTCCCCACCCTCCCAGGGAACAATTCCTTCCAAATATCCCCTCCATCCCTGCCCTCTGGCAGTGGGAAGCCATTCTCTGTGTCCTGTCCCTCCATCCCTTGTCCCCAGTCCCTCTCCAGCTCTCCTGGAGCCCCGTTAGGCCCTGGAAGGGGCTCTGAGGTGTTCCTGGAGCCTTCTCTTCTCCAGGTGAGCACCCCCAGCTCTCCCAGCCTGGCTGCAGAGCAGAGGGGCTCCAGCCCTTGGACCTGCTCTGGTTTGGGAAGCAACAGTACCCACACCCACTTCCACATACTGTGCAGCTAAAAATGGGAAGAAATGCCCCCTCCACAAGTTGAAGTGGTCAGTAACAAAAGGAGGCAGCGTGGGGAAACTCACCTCGTGAGAAGAAAGTGCTCACCATGAAGTTGAAGGAGATGGAGGAGATGGAGAAGATGGCGAGGAAAGTGAACACCAGGGTGGGGTCACTGTTGGTGAGCACTGCTCCCTGCTCACTCACCTGCCGAGAAAATCTTGTGAAGCTCAGAGCTGCTGGAGCCAGCCATGGCTTTAGCAGTACAGACCTGATGCTCTCCAAGTGTAGGAGACAAACTGAGTGGGTAAGAACACCCAGAAACTCTCAGATCACTCCAGAGAGAGGAAATACAGATTGCCATCATGTGATGCAGGGTCTAAGGGACAGGGGACACCCTGGCCAGCACCCAGACAGCCCTCTCCTGCTTCCCCTGTTGTGGGCACATGCAGAGAGGAGAGCTCGACGCCCTCCAGAAGCTGTGGGAGCAGAGTGGTCCTGCTTTGTACGCAGTGTCCCTGGGGCTCCAATCCCCACCTCCCTCCTGCCATGAATGCAACTGTGGGGTAGCACTGCCCATCTCAGTCCGGGAAACCTAAACTCTAGTCTTTGGAGGAGCCCTGGGACACCAGGACAGTCTTATGGCAGAGTGGCCCTGTCACCCCGTGCCTTGCCAGCAAAGAGCTCGTGCCCTGGGGACAGAGGCTCACCTTGACACAGAAGAGCACAGTGACGAAGAACACGGACACCAGGAGGAAGAGGAAGAACATGAGGAACCAGGCACTCCAGTGCAACCAGTTGCTGAGGCCCATCATGTGCATGTACTCCTGTGGGAGGTCACGGTGTCACCCAAGGCTGCACCCACACTCCCTGGGCATGGCTGGGGCAAGGCGGAGGTGGCTTTGCCCCGTGGCACAAGCAAAGAGGTGGCAGCCCCAGATACCACCAGAGTGGTCCTGCACAGCCACCTGCATGGCATGGTGTCCCCTACCTCCCCAAACAAGAGCTGCCACCACTGCAGGAGTCCCCAGAGAGCTGAGCTGAGCCCAAACCCAGAGCAGGGTGCCAGTGGTGCCACCGGGGCCACCCAGCAGAGGGCAAGACACCCAACACCTGGGGGAAGCCAAGCCCTGCTGCTGCAACCACATGGCTGAGCTCCAGCCGCCCCCACACCACACACACAACGGGTCTCTACACACAAAAGGCAAAAATCTTCCTCCCAACAGGCTGAACTCTTGAATGCACGAACTCTGAACCCACACACGCTGCCCTCTCTCCCAGCCCAGGAGAAACACCATCCCTGTGGTCCAGCATGCCAGGCTGCACAGCAAGGAGAGCCCAGGCTCCTCATGGCAGCAGGATTAGCAACATTCTTCCCTAGGACTCATTAATCTGCTGCCATCCCCACCTCCTGCTCACTGGCTCTACACCCAGCAGGGATTTTGTTCCTAATCTAAAGGAATCATCCATTGGGAAAGGCTGCAGAGGGAGGGGAGCCCATCCCAGCACTCACCTTCAGCTTCTTCTCCTTCTCGTGCACGACGGCACGGACGATGTTGAGCGAGGTGTAGGTGAAGCTGAGCATGAGCAGCAGCGGCAGCTGGTTCTGGATGGCCAGGAGGAAGAGGTCGTTGACGTAGGCCGGGAAGGGGAAGCGCTGCACCACCACAGTGATGTTGTCCAGCAGGCTGGCAGAGCTGGCACTGGCGTGGTACTGCATGATGGCCCTGTCCACAGCGTGCTGCACCGCCAGGAATCCCTCCCGGAGATAACCTGCCCGGCAAGAACCACACCAGGAACAGAGATGGGTCTGCGGTCTGCAGGGACCAAACCCCAGAGTGCAGAGGAAAAGCAATATAAGCATTACTGTGACACAGGGGCCTGGGGGAGGACTGATACCACAGCAAATTCACGGAATCGCTGGTTTGGTTTGGAAGGGACCTTGAATCGTATCTCGTTCCACATCGTGCTATGGGCCTTCCACCAGACCAAACCAGCATCTCGAATAACTATCATTTAAAAGGAGCTGCCAGGAAAACTCTGTTCATGGTCACTGTACTGCAGCACAGCTGTGACTTTGTAATGGGGAGATTCTCTCTCACCATCCACCACCACAAGTCACTGGGTTTGTGTTTCATCCCTTTGTCTTTGTAAACCAAAAGAGTAAACAATACTACGCAGGTTGCAGTGAGAAGAAGTATATTCTGTGACTCACATACGTGGCTTAAATTTTTGTGCATCAGAAAACATTGAAAATATTTTAATATCCCAACAGCATCTCCCAAGTCGGAAGGGACCCACAAGGATCACGAGTCCAGCTCCTGTCCCTGCACAGACACCCCAACAATCCCACCCTGGGCATCCCTGGCAGCGCTGCCCAAACACTCCTGGAGCCCTGGCAGCCTCGGGGCTGTGCCCATTCCCTGGGGAGCCTGGGCAGTGCCCCATCACCCCCCCAGGGGGAGAACCTTTTCCAAATATCCAATCTAAACCTCTCTTGACACAGCTTTAGATAACAAAATAAATTTAAAATAGTTTATTTTTAAGTGGAATTGCTGCCAAGTGTTACCTGAATAGGAACTTAAATCCTCTTACAAAACCCCAAATGAACACTTTGAAAGTCTGTCGGCTAAAATGACCCACAGAGAGAGAAGATAAAAGTGGAATTATGAGATTGGGAACTTTGTTTGATATTAACTCATGTACTGAGCAAACACTCTGGGACTCTGCTTTATTTACACACCGTGAGCAAAACCTGTTTGCCCACTTCCTCAGCTTCACTCTCCCTGAACACTGCAATCGAACACAGAGGGAGAAATCCCACTGAGGGAAATATTCCCTTTGCCACCACAGGAGAAGTTCCCAAAAATCCAGTCCTAAGCCAGCATCAGCTCCAATAATGCCCCTGCTGGCTCCTGCTCTGCCAGTGGTTTGGCTGTCCTTAAACACCTCAAACCACAGAACTGCTCTATTTACTTTTCAAGTACTTAAGCAGTACAATAAACACTGGGCACTTTGGATCGTGAAATAAAATTTCCATTAAAAATCGAAATGGGAAAAATATTAAATTTTAAAATTATTCACGCACATTAAAATTTATTCTTATCCAACCCTGCCCAGCACAGGTGCCCAGAGGCCAAGCAGTGCCCATGAAATCACAGGATAAAATTTAAATAAAGGATAGCTATAATGAATACAACAAAATTGTAAATATAGCCCAATTGTATCTAAGTAATAAATAATAATTCAACAAAATAAAGACATATTAATTAATATATAAATAAATATTAAGGAGCTCGACAGTTAATAATTAATTAATATTTAAATATTAATTTAAAATTGCATCATTATTTGGTGAATTGTTTATATATGCGTAAAACGGAATATAAACATCTATATAAACACATGACTATTTAACTACGTATTCATAAAGATTTACATGTAAATTGAAAAATTTTAATATCTATATAAATATTTAATCATCTGCTTGTATATATATATATAAAATAAACATATGCTTTATAAAAGTTGCTCCTGAGAGTTGTAGAAAGCAACGGAGGAAAAATCCTCAGGCCTCCAGTGGGTTTTGGAGACATGGCACTCCCAGAGGAGGCTGTTCAATGAGACAGCTCAAAAACCCCACTGTCACATGGGTGGGGTGTGGGTTACCCTGAACAAATGTGAATACGAACAAATATTTAAAATATGAACAAATATTTAACTGTTCACCTCAGAGAGATATAAATTTAAGGCTGGCATAAATATAAACCAATACTTCATTACAATTAACTGAATTTAATAATTTCCTTTAAATGAACCTATTTCTTTAAAAGCTCAGAGCCTGTCAGGTGCTGTAGAAAGGTCCTCGGGGTGCTCACCTGGTGTGCCCCCATCAGCAAACTTGGCCTCGCGGGGCCCGGGCAGCTGGAAGAGCGGGAACAGGTAACTGGTGTGCCAGTCCCGGTCCAGGTTGGGGTTCAGCCCCGTCTGCTCACTCCGCGGGGCGTTCCTCGGGCTGTACTTGAAGCGCAGCTCATACTCCACCTGCAAGGAGCACGCCCAGGGTCGGGGGTGGCTGGGACAGACGGCGGGGACACCCGGGTGACACCTGGCTGGGGGAATCTGTCCCCGCCTTCCCCTCGCTCACCTGGAGGGGCAGCGGGGCCGAGCTGTGCGGGAAGCGGTGCTGGAACACGACGGCGGCCAGCACGCTGCCCGAGCGGTTGTCCAGCCTGACGTACTCTTCAAAGTCTCGCTCCGAGGGGAAGCCCTGGGCTGCGGAGGGAAACAGGGAGATGCAGGGATGGGGCACAGCAAACGCACCCCGCACTGTGCTCAGCTATCACCGGGAGCGCTGCTGGCTTCAGAACAGCAGGGATGTGCCGTGCCTGCTGTCAGACACGGGGGAATTACACGGGATGCTGCCGTGTATCCTGGTCATGCAGACATTCTTCCTCCTTGAGAGCAGGAGTCAGCTTTCCCACAGAAAATCCCAACAGTTTGGAACACTAAGTGCTAAAATTTTCTGTGCCAAAAGATTTCCAAAAATACCCTTTCACAGGGAAGTGCTGCCCCCTTCTTTAACTGTTTTAGAGTGATATTTTTCTAAATGGAAACTGCAATGAGACCAAAAAGGCAGCCCAAAATCCTGTCATTTTAGTGGAAAAAAGTTAAAAAGTCAAACTATAGCCTTGAAGTTCAGAAAAAAATGGTGTTCCAGGAACATGAGGATTTAGAATTAGTCACAGAATGGTTTGGGCTGGACGGGACATGAAAGGCCATCCAGTTCCAAGACCATGGGCAAGAACACGTTCTACTGGACCGGGCTGCCCAGAGTAAAAATTCACACCAAATTCTGAGGTGGAAGGGGCAGCCCCAGCCCTGCTCACCTCTGATGTTGATGGGCAGAGCTCTCTCCACTGCCTCGGCGATGCTCCGGACCGCGCTGCTGTTGGAGGGGACATAGGCCAGCTCCCAGGGGTTGCTGGCATGCTGGGAGGAGAAGAAGCTGGGCAGGTCGTGCACAGACTCAGAGGGGTAGAGGGTGGCATTGGGGTGGCTGATGGAATGCACGCGGTGCCGCAGCGCGATCAGGATGGCGGCGAAGAGCAGCGGCAGGCACACCTCGATCACCGTCACCAGGATCTGCCGCTTCTGCAGGCCAGGGGAAAGACACAAATATGGGGGCAAGGATGGAAAATATATTATGTATCTGTATATACACGGACATCTAGATATCTACCAATACACAGATACCTAGTACATGCTCTCTCTCTCAAGAGATAAAAAAGAAGATGCAAACACAGAAGGTAGATGAGCACACAGTCACAAGTTTCAGGGCATGAGAACACCAAGGAGCAATAGCATTCTTGCATTCCACAAGGTTTCACAACCTGGGTTTTTCCAGAGGCTGGGAATGACGCTGTGCTGGTTTCCACATCCTTCAGGACTCTGCAGTCAAGGTGTCCCCTACCCTAAGCACTGCTCCAGCTCAAACCAGCCTCCATCACAGCGTTCCTCACAATGCTGCTGGGTAGAATGACCCAGGCTGGTCCTTTGCTCCTTCCCTGTGCCCTGGGGCTCCGCCATATACAGCAATGCTGCTGGAACCAGCACAACTTTTCCTGCTGGAGCTGAGTTGCTACAGGCAGCTGGACATGGGTTCTGCATCCCAGGATGGGGCTCAGCAGAGCCTCTGGCTACAGCACAGCAAGCACACTCATGGGAATACCCAAGCCACTACTGCACTACACATAGCGGCTCTTTTTTTTTTTTTTTTTTTTAATTGAGGTTCAACAACTGGAGAATGAATTCAAACCCTGCACTCTGGACCTTCGTGCCTCAATTCCCCCAGGGCTACCCCTCCTGTACAATGCCCCCTAGCTAGTAACACTCCTCACCAACACATGTTCATTAGGACTTCAAACTGGTGTCCCACGGGAACTGTGGTCATCTGAGCAACCTGGTCTAGTGGAAAATGTCCCTGCCCATGGCAGGGCAGTGGGATGGATGGACCTTTCCAATCCAAACCACGCTGGGATTCCACGATTTCCTCCTGCAAACTGAGCTGCCTTCACCCCAGGCCAGGCTCAAAAGCAGCACAGCACACTCAGCCTCAGCCGTGACAGCTCAGAGATGTCCCTGGCCACAGAGGTTCATGGCTGCTCACTCAGAGCACGTGCCTGGAGCAGCAGCAGCAGCATTAACCTTTTCTGAGGCCTCTGGCTAATTTGGGCTTCAAAAGACATGGGGATTTTCCACCCTCCCCTTTGCCAGGCTGGAAAGAGGAGCTTTAGTCTCACAGCTTTGCTGTCTCAGCAACTGGATTTTATCCAGTAGCCAGTGGGCAGGCTCAGGTGGACAGAGTCTCCAAGTGGGGCAGGTATAGGGAGCCCTGAGCACAGCCTGGACACCCTGGGAAGGGAGGCAGCCCTGCAGGAGCCAGGGTGAATGGGATCTTGGATAGTTTGTCAGGAGATGATACGGGGACCACCATTACCCTGACTCTCAGCACCCACTGCCAAAGCCCAAAACACCTCTTGGGGCTTCCCCTGGGAGGAACAGTCTGCTCCAACCACAGCCAGCCCTGGCAGCATAGACAGGAGGCAGAAACTTTGGGCAGGCAGGGAAAAAGGAGCTTTCCCAAGCCATGCTCATAAAAGCGAACACTGCAGATGTGTGATGGGTTTATAATGCAGCCCTGGCAGCCCAGCTGTCTCTCGCTGATTTACTATCATACTGAACCTCTCCCTATCTCCCAGGCTGCCTCCAGAACAGCTCTCTGCCTCCCTGAACTTGCAGGCTCAGACACATTCACCAGCCCTGCGGCAGAAGTCATTCAAGCGCTGTATTCCAGAAGTGACAGGGATACTCATCCATAATCCCCACCTCCGCCTGGCCGGAGCAGCTCTGGAGAGCCACGTGGGCCAGCCTCCATCCTCACAGCGGGGTGGGGTCACTTGGGAGCTCTGCGTCTTTATCAGAACAGGAGTTTTAGCTGTATCCCGGCACATAGACCCGAGTCAGCTTGTGGCCTTGGAAAACACGCTGAGATGTGTCCCCACCCTGGAGCACACCAGAAAACAACGCTTTTCCCCTGAAGAGGAGATGGGGGATGCTCCTGGCTGCATATCAGCCCTGCTGACAGCCCCTTTTGTCCCCTCCAAGCCCTGCGCCCTGTTCTGTGCCTGCCAGAAGGTTGGGTGCAGCCAGAACTTCCTTCTTCCTTTGGTTTATTTTTACAGCAACGCTGTGCTGAGCTGCAGACAGGTAATTGAGAGCGTAAAGCCAGGCTGCAGCCACCCCCTGCTCCCCCCTCTTCCCCTGCATTCTGCCAGGGCTGGCTCTGGGTCCCAGCAGAGCCACAGCACCAGCCCAGGAACACCTGCACGCTGCTAAAGGTGCTGCTGCCTTGGCCAGCACCAGCCGGGATCTGCCGGCCCTGAGGTCCCCAAATCCCTCAGCATCACCCAGCTGCCACGGTGGGAGGTGGGCTGGCAGTGGGTGCCAGTGGTTTAATATTTTTAAGACGTCTAAAATCTGCTCCTGAGAGTGACAGAAAGCAATGGAGGAAAAAAGCCTCAGGGCTCCAGTGGGTTTTGGAGACATGGCACTCCCAAGGGAGGCTGTTCATTGAGACAGCTCAAAAACCCCCACTGTCACATGGGTGGGGTGTGGGTTACCCTGTCCCAGGAGAATGGGAACTGAGCTCATTGCCAGAGAGCAGGCAGGGGATGCCAGGGACAAGAAAACTGAATACATAGCAGTACCCATAAGGTCCCACAGCCCAGCACAAAAGACACCACGTGCACAAATAACCCAGTTTTCCTGTGAGAGATGCCCTTTGTCCAGGGGGGAGATGTCCTGAAGGAGCCAGAGGTTGGGCAAGCTCTGATGTACTACCCCCATATAGCAGTGTCAGAAGCAGCCCCCCAGGCGCAGTGCCAGCCTACCTGCAGGATGTAGTTCTTCCAGAGCAGCAGCCTAAACTGCCTGAGCACAACCATCCTCCCATCAGAAGGGGCTCAGTGCCAGCACCTCTGCTCCGCAGGACCCTGGAGGAGAGGAGAGAGCCGTGAGTGCCAGGTGCTGGTGGAGCTGGGCAGTAGGAGAGCAGCATCCCACACCCCATCCAGCCCAGGGCAGCTCTCTGCTTCCAGCCTGGTGCCACAGCAGCTGGCTTGGCCCCAAATAGGGCAAAATAACCACTCTGTTCCCTCTGCTAAGAGTAAGAGCCCTCGGGTTCTGGCATGGCTGCTCCCAGAGATGGAGGTGGATATTTCAATACCCAGCCTGGGTCCTTCCCAGCAGCCTTCCTCGAACTGCAGCACAGGGTTACAGAACCACAAACACCACCCCCAGGAAGGCCATCAAAGCCCTGACAGCCCATTATTTTGGGATGGGTGGAGATTCCAAGTTGTGCCTCCACCTCCTGCCGTGTGAAGGCTTGGTTCTGCAACACCGCCGGTGCTTTCCCAGCAGAAACTCTGCTCGGAGAGGCGAGGATGAGAAAAGGGCAGGAAAACACAAGCGGAAGGTCGGTGCTTGAGGACGATCCCCCGCCACCTCCTCCCCTTCCTGGGAAGCATTCGCCATCCCTTCAAGTTGTTTGTGTCTCCATTTGCAGTGCTGACGGAGCAGTGCTGTCCCACTGGCTGGGATTTTGGGCTTGCAGACCGGCATGGAGAAGGAAGGGGCAGCCCTGGCACGAGCAGAGCCTCCTGCCTGCGCTGCCGGACTCTCGGCAGTCCCCACCGAGCAGTGCCAACCTCTGAGCACGACAAATCCCGACAGGATCACAGCGGGCAGCGGCCGGGGCCAGCTCCGAGCCGGTGCTCCAAATCTGGCAGCACTGAAAGCTGCTACAGGGACACGGACAGGCACATAACCCACAAGCAACGCCCTGGCAAATGCTCCACAGCACGTTCTCCAGCCCTGGTTGGGGTGGCATCAGCTCCTTGGATGCAGCAACCTCAGCAGAGGTTTCAGGGTGCCACAGTAAGGGGAGGGGAGGTTGTTGGCCCAGCCTGCCGACCTTGGCTCCCAGGCTGGTGAAAGCACACAGCGAGCAGAGCTCCGGTGACAAGAGAGCTGCAGCAGGAGCAACCTGAGACTCACACAGGGCTGCAGGCACAGCAACAACACCCACCTGCCTCACCTGCTCTCTGCCACCAGCTCCTTGAGCTCTCCAGGAGCTTTCTCCAGCCTTGGCACACACCTTCCAGCCCCAACCCTAAACCCAGGAGCCTTCTCCTGCCCTGGCACACACCTTCCCAGGCTCAACCCTAAACCCAGAAGCCTCCTCCTGGTTTTGCAAGCACCTTCCCAGCCCCAATGCTAAACCCAGATGTGTTCTCAGAGCACAAAAAAAACACTGTCTCTTTGCCACTCCATGCACAGAAGACAGATTCCCACAACAGCAGGGACATCTGTGTTCAAGGATCTTTCTCCAGTCAGGAAAAAGCAGAAGAGATCTTATGCTTCAGCCCCAAAAAGTCCATCAGAACCCCCACGCAGAGCAAGCAGGAAAGGAATAGCAATGGAGACTTGGCAAAGGCACCTTCAAGCGCCTCACAAAAGTGCCATGTCTCCAGCTGACCTCTGGCTCACATGTGGCCAAGCAGAAGAGTCCATGCTGTGCCACAGGATCCCTCAGCAGGTCCCCCAGGCCCACACACAGCAGCATCTGAAACTCCCCCAAATAAGCCCCCCCACCCCCAAGCAGAAATCTTTGCCATGCACCCCATTGAAGGAATCAAGAGCAGATCAAGGGAATCAAAGTTGTGGCTCACTTTCAAGAGGACAAATGCTGCAGGTCAGGCAGGAGCAGGCTGCTGCCCTCGCAGACATCCCAAATCCTGCTCGCCCTGCCGCACCCTCAAACCCAAGCTGCCCCCCCGACCGCCCCCATGGGTCTTACGGTTGCTGCTGGGAAAATGTCAAGCAGCTCTTGGGTAACACAAACACTGTGCAAAGACTGAAAACTCCAGTATTGCCAATAAATACTTTCCAAGTTTTTAAGTGTTCCAAGAAAACTTGTTCTGGATCTTTTGCTTGCTGAAGGATGAGAGGAGGAAGAAGCTAAGTTTAAAAAGTTCTTACTGGATTTGAGAGTAAAAATGGTTTTCCAGGCTCTATCCAAAATATGATTTTTTTTCTTCTAACCCAAAAGAGAAAAGCTGTTTTGGGAGATGCTGCCTGGGTCACCCCTGAGATGTCCATGATCAGAGGCAGCTCAGATGGGCCCATCTTGGGCAGGAAGGGAGGGCTGAGTGCCACAGGTTGATGATGACCTCGGAGGCACCAAGGTGCCTTACAGGAGGACATGGGTGGCACACTGGGTTGTCCCTGCTGGAGATGCTCCTGCCTGACCTCAAGCACTACATGATAACACTGAATTTCCCACCAAGAGCCAGGGTCAAATATCTGGGAGAAGAGAGATGTGTCCACCACCAGCTTCTGAGAGAACAACCCAGTTCCCTTCCCTGCTCTCTGCATCTGACCACAGCAAGAGGAAGGGTCTCCTGAATACATAAGTGTGGACACACCCTAGCCATCCCCAGGGAGGTCAGTGAGGAAGGAGACACTCCAGCCTGCCCACAGCCTGCATGAGTGGATACGAGACTGGTCCTCACCACCTGGTGCTGAGCAGCCCCTGCTGCAGTACCGAGCTGTACTGGATAAAGTCTTAGCACCAGCTGCCAGCCTGGACCAGAGCTGTTCTGGTGGATTTAGATGAAGACAGGCTGAGGATTGGCAGGGATCAAGGCCACAGCATCCAATCTCCTGACCCACTTCCACACCGCCTCGTTGCTGGGAGGTGGCTGTGCCCGGCCACCGCCTCAGCGGAAAGGGCCAAGCAAAGGCCACACGCTCCCGGGAGCTGGTGGTTATTTTAGAGCACACACCGCATTTCTGCTCTTCTGATGTCCCGTTCCCATAGAAACCAGCCCTGGAAATGGCAGACGTTGCCTTTTTAAATATAAACCCGGCATTTCTTCCTACCGGTTGACAGAGACACCGTGTCACCCCTACAAGATGAGCTGCCAGGTGCCTGCACCTCCACAGCTGAGGAGCACGCGGTGCCGGGGTGGTGGCATCACACACCTGGTGAGAGCTTTCAGTCACATACTGTCACTGGAGCAGGAAATTCCTCTCTGTTCCCCACAGTGTCTGTGTTGGAAATTAAGCAGCCATAGCAGGGCAAGGACTTTTTTGGCCACTGTTTTCAGGAAGAGCAAGTGATTTCCGAGGCGGGTGCATCCAGTCCCAAAGACACTGCAAAGAGCAACCAGGGCCAGCAGCCACCAGACCAGCCATGAGTGTTCAGTGACACAGAGCTCTCACTGCTGGTGTGTTTTCACCTTCTCAGTGTTCAGAGAGATCTGGGAGTCACGACACAGCCAGACCATAAAAACCTCACCCTGATTGTGCAAACAACAATAAAACTTTCTAAGAGGCTGTAAGGCTGGTGGGGTGCTGGGTGCTGCAGGGACCAGTGACCATGCAGCCCATTACAAACCCAGCACCCACTGCCTGATAGATACGTGAGTCTGGGTTTGACCCAGACAGGAACTTCAGGCCTTGAAATAAAGAAGAGAGCTGAGGCTGGATCCTGTTTGCAGAAAGAGCAGTTGGCTTGTGTCCAGATGCCGCCCTGCAATGGGAATGGGTTGGTGGAGCCTGATGGGCTCCATGGTTGTGTCTGTAACTGCCTTTGTGCTGGGGCAGCAGCACGAGAGGGGGGACAAAGCTGCTGCAAGAGATGGTCAACACCTTTGCCTTAAAAACAACTCTGCTGGCTTGCCCAGCGAGTTTGCAGTTGCCCATAAAATGACAAACTCTGCAAACTCACTGGCCTCATGGATTTAGCAAGAACAAGGTCTGGAGCCCAACACACGGGTTTCTCATGGACCCTTGTACAACCCTGCTCCTGCCCTGCAGTTGCTAAGTGGCTGGGCAGGACAGGCCACCTGGGCAGTTGTGAGCAGAGGACAGGGAGATCCCTTCTGCTTCTACGTGGTTTTGAAAACTTGCAGGGATGGGGACTCCACCACTGTTACGGACAGTCTGTACCAGTGTCTGACCCACCCCTTCCATGAAGAAATTTTCCAACCTAAACCTGCCCTGGTACAACCTGAAGCTGTTTTCTCTTGTTCCATCACTTGCCCCCATGGAGCAGAGTCCGACCCCCAGCTGCTGCATCCTCCTGTCAGGGAGTTGTGGACTGAGAAGGTCCCTTCTGAGCCCCCTTTTCTCCACGCTGAGCTCCTCCAGCTCCTCCTCATAAGACTTGTGCTCCAGACCCTTTCCCAGCTCCGTTCCCTTCCCTAGACACGCTCCAGCCCATCAAGGTCTGTCTTGACATAAGAGACTTTTTCTCATACCGAGCCAGGGCCCTGGGGCGCAGAGGGACCAGCACATGCCCCCTCGGTCCTTGCAGCCCCGTGTCCGTTGCCCGGCAGGGAGGGGTGGCCGGAGGTCCCCCGGGATGCCGGCGGGTCCCAGCCGTGCGCAGCCGCCCGCGGCTGCCGGAGCGCGGCCGAGCATCCCCGGCGGATCCCGCGCGGCGCCGCCTCCATCCGCTGCAGCCGACGGGGGACGCGACCCGCGCGGGCCCGCGCAGCAGCCACCGCCGGCATCGAGCCCGAGCCGCACCGGAGCGCGGAGGCGGCAGCGGGCGGAGCCGGCCAAGGGCCCCGGCGCTGCCGCAGCTCCGGGCGGGGCGGGGCCGCCCCGCCGACCGGCCGAGAGGCCGAGGCCCCACGCATCCCTGCCCCGCCCGATCCCCCCGCTCCTGCTGCCATCACCCCGGGTGCTCATCACCCCCCAGCGCCCATCATCCCCCGTGCTAGGGCCGGTTCCGGCGCCGTTCCCCCCTCCGGCTCACTCACCGGGCCGGGCGGATCCGGCTGCGGCTCCGGCTCCGGCTCCGTCCGGCCCCGCCCGCGCCCGCCGCGGGACCGCGGCACCGCGCACGCGCCGGGAGAGGGCGGGACTGGGACCGGAGCGGGGCGGGACTGTGAGAGGGTGAGAAAATGTGTGTTTGTGTATATGTATATATATATATATATTATATACATACACACGTGTGTCCGTGTGCACCGCTGTGTGCTCATATAGATGTGTGCGTTCCCGTGTGTGTGTATATGTGTATGTATACACACGTGTGTCCGTCTGCACACGTACGCGCCGCGTGCGTTCATGTATATGTGTCCGAGTGTACGTGCCCCTGTGTGTGATCCTGTGTGTGCGTGACGTGTATTTTACTGTGAACTTCTGTGAGGTGTGTGTGTACACGTCCCTCTGGGTGTGAATTCTCAGTGTGTGCACACACCCCCGGGCATTGCATGTGTGTGTGCACAGGGCATTGTGCACCTGGGTGTGCCCCAGGCGTTGCACGTGTGCCAGGTGTACGTGGATGGGTGTGTGCGCGCACCTGTGCCACTGTGTGAGAGCTCACCTGGGCGTTGCACAGCCGTGTGTGCATGCACTGGGCATTGGACGCCAGGTGTGCGATGCACACATTCACACGTGCCCACCTGTGTTGCCAGTGGAGGGGGTCTCTGGGAAACCCCGAAACTGCCCAGGCAGTTCTCGGCAACAAGGTATCTTGCAAGCCTTGCCCGGATAGAAATCAGGCTCGCAAGGCAGCTTTCGAGCCAGCAGAGGAAGAGATCGAGAAATGCCGTTCAGAAGATTCCATACAGTTTTTATTTTTTCTGCGAGGGGGGTCTGGTCCGGCAAAATCCACTGGGTGGGGCTTTAAGGAGTCTTTTTATAGGGTTTAAGGGTTTTGTATTTTACACCAATAAACTACAGAATTCTATAACTAACCAATCTACAAAGGACTTTAGGGGAAAAAGGGACCAATTATCTAAAAGGAAAATGGACCACTAAAATCACAGAAGGATAACACAGGGGTCTACAGGGGGGCGAGATGCTTCTTGGTATTAGTCACTCTAAGCAAACAATTTCTTATCTTAATGTATCGTTTTCCATAGGGCCTTCTCTAGGGATTCAAAGATGGTCTCTGCTTCAGAAACGGTTTCTGCTCCCTCTACACACGTGGACACCCAAGTGTGTGCAAGCGGCCATGTGTGTGTAGGGCTCTGTGTGCGTGAGGGGCCGCGTGTGTCCGTGACAGGAGCTCACACGCACTGTGGGGGCGGTGCCATGAGCGGCCGTGGTGGTTCCTGGTGCAGGGTCAGTGCTGCCATGTCCGTCTGTCCATCCACCCCGCTCCCGAACAGCAGGCACTCCACACCAGGCCCTGCCTTGGTGCCCTGGTTTTTGGAAGCAGGTGCCAGCTCCCCTGCGTGGGAATGTGGCACTCCTGGGCCACTCCAGGGGTCAGGTGGAATGTTCCAGATAAGGATGAAAGTGCCGGTGATGGAGTGGGGTCGCAGTTGCTGGTGTCTGGCTGCCCTGCCCATCCTGCCCACTGGCTGCCAAGTTGGCAGGAGAAGGTGCTGCTGGTGCTGAGAACACCAAAGTAGGGAAAGTTTGCACAGTGTGGGGAGAAGGAGGAAGGAAGAGAAGGGTGGGGAAAGGGGACTGCAACAAGGACAAGGACAACCGTGGCTCGAGGCAGCTCTACTGAACAAGAAACATGGGGTACCCCTTGGCCCCCAGCCATTGTCTTTTTCCACATGATAAAGAGAAGGAATTTAGGCATCAGAACAGGCTGCTGAGAAAAGTGTGGAGTCCCTTGAAGTGTTCAAAAATCATGTAGATGTGGCACTTGGGGACATATTTTAGTGGTGGCCTTGGCAGTGCTGGAGGAACAGCTGGACTTGATTTTAGAGAACTTTTTCAACCTAAATGATTCTATAATTCTATGATTCCATAGTTTTTTGGGGTCTCCATGTAGCTGAATGCCACAGTGATGGCTTTGAATATGACTGCTTTGGAAACTGTGTTCCTCTCTGATCTTGGGGATTTGTAGCCACTTGCTGGACCCGGGCTGGCCCTGGAAGAAGAGGAAATGAACTGAAAACCAGGGCAAGGGTGAAGGTATCTGGGTATTTAACAGCATTGGTGTTAAATGAGGCCTGCACAAACAGAGAGTGGCGCTTGTGACTGCACTGCTGAGACCCCCTGAGCTGGGAGACCTCACTCTCCACCTTGGTGCCTTTGATCTTGGCAGTAGCCAAAGCTGAATTTTGGCTCCCCAGGAGCCAAAATTACCTGGAGGAAGTCACAGCTGTGGGTCTGGCCCCAGCTGGCGTGCTTGCAGTTGAAGTTCTGACTGTCTGGCCTGTACCCAGACCCCATCTCACACTTGACTGCGCTGGGAGAGACCTGTACCCAGTGCCTGTCTTCAGAGCTACAGCTGGGAGCCCTGCTCCTGCCCTCCCCCAGCTGGTTCCACAGACACCAGAGGAACTGAAGCTGTCTCCCATGGGTGACTGAGCAGCCACCAAACCACAGCAAAGCTTCTCTGCTCACACTCATGTCCTTAGCAGCACACAGCAAAGCTCAGAGGCAGGAAGGAGCTGCCTGGCTCAGAGCTGTCCCTCAGCAGAGCCACACGAGTGTTTTGAGACGTGGATGATGCAGGTTGGCCAGGCGTGGGGATGGCACATGCCTTCCCTACAGGCATGGCCTGGCTCAGGGCTCATCCTCTCCCTGTTTGCCTTCCCCCATCGCGTGTCACCCTTCTGCATGGCATCCTGCTGTGGCCACCTCGGGAATGGTGTGGCCTTGCCCAGCATCCGCGTCATCAGGCCCCAGGCCGTGTCTCAGGTGATGCCAGTAGCCAGCTGAGTAGTCACAGGTAACTTGTGGGCCTGGGGAGGATCTGGGACAGTCACTGCCTGTGGTGACACGCTGGAGCCTCATGCCAGCCCGGGCTGAGCCACCTGTCCACACCCCTGCTCAAGCCTGGGTTTGATCCTCCCCAATTACAGCTGCCTCAGTTCTCCCTGTGACCTTCCCTGTTGCCTCACACAGTGCCTTTCCGTGCCTGCCTTTGAAGGAAGCTGAGCCATTAGATCAAAACAAAAATCTTGCCAAAGAAAGTATTTACAGGCTCCTCATGGTGCCTAGAACAGAAGACAGGAGATGTTGCAATGAGGTGCAGTGGCATTGCAGTGACTCAGCTCACACCCAAGGCTGGGAGTGTGCAGGAGACTCAGCCGAACATGGGAGAAACCCAGAAAAAGGCAGGATCAGTCAGTGAGGAATCAAGCGCTGTGGAACAGGCAGAGGAGACAGCAGGGACAGCAGGGATTAGGCAGTGGGGAAGCACTTGCCTGGGGGATGTTCCTCTCTGACCTCTCACATCAGCCCCTGGAAGGAAGAACCAGCCCCTGTGCCAAACTTGTCAACCCTGCTCCTGCTGCCTGCTGCTCGCATCTGTGTCCCTGAGATCATGGCTCAGGCTCTTCCACCACCTTTCCTTGCTGGCTGTTGTCACCCCCAACTCCCATGGGGTTATTCCCAAGGGACAGCCACAGGGGCCATCCTGTCAACAGCAATGGGGACATCCGTCCTGCTGCTTCAGATCATCTAGGTTCAGAAACCCCAGCCCTGCTCACCCCATACATGGTTTCAGGGTTTAACCTGTGTTAAAGGTACTGGCTGGCTCGAAACCATCTTATCTCTGTCCATCAAGGACCTCCCCCTTCCCCATCCAAAAGGCAGGACAGGTTGGCAGGGGTGCTGGGGTGAGGGGGGGTATGCCAGTGAGTCCCTAGGGCAGCCATGCCAGCGTGGGCCTGGCACAGGGTGCTCTGGCCCCTCATCTCTCAGCCAGCAGCCAAATGCAGATATTGGGAAGAGGAACTTGGTTAATTCCTCCTTCACTTCCTCTGCTCTCCCCATAGCCCTGCCACCCTGGGTAGTTTCCAGGCGAGGATTTTGGCTGGGATTCACTAGCGCTGTCCTTGTGTGACCACATCTGCACTGCTCCTTGCCCTCCATCCCAGCCTCCTGCTGGTCCCCACTGCGAGGGAGGAAGGAGCGTGAGCGGGGCACACACCCCATGATGCTCGGTGGCACCTTCCTCCAGAGCAGCTGGTGGCTCAGGGACATGCAGCAAGGGCTTCCCTGGACACATCCTGGGAGCTGTGGTGCAGGGACAGACATATCAACTTCTGCTGAGAGTATTTTCCATCTTGTCCTCATTTCTTCCCATCCTTTACTTTGCTGCAGTGCTGCATGGTGCAGCTCTGGGACTGGCATTTTCTCCCCCGGAATGCCATTGCCCAGGAGTAATATGCCAGGATGGTGGTTCTGGTTAAAGTGGGTCCAACACCTTCCCATGCTCCCCCCAGACTTGCCAAGGGCCAGATCTCTTGGGCTTCTTTTCCCCAGAGTGGATTCTCTATTTCCTTTCACCCCAAGGCACCAGGAGCCTGGGGGGCTGCAGGCTGGCGTCTCCTGGTGTATCACTTTGCCCTTTAAGTGCTGAGAAGATGCACAGTGAAACAGACTCCCCTTGGAGTGCTCAGACACAGGAATATCTCCATGGGCTGGGAAGGATAACACGGGAGGAAGCTTTCCAGAATACCTGCTGCTCTTCCCAATCCCTGCTCTCCTCAAGTGTTATCTCCCTGGCAGTGCTCTGCAGGGAGCTGGCACAGTCTCTGCCCACACCAGCCTCCAGCAAAGTGTCCCCAGGGTGTCCCTGTGTCCCTGCTGGGGGTTACAGAGCTCCAGGCCCTTGACAGACCCTGGTGTACCACCAGCACGGAGGAGATGTGGCTGGGAATATCAACTACTATTGCTCGTCTGTGCCTGGGTGAGCCTCCCACTGTGGTGGGAGCTGGGGAGGCAGCATGGGCTGGGACACCTGGGCAAGCTCTGCCTGCACTGCCCAAAGGCAGCCTAGTTGTCCCTTCAACCCAGAGAGGCAGCTGGTGGCCCCAGGGCCACTTCGCACGGGTGTGCCAACAGCTAAGACCTCTTAAAGCTGCTGGATTGGCTATTTGGAGCTGAAAGGGTTCCAAGGCCTCTCCCAGGACTCTAGCATGGCTTCTCAAGAGGCATCACTTCAGGATGCAAGAGTTGTGTAAATGAAAAGGAACAGCCTCATTTCATTAAGAGGCTGAAGAACTGGCAGCTTTGGGCATTCTGTCAAGTTCAAAGATCTCTGCCAGCACCTGAATTCGATAAGTCACGTGTTTGGGCTGCTGGCAGTGTGCTGAGAAGCCAGGGGTGAGATAAAGGAGACATAACTGAGCTGGCACCAAGGAAACTCCTGCAGGGAGGAGACAGGGATCTTTCTGTTGCCGCCCCAGCTGTCTACACTATCCCAGAAGGCACAGCAGCACAGACTTGGAGTTGGACTCAGTGATCCGTGTGGGTCCCTTCCAAATCAGGATATTCTGTGACTCTGTCAGACCATCCTCAGCATACAAAGGCCACAAGGAGACAGGTCTTCTCCTAAGAATCTACACTTGTCCCTCTTCCGAGAGCAAGGGAAAGTTAAAAATTGATCTAACCCACTGCTTTAGAGAAGTTGGAACAGGGCAGTGTACTGCAGGTTGCTCCAGAGGCTGTCCAGTAGCCAGAGCCCTCTGCAGCCCAAAATCCAGACTGGTTTTCAATGCCTGAGGTAGGAAAGAGGGAGAAAATTCCTGCTGAGAGCAGGCGAAAGGTGCAATGCTGCAGACGCAATCCCCTATGGAGTGACTGCAGGCACCCAGATTGCCCTGCTGATGCAAATTACCAGTTATGAAATGGAGAAATTTGTTAATTATTTCCCTTTTCATCTATTTATTATGAGTTTCTTTTTTATTGCTAATTATTACTTTCAATACAGCACTAAGTAGGATGGAGGTTTCTCCTCTCTGATGATGGCTTGGTGGCTCTTGAAATAAATCTTAAAGAATTGCGTTTTCTCACTATTTTCTGTCTGCCTTTCCCTATCATTCAGTTTTCTCAGTTTTTCTTGTATTTATGGGGTCTGACTTCTTAAAGCACCCTGCATTTCTGTTTACTGCATGTATTCTTCTCTCCCCAAATTGAATGCAATCAGGTCACTGTTCCCTAGGCAACCACCAACAAAATTATAGAGCTATGATCAAGAATTAACATCTTAAGAAAGTTAAAAAAATTAAAATGGTAATTGCAAGACTTCATAAATCTGCTGAACCAAGGTATTCCCAGCTGAGCCACTGGTCACTGTGGAGGGCTTGGGGACAATGACCTTAATTCAGGAATTAGGGGGAACAAAACACCAGCCTGCCTGTTAAGGTAAATTCAAACCTCATAAAGGGCTGCTTCTTTTCTGTCAAAATTCTGCGGGGATGCTTCGATTAACACAGGAATTGAGGCTGTACCTGTATGGGATGTGGGAAGAGCTGCAACTGAAGTGGTTGTGCAGGGGGCTGGCAGTGGAGGTGAAGCAATTCAGTGTTCTGCTGCAATGCCAGGGGAAATTACAGAGTGACTGTGGAGTACAGTGTCCTGATGACCACGGTGGGCAGGAATGGAAGAATCCCTCCAGCCTGCCCTGTCGCCCCTGACAGTGTCCAGGTGCTTCAAAAAAATTCCAGCAACAGGCTGCAGAAACCAATTTAAACACATGCTAAGCTTCCCAGTCATTTGGCAGAGTTCTGACTTTGCTGGGACTTCTTGTGTGCTTAGTGAAGAAACATTGGAAGAGTTAGGAACATGCCCTGGCGTTTGGAACGTTTGAGAAGGGGTGACCAGCCTGCGGCAGGATGAGATCTGTGCAGGACACCCTATCTGGAGATGCTTCTTCCAAGCTCTGCAGCCCCATGGTGTGCTCAGTCCATACCCCAGGTGTTATTTCATGCTGCCTTCCACCACTGCTCCACCTTCCACCATCGGCACACGGAGCTCACTCCTGCTTCATGCTAGGCTTTGGTGAGAGCAGCTGCACTATTCAGCTCTTCATGCAATAAGCAGTCGCCTTCCAGATTCGCTTTGCTCCTGCTTGCGCCCAACGGCTGGTGTTCCATGGCTCACTGGGATGGACTTTGAAAAATATCTTTATGTGTGAGATGTTCTGTGGGACAAGAACCAGGTCCCTACTGCGCCCACCTCACCTGCTTCTGCTACCCCTTGCTGTTGGGGCTCAGGGGCCAGGCACCTTCCCCAAGCAAACCCTGGCCTCAGCCCACCTGATGGGAAAGGTTTAAGTCCACATACACCTCTTTTATGGAAATGGTGCCTGCCTGAGGTGTAGAATGTATGCAAGGGATGGGATACACAGGTGAATATGCTGACTACACAGCCCTGTGCCACACACTAACTCCTGCACTTCATTAACCTGTGAGCGCCTGTTCCACTGTCCCAGGATCCTTTCTGAGTAATTTTCTGATGTCTTTTATGAAGTAATATGAAAACACTCAGCCCCAGGGAGCACAGCCTGAGGGGATCCCGAGGTTCCGCCGGCCCCCACCGGGGCGGCCTGAACAGCCGTGTCCCTGCCCGGCCGGGCCGTGGGGAGCCCATGGGACCGTCGTGAGCCCCGGTGCCCCCTCACAAGCGCGGTGTTCCCTCACAGCCCTGGTGTCCCCTCAGATCCCCGGTGTCCCCTCAGAAGCCCTCCTGTCCCCTCAGATCCCTGGTGTTCCCTCATAGTCCCGGTGCCCCCTTAGAGACCCCGCGTCCCCTCAGGCCCCCGACCCGCCATGGCAGCGCCGCTGTCCCGCCAGGCCGAGGCGCGGCGCATGCGCGGTGTCGGCGGGCTCGGTTGTGCGGCGGGGCCATGTCGGGCCGGAGGGTGCGCGGGCGGCGCGGGACGGGGGCAGGAACAGGGACGCGGACAGGGACACAGACCCCGGAGCGGCCGTGGGCGTCCAGCGGCTCCCCAAGGTGCTGGGGGCGGAGGGAGCGGAGCGATGGAAGCGAGGCGGCGGACGGGCTCTGACGCTGTCCGTGTCCCGCAGGCGCAACCGGTTCTGCCCGCAGTGCGGGCTCGCCGTGGAGCCCGAGTTCCGCTTCTGCCCGGCCTGCGGCGGGAGGCTGCCCGCGCCGCCCGAGGAACACACCGAGCCCGCAGCGCCGATCCCCAACCCGTCGCCGGTCCCCAGCCCATCGCCGGTCCCCAGCCCGTCGCCAGTCCTCAGCCCCCCCGCCTCCCTGTCCCCGCGAGCGGCCGCGGCCCGGCTGGGGCCCCGCTCGCCCCGCAAGTCTCGACCCGGCTCGGCCGCGCCGCTCCCGGCAGACACGGTGCTGACGGACCAGGGAGGGCGGCAGTGGAGGCTGGTGCGGCTGCTGGAACAGGGCGGCTGCGGGCTGGTGTACGAAGGTACTGCGGAACCCGGGGAGGGGGGCCGGGAGGCGAGGGGCGGGGGTCCCTGGATTTGGTTTCGGCGACAGCGGTCGGGACATCTCGAAAGCACCAGAGCCTGCAGAGTGGGTGACACCGCGGCGTCCGCCGGGCTTGCAGGATCTGTCATTCCTACGATATTCTGAGCTGGAAGAGATCCACAAGTACCTTGGGGTCCAGCCCCTGTCCGTGCACAGACACCCCGACAGTCCCACCCTGTCCATCCCTGGCAGCGCTGCCCAAACACTCCTGGAGCTCTGGCAGCCTCGGGGCCGTGCCCATTCCCTGGGGAACCTGGGCAGTGCCCAGCACCGTCTGGGGGAAGAACCTTTCCCTGATATCCAACCTAAACCTCCCCTGGCACAGCTCCAGCAGTTCCTCACTGGGCACCTCCATGTCAGCCACTCTGCCACCAGCATAATATCAAGCCGAGACTAGGATGTTCTGTTATTATGAAATGCTCATTGTTGGGGCCACACTTCCTGTTTCTGTTCTTTTAGGTCCAATAACAATTTGCTGGCACTGTACAGGAGTTTCCTGTGTTGTAAGTGGTGTCAATACCCACACTAAATGTCAATTCTCATCCTGTTTTGGGGCCAAAGAAAGCAACTACACCACATAGGCTGCATCTCAGCCATTTAGTAAGTGCTGATCTTTTCAGTCTAGTTGTAAACATCCGAAGGGGAGTCTTTGATCTTACTCTCTCTTGTTAATTTGGAAACTGTCCAGGAGGAGTCTTTTCCATTACCAGGTTTTGAGTAATATTTGGCTTTGCTTTCTACTTCATTATTCAAGCTGTTGCATAACAGTCTGAGCATCCATCTATATATTTTTTTTTAAAGAGATAAAAAGGAAAATCAGTAGTGGAGGGTGCTTTTATAGAAATAGGTTTTAGGTGATGAGCAGCAGGTAACCTGTGAATTGCACTTGGTCTAAGAGCAAGAGAAGAGGAACTGCCTTGAGACCAAGTCATGGGTGCAAATCCTTTTGGAGAAGAGAAGCCACATACAACTATAACATCCATACAGAGCAGAGGGACTTGGCATCCCTTACAGATTTGTCAAACCATGGAGTGAGCTGGAGGGAGTGCTCAGCAAATGAATTTGAGGATGCCTTGAGATTCTACTAATGATCTGTTCTTTACATACCCCTCAAAGCCCCCCCATACTGTAGCCATGCCCAGGTGCTTCTTAAGCTGACTTAAGCAGAACTGCATTTGCAGCATGTCAGGGTGCTGAGCTCCTGAAGCAAGGTAAGAATTATTTTGTAGTGATCTGAGTAGGTGCTGTCACAGAGGCTGCTTTGCAAAGCTCAAGGGAAAGAAGCAGAGGATGAGTTAATCCAGCTGCACAGGCTGCATTTAATGATGCACAACCTCTTTTCCATGCTCCTGTAACCACCTCTGTTCCATCCTTCCACAGCGCAGTCAGCATCTGGAACCTGTCCTCAAAAGCAAAGCTACTCCCTCAAACTTGTGAGTTTTGATCTGTTTGGGTAAGGAATAGTGCATAGAGTACTGTGTCCTGACCTGTTGGCTCAGGGTATCCGAGGAATTGGAGAGTGGTCAGAGAGCCCCCTGCTAACTTAGGAGAGGGATCTAACCTCCTGAGGGTGTTGTGCTGGGATTTCAGTTGGCTTTTCTGCTAAAGGTGTGAAGAAAATGGATATGAGGATTAAAAAAACCCTGAAGCCTTAATCACAGAAGGCTGCTGCTTTGATTTACCAGGCTCAGGAACCTGCAGAACTGAACTTGGTGGTGTGAGGTGGAGATCTTGATTCAGGAATGTCAGACCAACTTTTCTCCTCTCTGGCAGGTGTGCACACACCCTGCTGAAGTCTGGGGAAACTGGAGAGGTTGGGATTTGGTGCTGTGCTGAGGCTGTGTGAAAACCAGCATGGAGACACTGTGTAAAGCTAGAGCACACTTTGAAATCAAATAGGAATTACAGTTGGAGTTCCAAGCCAGCTTTCCCGCTTTTTTTGTCAATATATTGGGTTCTCCAGAAATGTGTTATTTCCAGTAACAGCTGTTCTGTGGTGAAAATTCAGTCAATTGATTTTCATTAGCTCACAAACCAGAAATGAAAGACTGTTTTCTTGTCTGCTGTGGCTCTTGGGGGTTGCTGGTCTGTAGGAGGACCAGTGCTCACTGATGGCTCTATGAGGCTCTTGAAGGCACTTGGATAATCCCTCTGCCTTTGGTCAGAGGAGACATGTGAGAGGATGGAGAAGGAATACAGAGGATGAGAAAAATCTGCTAAGTGCCACAAAACTAGAACCAGTAGGTGGGAAACTGTAATAACTTCTGTAGGCAACACTCCCAGCTTCTCTGTTTTGAACCTTTTGGCTGCTTGGTGATCTGCTAAGCACCGTGGAGTGTAATATGGCACATGAGAGCATTTTGGCTCTGGGGTTTGATGGCTCACGTGGGCTCATAGGCAAAATGCAGAATGAAATACCCTCTGGGACACGGTCTGTGTTGTCTGCAGCCTGCTGTTCTCCAACTGTCTATGAGACCAGTTTTGTATTAAACCAGGTAGAATATAACACTGCTGCTTTCTCCCCAGCACGATAGCAGCTGTCCTGAATTAGTGTTGAATCGATAGTGTGTAGGCAAACACAGACATACTGAGTGTGAACGTGCAGTTGAGGTCACTGGATGACAGCAATACTTCAAATGTTACCAATACCGACTTTGTTGTCTCACTTTCTGACAGCTAGAGTAAATGTTACAGCTCTCTGTTGAGACTTTGTTTGTAGAAATTCCCTCATCCTTGTTGTGGCTAAGAAGGTCACCTCTGGCTCCCTTTAATGTAAGAGCTGTGGGACCAGAGCTCTCTCCATGCTGTGCCTGGGCTGCACTGCCTGGCTGTTGTTAACCCTCAGACAGCTGTAAATGAGCTCTGGAAAGGCCCAACCTGAGAACCTCTCCTGTTCTGTGCTGATTCTCAAAGTTATGTAGTTGTTAGGGACGGTATTAAATAGGGAACCAAAACACCTTAGCTCTGCTCTCAGTTCTGTTAGTTGATCTTTGCTTTCTTTAAAATTAGTAGTGAAGGTCTTTTAGCAGTCTTACCCAAGTTTCCCTTTGCTGCAGGATGTGTGTGGCAGAAGTAACGCTCCTCCCTGTTCCCTTTAGGATGCCAGAGATGGAAGGATCTACAATGAACAGAATTTCTTCCAGCGAGCTGCAAAAGCAGGCACAGGTTGGTGCTTCTTGGGAGGACAAGGACTAAGGATAACTGGCATTTCTCTCGCATCAGCTGTGTGAATCTCTTGGAAGGCCTGGCTAGGATAAATGAATTCCCTGCTCGGTCAGTGCCTGTTCTCTCAGCAGTCTGTGTGCTGTAGGACAGTGCAGTATGAGCACAGCTGTCTTGTGCTCCTCACTCTGTCAATGATGTGTCTGGGAGCTGTCCAGCCCTGCAGCCTGACTCACCTTGGCTCACCTGTCCGTCTTTCATGGGTGGTTCTGTCAGCTGCTCTCTTGTATTGACCATTGATCCCAAAACTTCAGCAAGAACAAAGCTGCCCAGAGAATGTAGACAGGAGGGATGGAAGAATTTATGTCAAATCTACACTTCAGAGAGAAGTGTAAAAACCTGCTTGTCCCTCTCCGTCTCTCCCCGCTCCTTGCTTTCCCCAGCCCTGTAGCAATTCCATGTCATAGCCTGCTCTGGTATTCCCAGAATCTTCCCTGCTCCATTCTTGTTCTACAGTGCTATATGCATTGACATGCCAATACACACAATCAGACTGAAGTTCTGGGGACAGTCAGAATGAGAGGCCACTCTCAGCTGTCCAGGGCAGAGCAGACCTTCAGAGGAGGAGCGTCTCTAACTCCTTCCTCCTGGACCATCTCAGCAGCATTTGCTGTACTGTCCTCTTCTCTTGCAGTGGAGAAGTGGAAGAAGTGGCATTCTGTGCCACTGCTGGGCATCCCCAACTGCGTTGGTTTTGGACTGCATGCAGACAGCTACAGGTGAGGTGACTGAGGTCTTAGGCTCAGTCTGAGCATCTCTGGCTTTCCCTCTCCTCCGCTTGCTGTGTGCTAGTCCTTCTGTCATTGTCCCCTGGGCTCCTGACATTATGCACTGCTCCTATCATTTATTAAATGCATTGCCTCTTATTACTTTGTTTCCTTCAGTCCTTGTGTTGCTGGTGAAGTTACTGCTTTTGCTGCTGCTGCCCCTCAGGCCTATATTCTGGTCCTTGACACTTAACACAAAGGGGAGACTCAGGCTGTGTGTCTGCAACACTAGCATACCTGTCTCCTTTATAAGAAGTTTTCTCTTATCAAAAGTCAAGGAAGTGTTTGCTCAGGTCAGCTTGAAGTGGGGTCCAGTGGATGTGACAAGTGTCTGTTGGAGGGTCTTTTCTCCTGCAGGTTTTTGGTGTTCTCTGACTTGGGGCGATCTCTTCAGTCAGTCCTGAGTGATGGCCTGCACCTGCTGAGGGAGAAGGCAGCTTTTCAGATTGCAGTTCGTGTGGTATGTGGAGAACCAGTCCTTCCCAAGAGATTTTTTCAGAAAAGACTTCTAACTTCCTTCTGGATCTCCCAGAGGTGTTTTAAAGCCGCTCCAGGGGCTGGGATGGGGTCTCTAAGTTGCATCTTTCAAGCCTACTGTAAATTTTAGTAGCATCTTTTGAGCACTGTGTCACTTTGAAGGAATTTGGGATAAGAAGAATAAGAAAAACCTGACCTTTGAACTTGGAGGCTGTGAGATGTGGTGTTTTTAGTGCTCCTCTGCATGGCTGCAGGAAGCTGGGGAAGGTCCAGATTGGTGATAGCCAGGGTGCTGCAGGAGCCTGCATGGATTTGATATGCTCCCCCTGTTTATTCCCAGCTAGACTGCCTGGAGTACGTTCATGAGAATGAGTATGTGCATGGGGACATCACTGCTGAGAACATCTATTTGAACCCAGCAGACCTCACACAGGTAGGGAGCGGGAGCCATGCCGCCTGGAAAGGGCACTGGAGGTGGGATTGTGACATGGGATAAGACAGCCTCTAGGTCCCTGTCTTTGGCTGGGCAGTGCTCAAGCAGGGGTTGTGGGGCAGCACTGGGGACTGCTCTGCACTCCGGTGGGTGCTCTGTGCTGCCCTGCAGGTGACCCTCGCTGGCTATGGCTTCGCATTCCGGTACTGCCCTGGGGGGAAGCACGTCGCTCAGCGTGAGGGCAGCAGGACCCCTCATGAGGGCACCATGGAGTTCATCAGCCTGGACTGCCACAAGGGCACAGGTGCGTCTGGGTTTGTGACACTTGCTGGAGCTGCTCCTGTGGTGGCGTTCCCGGGACCTGGGGCTCCCCACTGGCGTTGCTGGCACTGCTGCTTTCCAGGCGTTCACATGCACCAGGAACCAGGTTCCTATTTGGGCTGTTCACTCCTGCCTCCTGATGGCTGCTGTGTTGGGACTTGCCAGGTCACTCAGTGATTGCAGCAGGGATGTTCCTTCTCCATCTGGAACTTGGCTGCTGCAAGTGTGTGGGGAATAGAAAACAGGGCCCTTCGGGCTGGCTTAGCAGGGATCTGTTTCAAGCCACACTGGATCCCTGCCCAAAACAGATTTGCAGCAGGCTCTGCTCTAACCTTGAAGCAATGAGAGCTGGAAAGACATTTAAATAATAGAATCACTTTGGTTGGAAAAGACCTTTAAGATCATTGAGTCCAGCTGTAAATCCAACACTGCCAAGGTCACCACTAACCCAAGTTTCCAAGTACCACATCTACATGACTTCTAAATACCTCCAGGGATGGGGACTCCATGCTGTCCTGGGCAGCCTATGCCAAATCGTGTCCTTCTCCTGGTTGGGATGTGACTGCTCTTTCACAGTGTTCAGGAAATCTTCCTCCAGAGTCTGGGAGGTGATTCCTGAATAATGTGAGTTAGCAGGCTCCCAGGAGTATTGATAGCCCAGAGCACATCCTCATGAAGCTCTTGGATTTCTTTACTTCCGCCCCTTCATGAGTGACATGTGAGTGTCTCATGCATCCCATCAGGACCATCTCGACGGAGTGACTTGGAATCTCTGGGCTACTGTCTTCTGAAATGGCTCTGTGGCATTTTGCCTTGGTCTGATGAGCTGGACAAAGTAAAAGCTGTGGTAGAACAGAAAGAAAGGTAGGACAAATCATCTATTCTCCTAGGAAATGCTCAGCAGAAAGCAGCGAGGGGGGTTGTGACTCAAAGGCCCAGGTCACCATACATTGTTGGGATGTGGTAAATCCCACAGCCAAGGCTCAGCCTGGCCCCAGGGTGTTTGGTGCTTCATCCAGAACACGGCCAGCTGAATTCAGCCTTTTGGGGATTTTTTTGGTCTCTGTTGTCAAAGCCAGGTGCTCAGGTGCCTGCTCTGTTGCTTCTCACCTGACAGGACTCTGTGCTGACTATTCCAGGTACAGAAAGAATGTGAGATGCCTTCTCCAGCTGTGCTTCAGGCAGAGATCCATTCCAGGTACAGGCTTGCTCTCAGTGGCAACAGGACTCAGGGATGAAGGACTGACTACCCGAAGCCAGAACTTTCTCTGTGCTGGGGTGCTGTTCCAGAATGGCTTCCAGTGGTGATGGTGACCAAGCATTGCATGAACTGTTTGGCAGGCTGGAAACCCCTTGTTTTCTGTACAGAACGAGGGCTGCTTTCCATTATCTGCTTTCATGAACCTTGCTGAAGGGACAGCTGTACTGGTGGGTTTAGAAATGAAATATCTGTGGCTAGAGATCACTTCCCCACCCATCCCATTTTGTTGCCCAGAGAAGCTGTGGCTGTCCCATGCCTGAAAAGTGTTCAAGGGGTGGAAGGAGATGGGCTTCAAGGTCCCTTCCACCCCAAACCAGTTGGTGAATCTATTTTATTGTATAATTCCATGATTCTTTGATCTTTGTATTAGCCTTGGCTTAGTTTTCCTCTCTGCAGCTCCCTGGGGGGGTGGGTGAGCTGGCTGCAGGACAAGCAGCCTGAAATGGCCATTTGGCAGCTGGAGTTTCTGTGCTGCTCCAGTGCAAGTCCCTTTCTTTGCAGCTGCCCTGGAGAGCTACCTGGAGCAGGTGATGGCACTGGAGTACGAGGAGAAGCCTGACTATGCAGCCCTGCGGCAGCTCTTTGGGAAGCCCCTGGAAAAGATGAAAGCTTCAGCTTATGACTCCGTGGATGTCCGAGTGGTGCCCTGAGGTGAGTGCTGGGACCTGCTGTGTGTGCCCTGTGCTGCCACACGCAAGTGAGGACAGAGCAGGCTGGGCTGTGACATCTCTCCAGGTGAGACCAGTCCAGTGCTACACAAAGCCAGGCTTGGCCTGTGTTTCCTCAAGTTTTTCTGGGTTAATAAAGCAAAGGCTGAAGGGGGTTGCAGGGCTGTGGAAGTGATAACAAAATGCAGACTCAGACCATCTGGTAATTTTTTCTTTTTTTAAATCTGAAGCTCTGGGCTGTACTTTTTTGCTTCTCTTTCTCAGAAAGCTGCCTCTAGTTCTGGTTTTAGTGCCTCAGCCCTGAGGCACTGGCTCTCAAGCCCAGGTGCTATTTTAGCCATGAGGCACGTCGAAGAATGAGGCTTGATACAGAGCCAGATCTGGGTTTAGCGCAGGGCTGCATCAGCCAAGGCTCTGCATCCAGCAGCAGGAACACAGAGCCAGCTCTTCACCTAATTTCCTTTTGCTAGGAAGGAGTTAAACTGATTCATCTTTCCCTTCTCTGCTTTTTCAGATCAAGGATGAGTTCAGAGCTTTCTGCAGTGAGGCCTTTGCCAGATGTATTTTCACTTTTACCAGTTTTAGAATGAGAGAGGTTTTTATAAAGTTTTTTCCCATGTTAATGTGACCCAGTGCTGAAGTCTGAGCTGCTGCTGTACCAAGTTAATGTGAAGACATTCCTGCATGGCAGATCAGGGGAAGCAGTAGCTGGAGAACTGCAGTGGAGCCACCGTGAGCTAGGAAACTAAATCAGGGATTTTCTCTTTTGAAAAAGAGTGGCAGTATATGGTTTTGTAATAAATTTTGTGGACAAGTACTCAAGGCTGCTGTTGGTTATTCGGCAGATTCAAGGCCTTTCTGGAGCTGCCGTAGAGTTGTGAGGGTGATTTGAGCCCTGTGCTCCATGTGAGATTTATGTAAATAGCCTTCAGGCAGTGCCATTGCAATTTAACCATCAGAACTTGACTCATAGTTAAACCCGACCTTATCCCAGCAGTTCTCCAAACCTCAAGCCAGGGGATGAGGAGAAGGAAAACCAGGACCAATTTCTACTAACAAAACAATTTTATAAAAAAAACCAGTCAATAAACACTCACTACACTGTGTGTATCTGAACTGTTGCCAATGCCACAGTAACTTCTGAACAGTCCTGGAGTCCAGTTCCAGTGTTAACTTCAGTGACATCTTTTTGAAGTCTTGTACCTTGGTATTTCAATTCCTATGTGTTCAGGCACAGAAGGATTTTTCAGGTGAGGAAAACGTGGCAATGAAAGAGGCAAATGGAGTTTAAACCATGTGAGAGGTAGGTGAGAGAGCAGCTCAGACCTGCAGTGAGCCTTCATTTACCTCTGGGGATTTTCAATAAAAACCTTGTATCAGTGCAGTAAATGCTGTAGACAAGAAGAGGGGAGCCGAGGGAGACCTGGACAGAGTAAAAAGGCAGCACAACCTCAAAATAGGTCTTTCAAGTGGAAGAATTCAAGCATAGTGTTACATTCAGAAACTTGAGAACCAATGTCAATTCCTTTCATTCACAGTGCCAGGCCTCAGAGGAAGCAAAGGACAGGACAGTTCTGTTACTAAGAGGGATGATAAAACTGGGCTATGAATTTCATAGAGAGAGCAGAAGCTTAGCAGAGGATCAGACAATAACATACATAAAAAGGCAGCTGTGAAGGGAGGAAATAGCCCAGATGTACAAGATAGACAAGGCTGAAGGGAAGGTATTTTGGAGGTATTTACAATTATTCACTATCATCCCTGTGAAGAGATGACTGCAAGAGAAATACGGTTTCCAGGAATCCTGGAAAAGTTAAAAGCATGAAGAAATCAGAGGCTTAAGAAGCCCAAGTTCAGCCTTTCTTCAGTGTGTTCTGCCATGTTTTTTCTCTTGACTTGCCTCCTGTGCAGGTAATGGGGCTGGCACGGCACCCTGTTCATGGAATTGCCATGGGGCAGTGCTGAGGTAGGTTTGGGGGGAGCTCCAGGGCTGCCTTCAACAGATGATGTAGGACTGGCAGTGTTGACAGAAGAGTAGCCCGAGCTCCCATCTGGGTTGGGATTCCTTGGGGTGAGATAAGCCCCTGGCAGCTCCCCCTCCCTGTGGGGTGCCCCAGAGCCATCCCACTCCCCGGGCAGACTGTCCTCATCACTAGAGTCCTGGCCACAGTGCTCTGCAGGGTCCAGGTACAGCACTGTAACATCCAGGATTCCACTGGGACTGGTCACTGCAAGATGGGAAAAGAAAAACCTTAGTTTGTCCCAGTCCAGAACCAAGCAGGTACTCAGCACAGAGTCAAGCAGAAAAAAGCCAATCAAGAGTCAGCCTTCTGTCTGCTCACACCTGGAGGGCAAGGCACTAAATTCACCCTCTACTCACAGAGCATCTTTTCTTCCCTCAGACTATTTGAACAGGTGCAAAGAGCTGTTACGAAATGAGCAGCCAGGCCCAGGGTCAGCAAAACCCAACAGCTAATTAGTGTTTCCAAGACAGTGGTTCATTCATCACATTTGGTGCACTGCAAACAGCCTGACTTTGAAATGCTGAGCAAATACAAAACCCCTCACCATGTTGTGAAGCAGTGCAGAGAAAGAACAGTTAGATACCTCTGAGAGAGTTTAACAATTATAACCACGGGGGAAGGGGAAGAGTTTTTCCAACTGGTCTTCAGCTGAAAGTTCAGGCATCTGGTGCCTGAGAAACAGTTTTAAGCAAAAATGAAAAGACAGGTTTAATCCTCTTGGCTGTTTTTTATAAGAATAAACTACTCACCATCTCCTTCTCGCTCGCCTTCACTTTCTTGATCACCTTCGTAACCAGAGCAAGAATCTAAACTCCAATCGAGGAAGTTGTCCAGCAGACTTTCTTCCTGGGAGGACAGCTCTGCTGTGGGTGTAGTCACAAAGCTGCCTCTGTCATCCTGAATGCTGTCTTCCCTCCTTCTGTAGCAGAACACCCCAGAAATCACATGTTAAAAGCCAAGTCTTTGCTACTCTTTTAATAGGTACGTCAAGATGGTGACAGGAAAATTGTATTTAGGAATGAAACCTCAGGGTACCAGAGAGGAGGAGACGCTCTGGCTGATCTTTAGAGATGCTGACAGCCATGAGTTATACTCACCTTTTAGCTCTCTTTCCAGAGGGAGAGCTGAGAAAAGTCTGAATTTCCACTACATTCCTGTGCAAGGGACTGGGCTCTGGGTCCTCCTGTTTCACACCCAACAATGAGCAGAGCTGGCTGTAGCTCATAACCTAAAATATTAAATAAATAAATTTACAAAAAAATCAAAGCACCTGTAAGAATTAGACCATGAGATTCTTATAAGAACTAAATAGCCAGAAGGACACTATTTATTTTCTAGGAGAAATCTATCCCAGCGAATTCTTCCCACAGGCACTCAAACATCAGTTAAGATGCAACTCAATTTTTAAACTCTCACTTTATTCACACAGCCTGCCATGGGGCAGTAGCTTTGCTCTGGGTGTCAGCCAGCAGCAGATGCAGCCTCAGCTCACCCACCTGTTCTTTGCCTATTTCTTCATAGCGCTCATCTTCAAATCTCTGTTTCACTGCCATTAGGGACACCTGCCTATAGTCCTTTGGGACATCATCATGGAAGCTGGAAAGAAAGATTAAAACCCTATCTTAGAATGGATTCTATGAAACAGTATTAAGAAAACATGCCAAGTTAGGTAATTTCCCTCTGTCCCTCAGTGCTGTGCTAAGGGAGTTGGTGTTTCAGCACCTTCATCAGGACACTTGATGGCTTCTGAGCATGTGAGCATCTAATTCCTTTCCTGTCCCTGTTTTCTCTGACTCAGGGCCAGAACAGCTGGCAGAAATAGAACAGCTGTCCCTGAACTGGACCTTAGTGCCTTGTGGCAGGGAGCAAAGCAGTTAACCAAAGGCCACTCCTTCACTGGGAAAGGCTGACTGTACAGGTGCAGCACATTTGCAAGAGCTGCAATCCAAGTACTCACGTGCCCCCCCCAAAGAATCCCAAAACCATTACCACTTTTGGTGGAGGCTCAGCACACAGGGCAACAGGTCTTCTTGAGAGAAACCAGTGCACTCAGACAGCTGGCTGGTCCAGGGGTGTGCTGGAGAAGAGAGTACATATACTGAATTACATACTCATGAAGTATAGTAGTTCTGCAGTGAGTCAGCTTTTTTTTTTAATTAGATAAGGATCATAATATTTGCAAGCTTATATCTGTCCATAGTTTGTTCAAGTTCTCAAATGGCTTGAAGGATAGGTTTATCTGCCAAACTGATGTTATACCTAAAGACAGGAATCTTCAGTCTCATTTAAAGACAAAGCTTGCATAGTCTGAGCTAATGCTCTAGATGATCACTGCTATTAAGAGGTAAAATAGAATCAGAGAATCATGGAATGGTTTGGGTTGGAAGGGACTTCAAAGCCTATCTCATTCTACCCTCTGCCATGGGCAGGGACACCTTCCACTGTTCAAACCCTGTCCAGCCTGGCCTTGGACTCTTCCAGGGATCCAGGGGGAGCCACTGCTTCTCTAGGCACCCTGTGCAGGGACTCCTCACCCTCATAGGGAACAATTCCTTCCCAATATCCCATCTAACCCTGTCCTCTGGCTGTGGGAAGCCATTTACCCTTGTCCTGTCTCTCTAGGCCCTTGCAAATAGACTCCGTCCATATCTCCTGTCATCTCCTTTCAGGTACTGGAAGACCACAATTAGGTGTCACCCTGAAGCTTTTCTTCTCCAGGCTGAACAATCCCAATTCTCCCAGCCTTTCCTTTTAGCAGAACTGTTCCAGACCTCTAATCACCAGGGTAGCCCAATACAGCCAAACAGGCTGAACTCAGCTCTTCATTCTGAATTCTTATACCTATCCCCCTCTTCTCCACCCTTCTCTCCATCTCCCCTAGCAAGTGATTGGAACATCTTGCCTAAACACAAACTAACACCCAAAAAACCCCCAAAAAATCTCCTTAGAAAGAGAAGGCAGACTGGCACTCTGTGCCTGCAGCTCCACCTGAGGTTAAGATTGGTTACCTTGGCCATGCAACATCTGGGCCAACAGCAGTGCAGCAGCAGCCAGCTGGGCTGGGGAATACACACTGAGGCTCGTATTCAGGAGGGACAGCTCACAGATGAAGCTGTAAAGGTGAAGAGTTCTTCTCTCCAGCGAGATGATGCTTGACAGAACTTCTTTGTAATCCAAAATGGTGGGTATCTAGTGCAGAAAGGAGAACAGAGGTTGGAAATACAAGACCAGCACAAAGTGTTTAAAACAGCTGTTTCCAGGTGCTGGGTTTTTTTTATCTGGGGCTTTTTTGTTTAACTACTCCACTGACATTGAAGCATTCTCCAGTGAGAGAATAAATGACCTACTAAAACTGAAGTTTTAATCTTTACAGAAGGCAGAAGAGGGTTCTGTATCTGCATGCTCAGAGACATGCAGAGGCTCCACAGTTGATTGAGAGCACTGACATAAATCCCCAACTTGTTAGAGAAGAACTGCTACAGCCTGACTTGAACAGCAGCACAAGGGGGGGATATAGTCCACATCCACTTTCCAAACTCACCCTTATCTTCCCTTCTAAAGCAGAAATTATCTCGCCCATCATTCTGACTAACTCTTCATATTTGTAGGAGTTGTCCGTAAGCCACACAGCTTCCCGTATTGTCAGCATCTCTTTGCTGATGAAACTGTAATGTTAAAGAATAAGTTAGCCCCAGCAGAAAGGGCATTTGTGCATTTATGACAGATAATTGCACCCACAATGACCAGAGTTAAACAACTTAACAAGATACTTTCCCACGTAGACCAGCAAAGAAAGAATCGCAGCTCTTTATTTTCCTGTAAGATGGAACCACGTGCTAGTGGTTCCTGATACAGAAGAAATTCTTGGCTGTGAGAGTGGTGAGGCCCTGGCACAGGGTGCCCGGAGAAGCTGTGGCTGCCCCTGGATCCCTGGAAGTGTCCAAGGCCAGACTGGACAGGGCTTGGAGCAGCCTGGGACAGTGGAAGGTGTCCTTGCCCATGGCAGGGGGTGGAATGACATGATCTTTAAAGGTCCCTTCTAACCCAATCCAGTCTATGATTCTCTGATCCTAATTTTTCATCTGTGAAGCCTCTCCTAGGCTGAGATGCAAGGTATTAAGGAAATTAATACAGAAGGATAATCTTCCACCACACCATGCAGTTCATCTGAGTGTAAACAGGCTCAACTATGGAACACTGCTACTATTATTCCTTTCCAGCTTTCTCATGCCAATATGGTGTGAAAGACTCCAGTTGCTGATAGAATGCATTTAGAGCAATCCACAACTGTGTGCTTAAATAAGAAAAAAACCTGCAAGGAACTACCTTTTTTGCCTCATTTACAGAGTCTGTGTATGTAAACACAGTTAAAGCCTTTCCAGTTTTACAAGCAAGGGATGGGGTTGGAGAAGTTTGACCTGCAGGAAGGAATTTGGATGATCACAATGACCACCTCTGCTCACCAGCCAGCACCCTCACCGTGTGCAAATGACCATGCAGGCTATTCCCAAAAGCTGGAGCCGAGCACGAGGTACAGGTCTCAGCTTCAAGTAACGGTCCACACATCCCACTGTCATGTGAAGGCACAGGCTAGAAAAGTCCTTCATGGTAGCCACTTCCACCAGCCAATCCACCAGGATATACCTAGAACAGGAAGAGAGACTTAAGGAAGAACTTGGGAGGTCATGTCCCACACCATGACATCCAATGGGGGAACGAGGCCAAGCCAAGCACTGACAAGTACTCCTGAGATGCCTCCCAAGAGAAGATCCAACTCCCACAGCTGGGGCTGTCGCTGAGTGGATCCTCTTGCAGCCCTCCTGAAAAACCTGCCTGCTCCATCCGCTCTCTGCAGACCAACATACACAGTGTAGGGAATAAACATGAAAAATTGGAGATGTGTGTGTGGTCATGATCCCATTGCCATTACATGTGGGCCATGATTCCATTGCCATTACAGAGCCATGGTGGGACACCCATGTGGCTGCAATGCTGCCATGGATGGTAATGTACTTTTTTAGGAAAGCAACACCAGCAAGGGAAGTGGTGGAGCTGCTCTGCACGTGAGATAGCAGCTGGAATGTATCAGGGTCTGCCTAGGAAAGGATAAGAAACTCATCCATAAGGATTAAGGGGCAGGCTAACAGGTGACACTGCTGTGGGTGTTTATTCAGGAGAAGGGAGTCAATAGGGACTTTGGACAAGGCCTGAAGTGACAGGACAAGGGAGAATGGCTTCACATTGACAGATGGCAGAGCTAGATGGAATAGTGGGAAGAAATTCTTCCCTGTGAGGGCTGTGAGGCCCTGTCACAGGTTGCCCAGAGAAATTGTAGGCTACTGTAGAGATGTAGAGGGAAATAGAGAATGGTTTCTGCTGTGGGGCCTCACTCCTGGATCCAAGTTCCTACCTCATTATTTCATTCATTCCTTTCTGCACAGTGAAGATGCTTTGCTTGCTGACAGGAAGGGAAGCTTGAAAGATTTGAGAAACCATTTCCCTGGAAGATTTTGCTTCTAATCCTAGTTGGCTTCCATTCCCACAAGCTTTGGCTAAAGCTATCTGCAGTAGAGAGAGAACACAAAAGAAAGTATGCTTATTTTACCAAATGCAAACTAAGGCAGCAGAGGATGGTCCTCTATTTTTCCTGCTGAAAACCGTGAACATGGCAAACTACTTGAACCAGTAGTTCTTAGTTTGGTTTAAATATTGATTATTTGGGACCAGTCTTTTAAGTCCAGCAAAAGATGCATCGTTATTCCATTCTGCCACAGGTATGCAGAAGTTTCCCAAAGAAGAGAATCTAGATTCTATGTGTAGGTGCACGTAAAGACATTACTCAGCAATGCTGGTCCTGCTTCTAAAAAGAGAAATCTAAGCCTACAATGGCAGCACCGAAAGGACCAAATAAAGACAGTTTTTCTGGGAAAACTCAGTCTTACCTGTGCTTCCCAGCAGCCCTTGGCTGCATAGTCTCGTAGCTTCCTGAGACTTTGGAGGTATCTGCCAGGATCCGACATCTACAGAGAGGAACACAAACATTTGTAGAAACACATGGCCTTTACACAACAAGCTGAAGAATTGCAGCACCAATATCCAGAGAAAACACACTGCCTGGAGGTGCAGCAACAAGTCTGTTTCTCATCATGACACCACTGTTTTTAAGAACCTTTTTTCAGTTCTTGCCCAAGGTCTCAAGGAAATGAAAGCAGTCACTCATGATTCCAAGGGGACAGCTTTGGCAAAGTTATTAATGACAAGGTAGGAACTTCCCCCTCCTGTTCCCCAGAGCCCTGGGATCACTGGCCAGCAGTGCCCAGGCCTTCAGCAGAGTTGGAGTAAAGCAACTCCTGTGGCACCTTGCCTACAACTGCTCGTAGCCTCACATCAAACACCCAGGCAGACACCAGAGCTCATTGCAGAGAGTTCTTAGCACCCTCCTTGTTTATGAAGAAGGTAAGCTCTGAAGAACAGCAATTCCTTTCTGAGGACATTCCTTGTACATAACAGATATCCAGAAGTTAGTGTAAAAGTTGTTTGGAGACAAAAAATGACTACTTACAGCAGCTTTTCTGTTGTTTTCCCAAAGGAGGTAGGAGCTGATTAAACAACCCTGTTTTGATGATTCTTCAAGCATTTCAAGGGATTCTTTCTTTTTTCCTTCATCCTAAAAACAAAAGGCATATATTGGTATTCTTTCTGTCCAGACAAGCGGATGCCTCAACACTTCAGAAGCTACAAAACACTGTGCTAAAGCTACAGAGCAGAATCCATCCCTTGGGAACGCCCTTAAGCCTCTGAGGAATGCTCCCACATCCACTCAGTGCTGCCATTTGCAGATGCAGGCTCTGAGAGCACTTAGTGCTTTTTCTCAGCGAGACAAATGCTTTTTGGCTTGCTTGCCACTGAAGGCTTTTTATTTTATTTTTTGTTTTGCTAGGCATTACAACTGGAAAGCTTCCTTTGAGACCTGAACATACTGCAAGCTCATGATTAAGCCAAAATTAATTTCACTGTTTGTACAATTCAATAAAGTAAGTTAATAACATTCCTTTAAACAACCAGTAAATTAAACTCACGAGAACAGAAACTCGTGGGCCATTTGAGAAGTAAAAGAGCATCTGGCTGATTTATGTTTTTAATCAAGGTAAACAGCATTAGCATCACCAGAAAAAAACCCAAATCCAAACCCATCAAAATGAGAAATACTGCTCACCTCAAAGAAATTCAAAACCTTAGCCAAGCTGTGGAGGATAGATCCTTTCTGAGCCTGAAGAAAGCATCAGAATAAAGCATTGTTAAACAACAGTAATTCTTGCTAGTAATTTCAGGCTACAGTTTTGGTTTATCTTTGAATCATTCCTCCCCCTTGCTTTTCTCTGTGTTTTTTATCCCTGAGATAGCACTGAACCTCTCTGAAAAGACAGTACAGGCCTCCAGCACTCATGATCTATCATGTGCAGGTTTGGCAATAAATTCAATAAAATGACTGAATCACAGTCATTGAAGCAACAAGAGCACAGGAAGCCCCTTGGGGAAACAAAAGCATTTTTTCCAAAATAACGAGAAGCAGTTACTGACGTAGGGTAAGGCCAAGGGCAGAAAGAAACCCGACCTTGTCAAGCTGACACTCTGCCTTGAGACTCTCGTAGACGACAGCTTTACAGCAGCTTCCAGAGAAGGACCAGGGAGGACGGATGAACAGCCAGATAAAGGGGACTGCACACACATTCAGGTGCTCTGCCAAGCTGAAGTAGTGAGATGCCTTTATTCCATTCACTTCTGCACGCCCGTGGCCCGTGATGGACACTGAACCAGAGAGAAAGCCAGGAATCAAGTCAAGTTTGTTCACAATGCCTGCTTGGCATTCAGTCAGGCCAAGAGAGACTAGAGGAAACAATCAGGAAAAGGCTGAACTGTCTCTGTCATTTAGAGCCTTAGAAATCATGGAGATTGCTAAAGAAGAAAAATCTTACTACAGTCAGGCTTTAGGAACACATAACCTAAGTTGGGGGGTTCATTCTACAAATGCCAACTGCCTTGCCAGGACCCTTGTCAGAAGGCTCCTCCTGTCACTTGTCAGGCCCTTTTGATACATTTGTCCCACTACCAAAGTAGCCGAGTTTGATCACAAGTTTGCAGAGGATAACTCCTAACCCTGAATTCCCAGGATCACTGAACACCTGGCAGCTTTGTGGCCAGTGCCTAAGCAGAGCAATGTAAAACTTCCTTGTGCTATGCCACATTCCTCAAAGCCCCAGAATAAGTTCTCACACTTACGGCCTTCGTTGTACAGATACGCCAAGCTCAGCTTCACAGCAGCTTCAAAGTTACCACTTTCAGCAGCCCTGAAGGGCAAACAGAGAAAGCACTTGAGGCTGAAATCCTTCCTAGCACCAGAATCTACAGTTTGGTCTTTGTGCCCTCAAGGACATGCATCAAAACATCAAGCTCTTGTGTTCCTCCCTCCCAAGCTGATGTGCACATAGTGGTCTACCTCAGAAAGAAATGACAGTCAGAAGCAAAACCATTACCATGGCATTTAAACCTGTTAAAAGAATTCTCTGACACCAATGAATCCCCTTCAAATCAGATGGATAAAAAGATGCCCTCCATCTTTTTAAAGCAGATTTATTATTACCCTTTCAAACTTTGCTACTGAAATTCACCTGTTTATCAATACACTGGTTTGCACAAGAAGTGACCAAGCCAACTCAGAATTAGAAACAGGATTATTCTCTGGAGCCCCTGACCTCATTTGTTCATTCACATGAGAGCACCAGAAAGAGGTTTTAGAGAATGTGTTATGTTCCAATCTGGAATATTAATGCCTGTCAAGAGAAATAACTTTGGTATATGCAATAGGGCCTGCTCTGGTTAGAGACAGCAGTGACCAGCTGCAGCTTAGACCTAACATCAACAATTTTTCCACTCCCAAAGCAAATATTTCCCCTCTTTGTACAACTCAGATCCCTCAATTACACCAAGGAGTTATTAGAACAGGTAATCTTCCTTCAAACATCTTCTAAAAGGCAAGACAAAAATTCGATGTTTCAAACTTACCTTTCAAACATCCTCAGATGGTTTGGAGATGGCCACAGGTCTTGGAAACTCGCGTGTGCCCAAACACTGGAATGATTATCCACGAGGTATTTAAGATGTGAGTGCACCTGCATGGAGGGAACACAAAACAATGATTACCAAAATAGAAGGACCAACAGAAAAACAGATCTTTGCAATCTTACTTTAAAGAAGTAACTAATTAATCACAAGTTATGTTTAACTTTTTGCCTGCCTGATAACCAGTAAGGCAAGAGATGCCAAACCAAACCAATTTGTTCAGCCGCAGAAATCTGGCAGGCCAATTGCCACAGCAAAGGTACAAAAAGCAGTCAAATACTGCTACTACTCTTAACTAGAGCAGTGAGAAATGAAACTGTCCCCGGGATACAAAAATCTCAACCCTGCAGGCACTGTTTGGGTTTCTTCAGGCTCTGTGACATGAGAAGTCTGTTCCGTGTGCAGTCTCGGCTCCTGAAGGCAGAGCTGAGCACTGGTGCCTGGCAGAGGGGAAGCTGCAGCACTTACAGCTCTGACTGAGAGGATGTCTGCAGCAGGGAGGCCCTTCAGGATGTGAAACAGAACATCCTCGGGGAGGTTCAAGAACGTCAGGACTCGAGGCCGTTTTATTATCCTTCGCTTTGAAGGGAAGGAAAAACATCTGGAACATCTACAGTGAACCACTGGAAAAGAAAAACACAGGACACCTCAGTTAGTGACAGAACAGCACAAGGAAAAAGGTACTACATAGTATTACACACCTACACAGGTGTTCACTTGAGCATGTTCACTTGAGCACCTCTTCACTGCAGCACAGGACACTGCAAACACATTAACCAGGGAAATATAGCTCATGCCTCATAATGCCACAAGATTAAGCCCCAGAGCAGAAAGGGCTTGTTCAAATTGGTTAATGAAGCCAAGAGACTCAGAAAGCGTGGCTCAAGCACTCTTCACCAAGAGCCCCTCTGAGCCCTGACTCCTGTGACCAAGTTTAGTAGTGACAAACAGTTCAGCTGTCCCTGTTCAGCAGTAACAAATAGTTAACTGTCACTACTATCACTTCATTTACCTCCCCCATGCTCCAACTTTTCCTTCTCAACTGACAGCAGCCCCTGGAACACAACCAGAGATATAAGGAAGACCATCAAACCTACTCAAGCCTATCTTTCCAAGCAGTTGCTGCCAGAGGTGCTAATGGAAGATCCATTGCCTCTATCTTCTGGAGTATTCTTTCAATGCAATATTTATATATACACACACATTTATATGTGTATACAAAATTTATTATTCTCAGCAGTATTATTGCCATGAAAATGGACACCCAAACTGGAATGCCAGTTCAGCCTATATGAGCATCCAAATAGGGACCATGAGCAACTCAGAGAAGAGAAAACTCCATCTCTACAGACAGGAAGTGGCACAGGATCATTTCCAATATGTTGCTTCATGAAACCAGAGTGGTTTAGGCTGGAAGAGAACTCTGGGGGTCACCCACGTCAACCGTCCCGCCAAGTGGGGCAGGACCACATCCAGGGGGATTTGAACAACGCCAAGGATGTGGATCCCACAACCGCTCTGGGCTATCAAGTATCATCGTTCAGGCACCCATATAGTAAAAAACACTTTCTCTTACTTTTGAATGGGGCTTCCTGCACATTCCCGCTCACCCTGCAAACTCACAGACGCCCGAGATGTTGTCCCATGCGCAAAACACATCTTGACCCCTTGGCCTTGAGGCCAGGAGAGCTCAGGCACAGCCACCAGCCACAGCCACGGACTCCGTGGTCACAAAAGGGCTGAGGCACGGCCCCGGGGAGCACTGCACGGGCAGTGCCGGCCCCGAGCCCCCGCCGGGCCGGGCCGGGCCGGGCCGCACCGCACCGCCCCCGCCGCGTTTGAATTTGGGCGCGCAGTCGTCGGCCCGGCCCCCCACCCGCCGCCGGTCCGGCGGTCCCTCAGCCCGGGCTCGGGGTATCCCGTTAGCCCCCGCCCTCAGACCTCCTCAGGAGGCACCCAGCAGGCAGAGCCCGCTCCGGAGCCGCCCCTCAGTGCAGGAGAGCCCGGGAAACAGCAGCATCCGCGGGCAGACCCGCACTCACCGCCCGCCTTCATCGCAGCGCGTCCGCGGGGACTGAGCTTACGGCCACAGCACCCTGCCCGCGTCCTAGAGAGCGGCCCCGGCGGAGGAGGGAGCGGAGCGCCGGGGGCGGGCGGGGACTGCGGGACTGACACGCCCCGCTCACGGCGCGGGCGCGCCCAGTGAGCGCCGGGAACGGCGGGAGCCCCGCCCACTAGGCCCGCCCACCGCCCGCGCGCACTTGTTTTAAACACAGCAGGCTCTGTCATTGGCCAGGAGGCCAGGGGGGCGGAGCCTGCCCGCCCCGCGCACTGTGATTGGTCAGCGAGGATGCGAATTCGAATTGGAGCAGTTGGCGGTTCGAACCTCTGGCGCAGCGGCGCATGCGCGGGCGGCACGGCGCCCCCTGCTGTGCGGGGCGGTAGAGTGATGTGGGGCCGTAGCGCTGTCCCTCACGGTGTACCCGCCATGTTCCCGTGGTCTCGTTACCCCTGGCCGGCGGGGGGTTTGGGGCACAGCATCGGCCTCGGCTTCCCCGACGTCCAGGAGTCTTTTCTTCTCTGTTGGACCCTGCCGGGAGCAGCTGTCCCTGCCGATGCTGTGTCACTCACAGCCGCCTATTCTCAGCCAAGGCTGCCTGGCCAAGGGAGCTGTTGTGAGAAGCAATGGGGGCTTATTGCTGCTTGATGATTTCCACCTTAAACATTCAGCGCCTGAGGGTGTCCATGCTGGAGCTAAAGCATCAGGGAGGTTGTTGTGTGCCCGGGCTGGGAGTGACCTGCTGGACAACAGCTCTGCAGAGAAGGCTCTGGGGGTCACAACTGTCCTTGACAAGTCCTGGGGCCAAGGTGGGGGATTCTGGGATAGGAAGGGCATTGCCAGCAGGTCCTGGAGGGGATCCTGCCCATCTCTTCAGCCCTGGTAAGGCACATCTGGAATGATGTGTCCAGTTCTGGGCTCCTCAGGACAAGAGGGACATGAAGCTCCTGGAGTGGGTATAGAATCATAGAAAGAAAGTGGACTGAAGGACCATCCGGTTCCACTCCCTGCCATGGCCAGGGACACCTTCCACTACCCCAGTTGGTTCTAACCCCAGTCTAACCTGGCCTTGGACACTTTGAGAGATGAGGTGGGCACAGCTTCTCTGGGTAACCTGTGCCAGGGCTTGCCTCCCTGACAGCCAAGAATTTCTTCCTAATAAGCTAACCCTATCAGTGTGAAGCCATCCCTTCTTGTCCTCTCTCTCCAGGCCTGTGTCCCAAGTCCCACTCCAGTTCTCCTGAAGGCACTTTAAGCATTGGAAGGTGCTCTAAGGTCTCCCTGGAGCATCCTCTTCTCCAGCCTGAACACCCCCAGCTCTCCCAGCCTGGTTCCAGAGCAGGAGGGTTCCAGCTTTTGCAGTGTCTCCATTGCTTCCTCTGGACCTGCTCCAGTAGGCCCACAGAGGGAAGGTGATGAAGCAACTGGAGCATCTCCCTGAGGAGGAAAGGCTGAGGAAGCTGGGGCTGTTCAGCCTCAAGAGGACACACAGCTGAGAGTGGCCCTTGTCCATATCTGTCAGTGTCTGCAGGGAGAACATAAGACCAGGGATCTGTTCCGTGGAGTCCAGCACAGGAGGCAATGGGCAAAAAGTAAAATACGGGATATTCCATCTGAACACGAGGAAGAACTTTCCTCTGCATGTGACTGAGCACTGCAGAGGCTGCCCAGAGAGGGGGTAGACTCTCCTCAGTGGAAATATTCAAAACCCACCTGGACACAATCCTGTGTCATGGAATCCTGCTTGAGCAGGGAACTGGAACCATTTGATCTACTGTGGTCTTTTCCAGCCTGAACCATTCTGTGATTCCTGCTGGGAGAAGGAGCCAGGGGCTGCCTGGACAGTCTGTTTCTGATGTGCTGAGCTTCAACCTTGCCCCATCCCTCCTCCGCACACCCCTGTTCCTACCCCTTCCTGGCCTTGTGTAGGGTTGAGGGGGAATTAGGCAGACAATCAGGAGTCAAAGTTCAAACCTGAGTACAGGATTCAGAGGAAAGCCCTGATCCTCACAAGGCAAAGGGCAGAGTGGGATAAGGAGGTGTATTGAAAAGGCTGGCAGGCAAAGCAATGTAGGGAAAAGCAGATATTGAGTTCTCTCGGCTGAAAACCTTTGTGAGTCTTAAAAGCAGTGAGAAGAGGAGCTCTTGTTTTGTAGGAAGTGAAATGACTGCAGCCCAATTAGTGGTGGCTGGAAACTTACCCAGTGTTGTACCTTGAATAAACATCATCAATCCCAGCAGAGCTGAGGTTTCTTCCTGGTAGTGTGTATGAGATTTGTTTGAGGATTTTACAAGCGCTTTTCATTGTTAGAACATGAACTTCTGGATGCTCCTCTGTACCTGCACCCTTCCACCCCACAAGGGGTTGGAATAGCTTTGAAATCTCACCAGAGATCTCATTTTATGGTTGAAGAGGCTGAGCTTGGGTAGCCTGATGGCTTTTCTGAGCCCACCCCACAGCTCTGGCCATGCTGGGCCTGGCACCTCGTGCATTGTCCCCCAGTCCCGTGAGGTGACCCCAGAGGGAGGAGCAGCTGTGAACAGTCTTTCTCCCGTGCAGACCCACCTCCGCCTCCATATATGAAATTGTGTCATGTTCCTGGGGACACAGCAGCTGCCAGCATGGAAAAGTGGCACCAGGAGCACAGGGAATATTTAGCTTCTTTTAATTGAGAGGCAATTTGAGTTAAAAAGTTAATCATGCTGTCAGCTTTTGTTCCTCATTTCTTCTCCCCCTCACAGCTGTTTCTGTCAACTAAAAATAAATTGAACCAGCAAACAAAACATGAATAATCAGCTAGCTGCCTACAGAGAGCTCAGATCCCAGCAAGAGATGCTCCTTGGGTGATCTGCAGTGCAGAAGCCCCTCATGTAGATCCCATTCTTCCCAAACATGGCAGCAGCAGAGGAAGGCAGGTCATAGAGAGGGTTATATTTGAGGGACAGGTATAACCAAAACCTGGATGGGCACTGGGAGGTGGGAGGTGAGATTCTCAGCAGCAGAACACCTTGGCCTAGTTTGTTCTCTCCAGAACAGGATGGCAGGACATCCAGGTGGTTTTATCACTGACAGACAAACCAGAGCAGAGGCTGACTGGTGTGAAGTGGGACTTGTGTTATCTGAACATGGCCATCTGACTTTACTAAGCCTGGTTTGTTACCCCTGTCAGAGGCAGCAGGCAGGACACGAGTGGGATCTGCACCTTCACCAACAGACAACCAGATGCTGGGTGGGATCCTAAACACAAATGCCATCCTAAACACAAATGCACCAACTGGGAAGCCATTACACAGCGAAGAGTCAGTCACTAAAGAGAAGGCAGATTTGTGCATGTTTTAATCTATATTGTCAAGTCTTGAGCTGGATTTCAGATCAGTTTAGGGAGGGATTTTTCACAACAGGGAATGGTCTTAAGCCATTCTTAAGCCTTGTCCTATCACGGTCCTATCACATTGCTCCGGGTGAGAGTGCTGAGGCCCCAGCACAAGGTGCCCAGAGAAGTTGTGGCTGCCCCATCCCTGGAAGTGTCCAAGGCCAGGTTGGAGAGAGCTTGGAGCCAGCTGGGATTGTAGAAAGTGTCCCTGCGCATGGAATGGGATGAGCTTTAAGGTCTCTTCAACTCAAACCGTTCTGGAATTCTGTGATTTCTTTTATATACATTTTCTTCCACTGAAGAGCCTGCAGAGGGTTGTGCTTCTCCTCAGTCCGAATGGCTCCTCATTTCCTTCTCTTCTGCTGGCTCTGGAAATGAAGGTGAATACAACAAAGGCATTTTGTTTGCCTTGATTACTGTGATTTAAGCAAAATTCGACAGAGGTGTAACACTTACTCGTGGTTCTGTCAAACCTGAGATTCTCTGGGGGCAAGAGTTGTTACCAGCTCCAGTTTCACTAAAGGTGTTGATCCGTCTTCTGAAGAGATCCAAAGGCCTGAGACCATGGCATCTAAGCAAGACATCCAACGGCAACATTCTCCTAAGAAAGCTGAAAATTTACTAAAAATATCTCTTAGCCAGGAAATATCAGCTCCCACTTTCACAAGTCCACGTGTGAGAGAAAGGTTCCTTGCTACACAGATCATTGCTCACTTCGCTGCCTCTGCCACTTCAGCCTTTAAAACCGCTTCACATGGGCATGTGTGTAAGTCACTCCTATTTTTCCACTCAATTTGTATATTGCGATCAGATTCAAATATGCAGATTTTCAGGAAAGAGTGAAGATGAAGAATTTCAGTCAAATAGGTTTTTGAGAGTGATATAAAACAAAGATTAATGTAACACCCCCTCTAAACTCTTCAGATAGTGAACATCTTAACAAACAGCTGAATTTAGACATTTGAAGTGTTCAGTCTGGTGAAAACGGTGCAGACAAGCATCTGAACACTGGAGATTGCATTACACACCATTGCAAAAGTAATTTCATTTATATAGACAGTGAAATTGCATCTATCTCATTGCACAGCAGAGCTGCATGATTTGCAAAAGTTTTTCCCTCAGATTAACACTGTCCAAGATAGTTCCAGGATTGAAAACAAAATGCCTGTGATATTACAGGGCTACATAAAAGTTAATCAGCCAAGCTGAAACCAAAGAGTAATTAGCTCAGCTGCAGAAACGTCCATCAGGATCCAGTGCTTCTGCAGGGCCTAACATGATGCTGTCATGGATATGAGGATGCCTGAGGCTTGGGGAAAAGGTGAGGAACAGGGAGTCATTTCACTACAATTTTTACATGGTCTCTGATTATTCTATCAATGACTATGAGAGTTTTATATTAGAACGGCCCAAGAATGCGTTCTGGCAGTTGTAAAGTGGTGTCTTTCCTGTGGTTCAGAGGGCAAACAAAAGCAATCTGGGCCATTTGCTGCATGAAAGGCTCAAAAGCTCCGTGAATGCACCTGGCAAATCACTCTCTGCTAGAGTGGTGAGAGGGGAGGAGGAACAATTTTCTTTTGAAAGAGCCAATTCTCAGTTGAAATATTTGTTCCAGTCCTAGTAATTTCTGTTCCTCCTTTTAAAGGGCGAGATAATTCAGCTCTTTATTACACCCTTAGCACAATATAATGACAACTAGGTTGGAGAGGGAAGTTGCTCTTCAAGGGAGGAAAGAGCTCCTTCAAATTTAAAAATCTAACTGTGAATTCAGAAGTGTTTGTCTTGAGGTCCCAGGATGATGTTTCATGTCAGGACATCTCACCATATTCTGTGAGGGCCATATCCATATCCTGAAGGTATTTCCACAATACCTTAGAGAATAATGTGCAATCCCTCTGTTTTACACTCATACTAACATTTATTAACAGCGCTGTGGAGCTGCAGATGAACAGTGAAGAGCTGGACATCTGTCTATCTTCATCCTTTCTCAAACTCTCTCTCTCAGAAGGGAATCTGCTTGGGAAACATCCCACGAATGAAACCTTTGCCTTGCAAATCAGGACATGGAACTACCACGAGGTGGCATCAAACCCATGTGATTGGACATCAAACTTTCCGTTTAGCGGCATTTTTCCAGTTTTAGGATATCTCAGGGCAAGACTCCTAATCCAAAAGGGCTGCACTGATATTTTAGAAGCAGCTCCAGTTTCACGAGTCTTTTTCATACCTTCCTACTTAGTACTGCTCTGTGTAATTTGACTGCCTTCCACGGTGGTACATGAACAGGGATCAGGCAATCTGCATGAAATAAGTTAATGCAGTGCTTTCCAAAATCTAGGGCTGGCCCCACCAAGGAAGAGGCAGGATGAACATGGCTTTTGGGAACAAATGATTTGGCAGAAGTGTCATGCAGCAAGTTTCTTTTTCCTAAAAAGAGGGCTGTGAGTTCTGTTGGTGCTCTCTGCCACCCGAAGGCTTGGCCCAGAAGGTGAAATCAGCATGTGGCACCCTGAGCCAGCTCACAGATGTGTGCCTGACCCGTGTGAAGTCCCTGTCCTGGCAGGGTGTGTGACAGCGTAGAGCCCCAGCACCGTGTGGGAGGTGATGGATCACCCAGGAGGACTCCTGGGGGTACTGCAGGATCCAGGGTCACACTGCACAATGCACACAGCCATGAGCAGCAAGAGGGGACTGGGGGTAGGAAAAGTGCAGTGGTGCTGCAGGAAACCCATGAGAAAGGGAGCGTGAGGAATAGTGCTAAATGGCCCATGGGACCTGACAGCTTTGTGGCTGTGGTGGTGTGGGTGAAACCAGTGCCTTGGCTCAGCTGAGGTCCAGTGCCAACCCACCAGCTGTGATGGCCAGACACAGCTTAGACAGCCCCAGAAACGGCTGCGGAGCAGTGACTGCTCTCCAGAGGTTCTGCAGTGAATTTCAAAGGCTCGGAAGGAGGTTCTGGAGGTTCAGTGACTTCACTGTCAGCCCAGGCCTTTCCCATCTCCTAGCTGGTTCCATGTCTTCACTTTGGGGGTCTCTCAGCAGGACAGCTTTTACTTTCACTCCATTCAAGTGGAAGTTTATCCCCTCCCCAGCGAGAGAACATGGAATTTGGCCAACTTCTAAGCAATATCTGATTCTCTTTAAACCCTTGCACTTTAAACACTTGAGAAGTACTACTTCTTAAATACCCCACACTTCTGTGGGAGCAAGGTGTCTGGAGCAGAGCCAAGGAGCTGTAATTGGGAGACAGGATTCCAGGAGGCAGGGAGAGGAAGCAGGGATGTATCTGCCAGACAAGCACTGGCTGTCATAGCATAGAGCCAAAGGCTCTCACTATCACCAGACTTTTTCTCTCAAGCTCTTGCTGATAGGAGACATTCAGTTTATAACTTTTTATTTATTGTTTTTATTTATTTATCTTTTTGTGCCATGTTTACTTGAGGCAGATCCTCAGCACCCTAGAGACTGAGGTGCCAGGAAGGAGCTGTTGAGCCCATGATAGCCAAAGCCACTGACACTACTGGGTAAGGTGAGCAATAAGTTGGCTCTTGTCTGAGTGAGCGCTTCTTTCCTACAGGTCCTTAAATGCCACTAAAGAGGACTGGCCTCACGACTCCAGGACAAATCTTCAGCATTAAAAGCCCCTGGATACCTCTAAAGCCTTTTTACATGTTATCCTCCTCTCAAAACAAAGTGATTGTGAGCTGGGTCTTCCTTATCTTGCATAAACCCATCCCTTGAGGATTTCTCACCTCCTCCCTTCCTTGGGAACCCCTCACTGTCCCTCCACCACAGGAGTTAGAGGGTTTCTATTTCCCCTTTATCCTCCATAGGACTTGATTCCTCACTCATCCTCCAAGGGACTTCTTTTCTTTTTGCCTTCTTTTCCCAGAGTTAGGGAAGCACAACCCTAGTTCCTACTGGGATGGTGTGGGAACATGGGATAAGGGGGCTACCTGGATCACTGAGCACAGCTCCCCGTGTACGCAGCACTCATGTACTAGGTTTGCTTCAGGAGAGAACCTGGAGCCTCTTCACTGGACATTCTGTGGCACTATGGATAATGAAAAAGTCTTCAGGACGTTACTGTGTTTTATAGGTACAGGTAGAAAGTGAAAACTTAGAAAGTAAAAAACAGGTACGTAACTGCCGCATGCACAGGGGGCTTACAAGAGAGCTGGAGAGAGACTTGGGACAAGGGATGGAGGGATAGGACAAGGGGAAATGGCTTCCCACTACCAGAGGGCAGGGATGGATGGGATATTGGGAAAGAATTCCTGAGTGTGAGGGTGATAAGGCCCTGACACAGGGTCCCCAGAGAAGCTGTGGATGCCCCTGGATCCCTGGATGTGTTTCAGGCCAGGTTGGATGGGGCTTGGAGCAACCTGGGATAGTGGAAGGTGTCCCTGCCCATGGTAGGGTGTGAGATAGGATAAACTTTAAGGTCTCTTCCAATCCAAACCATTCCATGATTCTGAGCCTGGTGTTTGCAGGCCACACCACAGCTCAGTGGTTCCCAGCAGCTCCGGGTTCTTGAGAAGCCCATGGGAAATCTTAGAATCAAATAATGAATAACATCATTACAGCTGAAGCAGTTTGCCATGATGAGCTCCACACAAGTGACTGAAGGAGCTGCTGGGCTCTAGCTCTTGGTGTGCACCTCTCCTCAAGCTCAGCCCCCTGTGCTGCTGGGCCCTGACAGCCAAGCACTAATTCATGGCAGATAGTGGCATCTGTGTCATGCCAAGTTTTGGGACACATCGAGGAATACTGTCCCAATTCCATGGTTCCATGCTAATTACACTGCCTCAGCCACTTAATACTGGGTATAGGGTTATTTTTATTTCCTGTAAAGAACAGAATGTTTGGCAAAAGAGGAGAGTGAGAGTGACAACTGTGTACACATTTCACATGTTTCTAGTATTATTTCTTCTCCAGAGAAGAACAGAGGTATTATTAATAATTACCTTGCCAAGTTTCTGAATTGATATTTAGAAATGAGCTGGGTATATAATTTAGGAACCAAAGGCAAGGGAGAAAATGTGCTTTCAATTGAATTTGAAATGGGTGGAGAGTTGATGATGCAGTGAGATAAATGTTGGGGATTCTGGAGGGTTAAAGCTGAGCGAAGAAAGCTGTAAAAAATTTTGCAAATGTTGTGAAGTCAGAGTCATCTCAAGGACTTGGGAAGTGAAAGGAGGTGCAAGTGGGGAAGACACAGGCAGAATTTGAGCAGGTGAAGTCCTTAATCTGGAATGGAAAAGGTATTTATGTGGGGCTGAGCATCATGAGGTTGTGTCTGTGCACAAGGCAGACACAAGAGCTGGGGCCTGGGACGTTTCAGGTGGGAAGGAGGGAAGGAGGCTGCCATGATGAAGACGCTTGGCAAGTGTGTTGTTGCTTAGGTAGAAGCAGAGCTTGCAAGGCACTGCAAGGAGTAAGACTTTGGAAACATGCATTCAGCATGTGAAGGATGCCAGGTGAACTGTGGGGTAGCAGAAGTACTGGGCAACTTTGTCAGTGTTCCCTCTCTTGTCATCTCTGACCTCCTACAGAACTAAGCTCCTGCTTGAAAACAGGAAAAGAATGAACTGTTGAGGCATTACAATTCCAGCGTCTCCAGCCATGACTCAGTGTTGCAATGTGAGCCTCCCTCCACTTTACCTGAAACAAGGTTTCTGAAGGAGAAATTGTATGGGGTTACTGCTGGCTCTCTGTAACTCCAGCAACATTAAATCCCTTTCCTGCAACAGACAAAATCCCTTTAAAGCCCTGCCCATGGCTACCCTTACACCAGAGGTTTGTCTTCTTGCCTGTGTCCCTGCACAGACTGCTCAGTAGCAGGACTGGTATTAATTTATCACAGCAAACCCATCTCTGCCAGCTTTAGACACAGTGCTGCAAATGTTCTTGAGTGTTTCCTGCCTCCTGGCTACCAACAGGCCCCTCATCAAAGGACAGGCAACAAATGGGTGCCAGAAACTCCCAGATGTGCACTACTGCTTCTGTGACCACTGGCCAGCTGTGGTCACAGAAAAGCTTAATTGTCATAGAGCAACAATTTAATAAAGACCAAATGCCACATATTAGGAAATGTGGCATTTCCAGCAGCAGACTCCCAACCCTGGGGACCCCATGATCCCTCAGAGCCCCCTGAGCCTGAGTGGTCCATGCCTGAAGTGCACAGATCTCTGGAGGTGCCCATGGTGCGTTCCTTCCTGGCCTGCACCCATGACTTTCATAACACATGCATCATTTTCCAGGATGTGGGTCTCCAAACTGAGCTGCCTCCCTTCCTCAGGGCTTACCTGCCTGGATCCAAGGCCAGCTCTGGTGTGAGTATGCATATCCCACACCTGGGAATTGAGGTGCTGTGAGGGCAGGGCAGTGAGAAGCCTTGTGGGGTCTCCAGAGCTGCCTTTAAGCTCAGGCTCCTGTCTTCAGGGCCACTGCATGAACCACATCCCAGCCATGGCCACACTCCAGTGTGTCTCTCTGGTTTGGTCTCTGGCCTCTGATGGACTTCTTGGCTAGACCTTGGGCCAAGTCCTACTGCATGAAGAGATGCTGTGCTCTCCCTTCTCCAACAGGCAGGGTTTTCTCTGCAGTAGCATATATCACCAGGGAGTCTGGACCGGGATGAGAAGGCCAGAGCACACTCTCCCATGACCTGACTTGGATTCAACACAGCTCTGCCAGGCTGAGCCCTGTAAACAAGGCAGCTTCCAAGGAGCTCTCAGTGGTGCATCTGCACTTCTTGTGAAATCTAAGCCTCAAAGCCCTGTGCACACACGGCATGAAAACGTCAGTCACTTCCCAGGCTCAGCTTCAGCAAAGAACAAATTTATGCAGAGCCACGATGGAAATTCATTTCCCTGAGTTTTGCAATGCTGGAATTTCATGGTGTCTCCTGTTACAGTTCAGTGGCGATTTTACAAGGTAGATCTTAAGAGACTTGGATTCTTAATACGAAAGAGAAGTGGCATATGAAAGGTTGAAGAATATCTTCTCAGCTTTCTGCAGACTGAAAGAAGCTGCTTTCCCTCGTGTCATTTGTCTCTTGCAAATAGCTAATGACATGCATTAAATACAGGTCCAGACCCTCAAATGTATTTTGCCAAATGCCATCGATTTTCTCTATGGATCCATGACTTGTTTCTTTATACTGTGCTCCTCTCCACAGCAAACTTTGCAGAAGTGTAGTAAAGACTGGCTGCTGAATCTAATTGCATGAGAATGAATCATTAGCACATTTCCAAACAGTTTAACTAGAACAGAAAACAGAATCAAGCTGTAAGACCATCATCTGATTAATTAGAAGGGCAAGGTTCAGGAATTAGGCTGGAAAAAGTTTCCCATATGAATTATTTTGCAACAGGAAGGTAACAATTCCAAAGCAAAATCAAATTAGGCAAGCTCTGACAAAATTATTTTAGATTGCTTGGGTTTTGTTTTGTTAGTCTTTTTTTTTCCAGTTTGGGACAAATTATCTGGTTTGTTCTTTTGAATAGAATCATTTTCAGACACAGCGGTAAGCAGGGGGAGAAATTGCAGCTTCCCCTGTATTTCACGAGGCATGAAAAAGTCTGTGCCCCTGTGGGACACTGTCAGTTTCTTTGCTGTCAGTTAATTGGAACATAAAAAGTTGGAATTAATACAAAACCTTTCTCTCTCAGTCCCAATTGCCTTTGTTTCAGTTTGCTTCCCCCAAAGTGTCTCTGAGTAGGTATGAGGGAACTGTCTGTGTCTTGCATTGAGAGGCACCACTGACCACTGTGGCTAGAGTTTAGGCTAGAACAGAAGAATTGATTCTGGATTCAATGGATATTTCTTAATCTTCTCTAATGGATCAGTGTGGAGCTTCCCACATGTGGATTTAAAACACCAGGTGTGTACAGCTGGGCAGCCTTTGGTGAGGATGAGGGATCCCACGACGTGAGGGAATGGGTGCAGGGTAATGTTCTTCTGCCTTTGTGAACAGCTGACCTGCATGCTGGAATGACATCTCCTACATTCCACCGGCTTGGAGCTTCCATGCTCACAGAAGAAGCTCTGGATTTGCCCTGCCTGGATCGATGCAGCAGAGCAAACCTCAGCCAGGAGCAGAGAGCATGTGGGAGCTCCTGCCTGGCACAGCCTCTCTGAAACACAAGCAGCCCCAGGGCTGGTGGGGGTGAGCTGGGGGCTTGCATGAGCTCTGGCTTCCAGCCACACTTCTTGGAGAGCCAGCCCTTTTCACTAGCTGGCACGCACGGATGGGAAGGCAGAGCTCCAAGGAGGAAAAGGAAAAACCTCCTAGCAATTCTTTCTTCAACATCTATGATCTTTAGGAGTGGATGAACACTCATCTGTGAAGGAAGACACAGCCAGCAGAGCTGGTTGATGCTTGTCAGTCACTCAAGTCAGCTTTGGGTTTTCCAGTCTGTTCTTGGTCATGGGAGTTGCTCATGGTTCTGGTGGTGCAGTCTCTGATCCACTCAGCTGTGCAGCTGAGGTGCCACTCCCAAACCTGACAAAATCCCATGACGTGGTAAAGATGCTCAAATTAAATGGCAGGAGCCATTGCATCTCCTGTCTGCCACAAACAAAGCAGTGGAAGCCACCACAGAAGGCACAGTGTACAGAGGGCTGAGCAGAAGTCCCAAAACTCCCTGGTTGTTTGAAAATCAGCTTTGTAAAAGCATTTTTGCATTTTCCCTGCACAGCCTCACAAAGCTGGGGAAGGGACACAGCAAGGGGGAAAGTGGGCGCTGACTGCATGGATTGTATGAGCCTGAGCCCTGCAGAAGACTGCCTGTGGGTCAGGTACTTCCACTGCAAGGAGATGTGGATTTCTAAGCAAGAAATCTCTCATCCTGTTTGTTTGTACTGAGCAAAGTAGGCTTTGGGTGTATTATCTGTGCATATGTCCCACCTCTTCAGATGCCACAAAGGCTCAGCAGGAGGCCAATTTGCACCTCCCAAATCCCTATTGAGGTGAGTGAAATTTTCACTTTGTTCCGTGATGACTGTGATGAGAATGAAGAACTCATCCAGCCTACATTCAGACCTTAATTAAATCACCTACCCTGAGCCTTGGTGCCTACTGCTCCTGGTGGAGCCAGCAGTGAAGGGCCAGAGCCAGGGCTTCTCTGGCATGTGGATCACACACTGTGTGGGTGTATCACCAAGACAGACCCCATGTTTTAGGCTCCAGATGCATAAAGTGGGGCAAATTCAGGCAAAAAGGACATTCTTGATGTTGGTAATAAGATCTGCAGCAGGCAACCACAGGCTGGTAACTCAGCTGTGGAAATGCCTTTCCTCTTGCTCTGGTGTAAGTTAAATTTAAAGACTGCTCCTGCAAAATCACACCCCTGCTGTATTTCTGTTGTTGGCATTACAGTAGCCCCAAGTGGTCGTTGCTGTGTGTGAGGCCCCTCATGTTTCAGGCTCTGCACATTCAAGTGCTGTGAATTAGTTCCTGCCAGAAGTGTGTGCTCGCTTGGCACTGCGTGGCAATGTGATAAATCCAAAAATATTGTGTCCAGGTAGTCATGGTCACCAAGTTTGAAGATAACATTTTCCAGTTTCTGCTGTAAATCAAGATATTTTTTAACATCCTGTGAAATAAAACATTTGCAAGGGAGCCTTGGTGTGAGAAAAGGAAGTTACTGATACGCTTGTAATTGCATTTCTGGCTTTATGAGCTACAAAATTATCGGTGATTTCTATAAGTGGGCTGAGGGTGTAACAGAGGAAGCTTGAACAAGCAGATCAGAAGAGACCAGCATGGGAATGTGTTCCAAGAGCTGCCGTGGGCTCAGCCTGTGTAACGTGTCACTGACAGCTGGCCAGGAATACACCAAGCACAGTGCAAGGGCCAGGCTCTGTCCCAGGAATCTGCAACCCAACACCAGCAGAAAAAAGGGAAGTGTGTCTGCAACAGGAAGGAAGAGAAGAGCAATAAACACAGTTGCAGAAGCAAAAAGATTGGTTGAAGACATTGGAAAACAGGGAGTGACTGGACAAGAGGGGACAGGGTGGAGAAAAAGCAGCCTACAGGACAGCAGAAGGAGACAGGAACAGACAGTGGGAAGGAAAAGAAACTCAGTTTTTTATACTATTCATTGTGGATTGGGGCACGTACCCACTGTGCCGAGGCCTACAAGCATCAGCCCATGCTGTGTGTGGCACACCAGGAGAGCTCTGTGCTGCTCCCAGCCGGCACAGCAGCACCTCTCTGTGATTCTGAACCCTTCCTGGTGGCACCAGGAGGGTAAAGACTCAAGGCAAGACCTCTGAATGTGCCTTCCTGGCATTGCCCCAACGCTCCAGCAGGTCCACAGTTAAGCTATGCTCTGCTGGTATCTGTCCTCAATAATTACAAAATTTCATTTTCTTTGTGGTGATGCTGTAACTGAGTGAGCTGGAAACATTCCCAGAGAGAAAAGAAAACCGTATTCTGAAGATATTTATTTAAATTGTTTTATAAGGCACCCGTAGAAAACGACACTAAGTTCTCTCTGAAGAGGCAGTGCTAAAGCATGGGAGTTTCTCCTGCCAAGAGGCACCTCACACTGAGGCTCTGACAGGTTCACTTTGCCTCTAATGGGCTTCTCCGTGCTGCTGTATGCACTTTGTGGATGATTGATGGCTTGATTTCCTGCTCTTCATCTCTGATGATGGTTAGTCAGCTTGACCAGGATTTCTCCAAATTGAGATAAGAGCAAAGTTGCCAGGAATTCAGGTGATTTCAGAGAAGGTCTCCAGGCGATAAAACTTTCCTGATGGGGTTTCAAGATGTCAGCACTCTCCTTCTTTCTTTCTTCTATTTTGCCATCCAAACCTGCACACATGTTGCTGAGGTATGGGGCCACCACCTTCCTTTGGGTGCACCTGTGCATGCACCACCACAAGGCTGATGGTTAACAATTTCTCTTTGCTCAAAGTCACCCGGGGGCATTTTGCTGGCATCTGGCTTGAAGGTGGTGTGTCCTCACCAAGGGCTCCCAGGCTACTGTTGGGGTTTGAATTGTTCCCTTTTCTTTCTGTGGAATTTCTCCCATTGTTATGCTAAGTATTTGTGGCTACACCTTAGTAGCTATAGTTTTCTCTCTCAGGGGGGTGGGGGATAAGGGGACACCGAAAAAGGAAAGGTGGGACAGGGGCCTGGGCTCGCTCTCACTATTCGCTTGGCTCGTGGAGTGGAAGGAGGACAGCGTGTGCTCCGATCTGGCATCTCCCCTGCCATCCCAGCGCCGAGATCCACGTTCCCTGCAGCTGGACATCGCTCTGCTGCTCTCCCACCTCATCTTGCTACCTCCGGGCACTCTGCCAAGCACCACGACCGACACCGTGAGGGGGGAGTCTCTCCCCCATCCCTCTCACCCCTGGGCCGCTGCCGCCATCACCCAGCCCTCTTCGACTGCACGGGACCTGCCCTGCCCACAGCACCGGTAACTGAGTGCAGGGAAAGAGTGCCTTGGCCAAAAGGGACTGGAACTGAGCTATACTGTTCTGTTTTGTTGACAATTTTTATAGCTGTTGTTGTTTCTGATGTTTGCCTTGTTAGATACCAGTAAAGAACTGTTATTCCTATCCCCATATCTCCTGCCTGACAGCCTCTGATTTGAAACTAAAATAACTAGAAGGGAGGGGGTTGCACTCTGCATCTCAGGAAAGGGGTTCTCGCCTTTCCTTAGCAAATACCTGTCTTTCAAACCAAGACAGCTACAGAGAGTCGGATACCCAAAATCTGTGAGACTAAAATTTCTGTCGTTGAAGGAAAAGCCAGGGCATTGCCAGGGAAGGACACTGGGAACAAAGAATGTAGGACTGTGTCCTGGGTTACAATGTAAAGATGTGTATTCGATCACCATCTGTTGAAATGTGGGAGGGGTGGTGATCCTTATCTCTGTGGGAGATATCCTCTGCTAATGTGCCATCTGATAAGATCGGGGGATGATCATCGTTATCTTTTCACAACCCATCCTTCCTCCAGGAGAAATATTCCGTTAATGGGCCATTCAGTCCTATTGTGTGACTGATAAGATTACATCATCCCATTGGGAGATGCCCCAGCCAGGGGCAGGAGCCAAGCCTTTCCTACCTAGATAAAAAACTGGGGTTTGGAACACCAAGGCAGCCCTTTCCACTGGATCCCAGAGGGAAGTCGGACCTTTTCCACATCATCGCTGGATCTTTGGAGGAAAACTGCACCTTCTACAGGAGCACTGCCTCAACTGAACCACATCTGTCATCCAGGAGGACTGCAGCCACCATTTATACGGACTGCTAACAACACCCTGACTGACAGGGTGTCAGGTTGTATTCTGACTGTGTCGGTGGTTTTTCTTTTGTATTATCACATGAATTTTATTTTTTCTTTTTTTTTCCTATTAAATTGTATTACTGACTTGGAGTCTCCCACTGGTTTTGGTTTCAAACCAGTACAGACTGCCAAGGCAGAAGGTGTCTGTGACACTGCATTTACAAAACACATATAAAATATCAGAAGAGATGGAAACCCTGCTGCAGCTAAATAATAGTATCAGTACAACCTGCGTAGGCAGAGTATTCGTGTGCTGATTGAAATCAAGCCAGGTCAATGGGATTAACAGGCTCCTCCTGGGAATGTACCGAGGGAACCCTGCATGAACTGCGGGCAGGCTGAGCCTACTCTCTGTTCAGTTCCATCAGGAGGAGGACAGCCTTGGGCACAGCCTCTGCCAGCAGAAGCATAGTGCAGTTCTCTGATCCCCCCAGAGAATCTCTCATCTAATCGTGGGCCAAAATTTGTGCTGTTTCAGCTTAAGATCTGGTGTAGGTAGCCCCCAATCCAGGCAAGTGTTAGAACTCCAGTAAAAGCATTCATCTGACCCATCCAACTGGAAACTCCAGATCCAGCACCAACACTTGTGACCTGGGCAGAGGCAGGGCCTTGGACGCTCCCTGGAGAACTCGATATATTCTGTGTTTCAGGAGGGATTGCTTATGGGTGCTGTGCTGCCTTGCCAGCCTGAGTTTGCTACCACCACAGAGCAGTTTGTGGTGAGAAACATCTGGTATGAGGCTGCAGTTTGTGCCTCTGCTGCTGGGGTTTGCTGTCATCCCTGGTCAATAGCATTCCTCTGCAGCCCAGCACTTCATGGACATTAAAGTGATGGCACAATACACAATAAACATTCTCAAGGCTGCATTAAATACCAACTTGACATCTTCTTGTCAAGCAAAAGTGACAAACAGAAAACAAATACTGACAATGTGGGCATCAAGATGAAGATGAATAACATACAACAACTCCTGTGATGTGCAGTGGGCTTATACTATAATACTTTTTTGACACAGCTGAACTTCCCTCAGGTGCCATTTGAGAAGGTAAAACAGCTACTCCCAGCTCACCCTCCTCGCCTTCCTTCCATGCTTTGATCAACAGAGGCTTGGATAAGCAGATGGGCACTCGGATCAGTCACTCACCCCAGCATCTGCAATCGCTCTGCCTAGCCAGGCACCATGAGGCACATCAACTGTGCAGCTTGGAGACAGACACTGATGGATCTATTTACACTCTATTCCACATTTAGTGCTTTTTGTCTCTAGAGCCTGAAGAATTGGAGATTAAGTGGTTTAATTTGGATGTAAGGCTGGAGGTTCATGGAGGAAGGCAGCCTCCAGAGCAGCAGGATGGGCTGAACTGCTACTCAAGCCTGTCCTGAAGAGAAGCATGTGTGCAGCCCCATCCCTCCCCTCTCCCAGATGGAGCTGTCTCCAACTCTGCCAGACTTCAGGCAAAGTTAGGACCCACAGATTAAAAGTCTCCTGATACTGAACTTCTCCAAAGTTTGGAACTGAACTTTTTACTGGACTTCACCTGTCCTTACACAACAGGGAAGAGTGAGACAGGAGCAATGGGAAGCTTTTAGAGAGCTATTTTCAGCCTTTCATGGCCAATTGAAAAGCTTTACAAATTGCTAGTGAGGGTTGTGCCACAAAAACTTCCCCAGTGTTTGTCCTGTCTCCCAGAGAGCACAGGGTGGAGAAGTGCATTTCAAAGGGCAGCAGCTGTGCCAGCTGCCAAGCAGGGATGGCTTCCATTTAGGATGAATCATCACCAGACCTTTTCACAGCATCCAAGGACTGCCTTTTAAATCATCGTCTTCTCACACAAGGCACTGCAGTCCCTGGCCTAGCATTCAGAGCTTCAGCAGGTGATGTCAAGATGAAAAGGAAAGGCTTTGGATAAGACATGTGGGATCTACAGCAAAAATGGGAACCAGTTCCAGATGTCCAGTTCTAAAGGCAAAGCATCTGCCTTAAAGCCGTCTTTTGTCTCCAACAGGGAAGTTCCTTACATTTACTGCCTTCTCATCATGGAGAAATTGAACCCAGCACCAGCTGCTAGCAACCAGCAGCAGAGTTTCTTAGACAGCAAAACTTCCAGTCAGATCTTCAGATCTCTCTCTCATAGCCAAGGGGTGTTTTCCATCTGGTTATTGCATAATGCTTAAACAAGAGGATGGGAAAATTCCTGTTCTCAGTAAGAAACCAAGTGAAATGTCAAGAGGAATACGCCTGCATATTTAGCATTGAATGTAAATATGCATGGAACCCCAAGGCTGAGTCTTTTCCTCTGAGAAGATGTTAATAAAACTTTACCCTTCAGCTCACAAGCCTGAAAAGAGATGAATAACAGCTACATCCTGGTAAGCTCCAAAAAACTTCATAACAAAAACAGAAGAACCTTCTGGGCACTCTTTCATTAAAACATGAAGAAAAAAAATAGTGCTTTTTTCGTAAGACTAGGAATGTCCTCCTTGCACAGTCCAGCTGCTCATGCTCGGTGCTCTGAGGAGTGGCAGCCTGGGAGAGCTGCTCACTCCTCCTGCAGCGGGGCCAGGTCAGCTCTGGGGCTAAGAGGAATTCCTCCAGTTGCAGCACACAAGTCCAAGGGCAGTGGCTGCCTCCCAGAGAGGTGGTGTTATCCCCTGGGGGAACACGTGTGTCTGACAGTCCAGGGCTGCTCCCAGCTGAGATTTACACCTGCAGAAGGCAGGAACTTTGCTCTCCTTGCTGGGGCTACCTGTGTGTGCCATGGGAATAACAAGTGTTGGTGCTTCCTGCTTCTGAGGGACTGCGTGTGCCAAATCTTAATTCACTTGTGCTTGGTTTCAATGTATTGCAACATATCTAGAAGACCCTGAATTCTTCAGCACAGGGACACGTCTCATCTGAAATTGAATTTCACCTTAGGTGCTATTTTAATAAAGAATAAGACCAATTATTTCTATGAATCTGCAGTGAAATTACTGAAAACTCTTCAACGTGTGAAGCCACAGACCAGCACACCTATTGAGTTCCCGTTCCTCATGGCAGAATTCACACCAGAATTCACACAGCCCTTTGTTTTTACTAAATTAATCTGGGATCCTTTGAGGGATTTGGCTGTTAACACATTCTCCCTGCTGCAGAAATTACACATTAGCATTTCTCCAGCCCAGTGACTTCCAAAGAAACAAAGGTCTAAAATACAGATACCTCCACCTACATTAAGCTGGTGTTGAAGAGAAATGGAATGCATTGGAAGTGGAAGGAGAGAACAGGAGTTCATGAGTAGTTCCTGGAGCCAAAAATCCTGTTAAATCCTATTTGTGAAGCAACACATCTGACCCAGAGCCTGACTGTGCTGGAAACAAGGGCAGCTGTCAAGGATAGAGAGGGAAGCAGCAGCTCTGCAGGGATGAGGGCTGAGGAGCTGCTCAGAAATAGAAGTGGTCCCTGTGTGAGGGGCAAACTCCAGCAGTTTGATGTGAGATTAGAGAAAAAAACTCTTTCTCATTATCACAGCTGAGGCATCTGGTAGCACTGGGGGCATTGCACTGCTGCACAGATGTTTGGGGATTTCCTTTAAAAAGAGGAAGGAAACTGTTCCCTTTAGGGATGGGAAGCAGCTCTTAGGGAACTGCACAGTTGTGGCAAGTGATGTTCTCCTCCTTGGCTCACATGTCACATGGCTCTGTGCTGGCTCAGCCCTTTGTGGGGACTGTGCACCACAGCACCTGCTGGCAGGGCCAGAGGAGCAGACAGGCTCAGCACAGAGCTCAGCTCCAGGTTCACATCAGGGTCAGGTCAAGGCTCAGGTCAGAGCTCAGGACAGGGCTCAGGGCAGGGTTGAGGGCAGGGCTCAGTTCCAGGCTCAGGAAAGGGCTCAGGGCAGGGCATTGTGCTGGCCAAGGGAGGCTCTGGCTGCACATCCCCTCTGCTCCCAGGTCTGGTGCTGCACTGGGAGCCTGTGATGGACCAGATGCCTCCCTACAGCCCCTCTCTGACTCCCTACAGAGAAATGAGTCAAGGTAATGAGTGGGGGGAGAAAAAAGAAGTAATAGGTGAATAAAGGTACTTCCCTGAAACTCTCTGTGAGCCTGAAGGGAGAAATTTAACAAACTTATCTGGAACTGAGTCCCTTCCTTCCCCTGAGCCTTCCCTGCACCCGGGGCTGGCATGGCTGGGATGACAGTGGTGGTGGATGCACGGCTGGCACAATCGACAGGCACGAGGCAGCCCTGGCCAGCCTGCACCAGGAGAGAGTGGAAAACTACAGAACTATCTGAAGAGCTTTCTATAGCCCCAAGGAGGCCAACGAGGCAATCTTTTAAGCCGTGTTACTATAGCAGCCCTGATGGTAATTTACCAGTACATCTCCTTTTCTCTTCTTCACACCCTTTTCACAACAAAAAAATGAGATTAGGCTCATCTTCCCCAATTACCTCACCATGTTCCCTCTCAGCCCTCAGCTAACAGCTTTCCAGAAAAAGCCCCACAACATCTCTGCGCAGCCCAGGGCCCCTGTTGTTCTCCCCTAGAGCCGTGAGGAAAACAGCTTGTACCAGGAATATCCTGTGGGGACAGGGAGGATGGCACAGGAGAAGGCATGTGACACTTGCACCACAGGCTCCCCTGCGGTGCCTCTGCCGTGCCATCCACAGCTCAGGCAGGAGCTCATGCCTGAGCAGGAGAGAAGTTCTGCTGGAGGTGTGTGCAGAAAACATTCCTCTGTCTCAAACCCCACAAACTTTTGGGATTAGGAGTAAAGACACAGACCAGGGCCAGATTGCCACTCTCTGGTTTTGCCTGTGATAATCAGTTAAACTTCCCCGTTCCAGGCCAGATGGGGCTTGGAGCAACCTGGTCTAGTGGAAGGTGTCCCTACCCATGGCAGGGAGTTGGGCTAGGTGATCTTAAAGGTCCCTTCCAACCCAAACCATTCTGTTACTCTATAATTATATGATAATATATTCTTCCCTGGAGAGAAGAATGAGGTTTGCAGTCTGGTCTCGCCTTGGAAGCTTGAGGACTGCAGAAGAAGGGTTTTGAGGTGTGCTCCCATTTGAGGAAGCTCAGAGAATATTCAATGCTTGTTAGAAAGCAGGTGCTGGGTGCCCCATTCTCTGTTGCTGCCTCCTCTGAAGGACACCCTATGCCAACTCACACCTGCCTGGTGCCATGTGGGCCAGGGCTGGAGGGCAAAATAGGAATCCATGTCCTTTGGGACCATCAGCCAGGGCAGTGATGCTGCAGCCCCCTCGTCTGCCCACTTTTCCAGCAGTGGGGCTCTCTTGTGGCACACTGTTGGATTTTTCTATGCTGATGGTGCTGTGAGTGAGGAGCAGAAGCCCTGAGTAAAACTCCTCGCAGGACAGTCGGTGCAGATCTGGGGTAGGTGAGCCTGACCCAGGCTGGTTCAACCACTGCACCATCCTCCTTCCTCACCTGCACTCCCAGCATGGCTGGGGACCACCCAGAGCCAGCCCCTTATTCCCTCCTGCTCTCCCATCCCTTTCCATGTGGCAGTGGCTCTGGAGCCTGCTGAAAATCTCCATGGCAGAGCTGCTATTCCACATGCTCTTTCTTCCTCAGTACTCTTCCTTTATTTTGCACCAGAGGGGCCATGGGAGCTCTCCCTTCTCTGTTGCTGGTTTCTGAGGAAGAAAGACTGCTCCCACTGTGCTTCCTGCACAAATCAACCTGATTACTGTGCCACTGGCAGCTAATGAGCTTAAAGCTTTCATGGCAGTGCCTCCTTCCCTCCCTGCGGGAGAGCAGCTCCAGTCGGGTCTGTCCTCAGCTGAAGAGCTTTGATGGTGGTGGAGGAACAGGAGGAATAATCCTTGGGGAACAGCACAGCATGGTCGGTGGTGCTGAGGCTGCTGAGCACAGAGCTGTTAGTCCTGGGCAGGGCTCTGGTGTGCCCCAAACCCTTGCCATGGCAGGGAGGAGCAATGCTGATGGAAGGGGCTCTGGGGGCTCACTGCAGCAGCTACCTCCCTGTTCCCAATGGCCTGCAGCTCCCCGTGGACATGGGGACAAAATCTCAGGCTTGATATCACAAACCCCTTCCCCACACTGCTGACATGGTTGGCAGCACATCTGTGGGGCTGTACAGGCTGCTGGGACATGACACCCCTGTGATGGAGGGAGACACCAGCAAGTGCTGCTCATGGTGATTGATACCTCTGGGTGCATGGGGGTCTGGCTGCTTGCCCATGCTGGCTATCCCCACACCAGCTCTCCTGGGGAAGGCCAGCCCTTTCTTATCATCAAATACAGTCACAGAATCATAAAACCACAGAAAGGTTTGGGCTGGAAAGTACCTTAAAGATCACCTCTTTCTATCCCCTGAAACCTTTCGCTATCCCAGGTTGCTCCCATCCTATCCCATCTTTGGACACTTTCAGGGATGGGGCAGCCACAGCTTCTCTGGGCAGCCTGTGCCAGGGCCTCACCAGCCTCAGTACAATAAGCTTCTCCTGGTGCTTGTCTTCCCAGTGTCACCTGTGCCCCTGTGTCACCCTCGGATGAGCCAGGTGGAGCTGAGGTCCCCGTTGTGTGCAGTGCTATCACAGAGCAGCAGCACAGTCTGGTGCCAGGCCCTGGGGCCCCCTTTGAGTGCAGCCCCTCGCCTCCAGCCATGGGGCTGTTCCAGCCCTGCAGCACGGACCTGTCTGGGTTCTGGGCTGCCAGCAGTGACACATCTGCACAGAATGTGCTGCACAGAGGCAGTAATGCCATTTCTTAAAACTGTGATTGGTTTCCCAATTTCAAAAGAGCCGTCTGGCAGGCTGGGCCCCCTTCCAGTGTTTCCTGGAAATATGAAGATGTCAAGAAGGTGCTGCTGGCAGAAGTTCCAAGTCAAGATCAAGCCCATTGCTCAGTCCAGCCTTGGGTGGTGCTGCCAGGCCAGGACTGTGCCTCCCTAAAGTGCAGCCAAACCCACAAGGGTCAGCTTGCTCACACACCCAGGGCTGAGGAGCTTATGTCTGAGTTCCAGCTTGGCTGGCTCATCCCACACAGCCCAGCTTATTTTCAAGCCAAACCCAAGTATATCCTTCCCTTCCAGGCCTGAGTTGTTGTGCAATGCTAGGTAGTGTGTGCTGCCATGCTCCTCCCACCCTCACAGATGTATTTTGGGGCTGAGTGAAGTGTTTGCTGTACACAGAAGAATGGGAAGTGCTTGGACATCTTGGATATGAAAGGATGAGGGCAGAAGAGGGGGGAAATGCTCACAGAAGGTGATGAGGAAAGAAGGATGTGAAAATTTCAAGCGAAAGCTACAGCCATCTGTCCAGTCTGTCCTCCAGCTACTCAGCAGATTATTTATTACCTTTATTAACTCTGTGTTAAATTACCTTTTTCCTTTAATTTTTTCAAGAGGTTTATTTTGTAATTTGTCTGGCTTATCTTTAAAATTACTTCTTGTAAAAGTAAAGCTTTCAGGAGAGACTGGCTTGAAAGAGCATCTATCTATTCCCAGCATGGGCACAGAGCAGTGCCAGAGGACAAGGTGCCCTCTGCCCTGATGCAGTCTGGGCAGCATGGCAGAGCTCCCTCAGCCAGGCACCTGATGCAGGTGAGAGCACATTTCTTCCCTGAGCCTGATTTCATCAATTAAAGTCAACACATTAAAACAAGAATCAGAAACATGAAGTGCCACCCCAGCTGAACCTTTCCTTGCAGACATGCTGCTTTCAGTGCCTGACAGGGGAAATAGATCTTTTATCAAGTTTCCAAGTAAAAAAAAATCCATTTCTTCTGTGATGAGGTGCTGGCTCTGAGGCTGAGGGACCCTAAAGGGCCACATGTCCTCACAGCCTCTTCTGTTCAGCTGGGGAGAAGGGATGCAGCTGGGGAGATGAACCAGGGGACAGAAAGGGTCCCTCGTGCAGGTGAGAGCTCAGGTCTTTGGGGCTTGAGAGGGGAATAGATGCCAGTTTTCATTTCTGTGTGCATTTAGAACCATAGAATCACAGAACAGTTTGGGTTGGAAGGGACCTTAAAGCTCACCTTATTACACCCCTTCCATGGGCAGGGACACCTTCCACTGTCCCAGGTTGCTCCAAGCACCATCCAGCCCGGCCTCTGACACTTCCAGGGATCCAGGGGCAGCCACAGCTTCTCTGGGCACCCTGTGCCAGGGACTCATCACCCTCCCGGGGCAAAATTCCTCCCCACTACCTAACCTAAACCAACGCTCTGAATTTCAGCTTAAAGACATCAATGCACATGGTAGGTGTGGGCAGCCACCTCTGCCTGGAGGATGTGCCTGGTGTCCCCCCAGCACAGGGCAGAGGAGCTGCAAGGACGGTGCCAGATCCTGGCAAGGGGCACTGGAGCAGTGAGGGCACCTGCAAGAGTGGGTGCAGACACTGCAGGAACCCTGGCACTGCAGGAATGACGGCACTGCAGGAACGACGGCACTGCAGGAACGATGGCACTGCAGGAATGATGGCACTGCAGGAATGACGGCACTGCAGGAACCATGGCACTGCAGGAATGACGGCACTGCAGGAACCATGGCACTGCAGGAACCATGGCACTGCAGGAATGACGGCACTGCAGGAACCATGGCACTGCAGGAACCATGGCACTGCAGGAATGATGGCACTGCAGGAACCATGGCACTGCAGGAATGATGGCACTGCAGGAACGACGGCACTGCAGGAACCATGGCACTGCAGGAACCATGGCACTGCAGGAATGACGGCACTGCAGGAACCATGGCACTGCAGGAACCATGGCACTGCAGGAATGATGGCACTGCAGGAACCATGGCACTGCAGGAATGATGGCACTGCAGGAACGACGGCACTGCAGGAACCATGGCACTGCAGGAACCATGGCACTGCAGGAGTGATGGCACTGCAGGAGTGATGGCACTGCAGGAACCATGGCACTGCAGGAACTATGGCACTGCAGGAATGACGGCACTGCAGGAACCATGGCACTGCAGGAATGATGGCACTGCAGGAATGACGGCACTGCAGGAACCATGGCACTGCAGGAACTATGGCACTGCAGGAACGATGGCACTGCAGGAACCATGGCACTGCAGGAACCATGGCACTGCAGGAATGACGGCACTGCAGGAACCATGGCACTGCAGGAACCATGGCACTGCAGGAATGACGGCACTGCAGGAACCATGGCACTGCAGGAACCATGGCACTGCAGGAATGACGGCACTGCAGGAACCATGGCACTGCAGGAATGATGGCACTGCAGGAACCATGGCACTGCAGGAACCATGGCACTGCAGGAATGATGGCACTGCAGGAACCATGGCACTGCAGGAACCATGGCACTGCAGGAACGACGGCACTGCAGGAACCATGGCACTGCAGGAACCATGGCACTGCAGGAACGACGGCACTGCAGGAACCATGGCACTGCAGGAATGATGGCACTGCAGGAATGACGGCACTGCAGGAACCATGGCACTGCAGGAATGATGGCACTGCAGGAACCATGGCACTGCAGGAATGATGGCACTGCAGGAACCATGGCACTGCAGGAACGACGGCACTGCAGGAACCATGGCACTGCAGGAATGATGGCACTGCAGGAACCATGGCACTGCAGGAACCATGGCACTGCAGGAACCATGGCACTGCAGGAATGATGGCACTGCAGGAACCATGGCACTGCAGGAACCATGGCACTGCAGGAGTGATGGCACCGCAGGAAGAGTGGCACTGCCCACAGTGATGGCACTGCAGGAACGATGGCACTGCGGGACCCCTGGCACCGCCCACAGTGATGGCACGGCAGGAGCCCTGGCCGGGCTTGCTGAGCGGGGCTGTGCCGGTGACTCACTGTCTGTCTGTACCTGCCCGTGACTCAGCTCTCTCTTCCCCCTCTGGCAGAGCTGCAATGAGGTCCCGGCCGGCCCGGGGAGCGCCTGTGCCACCCCCAGCGCAGGGTCAGGGCCAGCAGCCACCCGCGTCACAGCAGGGCTGGGGACACAGCCCCGGGCTGATGGGGACCTCCTGGCAGCTGGCCAAGGCTGAACGGCCAAAGACAGAGAGGCATGGTTAAAATGGCACTAAAGGAAAGCAGGTCTGGACTCCACTGAGCTGGGTTTGTGCCTCTGTGGGTTTGGGACGGGGGAAGGGAGAGCTCCGTCCTTCCTTCCCTCCCTCCCTCAGACCTGCAGCTGGGTCTGCACTGCTCCGGGTGAGGAGCAGCACACTGGAGACACAGCTGGAATAAGATTCATGTGGTCTCCTCCAGCTGTTTTCTTGGAGCTCCTGACTGTAGAGGTCGATATTTTTGCCTTGGGCTTTGGCTTGCTCCTTCCCTCTCCCCAGAGACACTTCCTGAGCCACTCTTCAGCTGTGCAGGGACATGCTGATGGATGTGCTGGGTTTTCCTGCCCTTTCTCCTGGACACTGCTCTGACTCCTTCGGGGAGGAAATACCTTTTTTCCCCACCACTTTCTCTTTCACAGCTCTCACCTTCCTCATGTCACAGTAATTTTGCTGCCCTTCTTACTCATGCCTCCTTTTCTCTGGCCATGGATGCTGGATTCTCTGATGAGATCTCACTGGCATCTCAGCCAGGCTCCCTGCAGAGCAGAAATGTGACCTTGGAGAGAGCCACTTTGTGTGCAAAACAAGGCTGGGATTTTTACTGTGTACCCCCAAAATGCTGCAGTGCTGCTTTCTCACAGTGTCTGTGGCTGTGAGTGAGGATGTAAAGCATTAATGCCCCAGAGACTCCTCCAGGGAGCTTCTGTCCCAACAGACCAACTCTGTGAGAATCCCACTGAGGAATACTGAATAAGAACAGGATTTTTGACACTGCACAGCCTCTTCCTACTAATATTCCCACAGGAGATGGTCTAGATCACTGTACTTAAAAGAAGAAATGGTGCTGATGTATCTCCCAAGAGTGGGTCTGAAATGTTCAGGATGCAACCACAGAACAGGGTGATAGTCCCATGCAAAGATCTTCCCATCCAAATTAACCAGCAGGTACAGCCTGTGGAGAGAGGGAGAAGGAAACAACCAGGATTTGGTTCTGATCAGCACATGCAACCTGAGAGCAACTGTCCCCACCTCCATGACTTGTTGGTGGCACAAGGAAGGCAAGTACTGGGAAAAGGTCTGAGGAACAATGGGGTCGGTTTGTGGCTCTGTATAGGGGTGTTCTCCAGAAAAGAGAGAACAAAAAGTCCAGAAAGTATTTCTATCAGAGCCTCACCAGTAGGCCTGGAATGGGTGGCTCTGTCCAGAAGCAGCCTGGACACGAAAATGAGAGTCCCCACCACCATGTGCAATGACAAAAACTCTGAAGTCCCCAAGCCAAGGGACATGGTGCCCCAGGCCTTCCAGGGACCCAGTCAGCAGGCAGCCTCACCCCTGGGGAGTGTTCTTGGAGGGGGCCTCTTCAAATTGCCAGCTCTCCCCAAAATGTCAATCTGAGTCCTTTTGGGATGTGATACTTTGGAAATAGCCTTCAGATTGATGCCATCTCTTTGCCCTATTTTTATCTCATGTTTACAGGCCAGAGGCCGTTCAGTGCTTCATGCTCTTCTGTCCCACATTTCCACTTTTCATGATTTATTACTCCATTTTTAATTTAATTTAGCTGATATTTTCTGCTGGACTGCTAGTCATAGAGTTCAGTGCATTCTTAACCTGTTCAGCACTGCTTCCTCTGTTGTTTAGACTGTCCCTTCATATTAAGGTTAATGCATACTTACAGGATGAGCTGGTCTGTGTCACAGCAGCACATGGCAAGGTTCTGTCCCTCAGTCCAAGCAAGGTGTTTTCCAGGTGTCTTCCATGGGGTTTCCAGACATCAACTGGCCCCACTGGAGTTACTCTTGTAACATCCTCTGGATGTCCAGAAACCCCAGACAAATGTCCCAACATACCCAGTCCCAACAAATCCAACTGATTCTGGTGATCAGCAATAAAACCTGAGTCAGGGGAGGAGGTTTAGGTCGGATATCAGGGAAAGGTTCTTCCCCAGAGGGTGCTGGGCACTGCCCAGGCTCCCCAGGGAATGGGCACAGCCCCGAGGCTGCCAGAGCTCCAGGAGTGTTTGACAGCACTGCCAGGGATGCCCAGGGTGGGATTGTTGGGGTGTCTGTGCAGGGCCAGGGGCTGGACTAGATGATCCTGATGGGTCCCTTCCCACTCAGGTTGTGCCTCATGCTGTGGATTCCACTTCAGGTTAGTGTCTGCACAGGGGTTTAGCCTTCAGTTAGGAGCCCTCTTAAATCCAGTCTGTGGATGAGGTTATTAACTTTATCCTGTTCTTCTTGCAGTAAATATGAAGATTCCCATCTCCTGTAATGGCACTAGGATATTTGGCCTAAACAGACTGGATTTAAATCTGTGTGTTGCCTCAGCACTTGGAGCTCTTCACTGGTCAGATCCAAAAAGCATTTTGGAAAAACATTCACCTTCTGTATATTCTGCCACTGAAGGCTGTCCTGCTCCTATGGAGGTCTGCAAAAAAAGAGAGCCAACCAAGCTACAGGCAACAGAGTGTTGTAAGAGGATTGTTTTGCTAATGAGAAAGCAGAAGGAACATCAGCCAAGGCTGGAAGGCAGGAAATGGAAAAGTGATGAAAACAGTCTCCTAACACCTGGCTATGGCCACTCCATTTCCTGCCACGCATTATTGTAGGAGGGGATATTCAGCAGAACCCCCCCAAAAATAACCCCCCACCTTGACACGGGAAGGTGCAGGGGTGCTGTGGGACTTCTACTGCCAACAGCAAATTGTACAATTCTAATTTCTTTCTCAGTGCAAAATGCCTCGGGCTAAGGAGGAGGCGCAGGAGAGCAGTTGGCGGGGGAGTGATCCTGAGTGTGCCTCCAGATCTGAGCTCTCAGTGGATTAAACCTTCAAATGCCTCTAAAAGCATCAGAATCCCCTTGCAGACCCTCTCAGAGGCTGGGGTTTAGCTCCTGTGCTTGCTTCCTGCATCATGTGGTTGGTTTAACTCGAGAACTTTTCCATGCTGGCTCCAAAGTGCTTGCTGGGAGAGCCAGGGACAGGATAAACATGCATGCAAACACACTGAGCTGCCTGAACTCTGCACCTTGAGCAGGCTCTGCACCTAACAGAGAGCAAAGCTGGCACCTGGGGACAACTGGGGACACCTGGGGACACCTGGAGTGTGGCACAGAGCCCAAGGCAGAAAGCAGAGACACACATGGTGCTTTAAGGAGCTGCTGAAGACGGACCCTTGGATCCCATCCCTGATATTTTCCATGAGCACTGCACATGTCCTGGGCAGCAGAACCCCACAGCTCAGCACCAGCCAGGCAGGCAGAGGGCCAACCACTCCTGCTCAACACATCCAGATTTCCCCTCACCCCAGCAGACTTTAGGGATAGTATAAAGCAGCCCAGCTCAGGGCAGGCCTGCACTGATTTACTGCAGGATTTCATCACAATCCTCCTCGTCGTCCTGTCCTACCCTGATATGGTCTCATTCAAAAATTAAATGCTTATATTAAAAATAAAAACAAACAAAAACACTATAGTATATCTTAAATCACAAAAAAGCCACGGGTAGATTCAACAGATCCTTCCTAGAAAAATGCCAGCCATCATAGATCAGAATCACAGAATGGTTTGAGTTGAAAGAACCTAAAAGATCATCCAGTAACAACCTCCCTGTCATGAGGTTGGACAGGGCTTGGAGCAACCTGGGATAGTGGAAGGTGTCTCTGCAGGGGGTGGGATGAGATGAGCTCTAAGATCCTTTCCAACCCAAACCATTCCGTGATTCTATGACTCCATGAACTTTCAAAACCCAAAAGACATAAAAGTGCAGTAATGTTGATTCAGGATTTAGAAATGCCAGTCCTCTTAGCTCTACCCCCTTGGTGCCTCATTCCTCTGCTCTCCTCTATGGTCCCTGTGGGAACACATGTGCCATGACCAGTGTCACCAGCCCAGCTCTCTGAGAGGGGTTGGGCACATGGACAGCAGGGATGGGATGTGCAGTTGCTGTGGAATTTCTAATTATTTGTGTTTGTTCATCTACTATAGCAGGGAATTTTTAGTCAAACTGAAAATCTTGATGTAAAGGTTTGGTAATTAACATTTTTTAAAGCTGAAAGCCAACACTTGTGAGGAAGAACAGATTTTGCCTGATTTCTTGTCCCCTTTATCCCAGCAGGATCTGGGTCTGGTGTAGCAGGCTATGAACTAACCCACTTCAGACTTGACTCAGGGATTCACTTAAGGATGTGTAAAACTCAGCAGTTCAGATCCTTCTGAGCTCTGGAAAAACATTCCAGCTTATGGTCTGGAACACAGAATAAATAAATAAGTCCCATGGGAATGCTCCACCACGCAGGAGCATTGCCATGGGCCATCGGCTCCCACCTGGGAGTTCTGCAAATCCAGCCTTTATTGGGCAGTTTTAAGCCCAGCAGAGACAGATACTGCAAATGAAACCAGGCAGCAAAAACTGACCCACAGGGCCTGAACTGGAGCCATGGGACTGTGAGTCAGGTGAAATTCAAAATTCATCAGGGTGAGATGAATTTTGCTGGTGTGTGTTGTGCTTTTCTTCCTCCAAAGTGCCTCTGGGTGCCCTGGGAAGAGTCATTTTAACATCTCAGTATAATGAAAAACCAGGGAAAACAACTGAATTGGTGAGTGCCCTGTGGGAAATCAAATCCCTGAGCCAGCCCTGTGGGATTTCTGCCAGGCAGCTCTTCAGGAAAACACTCTCAGGACAAAGGACTTGGAGTAAACCCATGATTTTGCTATGACCAGAACACAGAAATTATAAAGTCCTAAAAATGTCACAGAATCATGGAATCATTAAATTTGGAAAGGACCTCCAGGTTCATTGAGTCCAGCCATTCCTCCAGCACTGTGAAAACCACCACTAAACCACGTCCCCAAGTCCAGAGATGCTTTTTGAACACTTCCAGGAATGGTGACTCCACCACTGCCCTGGGCAGCCTGAGCCAGTGTCTGGCCACCCCTTTAGTGAAAAGATTTTCCCAATATCCAACTTAAACCTCCCCTGGCACTTGAGGCCATTTCCCCTTGTCCTGTCCCTGTTCCCTGGGAGCAGAGCCCAATCCCCCCAGCTGTCCCCTCCTGTCAGGGAGTTGTGCAGAGCCAGAAGGTTCCCCCTGAGCCTCCTTTTCTCCAGGCTGAGCCCCTTTCCCAGCTCCCTCAGCCACTCCTGGTGCTCCAGCCCCTTCCCCAGATCTGTTCCCTTCTCTGGTGCAAAAAGCTGCAGTGGTTTTGCTCTTGGGGAGCTGGGTTTTGGAAGCAGTGAGGATCCAGGTGCAGGGGGGTGGAACTCTGCCTGTATGGGGCTGGACCAGCACCCACTGGAAGATGCCTCCAAAAGCCTCCATGGCATCTTAACAGAGAAGGACAATCTCACAGGAATAATATTTTTGAGTATCTAAACAGAATGTTGGAAAATGGAGAAAATTCATAACTATAGTCCAAGAAGTGCTTTTAAAGAAGGGTTTTTAAAGAAATGTCGCTGCCATGATCTCAGTCAGAGAGAGTTCAGCCATGAGATCTGCAGTGAGAGCTCTCCAGCCCTGGGAGAAAAAAACACTTCAGTTTCAACAGAACTTCATTATTGTCTCTCTTTATTCCAGCTATTATTACTTTTCCTGACTCCCTGGTTATTATCACCTCTCCAGAGCCTGAAAACAGCCTGATGCATCTACCCTCTGCTGAGCTGCCTCCTGCAAGCTCAGCTTTCACTGTTCTTTTTCCTCCTGCTCTCCTGGAGGATCTTGCTGCTTCCTTTGCAGTCCTACTGCGTGACACCTTTTCCAGAGGGATGCAAACCTATTCTTGGCTAACAGGTGCTACAGAGTTCCCCAAAACATCCTCACTGCCCATCTAACCCTCCATTTTCATGATTTCCAAGGTAGCTGCCGTTAAATAGCAGAGGTTTGCCTGGATTTTTAATGGAGTGTGCTTGATTCTGTGGGGTCACAATGGAGAAAGATCACATTTTTGACTTCGTGTATCACAGAATCACAGAACAACCTGAGTTGGAAGGCAGCTGCAAGAATCATCCAGTCTATCCCCTGGCCCTGCACAGACACCCCAACAATCCCACCCTTGGCATCCCTGGCAGTGCTGTCCAAACACTCCTGGAGCTCTGGCAGCCTCGGGGCCGTGCCCATTCCCTGGGGAGCCTGGGCAGTGCCCAGCACCCTCTGGGGAAGAACCTTTCCCTGAGATCCAACCTAAACCTCCCCTGGCACAGAGCAGAGCCTAGAGCTGCCCCTTGGGAGAAGCTGCAGCCCCCAGTGTGCTCTGCCCTCAGCCTCCTCCTCTCCAGGCTTCTCTAGGCTGAATGTACTTTTCCTTTAAAATACGAAAGTGAGATTTCACTTCCTATTCAGAGCCGGGAGTGCAGGAACAGCCTCTGTAAGCACAGAGGGATGAGGAGGCCTCGCCACTGCCGGTGCCTCTAATGGGACCTGATCTTAGCCTGGCAGGAAGCCCTGACACTGGAACTGTCCCTGGCATTTTACCTTGCTGATGCCATGGGATTTACAGCCTTTTCCCTACACTTAGTGACATCCTGCTGCTTTGTACCTGGTGTTCAGTGAGTGGGAATGATGCCTTCTGTCATTTTCTTCCATCTCCACAAGTTCCCTGTGCACGGATTTAGGAAAAATGGGGCTTGCATCTTGCCAGATGGGAAACACAGACCAAGGGTTGTGCAGAGAGTCATAGAAAAGCCTTCTGAGATCATCAAGTCCAACTGTTAGCCCAGGGCGGCCAAGGCCACCTCTAAAACACTTCTCCAAGTGCCACATTCATGTGTCTTTTAAATCTCTTCAGGGATGGGGAGTCCTCCACTGTCCTGGGCAGCTGTGCCAGTACCTGACCATCCATTTGAGGAAGACAGAGCAATATCCAATCCAAACCTTTCCTAGTGCAACCTGAGGCTGTTTCCTCTGGTCCTGCCCCTTGTTCCCTGATCCCAAGGATGGTAGTGGGGAACATGCAGGTTTCTTATCCTGTTGCATCTCAGTCCCATATTAAAATATCTCCTTCCTCCTGCTGAGTAGGAGTGAGCTGAGGAAGGCTCTCTCCTCAGCACTGCCCACTGGGCACCAACATATTTTCATTTTGAATAAAAAACCAGCAGAATTTTGTCTTAAGATTGGCAGTTGGCATTCCAGGGATGGTTTAGCTGCATCCTGAATGTCTGAAGTGCTGTGCTTTCCTATTTCCCTAGGCACAGCACAGTCTGTATTTGTCAGATGGGCTTTAAATGGAATTGCTGCTTGCTGGAATGAACAGCCGTGGGCAGCTTCTCCCTGGTCTCAGAGGCTGTCAGGGCAGGGTGGGTGACTGACACACAGACCCAAAATGGAGAAAAAAAAATGGGGCCATGGGCAGAAAGGTCATGGGAGAGATTTTTAAAGATGATGGAGCCCGTGGGTCTCATTCTTGAATGAAAACAGAGTATTTCATAGTGGGCAGAGGGGCCCATGGAGGAGGGTCATGATTTAACCCCAGCTAGCAAGGAAACAAAACAGAGCTGGCTCAGACACTTCCCCTCCCCCTGTGGGAGAGAAGAACCAGAAAGAAAAGATAAACCTGGTAGATTAAGAGCAGTTTAATAATTAAAATAAAACATAACAGAAGTACTAATAGTGAAGATAATACAATGAAAAGGAGGGAGAGAGCAATAAAGCCCAAGACAGACATGTGATGCAGTTGCTCCCCACCCATGACCAATGCCCAGCCCGTCCCCAGCAGTTGGCTCCTGGCCAACCCTCCTAGTTTCCATACTGAGCATGATGTTCCATGGTCTGGAATATCCCTCTGGCCAGTTGGGATCAGCTGTCCTGGCCATGATCCCTCGCAGTCCTTGTCACCTCCTGGCTGGCAGAGCATGGGAAATGGAAAAGTCCTTGACTTAGGGAGAGCATTTCCCAGCAACAACCAAACCACCAGTGTGTTATCAACATTGTTCTCATCCTGAATCCAAAACACAGCCCTGGTCCAGCTAGGGGAAGAAAATTAACCCTATCGCAGCCAAACCCAGGACAGGGAGCCCGTGCCTCAGCTGCGGACCCCGCATGCCGCTGCTCCTTCCCAGGAGGAATTGAGGAGGGTTTCACAGCCATCTCCCCGTCCTCCTGGCAGCAGGATGGCAGCCTGGAGGAGGGAGCCACCTGTCCCCACCGTGGCGTGTGACACTGGCACTGCAGCCCATCTGCTCCTGGCGCCGGGGCTGTGCCAGCGCTGAAGGACAGAGAGGTTTGTCCCCGTGGGCTCTGAGCTGTGGCACGGGGCCACTGTGTCCCTGGCAGGTGCTGAGTGTGGCGAGTCCTCTGTGCTCCTCCCCGCCTGATGCCAGCCCCAGCTCGGGCACGAGCTGGCTGCCAGCTCAGCACTGCTCTGGGGACGGTGACATCCAGCCCTGCCTGGACAAGGCTGACCTGGCCCTCTGAGCCGGCACAGGCACCAGCTGCTCCGCTCACAGAGAGCTGAGATCAAGCCTTAGCGTTGGAAAATTCCGTGTGGGAAATGGGATCAAATCACAAGGTTTCTGTGCCTCAGTTCCATTCTGTCTGGGAAAGAAAGCATCTCCCAGTTTTCTTCACAGCATGAGCATCTCGAGTGGAAGGCGTCCCGTGGCAGGGGTTGGGATGAGATGAGTTTTAAGGTCCCTTCCAACCCAAACCATTCCAGGATTCCAAGATCTTCAGGTAGCTGCTTGCACCAAGGATGACTGCCCAACGATGAGGCTCCAGACACTACTCCAAAACCTTGCAGCCAGCAAAAACACATATAAAAGCTTTCTTTTCAGCCTTGTTTCTAGTCCCCCTTTGGGTCACCTGACAAGCAGTGTCACTGGAGCTTTACTCCTGGGCACTGAAGATATCACATGGTGCCATGATGTTTTGCAAGAAGGATAAGCTGTTCATTTAAGATATGCTCTGATGTCATGGTGACAAACAAGGTTAATAAATTTCAGGCTGATGCAGGAGATATGCTGAGCTGGGAGCACAGCTGACCTGTTCCAGGGCTCTGGAGTGGTCTCTGAACTGAGCCTGCATGTGATGACACAGGGAGAGAGCTGACAGCCCCCAGCAGAGCTCTGGGGAGGGATCAGCAGTGCTTGCAAAACTTCAGTGGGAGCATATGAGAGCCTGGGGATAGTTTTGGGTCACAACATTTGGAACCCGGACCAGGGGAGAAGAGATGCAGGCACATAGATTCTTGGAATGGTTTGGCTTGGAAGAGACCTTAAACTCATCTCATTCCAGCCCCTGCCATGGGCAGGGACACCTTCCCCTGTCCCAGGCTGCTCCAAGCCCTGTCCAACCTGGCCTTGGGCACTGCCAGGGATCCAGGGGCAGCCACAGCTTCTCTGGGCACCCTGTGCCAGGGCCTGCCCACCCTCCCAATATCCCATCCATCCCTGCCCTGGAAGTAGGGAGCCATTTCCTGTGTCCTGTCAAGCTTTGGCCTTTGGCCCCCACCAGTACCTCTGCTGCACTGAGCCCTCATGTTCCTGGGATACATTTTATGCTACATGATTTGCAAAATACTTCTGAACCTTTTTGGATTTACAGTCCATGTAAAACCCCAGGGGAAGATGATATAAACCCAAACCAGGGCTCAAGCAGGCAGTGGTGAGAGGAGCTGAACCTCTGATGAAGGTGTGGACCCACTGATCTCATCTTGGAGATGAGCAGTGGCCTCACCCTTTGCTCTACGCACAGTCCCCACTCACCCCCAGGTGTCCCCTCCTCTCCTGCAGCACTGATGGGGACCTTACCTGGTGCTGGAGCACCACCACGTGCTGCAGCTCTGTCTGCTGGGAAGGACTCCAAATTTAAGATGTGGCCACATTTGAGAGACAGCTCTGTGAGTTGTTCAGAGCTCCCAGGAGGAGCTGGAGGTGGCTGGGACAGCCCTGCAGCAGGGACACAGGGCGGCTGCAAGGATGTTTCTGTGACAAGTGCTGCATGCACACAGACCAGCAGATACTGCATGTATTTGGAAAAATATTCCATAACTGTCCTTTTGGAGCTTCTTAAACCAAGATTAGAGCAACCCCCTGGGAGGGAGTGCTGGTTAAAATAGTCTGTTGGTCATTTCCATGTTCCCAAAGGTCTGCTCCCAGTGCCCACCCTGTGCCTGGCATCCTGTCCCTTGTCCCTGCCCTGGGAAGACAGAGTTGTCCATGCACAGATAGGGAAAAAAGCTGTTAAAATTTCCATTTGTGTCCCTGCACAACAAATAACTATCAGAGGAGTAAATAAATTAGTTGATTAGCCAGGAATTCAGCCCAGCTGTCTCAGAGTTACTCATTATTTTGCTGGCAGCTTTGGAGTGGAGCCAAGTAACTGGGCTTGGCTGTTCCCACACCTCCCTGGGCACATGAACATGTTTTTGAAGTGCAGGGAATGGTGATTTTTTGGTAGGGATGAATGTCCCAGGCTGTGCCAGCTTCCCTGCTCCTTGCTGGATAAAGAGACCTACACTAGCACTGTGAGCTGTCCTAGACCTGGACTCTGCTTGTGGCTGGGAGAGCTTTGCTCCTCTTTCCCGGGAATTTCCAGACCCAGCTGACACCTGGTAAAGCAGCAAAACACTGTGGTTTTAAGCCTGTACGGGCTTTGTGTAGGAAGGTGAAATGTGTGTGTTTTTCGGGGTGCAGCACAGACACACAGGTGTGCAGGGCTTTGGTCACTTCTTCCACTGGCCACAGCTGGTCCCCAGCGCCGCCACTCGCCGGCAGACAGAACACTGCATAGCTGCAGCTGATGGAATGGGTGTGACCTCAGGTGCACGCCCCAGCTCAAAATCCTGTCCCCTGGGACAGGTCCTTCCCTGCCACACCAGCCATGGCAGTGGGAGAGCAGAGTGGGCAGAGCAGGGAATGTCCCCTGTCACAGGGAGAACTCCAGGCACCTCCTGTGACACCAGCCACCTCACCCCGTGTGACATGGGGGCTCCATTCCTCCATCAGCCCTGCTGGCATCCTGAAGCTGCCGGCAAAAACTGTCCCTCTCCAGCTGTCCCTCTTTCACTGCTCCTCTGAAGGGCTCAAGGCTTCAGTTTCCACAAAAGGAGTGGGAATAGGGGTGTCCATGGTCCTGGTGAGGACTGGAGATACCCTGAGGAGACCCAGGCTCCAGCAGGAGCTCCACCCTCTGCAGCCAAACCCAGGCAGTGGGAGCAGCCCCACGTGTCAGCCAATAAAAGAAATGAATGTCAGGTTTATTTTAGGAATGCATGTTTTTATTTTTATGTTTCCCTTTTGCAACGGTTCCCAATCTGGCAGCAACAATTCTTAACCCTCCTCACTTTGGTGTCACAAAACTTGCATTTTTCCCCTGAATCCTGTTTAGAATTGAAAGGGGATTGGGGTGGATCTGTCAGAAACAGGGCCCAGGGCTGTCACAGCAGCTGAATGCGTTGCTGGGATGGGTGGTTGTGTGCAGGAAGCCTTGGGGAGGCTGTCACTGGAGGCGGGTGTCCCCAGGCTAGGGAATGTTCTCCCTACACGGGAAGAGCAGCCCCTGATGGGGCTGTTGGTGCAATGCAGGGGGCAGGTTATATCGAAGTATGACTTTGGGTGCCTTGCTTGGAGCCATCTTTCCTCCCTCAAGAGCTCCTGCCAGGGCCAAGGAGGCCTCTGGAGGGTGCAGGTCTCGGGCAGCGAGGCAGCACAGCTGGGCCTGGCTGCAGCTCCAGGCAAAGCAGATGAAAACTGGTGTTTGAGTGAGCTTGACAGGTTTAATAATTTTTGCTTTGGTTCCTCTGGAAAGGGTGAAGAGTGTCTCTCAGCCCCAGACTGTGGTAAGGCAGCCACAGCACTCCCCACCCAGGGCACTTCCCTGCTCCTGGAAGCAGAATGGATCCGTGTGTGCACCAACAGCTAATGTGCCAACACCTCAGCTGCTGGTTTGGACAACACTCATGGGCATCCAGGTGAGCCACTTTCCCTCAGAACAGTGCTGGGGTGGAATAGATGGCCTTTGGCTCTGCCAGGGTGCAGGGCTGAGGCACCTGGAGCAGAGGGTGACTGCAGGAGCAGTGCCAGTGTGCAGGCTGGCTGGGATGCCCAGGTGGGATGTGCAGATGGGATGCTGCAGTGGGGTGCCTGGGTGGGATGTCCTCGGGACCCTCTCCAGCTTGCACAAGGAAGGGAAGAGCTATGGCCAGGCAGCTCCTACACATCTACAATGCCACCAGTGGCACCAGATGCCGCTTGAGGAAGAGGAGGAAGGTGTGATGGTGGCAGTGTTTGCCAGCAAACACAGAGCCACTGGCTCCAATCCTGCACTGCACAAGGAAGAGCAACATGGGGTGTTTCCAGTTTCTGGCAAATCCTGGATCCCCAGGTGCTCTATGAGTGCAGACTGACCAAGTGACTCCTTTCATCTTCTTCCTTCCAAGTTCTTTGCTGACCTGGGTGTAACTTTCCCAGCCATCTCTTCTTGCAGCCACAACCTCCACTTAGTGCTGTTTAAGGAGCTGAATTTCCCCAGGACTTGCTCTCAACCAGCTCAGTCCTGTGGGGGAACTGCCAGAGCCCCTCCATGTAAATAAACCCTCAGAGGCAACAGGAGGGGTGGCTGTGACTGTGCCTCTCATGGCAGAACTCAAATCCCTTCAAGCTTTTAACAAAAACAAAATAAAATGTTGGCCTGTGCAGGACTGGCATTCCAGCTCATCCAGGATGTCTCTGGGAAGGGCTTCACTTCTCCAGGTCCTGCTGACAGCCACCTTGAGGGAGCTCATTGGGAGCAGGAGAGAGGTGATTTGGCTCTGGAGAGCTGGATTTCAAGATCAAAGAAGGGTGAGATGTAACAGGGCCTGACGCCAGACATTTTGGGCTGGTTCCAAGGCTTTCCTCGGGTGCACCTGGACAACCATCCCATCATCCTGTTTAGATGGGTTTGCTTCAGAATGGGAGGGAAGGACTGAGCAGTTGAAAAGTGAAATCAGTTTAGGCAGGATTAGGAGCAGTGCTCCTTGTCTTGGTGATGGTGATGGGCAAATTGAGAGCAGAGGGGTTTGCAGGCAGCCACAAACATGTTTGCTGAAGTATTATAACAAGGAGAATGAAATAAAAAATAATAATAATAAAATTGAGCTGGTACCTCAAACCCTTAATACATGAACTTATCACTGAGCATCCCTCACACCACACACCCACCACTGAGGCCCGGGGCTGGAAACCCCTGGTTTGCTGACCCTGAGAGGTTGAAATCACAAACTATTTAAACACCTCAAAACAATGACCAGGCTTACAAAGAACAGCCTGAGCTCAATGTCTGCTAAATTCATCATCTGCCACAGAGTAGGGCTCTGTGACACTGTCCCAAAAAGTAAAGCTATGGTCAGATCTGAGGCTGAAAGTTTCTCCAAGCTTTCCAGACTCTGTGGGTATTTGAGCCTGGATGTGTAGGACTGGGTCTCCGAGCCCTGGTACTCCGGTATCCCACTATCCTGAGGATGATGGCTCGGGCCATGCGTGCTGTGACAAGCAGCAGCTCCCGGGGCTGTGGAACACGACAGAATCATGAAGAGAAGCCGGTCGGGATGGGAGCTGCGGGCAGGGAAGGGCTGTGTGTGACTCGGCACACGCAGGAGTGCCCCGGGCACTCGGCACAAGCTCAGCTTTGCCCCGCTCGTGACTCCCGGCTCCATTCACGGGCTGGGCTGTGCTGGGAGGGCACGGCCGCGCTGCGGGAGAGCAGGGGCTGCTTTTGGGAGCCCCTGTGTGTGCGGGGCCAGCCGGGGCAGGGCAGCAGCCCGGCCCTGCCGCAGCCTCCGGGAACAGCCAGAGAGGGATCCCCGTGCCCAGGTCTCACACTTACTTTTAGAGTAATGAGTTCAAAGCTAAATTCAAAGAATGGGAGCATGGACTTTTTTTCAAAAAACCCAAAAAACCTGGTAAAAGTTTTTGCTCCTTTTGGATGGACCTCCAGCTCCTTCTCCACAACAGCATTGCTGTCAGACTCCCACAGCCGGGGGATGCTGCTACTAGCTCATAGCATGAGCACCCTACCCCTGGGAATGCCAGGCACACGGAGCCCGGGATACCCCAGGGCTGGGTCACCCACAAGGGCACAGAAAGAGCCCGAGTTCCTCCTCCACGAACAGCAAAGCCCTGAGAGCCGCCGCCCGCTCCAGGCTGAGCCCCTCCATTGCCCTTTCCCCCCTGCCGCCGCCAAGATCCGCTGTCCCTCGGCAGGCTCAGCTCCCGACCTGCCCCTGTCGCCGCCCCTGTCCCCGGGGGCTCCCTGTCAGGCCGGCCCTGCTCACGCATCTCTGCTGCGTCCCGCACCCGCGCACCCATCCTGCCACGCAGCTCTTCGGCTGCTTCCTGCACCCAATTTCCTTCTAAACTCCTTCTGCCCTGCGCCACACGGCTCCTCGCCACCGGGAAAATCCGCAGGAGGACTCAAGTGACGCTGGACTCTTCCAGCACCCAGCAGGGGTTGCGGGGCTGCCTCGGTTTCCCCGGCACAGAGCAGCGCCCTGGACTCGTTGCGGCTCCCCGGCGGCGCACGGCAGGGCCAGGCAGCGGATCCCTGCCTGGTGACTTGCTCCTTGGCCACTCTCCGGGCTCTTTCCATGCTGGTCGCAGGCAGGCGGGCAGGAGGAGCCTCTGGCGTGGCTGCGCTGCCCCTACCCCATGCCGGGAGCGGGGATGGCCGGACACTGGCGCGGGCGGGGTGGAGAATGACGGCAAGCTGACCTCGGGCAGGGTCCGGACCTCCTCGGATGCGACAAAGCCTGTGCTGTCACCCCTTTGCTCGCGGAGGGGGGTGTGTGAGCAGGGGGCTCCGGGCGGAGCTGAGCCTGTGCCCCCAGCCCGGGTCATAGGGCTCCCTGCTCCAGAGCCACGGGCTCCTGGCGCTGCCGCTTGCGCTGCCGCTCCCGCTTGGCCCGCCAGCACACATAGGCGGCCACCAGCAGGCCGACCCCGAAGATCAAGGTGGCCACCGAGACCACCTTAGCGATGTCCATTTGGGGGCCATTGATGGTGAAGGTGATGCACGTCGCTGCCACGCCGATGACCACGGAGACGATGCCGAACGGGAAGATGCAGCGGTACCAGGATTTCTCGGTCCCACCCGTGGCCAGGGCCAGTTTGTTGAGTGTAGCCGTGGAATCGGTGGCTGCGGCCAGCGGCAGCCCTGGTTTTCCTCCCTGCAGGCAAGTGAGTGAGTTGGACTTGCAGCCCATCATGTTGGCAAGCAAACCCAAGAAGGAGCGGCAGAAGGCGCGTCTTGGGTGGACGAGAGTCGCTGTGCCGGTGATGGAGGGAAGATCCCGGATCCTACATGGTCACTTTGTCCAGCGGCTCAAGGTGCGGACGGGCCGGGCTGTTGTCTGCGCTGCTCGCACTCGCAGCTTTGGCTCGCAGCTCCTTTGCTGCCAGACTGAGCGAGGGCTGGAGGAGGGTTGGAGCGAGGATTGGCGCTGGCAGCGGTGATCTCATGGCGGTGGGAGGACCGGCTCGGTCTCACTGCCTGTTAACTCTTTCGGGCTGTGAGCTGCCTGCAGCCCAGCTGGGATCGCTCTTGGGATATGTTTTTCCAACTTGCATCTGTTTTCGGCAGCCCGGACTCTGGGCAGGCAGCGCTGGGGCAGGGACGCTGTCCCGATTCCCCAGTGCCCTCCGAGCCACACTGCTGCAGCCCCACGGGCAGCGGCACCTCAGCCACTCCCCGAGCAGAGCCCACTCCTCCGTGGGCAGTGCCAACACCATCGCTTCCTTCCAAGTTGATTTTTCTCCCAGTGTCACCCTCTCCGGATTTGTCCCCTGGCACAGGGCTTTGGGGTGGCCTCACTGAGAACCCATGGACTGGTGATGCTGGGTGACACTGGGGGGAACAGAAGGTGACCAGTTATGGGAGCTGGAAGGAAACGGGCTGGAGCTGAGGTGCAGGAGGATTTGGGATTTGAGATGATTGCTTAGCAGGCAGGGCTGCAGCAGGGTAAGATCTAGAGGGAGCAGGATGCTGAAAGGCAGCCGTGAACAGGAGGGGATCAGCAGGGCCCCAGGAAGCTCTCCCAGGAAGGAGGGGTGGGCTGTGGGAACTGGCACCGTACCCACCAGGGCCCCTAGGCACTGCTTCCTTTCCCTGCAGTGCCCACATCCTGACTGTCAAGACTGACCATTTTCGAACAGCAATGTTGAGCACAGGTAGGTGATGTTGGCTTTGCACTGCTCCAGCACAGAACCACACATGTGCAGCATGTGGCAGAGCCCAGTGATGCCACCCAAGGCTCCTGGGCAGGGAGAACACAAACAGCCTGGAGAAGGTTAAGTACAAAATCCTCCTGCCCATCTCTGAACATCAGAGGAGACTTATTTTTGAGGGCAAAAGCTCTTTGTGACACCTTTACCATGAGTGAATCAGAGACTGGAGAGGGCACAAACAGTTCCCATCTCCTCTGGCTTCTCCTGCACTGCTTTATTTTTTAATTGGTTTTCCTGAAGGAGAGAGGAAAGAAATGAGCTATTGCAGCAAACCTGAAGACCTGGAGCCTTTCCCAGGTCAGCGCTTCTCCCGAGCCATGGGGCCCAGCTGTGTTTCTGCATCAGCTGAGAGGAAGCCAAAAACAAGGAAGAAAATCCACACTGCAGGAGTAGCAGAGCTGGTCAGTGAGAGAGAGGCTTTGTGGAAGCTGAGATGGAGAATCAGAGGAGCTGATGGGACTGACTCAGGAAAGGGGAGGTTTGGGCATTAGTCTGCACAGGGGATGTATTATCCTCCCTTATTTTGTGGGCACTGCTCTTGCCCACAGCATACCCAGGGAAGTCTGGGAAAGATTTCCCAGTCTTCCCAGTGCCACTCTGGGAAAGAATAAAGCTGGTTTGGATCAGACTTTGTCCCTCTTCAGGTTTGGCCTGGAAAGCTGTGTGCAACCTGTGAGCACCAAAAGAGAGGGGGCTGGGTCTGCAAGACTCCTGGCATTTCTTCTTGCTCCCAGTTTCTTAAATAACATTCAGAAATAACAAAAGTGGAAGTTGATCAGGTTCAGCTGAATTCCCAAAACTCCCATGGTATGGCCAGAGGCAGGCAGCTGCAGACACCAGAGACCTGGGCACAGGGACTCTGGCTCTGCAGAGATAACAGTGGGAAAATAACTCCAGCTAAGGCAGACATGCAGCACACGGTGCTCTGTAAACCGAGTTTTGTTATTTACTCTCCTGATTGCTCATTAGAGGGGAAGAAGAGCAGCAGAACTCCATGAGTCAACGCCCTTTGAGCGAAGGCAGAAGGCTGATACCGCCCAGCACAAGCTCCAGTTTCAGCTTTGTGAAGTTTTGTCAAACTTGAAAATGTTCAGGCTTAAATTTACCCTGAGCTGAACCCTCGAAGAAAATAGCAGCTAAAATAGTTCAGCTGCTGCTGACAGTGGGGTCTGGAAGAAAATACTCCAAGAATGAGCCTGGAAATAGGCCACTTCCTAAACTTCTTCTCAGGAAACCAGTGATGTGGTGCCACCCCTAAACACAGCTCCAGCCCCTGTGCTGGTTGTAACCCCTGCAGCATCCCCACACCTCCAGCCTCCACTCAGAGGTGCTGAAAGGAATCTTGGCTTCCATCAAAACCCGGCAGCATTTGTGGATTGACAGCTGTACCTGTTTTTAAGTGGTGCTGAAGAGCAGTGACTGGTCTTGAAACAGCAGTAGGTGAGAAAAACAAGTCCCAGCTGGTTAGAAAAACGCCCATTTTCATGTCTCAGGTCTGATGCATGAGGGCTTTGAGTATTTGACTCAGCAACACCGATATGATCCTGCTGTAGCAGCCCTGTGTCTCCTGGGACCAACCCTCACACCTGCCACTGCTTGAAGTTACACAGGAGTAAAGCACAAGTGCATACCCATCTGCAGGAAATGTGGGTGTATCAAACTGCCCCCCACTTCCACTGAGACACAGCTCACCAGAGCGTTCCCAAAGCAACAGAGGCAGCAATGTCCAACCAAGGACCTTGTGTTGGTTTGAAAGTAAAACCATTGTGAGACTCCTAGTCGGCAATACAATTTAATAGGAGAAAAGAGAAAAGAGAAAAAATAAAATACATGCAATAATACAAAAGAAAAACCACCGACAGAGTCAGAATACAACCTGACACCCTGTCAGTCAGGGTGTTGTTAGCAGTCCGTATAAATGGTGGCTGCAGTCCTCCTGGATGACAGATGTGGTTCAGTTGAAGCAGTGCTCCTGTAGAAGGTGCAGTTTTCCAGCGATGATGTGGAAAAGGTCCGACTTCCCTCTGGGATCCAGTAGAAAGGTCTGCCCTCGTGTCCCAAACCCCAGTTTTTTATCTAGGTAGGAAAGGCTTGGCTCCTGCCCCTGGCTGGGGCATCTCCCAATGGGATGATGTAATCTTATCAGTCACACAGTAGGATTTAATGGCCCATTAACAGAATATTTCTTCTGGAGGAAGGATGGGTTGTGAATAGATAACGATGATCATCCCCCGATCTTATCAGACGGCACATCAGCAGAGGTTATCTCACACAGAGATAAGGATCACCACCCCTCCCACATTTCAACAGATGGTGATCGAATACACAATTTTGCATTGTACCCCAGGACAGACCTCTACAACTCCACAGATGCTTTCAAAGAAATTATCTGCAGAGAGCCCAGTGAATGTCACAGAGCCACACTGGCTTTGCTCCTGGTTTGAAAGAAAAAGCAGGACCAGGACAACCCTGCACAGGGCTTGGGCTGGGACAGGGTCACCACCAGGAAATTCCTCACACTCATGTGTGGAAGACAGCTGAATGAATTTTTCCTCCTTCATTCAGAGGCCAAATTCAGACAACTTTCTCTGATTTCATGGTTGTTTTCTATAAACTCACAAATGTGCAATGGGCTGCATGGTGTGAGCCCATATTTTTGGGCACTGAATCTTCCACCTTTGGTGGGGCTGACAGGCTCCTCTGCCTGGGTGCTCCACTCCTTCCCTCCACACTCTTCTGTAAGGGTGTAATTTTCACAGCAGAAATAGAGACTTGTGAATCCTCCTCCCTCTTCCCACAGGAGATGTAAGTGCAGCTGGGACTGGATGAGTCACTTTGCAGGAGCAGAGAGGGATGACACCTCCTCCACACACAGACACCCCCAGGGACCCTTGGGGTGATGGATGGGGCACAGGAGCTCTCCCTGCTGTCAGAACCCTGCCCAGAGCCTGGCTTGGTGCCCTGGGCTGGGGGAAAGGCTCCTAAGCCTGGCAAAGAGCTGCAGGAAGGAAGGAAAAACCTGGGAAATTCCTGTTGGAGAAGAGAAAGAGAAAGAGAAAGAGAAAGAGAAAGAGAAAGAGAAAGAGAAAGAGAAAGAGAAAGAGAAAGAGAAAGAGAAAGAGAAAGAGAAAGAGAGAATGACTTGGGTGGGTGATAGAATGGTGGTGGTTGAGCAAGAAATCAACACCCTAGAAGCAAATGAGGAGGAAAGGAAGGATGAGATAGCCAGGATCCATCTAAAACAGATTAATTTCTCCAGTTTTGAAGTAAAGGAAGCCCAGAATCAAATATGATGCTGAGCACCACTAGGAAATGCCAGAAGAAGCAAGGTACAGGAGGAGATCCACGTTCTCTAGCACTGCTCAGCACTGTGGCAGGAGGAAGGTGTCCCATGGTCCATAATTATGTGAGTGACCAGAGACACTGACACCACCTTCTCAAAGCAGACATTAGAGCCAAAATAATTTGGAAACCACGTGGAAGTGCTGCAGCAAAGAAGGCAGGGCCAGAATGCAGAGACCCCCTTGTGCCATTTGCTCTGCTTACGGCTCCAGGTCATGCTGTGCTCAGGGTGAACACACTCCCTCCTGGAGCTAAACCACTGCACAGGGGATTTTTGTATATGAAGGAATTCTGCCTTATTTTCTCCAGAACTAGAAAGTAATGGGGCTGGAAACAAGAAGAGAAATCTACACATCTGGCAGGAATATCTGTGGGCAAAGATAATTGAAGATAATCTCTGTTACACAATTCACATGTGTCCCTGCATGAGTCAAAGAAGAGAAGTAATACTCACTCGTGCCCACCTCACTGCTCATTTTTGGGACACATAGCTCAAAACTGGGGTCTAGGTTGTAGAAATTCAGCAACTGCCAGCCCTGAAGCCTTCTCACACAAAGAACTGTGCTCTCAATAAGTGACCCTCACTCAGTTAAAAATTAAATGCCAACAGACCACAGACATTGACTTTTTGCACAGAAGAACTGCAAAAAGCAACAAACCCCGCCAGTTTGTGATAATTTAGAAACCCCCACAAGGGCTTTTTCCTTTGACTCTGTGAGGAAATTAATAATTCTGCCTTTTTTTGGCTAATACAGAATCACTGAATTGTTAAGGTTGGAAAATCATCAGTTCCAGCCACTAATCCAGCACCACTGTGGTCATCACTAAATCATGTTCTCAGGTGCCATATTCACACATTTGTAAAATCCTTCTGGGGATGGTGACTCCACCACTGCCCTGGGCAGCTGTGCCAGTCCTTGATCCCCTTTTCATTATGAAAATCTGATACAGTTTATGCAAGAGCCACATGATAGATTAAGACTGGGGTAGGAAATACTGAGTAACAATTTATTGCACAACTGTCCCATACACACCATAAATACACTTTGACTGCAATGAAGAGCTGCAGAGAAATGAGAGCAGGTGAATATGGCACCAACAATCACAGCTGACTGGGGAAAAAACCCTGGCAAAGTCAGTGTTAAGCTCTGAGCAGCCCATTAATTTTAAGACAAAGAGCAGGACAAGAAACTCATGCAGCAGGAAAGCGTCATTAAAGAAGCACAGGTGGCATCTCATAGTCCATTTTAAGCTGCCTTGTGCCAAGTAAAGCTGGAAAACAGGCAGCAAAATAAATCAGGAGGCACATTCTTGGATCCTCAGTGACCTAAGAAGTATTTTCCAGGTCTATGAATCAGCAAAAGAGAAATAAATAAATAATCAAGGCGGGGGGGGGTGGGGACGGGGGGGACGGACTAAAGCTCCAACAGGCATCAGGAAGTCTGGGGCTGAAAATAGCAGCCAAGTGTCACCTTGATCCACTCCAACAAAGACTTTAGCAGCCATGATAAGTTGCTGGATAACATGTCTGAGCTATTTTGAGCCCATGGCTTCACACTGCATGGGGAGACCCTCTGGGCCATGGGCACGGGGAGAGCACCAGTGCCAGCCACAGCATTCCAGAGGAACTTGCAAACCAGGGATAGGGCTTGAAATGAGGGATTCACGTGTCTCACAAGAAGGATGCTTTCCTGTGGATTCAAAGATGGATGGGAGCAGATGGAAAAGGATCATTGCATCATCCCCCAGCCACAGCCACTTTCCTTCCCAGCATTAGGGCTGACCTTCCCACCTTCTGCTGCTCCTCAGTGCCCAGCTCGGGCCACAGCAGGCACTCAGCACACACAGAACTGAGAACCAGCTATGATCCAGAGACAGGAAAAACTGAAAACTGGAAGAAGAGATGCCCAGCAGCTTTGCTGATATCCTCTGCCCTTGGAGAAGGAGCTGTGGGTACTTCTGGCACTGCCAGGAGAGCTGGGCAAGGCACCAGTGGAGCCGAGTGACTCATACACCAGGCACACTGGTTTTAAGGCTCACACATAAGAAATGCACCTAATACTTAGAAATAAGCTATTTTACTGTAATTAGTTCTTAAAAAAACAACAACAGCAACAACCCTCCCCCCAAAAAGAAAACATAAAAACCACAACCTAATCAAAAGCCCAAACCCCAAATAATGCTGTTTGCATTATCATAAGCAAGACCCTGAACTCCTCCCTGTGAATGGAGACTGCAGTGCTCTCACTGGTAGGAGGAAGGGAGATGGAATCACACATGATTCAAATCACTAATGCTTTGTTCAGTCAAACAACTCCATTAAATCTGATGAGTTTGCTCTTGCAAGGACAGCAGGATCTCTGCTGAGAGCTCTGTTACCCTCGAGAAAAACTCCAGAACAGCACAACACAACAAACACCATTTAAAACTGAGACAATACCAGGTAGTTGAGACTGAAAATAATTAAAAGGATATTGGGAAACACACTGAACTTCCTAATGGCCCTAAAAGTGAGCCTGGAATGGTCACAGAAACATGTGGCTATGTTTAAATTTATGCCCAAACTTGCTTAAATATAAAAAATACTCTGTGATTCATCCAGTATCCAACCATTTGAATTCTATCCCATTAAACAGTCAGCACAATATTATAATTAAAGCACTATTTATGGCTTCACCAAGGTTTTAAAGGGTTTTTTTTGTTGTTGAGTCACCATCCCTGAAGGGATTTAAAAGATGTGTAGAGATGGTTTAGTGGTGGTCTTGGCAGTGGGGGAACATTTGGACTTGAAGTTCTTAAAGGTCTTTTCAACCTAAATAATTCTGATTCCTGTGCTCTCTCCTTCGTGTTCCTATTCCTGGTTGGTACCCAAAACTCCCGTCCTGGAGGCAGGGAGAGCTGCAATGCCCTCACCTTGCATGACAACACTCAGCTGCCCAACCATTCCAAAGCAAGATCTACTAACATGTCCTCTAAGAGATTTCACCTCGAGAGAAAATGACTGTATATTCTGAAATTCAGAGCCTGAAGCAGGAAAACAAAACCCCAAAGGGTGAGACCCTCAGAGAACACACTTGCAAACTGCAAAGCTCTGAGGCTGTGCCACCTCAACCAATAGCTGTGGCACAATGGTTTTGAGAGGGGGAAAAGGATGCTGAGGTCCTAAGAGCTGCAGTGAAAGGGAATCTACAACCCAACAGGGCAGGAAGGAGCCCCAGTGAGTCCAGCTGACCTGGACATGCACATTAGGCCACCCTTGAGTCTTTCTTTTAAGCTGGAGCTCAGATGAGACAAATAAATTGTCTCCGTCTACAACATGAAAGTGCTGAGGACAAACCTAACAGCAGCATAAGCACATCTGGGAGCTTGTGTTCCCAGAAACCAGGAAAAAAGACTCCAGATAAGCTTTATTTCCAAGACCAGGCTCCTCCACTGACTCACATCATGCTTCTAGTTACTTTTTCTTATCCAAATTCCTGATCTACTGGTTATCTTTCTTGTTCTGGCTAAAAGTAAGTCAAACATCTTCATTTGTGTGCCTAAATAACCCATTACTGTAAACTTCCACCTTCTGAAATTACAGTTTAAAACTCCCTTTTAATTTTTTCCCCCTCCATTCCCAGCTCTTTGCTCCTTGGCACATGTGGCACACTGCTTCCTGCCCTCTTCTTTCTAACTGAGCTCAGATTAATTAACCAGCCATAGATTTTTCTTGATTACAATGCTAAACCCCTTCTTTCTACACAAATTAAAACCAAGATGATAAATCTTTTCTTCTGGGTGGTGGTTATAAAAATATTACTCAATCTGCATGGTAGGAACTTTAATACCTATTTAATGAATTTTTTTCATGTCAGACTGAGCAACGGTTAGGGTTTTTCTTTTGTGAGGTTATTATTAGTGAAGGAAGACTAGGAAGTTGCTAGTGAAACCAGATGTTAACTGCACCAGTCCCAGTGTACATGCTTACAAAAATCAACCAAAATCCACCAGAACAAGAGGCCTTGCTGCAGAGAGCACACACATACAAAACCAAGCTCATGAGCAAGTGAAATCACATCAATCTCTGTTTTACAGATAATAAGTGACAAGTCCTAGTGTCAGATCCATCATCTGCTGCAGTCTCTTAGTGACTCCACAATGGTGACAGGACTCAGGACTGGAAATGCACAGCCATGAACTGGCTGCCTGCCCATCAAATATCCCTGTTGGCTCCTTCTCCTGGCATTCATAAGGCTATTAAAGCATTTCCCACTCACTGCTTACAATATACTGATAATTAGACACCCTGGGACAGTCTGGAGGAGCTCTGCATCCTGCACTTTCCACATCCAGAATGCTCAGTGCGCTCTGCACAAACCCAAACACACCCCTTTCAGATTTAGCAGAAGTGGACAAAATTTCTCAGCAGAGCTCTAGCTGGAAATCACAGGCTCATATTGAATTCTGTTACTCAGGGAGAGATTAATTTGGGTAAAAGAATATAAAAACTAAAAAATGTGTCCAGAGGACATACAGCTCTCCCCAGGTAGCTCCCCTAAAATCCAAGAGCTCTGTCCCAGCATTTTGCAGCACCAGTGCTCTTTCTAGAACTCTAGACTGGCACAGCAACTTGCTGAGTCAGGTGTTAGTGCTTCAGGCTTGACTCACACACAGTTTTAATCAAGTAACCTGCTCTCTGGAGCTCACAGAAAGCTCATTTAGAGATGAACATCAACAGTAAATTTGTCATCTTCAGAGGGGGCTGGGAGTTTTCCTCCCACTTCAACATTTACCATCTTAAACTGCTCTTTGACGAAATTCCCTTATTCCTCACACAGCTCATCAAGGTTTGCCTCTCCAAACCTTAAGGTGTGCTCCTGGCCCAGGGGGCTCGTCCTGCCCTCTTCCCAGGGCTAGGAGTGTGCTGTGGACAGTCACAGCAGCAGGGCACAGGCTGGCAGGCTCTGTCACCACTCACATGCTGCCAGACCCCTCAGAAGGACTGGAAAAGGCAGGACATTCCTCCACAGCACTGCTGGTGTCATCCCTCTTACCAAGACTCAAGTTATTTCTGTTTTAGACAGGGAGCACCCCTAAAGCCCCACTGTTGAGTGTCTACATGTGGCACCACCCAAGGAGGGGCTTCAGCAGCACTTGGTGGCAGATCTGGTAACACATGCAGGATAAACCCCTTGGAGGGCTCAACAGAGCTTCAGAACTATGCACAACTGAGGCTGTGGCTGCCCCTGGATCCCTGGCAGTGTCCAAGGCCGGGTTGGACAGGGCTTGGAGCAACCAGGGATAGTGGGAGGTGTCCCTGCCCATGGCAGGGGTGGAACGAAATGATTTTTAAGATCCCTTCCAAGCCAAATTAGTCTGTGATTCTATTATTCTCTAATGCTAACCAAAGACAACTAGTGCACGTGAAACTCTCCAAGAGGCTCTGCTGTTTGCAGTGTGCACTAACAGCAGCACTGCTTCTGTCCCTCTGACCCTCCACTGGCCAAATACATTTGCAAAACAAGCACAGTCCATGGAGAAGTTGTAGAGGGGAATGAGAGAAGAGAGCCGGGGAAAAGACAAACTGTAGCAGTTGGAAATACTGAAAGTCACAGATTCTGGAAAGAAAAGAAAAAACCTGCGTCCTCCTCAGGATCCTATCCTTCAGTAGGGAGAATCCAAAAACCTTTTAAATGCTACTGCAGGGGACAAAGAAGGAATAAGAGCTGCTAATCCTCCCTGACTCTCACTGTGCTTTCTCAGCTCACGTCTACACAACACTGAGATCATCTATCACTTTCCAAAAATACTGCTCATTTCCTGTATTTCTGCAATGCTATCCCCTGGCATCAAACACTACCTTATGTCTTTGTTTCCTCATCTCAGATGGATGAACTTTCTTCCCATAACAAAGCCCCCCCAGCCCCTGAATTCAACTGCTGTTGAATCTCTCTAGCTCTGCTATAGCACGAGACTGGTTTGAAAGAGTGAGTCATTCAAATGATTTAGTCTTACACATTTCTGAAAATTTTAAAATGTGGTGTAGGAAGAGAAACAAAACCCCGCTACACCCAGAGGCAGAGAACAGCCCAGCTGCCTGACATTCTGCACCCCTTCTGTACAACTCCTACAGTGTAAGCTTGCCTTCCGAGTTTGCAACAACCCCTGTGAACTCTCTCTTGTGGGCTGTCTCTTCTTGGCAGCCCTTTCCCACCTCTGCAGCCCTTGCTGTGGTGCTGAAGTTGCTGCCAATTTACACTGGCCTGCTCTTCGCTGAGCAGCAGATGCTCATGACTCATGCAGTGCTTGCAGACACAAGTTATCCATAACAGCACCCAAATTAACAATACCAAAGGTCACTCTCCCATTCAAACATGGACATATTCATGTGTATGACCACGCTAATTCAGGAGGCAGTGTCTGCTCCCTTGGAGTGCTTCCTTGGATGGGAAGGTGTCCCTGCCCATGGCAGGGGTGGGATGAGATGAGGCCCCTTCCAACCCAACCCATTCTGGGATTCTATGACAAAAATACAAAGGCAAAGTAAGGGATGCTGATTTTCACCTACCATATAAATGATTTTTATTTAATTTTGAGTGTCAGAAAGAGCCAGATATTCAGAAGAGCCAGGCAGCAACCTAGCCTAGAAAAAAAAAAAAAAGAAAAAAAGAATGAATGTTTTTGCTCTGCTAAGAGCTAAATTACACACACACACAAGCAGAGTCCAGCTTAGAGATGTGTTCTGGGTCAAACTGTACTAGGCTGTGGTACACTTCGTGAATGGAATTTGAAGTATACTCGCAAGCAGAGGTTTTCCACTTCACTCCAAAGCTTTACCTGCCACTGAAACGCCAGGGAATTTGGGGATTACACGCAAAAACCCAGCACGAGGGTGAAACGGCAGCTGGCCTTTTCCCACGGTGACAAGGTGGGAGCTGCCGCAGGATCTGCGTCTTCAGGGCTGGGCTGGACATTGGCGGCTCCGTCCGGCTCCAGCAGGGACCGCGGGACCCGCCCGCCACCTGCAGGGCACAGCCAGACACGCAGCGCAAGCACAGCGAGCTTCCTTCCCTCCAAAATTCCTTCTCTCCCTCTTTCATCAAAAACAATTAGTCAGTGAGTACTACATGACCGTCTATGGCAGCTGGTGAACAGAGTACTAGGGAAGCAGCAGCTCAGGTTCTCAGGATTTCTGGATGCTGGAAGGCCGTGACCCATGATCCTGTGGCCATCTGATCAGTATAAACAATGTTTATTCCCTGCTACACTGTCTGCATCCAGGAGCCTGCTGTACCGAGGCTGTCATGAATCTAGAGCTTGGTAGAGACAGCCTTGGAAAAAAAGCCAAAATCAGAGTCTCTGAAGCCCTGAAGGGCCTTCACAAAACCTCAGTTAAAAGGTCAGGAAAGTGATATAGCACAACAGAATCACGGAATGGTTTGGGTTGGAAGGGACCTTAAACTCATTCTTATTCCTGCCCCTGCCATGGGCAGGGACACCTTCCTCTGTCCCAGGCTGCTCCAAGCCCTGTCCAACCCGGCCTTGGGCACTTCAGGGATCCAGGGGCAGCCACAGCTTCTCTGGGCACCCTGTGCCAGGGCCTGCCCACCCTTCCAATATCCCATCTATCCTTGCCCTCTGGCAGTGGAAGCCATTCCCCCTTGTCCTGTTCCCCCTGTGCAAAGTGTCTCTCCAGGTCTCCTGGAGCCCCTTTAGGGCTTTGAGCCTTTTAGGAAGGGGCTCTGAGGTGTCCCTGCAGTCTTCTCTTGGAGCTGACCGTCCTCAGCTCTCCCAACCTGTCTCCAGAGCAGAGGGGCTCCAGTCCTCCTGGTACAAAAGGAAATTAAAAAAAAAAAAAGAAAATTAAAAAAGCCCATAACAAAAAGAATCCCCTGGAATTTAGCTGAATGAACAGGCAGAGTAAAGAAGTTCATAGAAAAGATTTATTGCTTAGAGCTGTCTTTGACTCCTGCAGGACCAGCAGAGGCTCCCCAGCTCAGTCCAGCAGCTCATCTCTCACCAGCACAGGGAAGCGCCGCCCCCCCCCACAGAGCTGGGTGTGGATGGCCCGAAACAGCGCTGCAGAGCCCTCCAGGAATCGCCTGGGCTCCAGGACAGGCAGCAGCTCTGCCATCATCACCTAGGCAGGAACAAAGGAGACACTGTCACCAGAGCCAGCAGCACTCCAGTATTCCTTGAAGTGGCTGCATAACAAATTAAATCTAATCAGAGCAGTATGACTAATAACAGGCTGACCGATTGATGGATACTTTCTTTTGTCCTATTTAATAAAGGCAGAGTGGTTCATTTTCTGCTCATGAGCTACCTCAGCAGCCACCCAGCATTTCCAGAGCAGTGAGACAAGTGGCAGCGCTGCTGCTCTGCTGCAGGGAAGGCCCAGTACCGGGATGAGATCAGCATCCTGCAAGAAACTCAAGCTGCTCTTGGTTCAGGAGCTCTGCAGCCACACAGTGAAGTGGTCACTCACCCAAGGATAAGTTCAACCTTTCACTCAGGACTGTTCCCATCACCCCCCAGTTGTGCCAGAGGTGCAAGTGGCCAACTCCAGCCCAAATAGGCTACAGGGACTGCTCAAGCTGTCCAACATTCTTTGGCCTGGCTGCTGCTCTGTTAAGCCTATGTTGGGATCTCAGCCCATGCTGTCCAACAATCCAATGCAGCATCAGTATCAGCTCTGGGATTGACTGACAACTCACAGGTCACTTCAACCACTGGACAAAAGCTGGTCTTTGGTGCCCCACTCTTGAATTAATGCTCAGACATTTTGCCCGGGATTTTAATTTTCTTTCTTTTTTCATCTGCCATGAGGTTATGAAGTCTGAGCAGCCTGCACACCAAAACCCACCCAGCCTGCTGCACAATCTGCCTGCCCAGGAGGGAAAATAACTGCATGTGTCAGGCACCTCCCTAAAGGCTGCCAGAGCTCCAGGAGTGTTTGGACAACACTCTCAGGCATAGGGTGGGATTCTTGGGCTTGTGCACGGCCAGAAGTTGGACTTGTGATCCTTCCAACTCAAGTTATTCTGTGATTCCATCATTGCTCCCTGGTGGATATAGAGGAAGACCCAAACAGAAAAGAGTACAGGGTATCTGCAGGAAGCTCCCTCTCCTGTTCTACACAAGTCTCTGTGCAAGAACAGGGGAGCGGCACACAGCTGCTCATCTCTGGGAAGTCTCTTTCTACAGACACGAAAGCTGTCTAGGAGAAAGCTGGCACATGAAGGAGGACTGCACTGCTCCACTTCCTTCCACCTGTCCTGCTCCTGATACCTAAGAAGAAACCTCTCACCATCAAAGAGAGGCTAAGAGCTACCAGGAATTTCTATGATACTTGGCATTCCTCCATGGAAAGGCAGTGGAAAGGCTTGGCCCAGAAAGAGGTACATCCTTTTCTGGGGTATTTATTTTGTTCCATGTCCACTCACTTCACCTATCCCAAGAATTTCATTTATCCTGCACACTCTGCACAGAGCTGCTTCAGACCCTCAGGGCTCACCTGGCACAAAGCACCTATGTGGGTACATGTGCAGAACAAACTGAGACAGCAAACAGAGCTGCAGGAATCGGGCTTTGGTCACCACTTCATTTTGGGTGGATTAAAAAAAAAAAAAAACCCTTCATAATCCATAATTCAGGATTATAATGCTGAAATCCCATTTGAAGTCAGGTAGCAATCTGTCTTCAGCCACAGGGCTGCAGACAGTTATTAATAATGTCTCTCTGGCTTACAAAAAAAAATTACTTTTCCAAAGCCTCTATCATTCAAGTCAATGGCAAAGAATAGGTCAAAGGAGTAGATCTGATTTCACAGATCTTCTCTGCCCTTTGCTGCTAGCTGAGAAGAACAAGTAGTCCCTGTGTGGCAAACTGTCTGTTCAGGCTACTGAAGAAGCTGACACCTCCTACCCTGTTCTTAGTGTCAGAATGGTAAAAACAAGATTAGCAGCACAGTGGTTAGAGATTTAAAAGGAAAGCAACAGAGAACAGAGGAGCTCACCAGCTGGAAGTCACACCGGAGGGAATGAGTGCCCTAATAGGGCTGTAAACTCCTGACCAAAGGGGCATTACCAACAACATCCTCCACTGCCAAATTCTTTCAGAACAGATAAATAAAATCTTTTCAGGAGAGGCTTAGGCATGTAATGGCCTCTGCTCTGGCCCTAACAACAACAAAAAAAGTCCCATTCACCAACAAAGAGAATAAGGCATAAACACAGAAACATCACTGGGGAAACTTGCTATGCTGCTGCTGCCCATCAACACCTGGTACAGCAGCTGCTGCCCCACAATTGTCCTTTTCTTTCCCCTTCTGCTCTGGAAGCACTGACACTGCTCCAGACTCACCTTTTGTAAGGCAATCTCTTGGTGCAGCATTGACACTTGCACCTTCAGGGCAAACAGGTCCCTTAGCTCCTGGAGACTGGAGTAACAAAGGAGAGGCATAGCCAGCATGTCTGCACTGTCACATGTCTGTCCCCTGGCAGGGACACAGGCAGGAGAGCAACTCCCCACATCCCCAGTGCAGTCTGGGCACAGCCTCAGCTGGGACTTCAAAGCTGCCAGTGTACAAGAAAAGGCAGGAAACAAAAACATACAAGTTAAATCTGTACTTGCAGACTTTATGATCTACTTACTGTTCCCAGAAACTAATGACTAAAGACACTGTATTAATCAGGGTGAGCTCATCACATGGCACAATCAGAACACCCTAAGCTGTGGCTTGCATTGCTCCTCCCCAGCCCTCTTGAACTGCTACTGCAGTTCAAAGCTCACTCCACAGAGGGGTGGCACACAAGTACCACAGACTTGTTTGCCACCAGAGAATTAAGTGCTCCATTACCATAAAGATAATCAGGAGAAAAATGACCTTGGTCCAGTGTCCTGCACACAGATGGCAAAGGTCAAGTTCATACCTGACCACAAACACAGGGACTGCCTCACCTGCTCGCAGCAGCTGCAGCTTCTGCAGGCACTGGGACACTGTGGTTTGCAAACCCTCCAAGGTCAGAAGGCTTTCATACTCTCCTTGCAGAGTGGGATGGTCTACAAGAGAAGCAAAGAAAAGGTGTGAGCACTGGAACTTGCCTTCCTAAATGGCTTTCAGCATGGCCTTGCGTTCACCAGCCTTCACTTCAGGCAGAGAATGTTTCTGTCCCTCATGCCCAGCACATGCCAAGAACACCGAACACACAGAACTGGAGCCCAAATCATCCTTATTCCACCTTCTGCCCTCCCACTGCCTTTTCTTCCTCCTTACCTGCAGACTCAGCTTCCACATACTGCCTCAGATGGGAGGGGACATCCTGGAGGCCCCTTAATTCCTCCTCTATCTCTGCAGGACTGGGGGTCAGCTTCGGGGAGCAAAACTCAAACAGCAGCAGCTTAAGGAAGGTTCCACAGCACCAGCTCTGTGCAGCATCCCGAGCCCCAGGCCAGGCCAGCTGGGATCAGGACAGAGGGGACCAGGCTGGGAAGTGGCACTGCAGGGAGAAGGTGAGGACAGCACAGCACAGCTGTGTAGGGCATGTTTGCCTTGTGGCCATGTTTGGCTGGATCAGAAGTTTTATAAGTGCTCAACAGCTGTACTGTGAAAAAACCCACTGCCTAGAGACCCAACTGGAACTGCTCTTATCCGAAGCATAACTCTCTCCAGCTGGGAGCTCACTGCAGAGCAATTGCACCCTGTGCCTGCTAGGAAAGGATACAGTTGTCTGGATCCTCTCCATAAAACGGGTCCTTGCAGCTGCTGCATCTGCACTTGTTTGGCACAGACGACATCTCTGCCATGCCCTGAAATTCCAAAGGGGCAGGAGGTGGAAGTTACACTCCTCTGTACCAGACAGTGCTCATGATGAGCTGTGACACAGTAGTGTGGCATATCAGTGCTTTAATTCCTCCCCCCCTCACAGGTTATTTACCAGCCATTCCCAATTCATTCCCACAGCTGCTATCAGATCAACAAGGACAGAAAGCATCAGACACTGCAGAACACCTGTTATCTCTCATTCTGTTCCATTGTCCTGCCTGTGTTTATACCCCATAGGAAACAACAAATCTTCCCTTCCTTTCTTAGGAGCAAGTCATTTGCATTTCTGTACATTTATTCTGTTAGTATAGGTAGACAAAAAAAAAAAAGAGCAGACAGGACAAACTCTCACCCCAACTACTTCATATTCCAAATTTCCTCAACGTTCTTTAATAATTTTTTGAGGGGGAAAAAAGTGGTATGTTCGGCAAGCAGAATGACAGCAGCACGTCAGGGATTCAAGACACAGATTTAAGGACAGTATCATGAGGAAGCTGGCAAGGACTTCACACCAGAGTCCACCAATTGATAAAGGATTGCACAAATAACAGCACTACCAGAGAGATGCATTTCACTCACAGAGTTCAACACCCTCATGGATGCACAGTCCCCATAATATCCTTTCCTTAAAGACTGTCTCCCAAAACCTGCCGCAGTAAGCAAGAGCCATCAGGAGGAAGCTTAAAATAGTTCTGCAGTGCCTAACTCGAGTGTGCATGTGTCTTCTCTCTAGCCTAATGGGTCTTTTAAATCATATTAGAATCTGCAGATTCCAGAAATACATTATGCAAAGAAGTGGCAAGGTTAATGGAACGGGAAAGAACAGAAGTTTCCAGGCAAGATGCAAATCCTCTACAAGGGATCTTTAGTGCAAAGGTTATTCTCAATCTGTTACTGAGTTGAAAGCAATAGTGAGAAGTATAAAATTACACCAAAGTGATTAGAATGCTGAAAGGCTCAATTTAGAAGTGAAAATTAAGGGTATAGAGTCTTTATAACTCGCAGAAGGGCAACTAACAAACTGTTTTCTGATAAATGACAGCTTCTAAGAGGAGGAGGAGTTCTTGAGGGCAGCACAAGGTGCTACAGTTAGATTTAAGAAAGGATTTATGCTTAATATCTGAACAAAGCACAGAGTGAGCAATCTGCTGAACTACAGCAAGTTTTCTCAAAGGAAATGTGGGAAACCCTTCCAGAAGACTGGAGAATGGACTAGAGCATGCAAACCCCAACCACCTGCACCATCCCTGCAGTAACACTGTAGCTGGCGCTAAGAGTTCAGCAGCAGAACCAGCCTCAAACACACACAGCTGTGGTGCTTCCAGGCTGCAAAGGCAGGGCAGGGATGGTTTGGGAAACTCTCATTGGATAGTGTATCCAGACTCTCATCCCACTGGGTATCCTGCCTTCAACAGGTGTATGGCACCAGCAGAGACTTCTGCTGCACCACGAAACCCACGATTAAAGCATTCCAGGAGCTTCACGACTCAGCGATTAATAGTAATTAGCACTTGGAAAACAAAAGTGGCACTAGTGGCTATCATAACAGGCGAACACATCCTCAGCAGCAGCCTTGCACTATGGGAGCTCTTCCTGCTCCCAGGTCAGGCCCCACACCCTGTGGGGTCACTGCCTCCCCGGAGCACAAAGAACAGCCACACTTGACCCATCCTCATAGCCCTGCAGCTGAGGGTAGTTCTGGACTGAACTGGTCAGACTGGTCTTACCTGGAGTTCCTGGAATGGGCTTTCCTGTAGAGAAGGGGGAGCTTCAGCTGGCATCTGTAAAACAGGAGAAGGATCAATCCTGGCAGCTGGAAAGCAATTGACTGAGCCTTGTCTTCCAACAGGGCCAATGGTGTTTTGTCAAAATCTGAAATTAGTTTAGCTGCAATGGGAGACGTCAGCAGCTCTAGAGATTGGATTCCACCACTGTCTTCAGACTGTCCTTAAGGAAGGAAGATTAGGTTGCTCATTTGAGTCCACAGGCATCATGGAGTTTGAGCTGGGAGAGCTCAGAGGTTCATCCAGGGTGGGCAGCTGGGAACAAAGCCACAGCACAGCAGAATACAGACATAGAAACAACACCTGCAGGAAGCTGCTCTGCCGTACCCTGCTGCCCCGCCTGAGCAGGACAAGGCAGATTTGCTTAGTACCATATCAAACTCAAAGAAATAGGAGAGACATTCCAGCTTCCACTGGGAAAATGATCCTTAACCCTGAATCAGAATAATCCCTAAATTGTATTACAAAAACAGGAGGGTTGGGAGATGTTAGTCACATGCAGACTAGGAATGCAAGGCCACGGCTGGGAATTTAAGTAAGTGTTTGAATCCAAACCCCTGTTCCCACAGCAACTGTCACTGAAGTGTCCTGGGGCCCTTCCAATGCCAGTGAAAAGGGATCATTTCCTCCCTGCACAACACAGGAGTTAGGTTGTGGCAGCTGAGAGAAATATTCCTCAAAACTTTCCAGGGACATCAGACTGAGCCTCAGTATTTTTTTAAAGCAAAAGAGGAAAGAGATTACTTAAGCAAGACAGACAGGCATAAATGCAAAGCCAATATTCCAAGTATTATTTTGCCACTTTTCCACAAAGAATTTCAGTAAAATTCCCTTCATAATCCTTCCTGCACCAAACCTTTGAAGCAACTGCACTCTAATCAGTCCAGATTTGTGCAGTTACACGGGCAATATGTTACAGATTAACAGGGACAGTATTAAACCCAGATACCATCACTCCAAACAGCACTGGGTATGTGCTTTAGAGAGAGGGAGAAAGAGAGAAAATTCATGCATTATGCATTATCACTGCGTAAAAAACAGAATAAATAAAAAAATCAATATGCTATAATAGAGAGTACACTCAGAGGAAAGCTAAGGCTCAAGAAAGCTCTACAGAGACAGCTTTCCAAAACACTCACAGGGGACTATGAAACATCAAAAGTCTTAATTGAAAGGCTTTTAAAGTCCCAGCCATCCAAGAATAAGCCCTTAAAATGAAAACACTTACTCAACCACAATAAAGACTTTTAAACTGTATAGGATCTTTCCTCTTGAGAGGGATGTGAGGAGGATGAAGCCAGGCTGGGACCCCCAGAGCAGCCACAGCCAGCAGGATTTGTACACGTGCCTGTGAATGTGGAGCAGAACAGGAGGGGCCCACCTCCCACACTTACCCCTTTTCCTGCAGGGTGCCTGAGCCTGGTGAGGTGCTCCTTCCCCATGCACCTGCAGTGTCCTCCTTTGCGCTGGACTCTCCCAGGAAACTACAACTTTTCTTCCCTGCATCAAGTAACTGCTTGCCAGCAGCTATGGAATTCTCTCCTGCAGCTGAATCCCCTCCAGAAAAGCTCTGCTGCTCATTTGGGGCAGATTCAGACAAGCCAGGTGTCTCCTGGGGTTCAGCTGCAGCACAGGCACTAGTCGTTGTTCTGCGACTCCTTCCTTGTTTGGAAGTCATTCCTTTTGAGGAAATCTTCCCAGCTGTCCTGGGGCATGGAGAAACACATCTGGCTGGGACTTTCCTTTGCAGTTTCTTCACATCTGGGTCAGTCCTGTAAGGGGCTCTTAACTGGTATGGAAAGGCCTTCTTCAACAACAATGGCTTTTTGCTTCCAGCTCTCACCTTCCTGCACTCAGGAACATCCTTAACAGGTACAGGGACCTGCTGCTTTTCAGCCTTCTTAGGAGCATGTGCCTCACCTGGCCATTTCTGTCCTGTAGCTCCCTGAGCTTCTAATGGAGTTTTCAAGATGCTTTTCCTGACTTTCAGTGCCTTCTCTAAGGCCCTGTTCAGCAGTTCCAGCTCCTCTAGCTCCCTGGGTGAAGGCCTGTCTTCTGCAAGAAGAGAAAACAAGTTGGAAGGCTCAAATCTGGATGTTCCCCTCTTCACTAACTTGCTCTTCCAGGTGGCTCAGAAGGAAACAAAACCTAACGAATGGTGCAGGAGGTATTTTTTTAGCTGTGGGAGCAGCTACTTTACAGAGGATGCAAGCACGATTGCCAGACGCTTTGAAGACCCAGGGTGGATGTGAGCCACAGGAGGACAGTCCTCCTGAGTCAACCTCAACAAGTGACATTCCTACACTTGGGTCAGGCCCACAATCACTTTATTGCCGGCCTTGGCTAACGAGGCACAACTCCAAGCTAACCCCAAGGAAGAGAGCGGGAGGAAAAAGGCAGAGGGAACATTTAAGTGAATACAGAGCACTGGAATGACTCCTAACACCGCAGCTGGCCCGGGGCCGGATGACATGAGGGGGCAGCGGCGCGGGGGAAGCGCTTACCATGTTCAGTGCTGGAGCCTGGCTGTGGCTGTGGCCGCTCCTCTTCTTCATCATCCCTTTAGGGAACAAACAGCGACGGGGCCGGCGTTGCTGCACCGGGACGGGACCAGCACCGCCGGCCCGCGAGGCCTCGGACACGGCTGCGGGACCAGCGCCCGAGCCCCCCTCCTCCCTCCGGGCCGCCCGGGGATGGAAGGGCCCGGGCAGGGGTGCCGGGCGGCTCACCACACACACACAGGTCCGCACTCACCAGCGCCACAGGAGCGCCCGGCTCCGCGCCGTCCGCCGCTCCAGCTCCCGCCGCCGCTCCGCGCCCTCGCCCAGCGCCGCCCTCAGCGCCGCCGCCGCCCTGTAATGCCCAGCGCGGTCAGCGCCCCGCGGGACCCGGCTCGACCCGACCCAGCCCTGGCCCCCTGCCCCTCACCTTCGGCCGCGGCCTGCAGGCAGCATCAGCCTGGCCGCTCCCCGCCGCTGCTGCCGCCGGCCCCGCGCTCGCTACGGCCCTGCCAGGACCTGCGGACGGGGCGTGTCCCGCGCGGCGCAGGCGGGAGCGGCCCCGGCCTGAGGGGTTCCGGGTGGTCCCGCGGCCCGCAGGGCGCCGGGCAGGGGTGTCCCTGTGCTCGCTGTGCCTGCGCGGCGCGGGCGGGACAGTGCCGGCCCCCCCCTCCCCCCAGACCCGGGAAAGCCGCTCTTCCCTCTGCTGCGTGCAGCGCTTCTCTCTCATTCCTACCCCCTCTGAAGGGGCTCGGGCACCGCGGGCCTGTCCCACAGCGGCCTCTCCTGGGGTGAGGACGCCAAGCGGATTTGTTCCCCTCAGCCTTGGCAGTGGAGCGCCCCGAGAGCACAGAGCCCCCGGCCCCGCACAGGCCCGCAGCCGGAGGTGGAAGCGGGACCATCCCGGGCCGGTGCCAGCCCAGTTCGGAACCACCTTCAGCCCAGCGGACAGTTCACGGCAAGCTGCTGCTGCAGCCTGTGGTTTGCATCAGCAAAAAGAAAGAATTTGTGGATTTTTTTTTTTTTTTTTTTTTTTTTTTTATGGAGAGGGGAATCTGCCTTGCCCTGCCGCTGTGGGAGCTGCCGGGTTGGTACCGCGGACTCCGAGTGCTGCTGGATCCCGTCAGAATCAGCTCTTGCTGCGGAGCGGTGCAGTTCTCCAGAAGAGCCCGTAGCTGGCACTCGGCACTGTCTGTTCGGGCAGCTGAGGAGCAGAAATCCAGTCCTCCCCTTTGCACAGCAGAATGAAAGTTAACAAAAAGTTAGAAAGTAAGAAAGAAGCGCTTTTTTGCCTTCAATGGCTGAATGTTGAGGTTGAGATGCTTGTGATTCTCTGCAGCCATGTGACCACAGACTTTAGAAGAGAAGTTGAGAATTCCAGGTGATTCGTGGAAACAGGACTTCAAAACCCCTTATAAAACATTACAAAGTATCAGAAAAATCATCACACATCATGAGTGTCCACATTCAGGAACTCAACATTCTTCTAATTGTAATTTTGTACTTTTGGCACAGACAAAGAATGATTTTTCTCTCTGTGGGCTTTGCAACCGAACCTGGCAAACAGGCTGGCCCCTTCCTGCCCTGAATCTTGTAAAAAGAAGTGTGAGTTCACTGTCAGAACACTGTGAACAGTTATTCTTCTGAGGCATGAGCCAAGGTAGAGCCCAGCCAGATATCCCTGGGCTCAGCAGGGCTGACAGGGATATCAGACACTCAGAAAATAATTTAATCAACAGTCACCTGCTGCAATGCTGTGAGACCCTGGGAAGCACAGCAGCAGGACAAGAAGAGCTCATTTTCAGACAGCTGCTTCTCTATAATCATAAAATATCCTGAATCAGAAGGGACACAAAAGGATCATCCAGTCCAACCCCTGGCCCTGCACAGACACCCCAACAATCCCACCCTGGGCATCCCTGGCAGTGCTGTCCAAACACTCCTGGAGCTCTGGCAGCCTCGGGGCCGTGCCCATTCCCTGGGGAGCCTGGGCAGTGCCCAGCACCCTCTGGGGGAAGAACTGATATCTTGATATCCAACCTAAACCTCCTCTGGCACAGCTCCAGCCAATCCCTGGTCCTGTCCCTGGTCACAGAGAGCAGAGATCAGAGCTGGGCCTTGGGGTGAAGCTGTAGCCCTCGGTGAGCTCTGCCCTCAGGCTCCTCCAGGCTGAACAAACCGAGTAGCTTTAGCCACTCCTCATAAAGCTCTAGTTCCCTCGAGACCCTTCACCATCCTCGTGTCCCTCCTTTGCTCTGCAGTAAGTTTAGATCCTTCTGATACTGTGGTGCCTAAAGCTATGCCCTGTGTAGATGGATTCCTGCAGGCTGGGACTGGCCAGAAGATGGAGCCCTGGACTCCTGGAGCCTCTAGCATCACCTGCTGTCCCAGGGGGAGCACAGCCGGGCTGTGAGAGTGGCACCTCTCCTCAGGCACCTGCGTGCTGTTGGCATTTAAGTATTAAAAACAACGAAAAAAGGGATCAGGCTGCTCTAATCCGGGAAAGTCCCCTGAGGCATGAAGCCTGCTGGAACAGCACTTCTGATATGGCTACCCTTTGCATCAAGTCTCTGTGGTTTGGCAGTGCTAAAAATGGTCCCCAAAACCCAAGAATCTCTCTGTACAAGAGGTGAATCAAGTGTATGCCCCTCCCGAGCCTCTGGCTTTGTGCAGGCAGTAGAATTCCCCCCAATAGACAGGAAAGCTTTAATGCAAGCACTTTGCTCTTAAGCTGCACCTTGCTGGGAAGAAGGACAGATGAGACTATCTGCATATTGGCTTAAAGATTTAGGTGAGGCAAGGGCTGCTGCCATCACAAAATCAGGAGGGGCAGGGCTCTACCTTGCCCTTCCCAGCTGCAGCAAGCACTGGTTAAACCATGGGTGAAACCACGGCAGAGATGTTGGGGTGAGGTGATAATTGGCAGGTGGAGAGCAAAACTTCCTGACTGAGATAAAACCACTCCTCTGCTGACACTTGGGGCTCAAATGTGCCGGCACTGGACATTACAGCCCAGCTGTTCCCACTCTACTCAACACCTCCATGATGGGCTCCTGCTGCCTCGCCTTCAGAGGAGCCTTGCAATAGGGCAGCTGTTGGGCAAATCAGTTCCTGCCTTTTCTTGTGGGTGGTTGGGTTTTCTGTGGATCATCTGACAAAGCCAGTCAAGGAAAAATTCCTGGTGTGTGTATCTGACTCTTTTCACTGAGAGCAGCTTGTGCTGGAATAGGTAAATGCAGTGAAGAGCCGTGTTCTGTTCATGTAGCAACAGGCCCCGCACCAGTACAGACCTGATGTGGCACAGCTGGCCTAGGAGACATTTGTTCCAGGGCCTGGATTTTAAGCTAACAGAGTCAATTGTGTTTCTGCTTCATGACATTGCTTGCTGGGAAAATACTGGGTACCTCAACCTGGTGCATATGCTAAGTAACTTTTCAATTGGTGCAAAGGTTTAGTTACAAAAGACAGGTTAAAATACTTGTGTGATGTACAAGGGACTGCTGCTGGTGCACAGCTCTGGCACCAGTTATTTTTGGGCCTGACGTCATGAGAATCATGCACAGGTGAGATGTAATGGAAGTTACACTGTCAGCACTCATTCACTACTCAGGCTGACAGGTGCCAGGTGATATTCCACAATCCATAGTTCTATTTTCCTGGGAGTCCAACTCTCAAATGCCTGTCAGCTGATAAAAATAACTGTCCAGACATTGGGATCTCCTGCTGGGTGCCTAAAGCTCTTTGAGAGCTGTGTCTATAACACATCGTGGTAGGATTCCCTGGGTAAAATTCAAGCAGGCATTACTTAGCAACAGGAAGAGAAAAAAAAATTAAACCAGGTGATAAACTTCATCACTAATACACCTCCCCACACTTGCTATATTATTGCTATAATAATATTATATTATTCCATGAGCTGTGCTCCTCCTGCGTGCTGCCTGTGGGGATCAGTGCTGTTTGCTGAGCTGACAGGAAAATCCTCCCTATGTTCACAGGCATGTTGTGGTTTAACCCTAGCCTGCAACTCAGCCCCACTCACCCCTTCCCTGGTGGGATGGCGGAAAGCATTGTAAAAGTGAGAGAACTCATGTGTTGAGATAAAGACAATTTAACAGGGAAAGCAAAGGCTATGCAAGAAAAACAGAACAAGGAATTAATTCTCTGCTTCTCCTGGACAGGCATGTGTTCAACCATGGCCTGGACAGCAGGACTCTGTCACAGGTAACAGTTCCTTATTATAGCAAAGGGGTACTAATGTCTATACAAACAATTCCATGGTTGAGGGGATGGGTATTAACATCTTTGAAATGGGTCTTAATGTCTCTACCAGCTTCAAGTAGCAGGTTTGTTACTGAGCCCAGACAGCCTGACTCCTGAAACAGACAAGTCTGCACGAGTTGAGTTTCTGAACTTTGGGGTAAAATGCCAAGTTCAAGGGGAATATGTGGCAGGTGGTTGGGGAAGGCTGTACCTTCCTAGTACCTCAGCAATGGGGAAAGGAAGAGGGCAACGTGCAGCCGGGAGTTTGGGATAAAAGGAGGCTGTGACCTCGAGAGAGACAGCCCCATGGGTGTGTGCCCTGGTGGACTTTCTCCCTTTATTTGAATAAAGTTGCAGGACTCCTCTGTCTCTTTTATGGACCCTGGCTTTTCATAGTGTCACTTTCCATACAAGTCCAGCCATTAGCCCACCACTAAACCACATGCCCAGGTGCCACATCTACATGTTTTTTAACACCTCCTGGCCCGGTGACTCTACCACTGACCTGGGCAGCCTGTGCCAGTGCCTGACTATCCTTACAGTGAAGAATTTTTTTCCTAATATCCAAACTAAACCTCCCCAGCAAAACCTGAGGTTGCTTCAGCTGGGTAGGTGAAAAATGCTGACAGCAGGGACACTCTCACTGGGGAATATTCTGTATCCTCACCCTCTTCCAGAATGTTACATTGGATCAGCCCGTTTGAAACAAAACAGGGAGGACAAAGGAAGTCTCCTGTATGTGAAACCATGAAACAGATTGTCAGGAAAATTAATCTACAAACATCAGAGGTTTATGTACAAAAAGGAGACAGAGGAGTCCTGTAACTTTATTTGAATAAAGGGAGAGGCCATGGGGCATTCCCCCGGGATCTCTCAGATTTTTGAAGGACTCAGCTTCCTTTTTATCCTAATTTCCTGACTGCAAATTTCCTCTTTCCCCATTGGCTGAAGTACTTGAGAGGTACAGACTTTCTGAAACACCTAATACCTAAGATCTCCTTCTAATGTATAACCCCCCTTTGTCTTTTCCTTGTATCACTCAGTGAAATTCTTTATGGAATTTATGGCACTTCCCACAGTTTCTTTCATCTCTCAGTATTCAATTTTATTTATCAGCAGACCTACAGTTTGTTTGTGAAGACAAATCTCTCATTCCATTTATCAGTCAGTGGAATCCTTCCCATTGTTTCTTTTATCTTTCAGTATCTACCTTTATTTACCATTAGATCCCCAGTTTGTTCATGAAGACAAGTCCCTCATTCCTTTCAAGATGGAGCTACAGTGTGTATCCAAGTTGGAACAGACTGCAGCTCAGAGAAGATCCAAAAGAAAAGGGAACTTCTTTCCAAAGGTGTTCTCATTCAGAAACTCAGTTCGGAGTTTGGGCAAGGGGAGCACCCTAGCCCAAAACTCTGGGTTTCCCTGTTCTGTGTCACCTCGGGCTCCAGCACTGCTGACTCTGCAGCTCCCTCACCGGGACACAGGAGCTGCTGGGATGAGCCTTCTCCAGAGGCTCTAATGTCACTGCTGGAGCAGAGCACGGACGGGAGGATCTGCTGTCCCACAAGAATTCCTGCCAAGGGCAGAGCCAAAGCCGCGGCCTGCGGTGCAGGTGATCCCTGGCCGGGCTGTGCAAATCCGGGCTGGCTCTCAAGAGATCCTGTCTGGCCTTCCCTAGATGGGAAGGAAGGGAGGAGCCGTGGTGTGGTGTTTCAGCACAGAGAGCTGGGCTGTGGAGTGAGACATGGGAAGAGGGAAGGCTGTGAATCCAAATTTGGACAGGGTGTTTGGAAAACATCTGCAGCAATTCATCACTAGCCCCTGTGAGCACCATGTGCAGCAGTGTTTTGCCTTTGCTATGTTACTCTGCCAGTGGGGTTTTTTGACATGCTGCAGTAACAAGGGAGTCTTTCCTCCCTTGTTTCTGTAGAAAATGATGCATTTAACACATGCAGGTCCCCATAAAGCTAGGCCAGAAGTTTATAAACCAAGGGGAAAGCAGTGGATTAATACCACCCCTGGGGACTGAATGTGTTAAGGATCATCACATTAACACATCTTCAAAATCTTGAGCCCAGGCTGAGGTCTCAGTTCACACCAAATGAAAACCATGTCCCTCCGAGCTTTTGGACGAGGGAAGGCCCTTGCCCAGTTGTTTGTAGAGTCACCCATAGCACTGAGGTATTTATGGGGCTGTTTTGCCCTCCAGGCTTCTCACTACCTGATTTACAGTCTGGGAAAACGCAGCCAAATGGAAACCTGAGGGATCTTTCTTTTTTTCTCTCCGACCTTCTTACAGACTGTTGTGAAAAGAAGATGGGGTTCCTGTGAGACAGAGTACCCACCCATTGACCAGGGCTTCTCCTGCTAAGCCTTCATGCATGGCCTTAAACAATCCTGGGACCAAGTGTGGTCATGAGATTTGCATGATCATTTCATGCTCTGAGTGTTTGCACAGCACCATTTCCCTGGAAAGTGCAGCTTCTGGGAATGGGGGGTGAACTCTGGGCTCATCACCACTGGGGGCTGTGGATACCAAAGTTTGCATGAGTTGAAAGGGGGGGAAAAATAAGCTATTAGCAAAACTCACGGGAAAAAAGAACAAAAACCAAACACCATCAGGAAGGAAATACAAATATCTGAGCTTTGGGGAAGTTTGAGCCTCATGGAGGATGGAGAGGAGCAAGGGCCAAAGATAAGTATTTTTTTATTTCCCTCAGAATTGCTAATAAAATGTACAACAAATGTATTTTCTTGTCTTCCATTATAATATTCCTGGATAAAAACAAAAACACTGCTGGCTGCTTCTTGGAGAAAGTTCAAGCATGAGGTGTGCACACCTTGGAGAGGCAAGGCAAGACTCAAACCCATTCACATCTATTCCCAAATGTTTGCCTTCTACCTGAAGAAAAGAACACCAAGCCTTTAACTTTGACAGGGCCTAGATTTCCCATCTCAGGACATTTTGGGCCAGCACAGTGAGGGTTGTTTGGGAGGGGTCTGAGCAGGGAATGGAGGAGAGCACAGGTAGGCTCAGCCTGAGCACCACACTGCCCCACTGCCTCTGCCAGCTCTGCAGGCATCTCCCCACGGTGCCATGGCAGCAACTGGGCAAACTGGGCACTGCAGCAGGAGCTCATTCTGGCTACTGCCCAGGTGCCAGCTGCCTGCTGAAGGAGCAGATGCCTGTGCTGTGTGAGCAGGGCCTGATGGAACCGCGTGTGGTCCTGGTGGAGGTGGTCCTGTGGTACAGAAAATTAAAACTGGTGAAACTCCTAAAGTTTGGAATACCATGTGGTGCAAAGGCACAAGAGAAAAGTGAGCTGGCAGTAACTGTACAAATAAATCTGCTTCAGGGCTAACTGAAAAGGAGCAAAGACTGAAAAATAAAAACCTTTGGATACTCCTGCATTCATGTAGAGAGATCCACAATCAGTGTCCACAGGGCCCTGCTGGTAGCAAAGAAAGGACAATAAGCCATGGCTTTATTGATTGCTTCTCCCGTCTTTTATTATTTCCCCTATTTAGTTAACAATTAGGAGTTAGATGAGAAGGGAATTGTCATCTCTGAGTCTGGGGTGTGGTGACTGATGCTAGAAGAGATTGCAGTAATACATTTAGATTTTACTAAAGCACTTGACACTGTGTCTCAATCTTCTGCACAAAACTGATTAAGTCAAATTATACCTGAAAGCTGATGATGGAGAAGACTGCATCAGGTGGAGGAAGGGATCTAAATTTCTGCAGACATCACTGCCAGATTAAACTCTGATCAACCACTGCATATTAACATCATCTTTATCTTTGCTCCTGGTCTCAGATAAGACCTTTCAGCTCCAGGCCATCACATCATCTATTGCTCAGGTAAGAGCATTTGATGAGCTCCATCCTGTTCCCTGGGGGCAGCAATCAAGCTCAGAATTGAGCTTGTTTTTCTTTGTTCGGTTTCATCTTCCTCTTCTAGAATTCAAAAATTACTGCAGGTCTTCATGTGCTGGAAACCTCATTTTTATTACTCCTGAACTTGATTTAAAACCTACGTTGGAGTTTTTCAGGGCCGTTGAAATTCACTTACAAATTCAGCTGTCCATTTTGCATCTCTCTGAGGGCATTCAGTGGAAACCGAGTAAAAGTTTTTTATATACAGCAATCTTGATGTGCAAACATATGCATGCCATCTCTGGAAGGGCTTCTGATTTCTACTTGTATCTCACACTCAGTTTCTAACTCCCATGTCTGCTCATCCTGTCCTTCACTAGTGATAGTTGTACTAAAATCACCTTCCACTTCTCATCCTTGTGGAGAATGTCAGGGCTATCAGACAGGTCCAGCTCTCAGATCTTTTCATAAAAAAAAAAATTCCCCACCTGTTGTTTTTGGTGCCATAGAAATAAAAAATCCTTTCTTGTATCATCATTTTAATGCCTCATCTCTGGAATATTTGTGGTGGGCACCTAGATCATCTAGGAAGGGTCATTGTTTCTGTACCATGTCATCTGCCCAAAGCAGGAGTTCTCCATCTCTTGAGCAGCTCCACACTTTGATAACATCTCCACCGAGTGCTTGAGTTTCTGTCTCACCAAGAGACAGAAACTCAGCCATCAGCAGAGGTTGTTGTTGGTTCCTAGCATGGAGCCAGATCAGCCTGCAGAGCAAAAAGTTGCTTCAATTCTCATCTGTGCTTTGAAGCAAGGACTGATTATGAGCCATCAGAGGTGTTGTGTCCTAATCAGCAGCTATGGCTTTTATAAGTCAGCTTTTTTGAAGATAGGCCAGCCACGGAGACCCTCTTCCATAACCTCCTAATTTCCCCAGGCAGTTTGGTCATGCCTAACTCTCTGGAAGACCATAGCAACTTTGAAGAGGTTTTGTTTCCATCATAATAAATCAGATACCTCATTCCAGAAGGCATCACAGGATCTGCATCACATCCCTCTATAAAAATACAAGGTGAATTCCTGTGAATTGGGTTTTTATCTTGATTAGGGTTGAACCCAACTTTGGCCTGAATGAGGAAGGGTCTGGTCCAGCCTCTGTAAGGTGAGGGGAGTGCAGGAATCAGTACAGAGCTGCTGATGGGGTGGCTGAGATGGTCTCAGAGACCCTGATGCCCCCAAAACATCCTCCTGTACTTCATTCTAGAATCACAGGATGATTTAGTCTGGAAGAGACCTTAAACTTCATCTTGTTCCTGCCCTGCCCTGCCATAGGCAGGGATGCCACTCACTAGATCGGGTACCAGGAAGTTGTTTTACTGCCTTTGTTTTCAGATTTTATCTCTAATTTGACCTGACAAAGTTGTCCTGTAGTTCTCTTAGTGCTGAGACTTAGGGACTGAGTGGCCACGGCCTCCATTCAGATTCAAAAGCTCCGGATAAGGAGCTAATTGTGACTGTAGTGATGTTGTTTGTCCAGACGACGTTCCCCTGACAATGAAATCACCTGGGAAAAGACGGCTCTCCTGCAAGCGGGAGCAGGATGTGGACAGAGTGGGTGAGAAGTACTAGAAACTGGAAATAAAGAATTTTCTTATATCGGGTGAAATAAGGTTTAGGAGGAGCTGAAGGCAGAAGAGGGCTGGCCAAAGATATGGCTCGTTTCCTGAAGCAGAACAGATGCACAGAGTGGGGCTTTCAGATGCCTGTGATTTTCTCCAGCGACTCCCTCTTCCTGACAGGAATAGGAGATGTGAGTGATGTGCTCAGAAATTTGTTGCACGGGTTGTGGTTGGGGACTGTTTGGTCAAATGTCTCCGTGTATTCTAAACCTCAGATGGCTGAGAAGTTAAGCAGAAGGATCTCAGGGTGAAGAGGGAGTCCAGAAAGGGGGGATTAAGCCCCTGTGTGTTGCCGGGGGCAGGAGTAAACCCCAGGAGTTAATGGCTTGGACATAACCTGGGAGTCTGTGGCCTGGCAAGAAACTCAGGAGTTCAGGCCCAAAGAACTGCCTTGACCTGGTTATCTTGAAGATTGAAAAGGATTCAGCAGCTCTCATTCCTTTGATTTCTCTTCCTCTGAGGCAGGAATCTCCCAAAGCACTATAAAGACTGTCTGCTTTCTTGGAGCAGGCTCTCCACTTTGCTGCTGATGGCATCAGACCCCTCCATTCCCACCAGATATGGGGATGTACCAGATGTGCCAGACCTCCCTGCAAGTGGGGCAACACAAGAGCCTTGAGTGCCTGCTGCCCACAGAGGGATTGTCTTATAGCCCTGTGAGCCCTCCTGGGGCAGATCCATCACCGTGCAAAGCCAAGGGACTGAGCCTGCTGGGAAAGGAACAAAAGCCCTTCTCCTGCCTGGGGAGGAGGGACACCATGCTGGGTTGATGCTGTATCTGTGCAGCAGATCATGAGACATTGCAACACTCTTGAGCTGTCAGATGGCATTTTTAATCAACCTAAATTTGACTTTTTTAGAAACTGTTGTTAATTATGTTCTCCAACTAGAAAGCACAGGGCTTTGATCAGTGCTTCTCAAAGCAAGTGATATCCAATGCTGCATCTTGTGTCAGCTCATTAGGAGCTGCCTTCATTATAAATCCTGTTTGTTAGCAGTTGTCTGAACTGGAAGCCTGTAGATTAAGAGAGGAGTTAGACAAGGTTTTGTAGCTGGGTCTCAAACCATAGACAACATAAACATAAACATGGTTTATGCTTTATAGACACACAAACAAACGGTTTATAGGAAGGAGCCTTTGTGGGTAAGGTACAGTAACTGATGAGCAGAGGAAAAGGCCCAGCAAGTGTCCCAGAAGTCAAACAGGTGTGTTAAAACAGGGGGATTTGTCATTGTCTCATCTGCAGCCCCAGGCCAGGGTAACCAATACCATGTTTGAAGCAGGATAGATAATCAGGAGTGCACATGCTCCAGGTTCCTTGGAGCTGAACTGCCAGGGAAGGGTTTGGCCCCAGGGGTGCAGTGCCAGTGTTGGTGTTGGTGTTGTCAGCCTCACTCAACACACAGACAGGGACTTTAAGCACAGTTGGAAAAGCAGCTCACTCCAGTAGACTTGTCCATGAAGCTGCCCTGCCATCCTGGAATCACTGCTCTTCATAAGCTTATAGACGATTGGAAAGTGAGAGATGTTCAGTGTTAATTATAGTTCATTCTTCTGATAACCCACTGTTCCTTTTCTGAATCTTCTGATTTAGAGCTGTCTGGAGAGAGGTTAAGAGTCACTTTGTCCAACTGGAGAATCAATCTAAAATAGGAATAGTGTGATGAGGAAGTGTTGCGGAGGCTCGTAAAATTGAGACACATAATATATTCAAACAAAATTTATTTTATATACCAGTTAAACCAGATTAACTGGTTTTATTAAACCAATTCAATTAATAAACCTAATTAAGCTCCATCAGCATTTGAATACAGCATCATGAAGTCCAGTGGAATTGATTCTGCCCGAATAGAATTCAGATTTCTTAAGGTTTAGATGAGTAACTCAGAATGAGCTAGGTTACCCCAGTGAAGTGAGGGTTCTCAGCCTCATGGAGTTATCTGAGACAGCACCCTGACACAATGGAAGAATCCCAACTGCAGACCAGCTTGCTGCTCCGAGGGGGCTTGACTCAACTGACCCCCCAACATCTACAGCCCAGTTAACTCTGATCTGTGGTCAGACATGTGAGCCCTCACTGGCTGGGGTCTGACGTGCCCCCACAGCCACCTCGCAGATGTGGTGGAGTTTAGCCTGCACAGGAGAAGGGAAGAGAAGCCAGCCATGACTGGCCAGACTGGGAGCAGTGGCAGTCACTGACAAGGGAGAAGGATGCTCATGACACCATGGCAGCTCTTTGCAGCAGCCTGTACTCCCTGCTAAGGCAGAGTGGTGAATCACAGGAGGATGGAATGGTTCGGGTTGGAAGAGACCTTCAAGCTCATCTCATTTCAGCCCCTGCCATGGGCAGGGACACCTTCCACTGTCTCAGGCTGCTCCAAGTGCCATCCAGCCTGGCCTTGGACACTCCCAGGGATGGGGCAGCCAAAGCTTCTCTGGGCACCCTGTGCCAGGGCCTCACCAATCTCACAGGGAGAAATTCCTTCCTCCTGATGAGGCCTAGCTACTCCCAGTAAAAAGCTTAATGCTAACACAGGGTTTCACAGATGCTCCCTGGGCTGCCCATCAGCACAGTTATCTCCACTGCGTTTCCTATCTCCACTGGTAAATCACAGAAGCTTTAACCTCCAAATCTTGCTAATGAGAGGCAGTCACATAAACTTTAGGCTGGCAGCAGAAGCTGCTGATACACATCACCACAGTGCAAGTGTTCTTAGAATTTTTTAACTGAAATTAAATGCTCTGTGGCTCTGCAGCATGGCAGGTGGATATGCATGAAATATGAATGAGAAGAACATGGAGATACAGGCAGTTTCCTGGCTGAATTTAACAGAGGTGTATATATAGTGTGTTCTGGACTTAACACCAGGGGGACACTGTGTCCATAAGCTCCCATGGTTTCCAGCCCACCCTGCACTGCCCATGCAGCTGACATCACTGAGAAAACTCTATCTAGCCCCAGCGAATGGACAAAGCCAATTTTTGGGCTGGCTGATGAGTCTGCACAAAGAGGCCCTGATGCTGCTTCAACGTGCATCTCTGTGCACAGGTCTGGGGCAACACAGCAGGAACAGAGAGCAGCCTGCAGCTTGCTGCTTACTGCTGTTCTGCACTGCAGCACTGAGCTGTAGGGAAGTGGTGATGGCAGTGGTCTGTCATCGGGGCAGCTGATGGAGCTGATCTCCACGACACTGGCACACAGGGATGTGCAGTGCCAGTACACAGGGGTGCACAAAAGCACTTTCCTAAACCCATCAGAGCTGTCTGCATTCCCTGGCTTCAGTACATGAGGGTGGTGTGGCAGGCTGGATGGGGGCTGCAGGTGGGTTGGAGCTGCAGCTGCCCTCGGGCAGTTGGCACAGGGGTGCAGGGGGTGAGGACCGCCGGCTCCAGCTGGGAAGCATTACCAGATCCAGCTGCATCATCGGTGGAAAGCAGGATAAGCGGTGGAGGGGAAATGAAATGATCAGCAGGGATGGAGGGAGCACAGGGAGGAGCAGCTACTATCAGTGAGGAGTTTGTAGTGATGGCAAAAGAGTGTTGATCCAGTGGTTCCTCTTAGGGCAGTGGGAATCCCCAAGCCATCAAAAGTGCGGGTCTGGCTCCCTGCTTTGATACAAGGGGACCTCACGCGAGGGCTTGCGGGGCTGTGTGTGTCTCGCCCGCAGCCCACAGCGTCCCGCCTCTGCTCGCGAACACTGCGGGCTTAAGCGATTTAAAATTAACATCTAGCCTGGGACAGCATTTCACTTTCTCCAGACATCCTGCTCTAGCAGATGTCTCCAGACTCTGAGGTCAGAACCACTTAAGAACTGAGAAAAGCCACAGGACGATTTCCAGCGGGAAGCGCGGGCAGGCAGCGGAGGCGCTGCCCCAGAGCCGGTGCCCAGCGCGGTTCGGAGCTGCTCCGAGCACTTCCCTTGCCCTCCAGCAGACTCGGGGGGCTTTGCTGCTCCCTGCTCTTTCCCAGTGCTCTAGACAGTGATTTCAAAGCGGTTTTGTTAAACTCGCGAACGAACTGCAGCGGAGCAGCGAGTTCCCGTCCCGGCTGAGGCACGGTAAGCGCCGCTGTCCCCGCCGGGCACAGCCCCCGGTCGGGCCCGGGGACGCGCACGGGACCCGCGGGGCTGCGCGCTCCCAGCTCCGTCCCGTCCCCCGCGGCCGCCGAACATCCCGGGGCGGGGCGGGCCGGGCTGTGCGGCGGGCGGGGGTGGCTCCGGGGCCGCCCCCATCGCCCGCTTCCTCCCCCGGGCCCCGGCCGGAGCCCGCTGCCCTCCCCGCCGGCGGTAGCGGGGCCGCATCCCGGGCCGGGCCCGACGGACGGCGGAGCAAGTGAGCGGGCGTCTCCCCCTTCTTCGCTTTCCCTCTCCTCTCTTCCCTTCCTCGTGAGTTCCCCCGCCTCGCCCGTGGCTGTCGGGAGCGCAGGGCTCTGCTGCAGGAGTCCGGGAGTTGCAAAACATCTCCTGGCTTTGCAGCACGTTGAATTTTTTTTCCCCTTTTCCCTCTTGTATTTTGAGTAGCTAATTGGGTAGGAAAACACAAACTGCAGGGGTGGGATTACTTCATGCTCTTGCAATGCTGTTTTGCTGTTCGGTTTCAGTCCTTTCGCGTGAATAGAGCCTGCCTGGCGGTGCTGCTCTGCCGCCAGCGCCTTTTTTCCTTAGCAGGTTTTCACTTGTAAGGACGATTTCGTTGTCTCTGTTACTGCTTTGGTTTCGGAGGAGCTCTTTTAGCAGCGGGTCCCGCAGTAATCCGGGTCTATGGTGTGCGTCTCATCTGGCAGGTTCAATCCCTCACTAGGGCTTTTCTCCTTTAGTTTCGAGATTTCCGTAGAATATGTGATCTCCAGGGAAGTGGCGATGCTGGCAGTGGGCTGTTTGCTTCCTAGCCTGCTGGCTGGTGTCCTGGCTCCTGCAGCCATGGATTGTCACTGTGTGGAGCAGCTCCGATTTTTCTCCTCTGTTGGTGAAAGCTGGATTTCTTCAGGTTTGTCTGAGCATGGGTGAACAGGGGAGTTTCTCGTGCAGGTGGCACTGAAGTTCAGCCAGCTAAACCAGCAGAAATTGCTTCCCTGAGAATACAATATGTGCAAATGTGCTCCCTGAACAGTTTATTCTTGAATATGAGCAACAAGTTGTGTGTGTTTTATAGAAATAAATACAGAGGTGAGTGCTGGGCATTGATTCCTGAGGCCTGGAGTCAGCAGGATGCTTCAGCGTGGGGATAAGCAAGTTTGAGTTGGTCCTTGGGCTGGCTGGATGCATTTTACACCACTAGAATATCTGCAAGTGAAGGACCAGATTGTGTTCGTCCTGTGCTTTCCTGTGTATTCCCCCCAAAAGGGGATGACGCAGTGTGGTGCTCAGGAACTTGCTTCTCCTTATCTTCCCCTAAGGGCACTCTTTTTGCTCTCAACTGGCAATTCCAGCAGTGAAAGAAGGAGAGGACAATTTGTCTTCCTTCTTTATAATAAATATATTACCTGTAAAGCAGCAACCTCAAAAACATTTAGACCCAGGGAAATTTGCTTTGTGCTTCTTAAGCCTGGGCTGGCTCCAATAGTATTATGCTCTGGGGTTGGCTGTTCTGCTTTATTTCCCTGAATTAATTTTATTGTGGCACTGAGAACTCCCCAGTGGTCCCTGGGAGTTGTCCTGCATTTTGAGAAGTTCAGAACTTGCTGAATAACAGTTTTCCTTCCCTAAAATAGAGGTGGGAAATTCCCTGTCCCAGCATTTTGCTGGGTACCTGAAAGCTGACTTTTACATCTTTCACCTCAGCAGTGCTGGGCTTCATTGATAAATCTTTTTTAAAGTGACTTATCTATTATGAAAAGTGGAAATTTGTTATAATAGTAGGATGAATTAGTTAGACGAGTGGAGACCTTCCTGCTCCCCTTCTGCTAAGTGAAAATCCACATCTGTTTTTAATGCTGACAACAATTGTTTAAATGATTCCCAACTCTAGGGAACCTGCCTGTTTGCACCCTGGAGCTGTGTCAGTCTCTGATGGTCGTTCCCAGTGAAGGGAAGGCAAATGCTTTTGGTGAGATTGTTCCCTAGAGATCCAGAGCCCTGCTGAGACGGCAATGTCACCTTGGTGTCTCTTTCTGGAGAACAGCCTCATTGGGATGAGGCGTCTCCATCCTTGTGCAGTGCCAGGAGCTATCACAACTTTCTCCAGTGACATCTACTGCGATGTTCATGGGGAATTTGGGGTGTTCATCGGGGAGAGAACTCAGTGACAGCATCCTGTGTGTTCCTCCAGGATGATTAGAACAGTGGTCAGAGAGGGGTCGGATGTTCTCTCATTATGGCAACGGGAATGTCAGTTATTAGCCCCTTACCTCCAGTGAGTCATAACTTAAGCGCAAACACTCTTCTTGTAATCTCTAAGGTTTTAATTTTTTAAGAGGCACATTATGACCATTTGCATAGAGCTGCAGTAATTCCTGTCCCTGCCATCCGTGTGCAGCACTGCTGGCTTTGGGAATGGCACGGGAGCAGTGAGGGCTGGGGCAGAGCCTGTGTGTCTGGAGCCAGCAGCACAGTGGCTGGAGAATCCTGGGTGGTGTCTGGAGACAGAGCTGCAGAGGATGTCACTTGTGGGGAAGCTGAGCCAAAGTGTAACCAAGAGCCCTGTCTATCCTGGCTCCTAGCAGCAGGGGCTGGCAAGGATGTGAGGACAGCCTTGGGATGCTGCTGGCAGGGCCTGGCTGCTCTCAGGTGCAGCAGTGCTGAGGCAGCCACTCTCTGTGGGGCTGTTTCTGTCTCAAAAGGAGAAATGTGTGTCCTCAGCTTCCCCAGCGCCAGGATGGCAGCGAGGGCCAGAGCTGTGCTCAGCTTGGGGTGGAGTTTCTGCTCCTTGCAGCCTGCATCTTCTCCAGGCTGGTCTTGCACTCCCCTTCCAGCTTGCTTCAAGTTTTTCGCAGCTTTAAAGTTGAGATGTTAAATGACATCTTTGTGGTGAGCTGTGGCAGGTGAGGGATGCTGTGTCCTGCTGAGGCTCTATGGAATGCCACAGCCTGTTTGCTGCAGCCCTGTCACTGCGTTCCTGTATTCCATGCCTGTCCTACTCAGCTGCAGGAGTCTCTCACTTACCTGTGAGACACTTGACCTGTGTCTCACTGGGCCAGAATGAGAGTACAGGGACCAAATCCTTCCTTGGCAGGCACTGCTTGGTTTCTTTTTGGGATGCAGAAAGGTACGAGGAATGACCACAGAGCTGGAGGATGGACACAGAGCAGAGGAACAGCAGTGCTATTTCAGTGGCACTGAATTGTCCTGGGCAGAGTTACAGGGTGGGCTGGATGCTGTTGCTCAGGTAGAACCAGTTACTGTGGTGTCTGCTCCCCTTCAGCTGCTGGGTGGGAGAGGATCCTGTGTGGCTGGTGCCCTCAGGCTCCCCTGCTCCTCTCCCTTCTAGTAGGAAGTGTTGGCAGTATGGCTGGGAGCTCTGGTGCCATCCCAATGCTTTCATGCTTTGCGATTGCACCCGTGCCTTGCTCAGCCACGTGTTGTCCCTAAGGACAGAGGGACAGGATGTTGCTGACTGGGATCACCTCATGGGTGATCTCTCCAGGATGATGCTGATGCTCAAAGGAAAGGCAGTGCAAGAGCACAAGTCCCTTGGGTTTTTTTTGGGAGTGAGAGTCCTCTCTGCCAAGACCCCCTGCACAAGCAGGGGAGGTTGTCCCACCAAAAGTCTGCTTGGGTCCCCTCCAGAGCAGTGGCTGATGTTTGGTGGCACTGGCTGTGGGTATGGCCCTGTTGGGCTGTAGTGGCAGTGCCGAGTCACCCACTGGTGCTGGCAGCCCTGGACAAGCAGGGCTGGTACAGCTGGCTCTAGGTGGAGTGTTTGCACCGGGGAGCTCAGGCTTTCAGCAGCTTTAATAAGAGGTTACTTTTTGTGATAAATTGATGGCTTCATTTTTTGACCTTTCAAAGCTTTTTATGCATTAGCTACATGTAGGAAATGTAATTTTCCATGCTGAGAAACCAGCTCTGAAGCAGAATGACTGATGTGATCTTTTTTTGGATGTCTGGCAGACCAAATTTAGTGTGAAACAAGGCTTGGGTCCTGGGCTGAGCTCCTCTGCTTCAGAGATTTGGTGTCTGCATGACAGGGGTTTGAAAAGGGGAGCAGAGAGAATTCAGTGGAATTGTTTCCTTTTGATGGCTGTGAAGCTCCTGGAGAGTCACCAAGGCACAAGGGCTTCCAGACTTGTACAGGGATTTCAGTGACTAAAAAGTAACTAGAAGGGGAAAAAAAGAATGCTAAAATGAGGGAGGCTGAGGACTGCTTGGTCCTGAGCACCTTGGTCTGCAGGGCTCCTCTGATGCTGTTCCCAATGGTGGTGACAACTGGGGTCTGATCCTGCTGTGCTGAGCAGCGTTCTGGCAGCTCCAGTTGCTCTGTGTGTATCGCAGCAGCTGCCTCTGAGCTGTCATCCCTCCCCTTGCTGTTCTTCTAGCTTCCCAGGGATGTAGTCCTGGGCTGTCTCTGTTCTGGGTGCTTTGGAGTTAGCATTTATAAGCCGTCTTCCAAAAGAGAGGCAGAAACCTCCTTGTCCTAAGAAGTTGCCCCTGTTTTGCCCGCAGCTGCCATGGGTTACAGAACGTTGAGATGAATATTCTTTGTGTGCCTGCATGTCACAGTGGTGCCAGTATCAAGCCTGATTCTGCGCATGTGTAACCAGTCTAACACCCAGTTTTGGTCTGTATTTGTTTACAGGAGGTCCCTGGGGACATCACTTTGAGGTGCTCTGTGCCTGTCTGCAGCAGCCTCTATCGAGGCTCCCTCTCGGAGCGTCACGAGTGACACTGTGAGAGCTGCCCACAAGCCGGCAAGTGGTAAGAGTCAGGCAGGGCAGCTGCTTGTCTTGCTTTTAATATTTCATAGAGTGCTAAGAATGTATGACCTGCATAAGAGAGCCCAGAAATCGCTGGGATGTGAGTTCTGCTTTCACCTGAAGTTCCCCCCTGCCCTACAGTGCTGTGCCGGTTCAATGGGAAGAGAGCAGTTGCCCTCTGGCTGTGGCTGAGCTTCTTAGATCAGACCTCTTTGCTGTTTTGCTGCACAAACATCGCTTTCTAACACTGTAGAGGGGAAACTGGACTAACCCTTTCTTTAAATGCATTTAACCTGTGTGTGAGCTTTGGCTGGGAGCTGTAAGGCACGTGGTCACAAACCCCCAGCACCTCACAGCAGGTGCAGGCAGCACTCCTAGTGCAGCCCTGCAAGACCAGATGGGTTGAGCTGCTGAATTCCAGACAAGCCTGTGGGCACCTCAAAGAGCATCATCTCCTCCTTTTGTACGGTTTTTCCTTATCTCTGAGATGGGGAGAAGTGATTTCCCAGCCCTCCTCAAAAGCCGAGCTGTGGGATCTTGTTAATTAGTGATTAGCAAGTGCTCAGAGGCTTTTGGCTACAGGGCAGGAGGAAAGACAGGCTGGGGGATGGGGGTGTTATGTGGCAGCACTATCTTGAGGTCTTTTTGTCCCTGCTGTTCCAAGTGTAGGGGAAATCTTGGCTTGCCCTTGGACTCGGAGCTGTGCAGTGCCAGCACCTGAGGTGCTGAAGCACAGCCCGGTGAGCAGGTGACTCTGTGACAGCAGGTGGGTTAAATCAGCCCATGACCACCGGTGATTCTGAGTGAGACATGTTTAAGCCCCACCCTGTGCCCCAGCTGGCTTCCTGATGTGCCTCCTGCTGCAGAGAGAGAGCAGCAGGATCCTTGTCCCAGCCCTCAGGGCATCAGTCAGGTCTTCCCTCTGCTTTGTTCCCTGAAACCTGACAGATCCGAGCTTCTCTTTCTCAGGCATGAGGAGAGATGCCCTTGCTGGGGCAGCTTTCTGTGAAGCTGGTACATGCTGAACGTCCCTGGGGTGTCTGTAAGTACACAAAGGACAAAGGGGAAAACATCATTTGAAAAGGTGGCTCTTCACGGAAGTACTTGGGAAGGATCCTCGCTGGTGTGCTGGAGATCCTGCTTGTGCAGGAGATCAGACTGACTCGAGGGCAGCTGGTAGCTCTGTTTAGTGGCTAATGTCTCGTAAGAGGGGAGATGTGAGAACTTTAGGTCAGCTGCACACACAGAGTATTTCTTGAGGTTGATAACTGTGGTGTGAACTGTGTCAAATCTCTGTGCGCCCTCACAGTAAGTCTGGATACCCAGAGTTGTTCTCATAATTCACAAAGCAGAGATGAGATGTAGGTTTGTGATGGAGGAGGAGCAAACCTGCTGTGCAGGTCTGGCGGGGATCTGCCATGGCTGGGATGTAGCAGCTTGTCCTGGTGCCTGCTTTGAAGAGGCAGGGAAGGGAGGGCTGCCCCAAACACCGGCCCTGCACCTCGGGTTATGGTTCCTGGCTGCAGGGTGATGTTTCTCCATGCTCTCAATCCAGACTACTTCCCAGGGAACAGCCTCTGGATATGCGGGTGTTGGCTTGGGTTTCCTCCTATGCAAATTAGTTTAAAGGAATGTACTAAGCTCCTTTACCAAACAGCTTGAGTGCTAATGAAAGACATCACTGTGTAAGAGAAAAATATTGTTAGTGCATTACTACCATCGTTAACGAGGTCAGATCATTGTCTTGGAACAAAATTAGTTTGTTTTGCTCTAATCAGTTTTAGCAGCTAGAGTGCTCAGTAATTACTCACGTCCTTGTGAAAGGGATGGGACAGCACGACTAGAGCTGCTGGCAGACTGCTCTGACTCTGAAATGAATTGTGCAGATGATTTTTGAGAGGGCATCTTTCCAGCTGCACAGTGCCCCTGGAGTGATGGTGGCAGAGCCCAGCTCCAGCCAGGAGCAGTCATGGTCCATAGCACGGCTCCTCTGGAAGGAGTGGCTGGAGGGGCATTCAGAGAGCCATTAGCAGCAGGAACAACTTTGGACTCTGCTGTTGTCTTCGTGTTTATGATTTATCTATTTGACTTACAGCATGTAAATGTCTCTCTGAACTATTCTTTTCTCTAGTCTATGCAAATTTTCAAGACCCCAGGAGCTCTCAAATACAACTGCTCTCTAAACCAGAAGATTCACTCCTGGGTATTTGCACCTCTAGAATCTTCTCTTTATTTTTTGTTTTGTTTTTCCTGATGTCATTGGTGTGTTCCTGAAAATACAGCCTGTGGCCACCAGGATGAATGGGCAAGGTGCAGAGAGCCACTGCTCTCTGCCAGGGTGATGCCCTGGCTCAGGAGGAATGATTGTCAGCAGGCCATGCTTTTCCTTACAGGTGTGATGGTTGTGCATGTGCAGCTGCTGCCCAGCAAGAGAAGAGCTGTGGTGATGGAGACCTTCACCTGTGCCTCGTTCAGGGCAGTCAGGGTAGGCTGAGAGACCACAGGACCTGCTGTGCCCTTGGTCTCTCTCATTAGTCCTGTACCTGTAAACTGAGTCAGAGTGCAGCTTCTGATCAAAAATCAGGCTGAGCTCAACCATCCCACCCATGCTGGAGGTGAAAGCTGATTTGGTTCCTCTCCAGCCTCTGGCTGGCAGCTCCCAGGGAGTGCAGTGCAGGGATAGCAGAGTTGGCAGGGAATGGCTCTTGCTGGCGCTGTGGCCTCCTTTTGGTTGTGCTCTCCCTTGTCCTTGCAGGAACCTGGGTCAAGCTCAGTGCCACAGCTCAGCAGTTTCTTTTTAAGTGGTTCTTTCTTGCAAAAAGACAACTTTATGCTGGAGCCCCCAGCTTTCCCTCTCCTTAATCCACTTGCTGACTTCAGCTAAAATGGTGTTAATCCTTGCTATACTTTCCATTTCCTTCCTCGTAGTTCCCTCTGGCTCAGCTCAGATGTGTTTTCTCCCCTGAAGCTGAGGGAGCTGCTGCTGGGCAGTGTCTCTTGGAGGGGTGCCAGGAGTGTTGGAGCTGGGGCAGTCTGGTGCAGAGGGTGGCTCTCTGCACCTTGGGGTTTGCCTGTCTGGCCACAGCCAGTGAAGTGTCACTTGTCAGGAGTACACGGGGCCTTTGCTGGTTCTGCTGCTCCATCAGCGTCCCCCCCACCTCGTGGGCACTGCAGCCAAGACTGCTCAAGGCCTTCACATCCCTGACCAGTTCTTCCTCACTTGTGGTGAGGCTCAGCAGTGTCCCTTGCTGCTGTCCCCTCTCTCCTGTGTTAGGGAGCTGTCACCAGTGCTCCCCAGAAGCCACCTGACTTGCTCGAGTCCCACAGTGGTGTTCCTCCAGCACATATTTGGGTTGTTGGAATCCCTGAGGATCAGGATCTGCAAACACGAGACCTCTGCCATTTGCCAGAATGTCTGAACTGCTTCACCTAGAGCAGGTGGTCTATTGCCACCCACCACAATGTCACCTGTGTTTGTCTGTCCCCCAGCCCTGAGCTCTCCACAGGCTGGGCAGCTCTTCTAAGGCACAGCATGATAGGCCCTAAGCAGCTCCTCCTTGCTGTCCCACAGAGCCCGTGTCCATCCATGGCACCCTTGGTCACTCAGCTGTCCCACCATGTCCTGTGGCCCTGGGGAGGCCTCAGCCTCCCTCCCGGCACCATCCTGTGTATGGGGGCTTGAGCCATGCACCAGCTGCTGCACCGTGGGCCTCTTTCTTAATCTGTTTTAAATTTCCCACATTTTAATTCCACTGAATGCCCTTAATTCCTGTGCCACGGAATAAGGAGAGCTCTGTCCAGAAAAGCTTTGTTAGAGACGTGTATTTTGGCAATTCTAAAAATACACCTCGCTCGCCCAGGCTTGTGTGGGGTAGCCATGGCAACGTGGCTCCAGGAGCAGGGTTAAAAACAATTGCACCAATTAAGGGGGAAATAGAGCTGTTCAAAATTATCAAACCTAAAAATTTAGAAAATATGAAGTAACAAACGCCATGTGTGATGCTGTGGTCTGTTTTGGGTTGATTGAAACTGTGCCCCTTCTGCTCTTAAGGAGCATCCAAAGTGCTGATAGAGCTGGGGATGCTCAGTCTGGAGAACAGACAGTTCCAGGGACACCTCAGAGCCCCTTCCAGGGCCTAAAGGGGCTCCAGGAGAGCTGGAGAGGGACTGGGGACAAGGGATGGAGGGACAGGACACAGGGAATGGCTTCCCACTGCCAGAGGGCAGGGATGGATGGGACATTGGGAAGGAATTGTTCCCTGGGAGGGTGGGCAGGCCCTGGCACAGGGTGCCCAGAGAAGCTGTGGCTGCCCCTGGATCCCTGGCAGTGTCCAAGGCCAGGTTGGACAGGGCTTGGAGCAGCCTGGGACAGTGGAAGGTGTCCCTGCCCATGGCAGGGGTGGAATGAGATCATCCTAAAGGTCCGTTCCCACCATATCATGGCTCTGTGAAAGAGAGCAGCCTGGCTGAAACAAGGGGAGTGTTTTGAGGACAAAAGCATGATCTGAAGAACAGTTTTGGTCTGCAGTGCTGGCCTGTGAGAGGACAAGTGGAAGTTATAATTTGTGTGCTGAGCTAAAGTCCCTCAAAATCAATGGATATGCTTTCATTGATGGATTAGCTTAGGGCTGGGAACACAGGCTTGGTAAAAGTGACCAGATGAGTCTGAAAGCAATGTGCTATTGTTTTTAAACTTTCTTTCATTGTACTTGCTGAGCCCTGGCCAGGGCCAGAGGAACCCTCAGGAATGTCATCAGCTTGCTGGGGATGGTGCTGGGGAATGTTTGTCTAGTGGAGTTGACTGAGCAACGTGGTGCTTCAAAAAGCTTTAAATAAAATGATTTCAAGCACCTTATTTTTGCTGTGCCTTACAGCAAAATAGAATGAAGGGATTCAGAGCATATCTATCCAAAATATTCCCAGGTTTCTGTCGATGTTGCAGGCATTTTCCTTCCCTGGCTGATTGTGCTTCTCTACCTCAGCATGCTGATGCCGTCCCATGTTTTATGGGGGATGGATAAAGGGGTTTGTGTGCAAAAGTGCCTCTGCCGGATCCTCTGAGAAGTTTCTGAGCTCAGGGCAGAGTGTGGTGATGCTACTGCTGCCTGTTCTTGGGCTTGAACCGGAGCTGGTGAGGATCCTGCCCTACCTGTTCCCCCAGCAGCTCAGCTTGTCTCTTGGTCAGCCCCATTGACCCTGAGGAGCCTCTGGAAGCTTCTTGCTGTGCATGGAAGCCCTGGGAGAGCAGGATCCCGTGACTGGAGCAAACAGGCGAGCTGGAGGTTACAGCCCAGGCCCAAGGGGTGGATGCAAGGCAGAGGTCTGTGCAGAGGAAGGAAGTGGGGGCGTGCAGCTGCGTGGGGAGGATGCTGCACCCGCTGGAAAGCAGCAGCGGGCTCTCCTGAGACAATTTAGGTGAAGGAAGCTGCGATGAAGTCACTGCTTTACTTGGCTTGGTGGTGGCAGGAGGTGTCCTTAGCGCTGCTGGCGGGGTGAGGAGTTCACGCAGTAAAAAGCCAAGGGGCACACGTGCTGTGTCCTGAAATGGTCCCTGGGCTGGCAGCTGCTGGGCAGTGCCTGGGCTGTGCCATGCATGGGGAGGTCAGTGTTTGATAGAGCCACAGACTGCTTTGGGTTGGAACAGACCTTAAAGGTCATCTCCGTTCCGATGCCTTCTGTGGGCAGGTTTAACACAGCTGCCACAGAGAGGGGTCTCTGGTTTGCAGGGTTTGGTCCTTCCCCTCCACCGGGTGTGAGTGAAACCTCAGCTGTGTCCTGTGAGCACAGACTGTGCTTTGGGCAGGCTCTCAGGTGGGTGTCAGACCCCAGGGAAGGCAGGTGTGGGTGTCCTCATGGCTCCTGGGGGCTTCAGGGGTGGTGTTGGCCCAGGTGGAAGAAGTGCGGCCCATGACCCTGCAGCAATTCCTTCCACTTGCAGAGAAGCTTCAGGCAGAACAGGAATTGGAGTCTTCTAAGAGGATTTAGGCAAATGTTAAAAATTTCAGGGTGGATGTCTTTAACTCCTTTTGAATTGTGGTTTGCATCAATTTGGGTTAATGGAGCTGGAGGCCATCCCATAGTGTGGGGTTTTTTTTGTTTTTTTCTTTTTTTTTTGCATAGGTTAGACCAGAAGTGTGCATGGAGCTGTTCTGGGAGCTGGGCCAGGCTGGGGAAGAGGCAGCGTTGGTGGGGGAAGGCTCGAGGAATGCTGGTGGTGAAGCTGGCGGCACACAACGGTGCCAGGAGCCTTCCCAGGCTCCGACTCAGGTGCTGGCTCCTGGCCAGGGCTGGTTTGGTGGGTGGGGACTCACGGCGGAGCTCCTGGGGAGGGGATTTACCTGTGCTCAGGGAGCAGGGAGCTTGGAAGGGCAGAGCAGGAGGGCTGTGTGTGGAACAGCCGGGGGCTCACGCTGGGACCGGACCCGGCCAGCCCCGGAGCCCTGGGAGCGCTGGCAGATGCAGGTTTGCTCCGAGCCCTGTCGGGTGGGAGGGAGGTGGGCGGTGGCGTTTCACCCTCCTCCACAGGCTGCTTGGAAGGGCTGTCCAAGGCTGGCCTTCCCACACTGTCTCGAGCTGTCACACCTTGCAGCGTGTGGCACGACTCCAGCGGGGTTCAGTGCTGGTTCTCCTCTGTGACTTTGTGTGGTCTTGCATGTTACTGATGTCAGTCTGCTCCTTCAGATCTCTTCATCCCTTCCTGCAGTGACTCTGGTGTTTAAGTGTCCATGTGCCTTTCGTTTGCCCATAGGAGGGATGCTGTGGAAGTGAAATCCTCTCCTTTCTTCTCCTACTGCCTAGGTGGCTGTGGTCCCTTGTGAAATGCCTCTGCTCTTCCAGCTGAGCCTGCACGGGGGGCTGCAGGGGGATGATGAGTGTGTAGGGAGTGGTGGCATAAAGAGCTCTCTTCCCTCCCTCTGAGGTGTAATGTCAAGAGGATCTCTTACAATGTGTGCTTGCCCTATTCTCGCAAAATTACAATTAGTTCTAATTAAGTGGAGGTTAACCTCCACTGTGCATCCTGCCAATTAGTGGAATGTGCCATTACCTTATCTTGCAGCACTAGAGGTTCTTGAAAATTACTTGGAAAGGGGTATATTCTTGTGTGTGGTTTGAATTTTTAATTTATGTTAGTAGTTCAAGCTTGAATTAATTAATTTTAAATGATGGACCTTTTGATCTTTTTTCAACACTCTTGCTTCTGCAGAGTGTTCTTCTCCCATTTTAGTGAAATGAATTGAGTAAACATACATAATATGATAAAGATGTGCAAATACACCCCAAACCGCAGGAGTGGTGAAGCTGGTCTGGTCTCTGTGTGTGGGTGTGCACTGAGGGGGTTCTGCTGCTGCCGCTCCAAGGGGGAAATGCAGCAGGATCCACAGGTTTAGTGCAAGACATTGTGTTATTTCATCTTGGAGGGAGTTCTGGGGACAAAACTCATCTTGTGTATTTGGGCTTGCCTTTGGAGGTGGTAATTTGGGTTTGTGGTTGTGTGTTTGAACGGAGCTTTGTCTTTCCTGGGCAGTCTTTTCTTGTGTGAGGCTCCCTGCTGACCACCCAGGGAGCACATGCAGGTCATGCATGGCCCCAGGATCTGAGATGCCTCAGCAGTGCCCAGTGCAGGGGAATGGTCACTGTGGTCTCTGGCCACACTGCTGCTGGTGTAAGCCAGGTACCTCTGTCCTTCCTGCCCACTTAGGCACGCCTGTCTCATTCAGCTGCACCGTTTGACCAGCACCCCCAGGGCCTTCCCCACTGGGCACGTTCCAGCCACTGTGCTCCAGTCTTGGAGCATCCCATGGGGTTGTTGTGACCCAAGTGCAGGACCAGGTACTGAGCCTTGTTGGATCTTCATACAGGGGCATTGGCCCGTGGATGCAGCCTGTCCAGATTCCTCTGCAGAGTCTTCTTGCCCTCCAACAGGTTGATACCCTGCCCAACTTGGTGTCCCCTGTGATCTGAGGGTACCCTTGACTCTCTTGGCCATCTCATCAAAGACCTGGAACAGACCTGGCCCCAACCCTGAGCCCTGGGGAACACCACTAGTGACTGGCTGCCACCTGCATGGAGCTTCCTTCCCCACCCCTCTGGGCCTGGCCATCCAGCCCATTTTTCACCCAGCAAGCAGTGCCCCTATCCAAGCCATGAACAGCCACTTTCCCCAGGAGAATGCTGTGGGTAACAAAGGCTTTACTGAAATCCAGGTAGACACATCCACAGACTTTTTCTCCCATCAGCTGAAGGGATCACTCTGTCACAGAAGGTCAGGTTGCTCAAGCAGGCCCTGCCTTTCATGAGCCTGTGCTGGCTGGCCCTGATTCCCTGGTTGTCCTGAACGTGCCATGTGTTTGCCCCAAGATGATCTGCTCCATGAACTTCCCCCTGGAGGTTAGATTGGCAGTCTTGCAGTTGCCCAGATTCTCCTTCCAACCCTTCTTGTGGATGGGTGTCACACTGGCACCTCCAGGCAGCTGGGTGAGCCAGGACTGCTGGTAAATGATGCAAAGTGCTTCAGTGAGCTCTTCCAGCACCTTCCTCAGCACCCTTGGCCTCAGCATCCCATCTGGCCTCAGAAACTTGAGTGTCAGTGCTGCAGCATTTTGCTGACTCTTTCCTCTTTTGGAATTTATGGGGTCTTCATTCTGCTCCTTGTCCCCAGCTTAGGGGGCTGAGTACCCGGAGGACAACTGTACTTTTTATTTGAGCCAGTCCTGCAATGTTTTAAAATTAAAACGGCAGGCATCATCTTGGAAGTTTCCCAGTCCTTGCTAGAGCATTGACCTTGTGAAGCTAACTTCAGATGAAGCCAGATCTTCTGAGAAGGGGGGGACAAAACAGCCAAGCTTCCTTTCCCTGTGTGTTCTCAAGATGTGGGGACCCAGGAGCATCTCTGAATCCAGATCCAAGCCTGCCCTTCCGGATTGATGTCAATGGTCCTGCTCCCAGCGGTCCCCTGCTCTGGTGGGAAGCTTTGGTTGTGCTTTTCCCAGCTTCTTATCTTACAGTGCAGGGACTGGCAGGGGCTTCACTGTGGTCACCATCCAGCATTCCTGTTTTCTGCCTCTGCCTGGCAGCTGTGTTACCTGGGATTGAGGGGTTTCTGTCTGGGAAGAGCAAATTTAGTGGAGGAAAGAGCAGGCCTTGAGGGTGAGCTTGTTATTTTCTCAACCCATGAGAGGGATTTGGAGAAGCAGAAGGGTTGGCAGCTCTTGCTCTTTATTTTTGTAGTCAGTTGCTGTCTGTGAAATGACAGTGGTGGCTGCTGCCCATGTAGTAGAGGACATCTTGGAGGAGAGGGAAAGAGATGCTGAAAGGGGCTGCCATAGCAGTTGCTTCTTCAACAAAGCACTCTAGATGGACTGGGCACATCATCCAATCCTGCATCATAGAGTTCAGCTCCTGTCCCTGCACAGACCCCCCAGCAATCCCACCCTGGGCATCCCTGGCAGCGCTGTCCAAACACTCCTGGAGCTCTGGCAGCCTCGGGGCCGTGCCCATTCCCTGGGGAGCCTGGGCAGTGCCCAGCACCCTCTGGGGGAAGAACCTTTCCTGATATCCATCCTAAACCTCCCCTGGCACAGCTCCAGCCGTTCCCTGGGTCCTGTCCCTGTGATAGAGAGCAGAGATTGAACCTGCCCCCTTGAAATGAAGCTGCAGATCCTGAGGAAGTCTGATCTCAGTCTCCTCCAGGCTAAAGAAGCTCTCAGCTGCTGCTCATATGGCCCCTCCTGACCCTTCACCATCCTCATGTCCCTTCTTTGAATGTTTTCCTGTTTGGGTTCTTCTGATATTGTGGCACCCAAAACTGCCCCCAAGACTCGAGGTGAGGTTGGACCAGCACAGAGTCCTGGTGCTGGTGTGATGTTGGGCAGTTTTGGGAGCTCACAGTGTCCAGGAAAGCAGAGAAACAGTACAGAATTGTGATGGTGATGTTCTGGAGTGACATCTCCCGGTGTGCCTATGACATGGGCTGGTAGCACCCAGTTCCTGACCATAACTCATCTGGCCCTGGCCTTGCCCATCTGTTTTGGGGCTGAGGTGGGGGAGGGAGAGATGGCTGGGGCTGGATCAGGGGCTCTGCTCTGCTGGAGCCAGAGGGGCTTTTCTTCAGCCTTGCAGGGTGGGGGAAGCTGCCTGACCTTTAGTGCAGATTTGTTTCTGCATTACTTGCCCTTTTAACACATGATTGAAAACAGGCTGTAGGGGAGAGGGAGCCAAAGCTCGGAAATCAGGCCACTAGGATTGGTCAGGAGCATTTCTAGGACAAACAGAGCAGAAAAAGGACTATGTAGAAGGAATAAATTTTGCTGTTGGTGATGGATTGCCTGCCTGTGTGGAGATCCAGATCTGGCTCTGGGGTGCTGCCACACAAACTGTACATGAGGGTCACAACCCCTTGTGTCATCGTTCAGAGCAAAGAGCTCGAGGACATGCTGTCATCTGGCATTTGGGGAGGTTTTGGAAGAGGCTCCCAGCGGTGTTTGCTGCAAACCTCACCTCCTGAAGGCGCACTCACTTCCAGCCATGGCTGTGCCCATGCTGGCTCAGTCCTCTGGGGCTGCTTCTGCTGGGCTGTGGGGACAGTGGGCATTGACATGGACAAACTGGTGTATGTGATCTGGGCATCCATCCCTGGGGCTGGTAAGGGGACAGTGACAGGTGGGCATGGGGGCTCACCATGGCACCAGCAGTCTGGGTCCCTGGCTGCTGGCAGATGCTGATTGTTTCCCTGTGGCAACAGTGCCTCGCTGGTGTTTGTGCTGAAGTCTTATAAAATCTTTATATCTTAAGTGTACGTGACCTGTTCATTTATCTTTGGGCACTGGGCAAACATGGAGGGATATTGGATAAAACACTGCAAATATTTGCAGTTCCCTGGGAAGAGAGCTCGGTGAAACTTGAGGTTTCGTGTTACATGCGGTCCTTCATTACTCTGCTTTTCAGGTTTAGATCTTGAACTGCTTGGCAGAGAGGCAAGGCTGATCTTCCACAGCCAGGGAATTGCAGGGCCCTGTCACCTCTGGCAGTCCTGTGCCTCACACCTGTGATTGTCTCACAGTCTGCATGACACCAGGATCTGCCTGGGATGGAGGTGGGCACAGGCAATGGGCTCTATACCCTTTGGACAGGGGCTGATGCTGCAGCCCTGTGTGGACTCCAGTGAAATCCCATGGCCTGGCCAAGTGCTTCTCTAGGGATTTCTGTCCTTCTGGACCATCCTTTGGACCTGGTTGGAGAGACATGGTGAATAGAAATACTGAGGAGTTAGGCATGTCTCCATATAGACCGTGGCATGATGTGCTACAGGAGAGAGCCATTCCCAAGGGTAGGGATGGTATAAGGTATTTGGAAGTCAAGTTTTCTTCTCTGTCATGGACAGCACAGGAGAAAGGGCATGGCAGTGTGGGCTGAAGGGGAAGGTGAGGCGCTGGCACACTATGGGTGCAAGGGTGCTGTTTCCAACCCCCCAGGAGCACCTCAAGCTGGACCCCAAGGCTTTTGGGTTTCACTGACTGACACATCAGCTGCTGTGATCTCTGTAGTCTCCGTTCCACCTTTTGGAAACTTGGAAGAAATGTTTCCACATCTACCCCAAGCAGGTGGGGTGAGATGGGAAGTTCCCAAGCTGTGAGGGTTCTGAGGGATGGGGTGCAGTCATGTGCTTCATCGTTCATGTACCCCAGGCACTTAAAGGCAGGGAATTGGACAGTTTAAGGACGTTGTAAATCTTACCTCCACCCTACTGGAAATGTGAAGAATATCCTTCAAACCCTGAGCAGGGAACACTACTTAAAGGATCACAAACTCTCCTTTTAGTTGGGACATTGAAATTCAAACATAACTAGGAATTCTCCTGCAGAAGTGACAATTGTGGCAGGTCTGACCCTGGAATAAGGACTTAAGTGTGAGTAACTTGGCGTGGCATAATCAGTATGGGATTTCCTGGGGCCAAGTCCAGTAGTAGCAGAGTTGAGGGCAAGGTCTTGCCATAGACTTGTATGGTTTTTGGCTGGGAATACTTGCCATGTGTGTACAGAGATGAGCTCAGGATGTGCTACACCAGGAGCCTGTGACCAGCTAAGACTATCTGAGGATGTTCCCACTTTCCCTCCTCTTCTCCTGTTTGACCTCTCAGCTGAGCCCCAAGCTGTCCCTTGTTCCCAGTTTACTGTGAACCATGTGAGATGAATTTGCTGTAATCTCTGAGCCAGAGCCCAAGGTCTTCCAGCTAAGCTATGCTTACAGAAATGTTCCCAAGAGATGTTTTCTGGGAGGACTTGGAAATTTAGTTGTAAACAGAGATATCAGAAACATGTGATCATATTATTCCTCTGTTTCCCAGTTCATGACAACAATGCTTTCAAGTGACAGAGCACTGCAGTCCTCCAGAGTAGGGGATTGGGAGTCACTCCTGCAGGATGGCCTTGTGGCTACCTTTCAGAGTGGTAGCTGTGGCACTCTCTCATGAGGTTTTACTGGGGGCATGGGTCTGGCACCACCTGGAGGTGCCCTGGCCAGGGCATTTGTCAGTGGATTTGGGAACAAAACAGATCCTCTGTGTGACTCCAAGGGTCCTGTTCATCCTGTTTGGTCAGAGCCATCCCTTCCCTCTGGGCTTGAACTGGGGCTCTCAGTGCTGCTTCCTCTGGAGCTGTGATGAACCTGATTCCAGCTTTGCTTAGGAAAATTCCAAGTCAGAATTTAGGAAACATCGTAGAGTAGGGCTCAGGTAGAAGTTTATATCTGTGCTTCCTCACATGTTTTCATATGTGTACCTTGAAAGGCAAGTGTTAAGGTAGGACTTTGGCCCTTATAGCAAATATCTGGACCTAAATTTCTACCCTACTCCTCACTGAGGCCGAAATGGATACAAGGCTGTTGTTTTGGCAGTGGTTCTCATCTGGGTTTGAAAAGCAATATATGCTTTGAGTGGGCCTTCACAAAACCACAAGGTCTCCCTAGCTCTCAGCAATCATCTGTTTGAAAAATGTTGGGTTTTTTTTTTTCCTCTCTTTGGATTTCCTCCAAGCTGGGCACTTTGGGGTTTAGCAAATGTTGAGAAGCAGAGATGTAGCTTACACTGGGATCACAGGGTGTTTGAGCAAAGCCTCCTGGTGAAGCTTAACCTGAGGCAGCAGGGTTTGCTTCGTTTGCTGGGCTGCTCTCCTGTTGGGATGGGTGATGGCTGTTTGCCTAAACTGTGGCTTTGCTGTCGGTCATAGCAGCAGGAGAGTGAGCCATGGGCTTTGCACTGAAGGATGCTCTGTGCCCAGCATGGAAGAATTGAGAGTCTCTGAGCCTGATCCAGCCAGCAGCTGGACAACAGGAGGTACACAACCTGTTTTCCATTCCCTCAGGTGCCACCAGCTGGCTTTTCCATGGAGTCTGGTGTGTGCTGATGGGTCCAGGTGCTGGCTGGATGGTGGGATGCACTTGGATAGGTGCTCTCTTGGGTGAGCAGCACCCTTGGCCCCATGTGCCCCTGCAGGATTCAGCTCAGCTGTTTGTCACTGCTGGTGCTCCAGCACACAAAGAGGAGGTGAACATGGTGCTGGTACTGGGTGGGTGGTTGAATTTGGTGATCTTAAAGGTCCTGTCCAACCTTAACAACTCTTTTGTTTCTAAGAAGAGTCTTTCAGGTGCTGTAAAGGAGTTCTGTGATAGAAGGCAGAGGGTCAGCTGTGTGTCACCTTTGGAGTGTTAAGGATGGAGAAGTGGGTGGTGGTAACACCTCAGGACTGGTGTGGGAGCTCCATCAGCAGTCTGGAAACAGGAGTGAAATGAAATGTGCATTGATTGAATGAAAATGGAAATGAATACCTGGTTCAGGCTTACAAAATCATGAAGGCTCTGAGTCAGAGGAAGGTGTACTGTCGCTCACCTCATTTCTCTATACAAAAACTAGAAGTTGGTAGTGAAACTTGGGGGTGGTTAATGGAAAAAGGATGAAGGGAGGTCCTGCGTCCCCGAGCAGGTAACAAATGCCTGGACCTTGGTGCTGCAGTAGGTTGGGGAGGTAGGTGGCTCATTTGGAAGGCACTAGGCACATTCTTGGCCAGCAGGTCTATAGATGGAGCCAAAAAGGACTTACCTGGGATATATCCACTGTCGTACCTCATCCCATAGTTGTGGGTGCCAGGAATGGGTCATGGAGCACCCAGTCTCCTGTGTTCTCCCTAAGCAGCCTCTTTGGAGAAGAGCAGAAAAACTGGCAGTTAGTGATGGTCTTGGGGGTGCTGAAGGCTGCTGGGGACACTCCAAAAGTCAGGACAAACATGTCTAGGGTAAGAACATCCCCAGTCTGTCTTGAACTCTGGATGACCATTAAATGTGTCTGTGGCGCTGCCAGGCTAAACTGCCTCTACTCAGATCAGGCTCTGCCACTTGTAAAGACTCTTATTTCTAGGCTGTAGACTGGATGTCTCTGTTATTAAATGAATGTTCTGGGCTGCAGCAAGTTTCACTTGAGGTCTGCAAAGGTGATTTGGTGCCCAAACCCCCTGGAGAGAGCAACTTTTCTTCCCAAAGCCAAGTGTGTGCTGGTGCCCATGGCGTAGGTTTTTATCCCATGCCAGGACTGGGGTTGGCAGAGCATCTAAGTGCAGCAGTGGGAGGGTGTCAGGGGAGTAGGAGGAGATCTGGCCCAGGAGGAAGGATGCTGTTTACACTGGGTTTGTTGCAAGCCAATGATTTGTCACTGGCTTTAATGGTAGAACAAAGCATATTTACTCAGCTTGTTTGGCTGGTGGACAAGTGCTGGATAAGAAACTGTCAGATGGGAATCAATTAGAGACTTCATCTCTGACTGAACGATCCTATTTGACATCAGATGCCCTGTGAAACCCAATAAGGACAATGCTGCTATTTATATGGTTCTTTTCTTGTTGCTTCCCTTCTTCGCTGTCATCATCTGTGCTCCAATATTAGAGCTCTGACCCCGTGTGTTGCTCCCAGAGCAAGCACTGACACCAACCCTTTCACGTGGCTCCAGTGAAGAGATCTTTGTGTTTGTGAGGGGGAAGGAGCTGGCTGAGCCTTGCATCCCTCTTGCCTGCTCTCTGGGGCTGGGGCAGTGGCTGCAGAGGGCTGACTTCTGCTGGGCAGAGCAGCACAGGTAGCAGCACAAGTGTGCCCTGTGGTGGCTGGGACAGGTGGCTTGTGTGGCACTGCAGCCCAGGCTGCCGTGCAGCAGGTCAGGGTGTGGTGCCTGGGGGCTGGCTGCTGGTTTGGCTCTGAATTCTCTGCTTTGTGCTGCATTGTGGCCTTTTGCTCCTGTCCACTTGACTCCTTGGCACACCGAACAGTGACAGGACTTCTCTCACTGTCACAAGAGCAGCTGAATCCCAGCAGCTGTGATGATGGCCTGTGGCATGAGGAGATGGGAGTGAGTGCAGAAGAGCAGAAGGGGGGCTGATTGCTGTTGCAAACAAGCTCCTGCCTTCCTGCAGAACCTGTAAGACTTCTGTGTTAGGGGACAGTCACTGAGTCCTTGTCACCACGACATCATCTTGCCTACAACTCAGCTCAGGCTGCCCAAGTGAGTGAGTCAGCAGGCAGTGACTCAATAAGGTCACTGGACGGATTTACCCTCCGGGCAGAGACATTCCCGGCTGCGTTTATGACATAACTTGCCTAAAAGTCTCATCACTAACTGGTGACTCTATACCCTTGCCCAGGGCCTCTGGGCAGGCTGCTCCCCGGGAGTCTGCATTTAGCAGGGTCCCAGGAGCTGCAGCTATCAGAAAGGGAAGTACATGCCCATCCCTTCCCTGTCCTGTGGAAACATGGTAGCTGGAACTGCAAGCATCCTGCAAAAATATGAGGCTGTGGAAGGTTTGCAGTGGGCTTGCCTCTGCCTAATCTTGGTACCACTGACTGCATCAAAGAACATTTCCCCTGAACACACCCAGTCCTGAGTGGGAACGTTCTTGGGTAAAAGAAAAGCTTTTCAGTGAGTTAATTACTTTGCTCTTCTTACCTTGGGACTTAATTTTGAGGTTTGCTTGAGGCTGACAGCACTTGATCTTATCATATCTTCTTAATCTCCTTTCCTCCCTTTAATGATGGTGCAAATAAGATTTGCAACTTATTTTAACTGCTGGCTCTCTAGGAATGCTTCAGTGGAGGTGCAAAATGCAGTAGGATCTTCTTAGATGTGAAGGTTGGTCTGTAGCATTACTGTAACATAGTCCCTTGTACATGCCTTAGAAATAACTTCTAGATTTGAAGCGGTCTTGGTCTGCCTGCTGTGAAACCTTCTCTTGTAGTAGGGGTGTGCTGTTGGATTTGGCAGAACTGGGGAGGTCAAAGCCAGCCCTGCCCTCTCTGTGACTGGTTTGCTGGGCTCTTCCTCCACCCTGTGAGCCCCAGTGAGGTCTCTGTTCCTGGCACACCCTCAGGCAGCATGCTGGAACCAGCCTTGGAGCCAAGCACAGGCACTGGTGCACTTGGCTTTGTAGCACATGGAGGAGGACTTGGAAGAGAAGAGGAGCAGGTGAGCGTGCTCCAGGAGAGATCCTTAGAGGCTGAAATGAGCTATGATGGCAGACAAAGAACAGCTGGAGGTACTGGGGCTCAAACCCAGCAAAGCTGTCCTGCTTTTCATTTCACAACCCCTCCTGTGTATGGCTGGAGCTGATGAGGATCAGTGGATAGGGCACTTGGGAGAGGCAGCATGACCCTGCTTGCCTGTGCAGGTTGTGCCACCTCTCTGTGCCCCACTTCCTCAGAACAGGAGTCCTCCTCTGCTCTCCCTTAGGTGTATGCAGAGGGGCCACGATGAGCTGGGCAGGCTGCCTGGGGCTCAGCAAATGGGAAACCACTTTTACCTTCTTCCCTGAGTTTGAGCAAGGCTGTCCCTGCACAGAAACACTGATAGCTGGCCAGGCAATAATTAACTGAGACAGATATTCTCAGGATTAGCCCTCCTAGGTGCATTGCAGTGCCTGCACAGAGCTTGATGCAAGGGACAGCAGGGATGAGGACTGGGTTTTGCCTTCCATGATACCTTCCAGGGAATGCTGAGCATGTCCTGGCAGTGAGGGCTGGGTGTGGAGTGCCTTTGGGTACGGTGGTTCCCGAGGCAGCCACTCCTCCTCTTCTGGTGGGTAGAGAATAGGCTGTGCTCTCAGAGGCGACAGCCTCCATGGTGGTGGATGTCCTGGGGGAGCTCTGGCTGTTCTTGTCCTCTTGGCTCATCATGGAGAGGCGGGTGGGAGAGCAGCTTAGGGGATATGGCCTCGTTGCATGGAGTGTTGTGAAGCTTTCCCAGTCCAGGTGTGTGTGTGCAGCCCAGAGCACTGCCTGTGCCTGGGGTTTGGGAATGGCCCTTTCTCCAGAGAAGGCCCAGGGTGAGATGCTGGAGGCTGGCAGGACACAGTCTGAGCACTGCCAGCCCCCAGCCCTGCCCGGGGGGCTCCCTGGCCTGGCCCTGGCTCCAGGCACCTGATGGGAGCCTTGGCAAGTTCTTACTGTTGGTTTTGCCTCCAGTGCCAGCATCAGGAAGCACACTGCAATGAATTAAGATAATGAGTGGAAAGCCAAAGTCTCCTCATGGCTCTTGCTGGAGGCACTCCCAGCACAATGCTCAAGGCCTGAAGTGTCCCTCCGTGCCTGGATCAGCTCTGCGCTGTAAGTCAGGTTGAGATGGGAGCTGATGAGCATTCCCTGGGCTCCCAGGAGATGTGCATTGGGTGAATCAATCCATACACCTGTAAAGTTATAGCTGCACAATGTATTGACTATGCATTGCAGCTTACCCTGGTGGCTCTGTGAGCTGAGTGTCCCAAGAGTTTAGAGCTGTAATGGCTGGGCCCTGTAAGGTCAGTGGTGTTCTTTCACACTACTGCTGGTCAGTTTTTAACAGGGATGTGGCTTTTCTTTGATTAGTCTGCTTTAAGTGTCCTGGTTAACAATTCTGTTCCTGCCAGCTCTTAGCTTGGCCCTGTGTGCCAGCATATCCCATGCAGGATGGCAGCACGTCCAGCTGCACTTCCAGCAGCACAGGCACATCCAGCTCACGTCCCTGTGCCAGTCCTACAGCTGCTGCTGAGTTTGGCCCTGGCGCTGTGCCTGGCATTGCTTCTCAGGTTCTGGGATTTTGGTGTGCTGTGCCAGGCCAGGCAAAGGTGAGAGCTGACTGTCCAGGTGTCTCTGGGCACACCGGGCTTGTGCCTGCCTGGATCTCAGCCCCTCCTGGGTCCTGGGTTCATCCTGCTGCAGTGGAGGATGCTGGAAGCTTATCAGTCTGACATCTTGCTGTCTCTTGCCTGCAGATTTTATTGGTATGACTTGGCTTTCTGGCTCATAGGGGAACTAACAAGAAACAAAGCTATTTTCTGTCCTTTCTTGCTTCATGGATTTGATTTGGGTTTTATTTGCGCGGTGTGAAATGGTGGCAGGTCACTAGAGCTGATGTGCAGCCTACCAGAGCCACTGGAAGAAGCAGAGGTTAGATGGCTGAGGAGGAGGAGGCCTCCTGTGTTAGACCCAACTGTTAGAGCAGAAGAACGCTGGCAGAGTTGGAGGGAGGTTGCACTGCTGAGTTCTCCCTCCGTGCTGGAGCTCGTTGTCTGAAGCAGCAGGATGGTTCTGCAGGGCCTGGCTGCAGCCCTGGCACAGGGAGAGGGGGATGATGGTGCCAGCCTGGGCTGGGGGAGGCAGCCCAGTCCCAGAGCCCCTACCTGACACATGATGGGTGTAATGACCATTTTTTCATACTCTGGTACTCATAAGTTGTTACATCTGAACCTATAGAGTTCTGCTGGGTTTCTGGGAGGCTGAGTTGTGTTTGGAGGTGGAAGGCTCCTCTTCTTCCAGCTGTGCTGAGCTGCAGGAGGATCCTGCAGTGCCCTGGAGACTGCACCCAGGTACAGATCACTGTCAGTGCTCTACGGGAGAAAAAACACCCAGGCAAACAGAGTGGGTAACTTGGCAGCCAAGAAGTGGATGGTCTGGGAATTAACAGCATTTTTATCAGCAGACTTTGGTGTGTGTATTCCCAGGCTGCTTTATTGCTCAGGGCTGGGCTGCTTTACTGGTCCAGAACTGCTTATTGCAGCTCATTACTCTCAGGGGTAATCAGGCCCTGGGGAGGAAATTTCCAATCATGAGCTCTTTTCCATTTTTTTTTCTTTTTTCTCCCCTTTTGTTTCCCCAGGAGCTGCTGTACTGGAGCTGGGGCCTTGTTAAACCCGTTATCTTTGAGCACATCCGTCCCCACAAGGGGTGGAGAGCCAGGCCCTGTCCCAGAGGAGGACAGGGGTGCTGGGGTGCTCCAGGAGGGAACCATGGCAGTCAGGGCTCCACTCGTGTCTCCTCCTGTCCCTCTGAGCTGCCCCTTGCCTCTGGGATGGGTGACTCCTGTCTCCCAGGAGCCCCACTGCCCTTTGCACGTACCCATCCCCGAGGTGTCCTGAGCAGCCTGGTCACAGGTCCCATGGGCCTTTCCTTGGGAAGCCATTTGAGCACTCAAATGGAGAAAAAAAAGTCTCCTCTTGTCTTTTTGTTTTAATCTGTAGGTTTTTTTGGAACTGGCAGATTTAAAGAAACACTGTTAATCAGAGTGTGGGGGAAGAGCTTTGCTCTGAGTAATGAGGCTGGTCCCTGCAGGGTTTTGCTTAGATAAGCAACTTTATCAAGTCATGGAGGATACCTGAGGCTTTGGGCTATTACTGATGGATTTACTCCTAATGCAGGTGAAAAAAAGGTAATTCTGTGTGTGTCTGTGTGTCTCATCACCCTGCAGTTTTGTAGAGCAACTCCATAGTAAAGGAAGAAGCTGAACAAACAACAGAGAAAGCTGTGAGATGCTTAGATTAGGGCAGCTGCCTGGTGAGGAAGTTTGTGCTTGTGTTTAATCAGCGATGTTGGCTGTGTAGGTCTCAGGCTTGGCCTTGTCAGCCTCTGGGGCTGTCAGGAAGAGAGATTTGGGAAGCAAGACCAGGGAGAGATACGTGGATATCTTAGTCTTATTTTTTAAATATGTATTTTATTTGTTAAAATGGCTTTCCTGGCTTTCCTTGTGCTTTGCTGCTTTATCAAGGAGAGTGATGTGGCTTAAACTGAGGCTTCCTGCACTTTGGGCAATGCCTTCTCTCTGAGCTGAAACAGAGGGAAAATGATTTGCCCGGTGCAGGTGGGAATGCTGGAGAGGTAATCCTCACCATCACAAGGGCATGGAGTGACAGGACAAGGGGAATGGCTTCCAACTGACACAGGGTGGGGTTAGATTGGACATTGGGAAGGAATTATTCCCTGTGAGGGTGGGCAGGCCCTGGCACAGGGTGCCCAGAGAGGCTGTGGCTGCCCCTGGATCCCTGGCAGTGCCCAAGGCCAGGTTGGACAGGGCTTGGAGCAGCCTGGGACAGTGGCAGGTGTCCCTGCCCATGGCAGAGGGTGGGATGAGATGTGCTTTAAGATCCTTTCCAACCCAAACCATTCTGGGATTTACGGTCCCCACCATGAGTAGCTGAAGGTTGGAGGGAAGAGAGGACAGCTGCCAGTCCCTGGGACACCCACAGCCTTCTCAGCACTGCTCTGGTCGCAGGGGAAGCTCCCAGAGGTTTGGGAAGAGGCCCCACAAACTTGTTCTTATCAGAGAAATCTCTCTGACACAGCAGAAGTAAAAACAAAGAGCTCTTCTTTGGTGTTTACTTTTATTTTTAGAAGACAATAAGCGAGCGGAGGGATCTGCAGCGGAAATGATGGCTCCCAAGTCCAGGCCCCCCCTCCGCCCTTGTCAGGAAGCTCACGCTGCACGTGCGCCCGGCTGGGATGTTTGTAGACAAAGAGTTTCTTGATGCTTTTTTTTTCCTCCCCCCTCCAGTTCCTTTGCCCATAGGCAAAGAGGATTTGCTTGCTGACATGCCGGAGTGTGGCAGGGAGTGGGGCTGCGGGTGCCGGGGCAGCGCGGCCGTGCCAGGCCGTGCCTGTTAGCAGCCACTTGCCTTGGGTGCTGGGGGAGCTTCCCGATTCTCCTGTTTCCTGGGATCAGTGAATTAAACTGTTGCTGCACGGTGCTGGTGGCGATGGGGACGGGAGGCTGAGGTGGCTCCCCCCCCTCCTCGGCGTGACCGACCTGGACGGAGCTGGCGCTTCCCAGCTGGGCCTGGCGCGGGGGCTGCCGGTGCACGATGAGTACGTAGCCCTGTTCCTCTTGCTGCTTTGCTGTGCCCCTGGGGTGCCGGGCTGATCCATGGTGTCACAGCTTGTCACGGTGATGTGGGTTTGTGTGAGGCTCCTTTTTATTGGCTCTGGCAGGAATCACTGGCAGCTCCTGTGATGCCCCTTTTCTTCTTCCACCGAGAAGAGATGCTGTGAAAAGTGAGGGATGTTATTCTCCTTGTCATGCTGGTGAGCAGGGATGTGGCTGCACCGGGCTGTGTTGATCAGGCACACAGCCTAGTCCTCTCTTCCAGACCATGTGCTCCTCGGTGAGCCAGGCTCTGCCCAGGAACACACGGCCTCCTGGTGCCTTGTTTGGAGCCCTGTGAGTTCTGGTGCTTGCTTTCCATGGGGGTTGGAGTTTTCTCTGTGCCTATGATGTCTCTTCTGTGTCTGTGGCAGACGAACCCACTTTGAAGAAGACCCAGCGCAGTGGCAGCTCTGGCGTGCCAGGTGCTGGAGCAATGGGCAGTTGCCCCTTACAGCAGCTGTGACCACATGTGGGGGCTGTGTCCTGCCTGGTGCTGGGGACAGCTTAGCCAGGGCTGCGGCTGGGTCATGGACAGAGAGAATTCGTGTTTGGGCACAAAAGCAGGAAAGGCTCTTTGATGCAGCCTGTGACTGTCATAGCATGGCATAGTCCCTGCTCTTCGTGGTCTGGTCCCCTTGCACAGCTCCAGTTGGGATCTGCAACAGTCTGGAGCCAGCTCTGAAAGCAAAGGGCTGTCTGCCTTTGCAAGGAGAAGGGGAACTGGTTGGGAATGAAATGGAAGAGCTGCTGCTGTTTTGGGGACAGAGTGATGCAGCCCACCCTGCATCTGCCAGGGTGTGGCCGACAGCTCCCCATCCAAACAGGCTCCTGGGTGCCTGGAATGGCTTGTCCTGCCTTGCTCTGCATCCAAAGACTGTGTCTTGCCTTTAATCAGTTTTCTCCATCTTCTCGATTTGGCAGGCAAGGGAGTAGCTTGTTCCTGAGTGCTTGCCAATGCTAACAGAATGAGTGTTTTACATGGACTGTGCAGCAGTCCCCGTTCCTGCTGGGCAGCAGTGTGGAGGGGAAGCTGCAGAGGAGCCAGGCTCTCCTCCCTACCGTGTCAGGGCTGGAGGGTGGCAGGCAGTCTCTGGCAGCTATCAGCTCCCACCTCTGACCTCCAAATGCTTTTGCCTCTGTGGGATGTGGGGTTAATTCCTCTTCTTGGATTCTGGCTCATGCCCTGTGCTGGTCCTGTGGATCTGGTGCTGCCTGCTCTGCTCTTGGAGGGTCTAACCCACAGCAGAGCAGCAGCCTTCTCAAACCAAGGTCCCTTTGATCTCAGTTGGGGAGCAAAGCCCAGCCCAAGGGGTTTAAAGGCTGTATGTGCAGCACTGTGTGGCTGGTCTCTTGCCCCTCTGCTGTGGTATTGAGGAGATGTTGTGTTGTGTACCAATCTATGAGTAGTGTGTCTGTATCCCTTCCTGTGGACAAGTGCAGCTCTGCTCCTCCCTGAGCTGGAGAGACTTTATAACTCACAGCAGTGCTGTGCCAGATCCCCACCCCGAGCTGGCTGTGGCAAGAGTTTATGGCATTGCTCTTATTCCACATGAAACCTGAAAGTTTATCTGTATTTTGTTTCCATCCTTCTCTTTCCCAAGTACCTGCCCTTGGAAAGGGTGAGGGGATTTGGCAGCTTGGGCAGCCCTTTGAGGGCTGCAGGGCTGTGCAGTGCATGTGGCATCACTGTCCGTGCCCAGGGACATGGGGCTCCTGGTATGGTGTGGTGCCTGGTGTGGTGTGAAGCTTTCCCTTTGTACAACGGGGTGGGTGGGCAGGGATTGAGAGTCCTGCCCCGTGCCAGCTCCTGCCAGCTGCTCTGGATCAGGATGGCTGCAGAGGCTGGCACGGCTGTGTCTCCCTCCTGTCTGAGCAGTGACTGTGTCAGTCTCACTTCCTCTTCATTAAGTGCTTAGCTGGTGGCACATGCAATAGTTAAGGGCACAAAACTCTTTCAGTGACTATGAATTAAAAGCAAGACCAGCCAAACAAAACCAACCCAAGCTCCCAGGAATTCCTGAATGGTCTGTATTTGCTCTTGGCAAAAGGGGTTTTTCTCTCCTTTCTTTTGAAGGAACCTGCTGAAGTTGTTTATTTCCTGGCTTGCTTGGCTGGGACCATTTTATGCAAAGAAGTCAAAACCATTAATGTAAAAGCAAGAGGTTGCCAGGCCAGTGATCCTCACTCTGCAAATACTGCAGAAGATTTGGCTAAAAATGCAGTGACTGGGCCCTGTATGAGCTCAACCCTCTTTTGAGAGAAGACAGGTGGGGCTGTTCCTGTAAGGGATCCTGTGTGGGCTGTGGGCTTGTGTCCCTGGCTGTCAGTGCTAATGTCCTGGAGTATGGAATAAATCCTTTTCTGGGAAGCAGCTGCTGCAAGACCACAGGACCAAACCTGCAGTGAGCATCCTTCTGGTCCTGTGCACATCTGGACAGTTTTACTTTGTTTGACAGAACAATTTCCCAGGTCCTGTGGCAGCATTGGAAAAGTAGAAGGAGTAACCCAGGTTTTGTGGTAGAAGAGCTTTGCTGCTCTGGCTCTGTCCTGCAGTGAGAGCAACAGGGAACCTTTCCCAAGGTGGGTTTGTGCCCAAGCACCCTCTTTGCAGAGGGAAAAGCCAGGTGTCTCTCTGAAGTGGGAAGTGTGGGTGTTCATAGCTTCCTGCATCTACTTTCCTCAATCTCTTGGCCCCAGCTGGACAAGTTCTGGAGAGCAAATCTATGGCCAGAGGTGCTGAAACAGGCTCTGGGGGAGACAAGAGGCAGTATACCAGCACAGCTCCTTTTGGGTCTGTCCTTTAAGGGCAAAAAACTATTTTCTTTCCATTCCATGAGAATTTCAATTGCCTTGTCCTGGCTACGGAGGAGATGTATTGCTGAGATAAAACCTGGTTTTGCACAGGTTTGAGAGGAAGGCTGGAAACCACTCCTTCCCACCTTGGGTGCTGTGGTTCCCTATCCACAGCCACAGGTGGGTTTTGAAGTGCTCAGCACCCAGAGGAAGCTGATCTGTAGCTCTGCTGTCAGGTCCTGGCAGTGAGCCCTGCCCAGCTCAGTTATCATTATGAAGGGGTTTGCCCTCAGTGGGCTCATCTTTGGTGCTGGTGCCAGGACAGGGGTAGAGAGCACAAACTAAAGCACAAGAATTACACTTAAAACACCAAAAAATGTTTTACTGGGCTAGCCCCAGAGAGGTTGTGGAATCTTCAGCCTTGGAGATATTCAAAACTCAAGGAGAAGCTGTCCTGAGCACTGTAGCTGGCCCTGCTGGGAAGGGTCTGGGCTGGGGGAATCTCCAGAGGCCCCCACTACCCTCAGCCATACCATGATCTTCATTCCTGAAGCACCAGGTGAAGCTGGTTCTTGTGACTGCCACCATTTGAGGAACATCTCCAGCTGCTTTGGCTCTTCCCCACCTTCCTTCCTTGCTTCAGGGCCTGAGGCTTCTGGTCACGGGCAAGTTGACTATGAGTGACAGTGTGCCCTAGCAGGCAGGAGGGACAGCCATGTCCTGGAGTGCATCGGCCCAGCATTGCTGAGGGAGGGAGGGGATTGTCCCTGACTGGGGCAGCCTCACCTCGAGTGCTGGGAGCACTTTGGGGCACCACAATATCAGAAGGATCTAAAAATATTAGAGAGTGTCCAAGGGAGGGACACAGTATGGGGAAGGGTTTGGAGGGGAAGCCATAGGAGCAGCAGCTGAGAGCACTTGGTTTGTTCAGCTGGAGAAGAGGAGATGGAGCACAGAGCTCACCTGGGCTGCAGCTCCTCCAGAGGGGCAGCTCCAATCTCTGCTCCCTGGGACAGGGACAGGAAACAGAAGGAGCTGTGCCAGGGGAGGTTTAGGTCGGATATCAGGAAAGGTTCTTCCCCAGAGGGTGCTGGGCACTGCCCAGGCTCCCCAGGGAATGGGCACGGCCCCGAGGCTGCCAGAGCTCCAGGAGTGTTTGGGCAGTGTTCCCAAGGATGCTCAGTGTGGGATTTTTGGGGTGTCTGTGCAGAAATTGATCATTGTGGGTGCCTTTTGATTCGAGATATTCCATGATTCTGTGATTTTACTCCTCAGCAGCACAGGCCTGGTGTGTCTGTCTGTGTGGGACTGTCACAGAGCGCCCAATTCCCTTTGGTGTTGTCCTCTGCCTCCAGCAAACCTCCCTCCCTGCCTGCAGGAGCAGCCCAGGTGGAAGAGCAGAGGCACTGGGGAGAGAAGTGATGGCCAAGCTGCCCTTTGGCTGTGGTCAGGATGCCCTTCATGGCCTTGGCAGTTACACTCATCCCGCTTGCTGCATTCTTTTTGTCTCCATCTTGGCTTTTAAATTCTCTGCCATCTGCATCACTTGAGTATGCAGAAGTGTTCTTCCAGACTTTTTGTCAAAAATTTGATGCTTCCCCTGTACTTCGGGAGCCCAAGGAAGCCTCAGCTTTGTTTCAGCTTTCCATTCAAACCAGGCACCAGCATCCCTTGGCTGAGAGATGCTCACAAAGTGAGAGGGGAAATCAGTTTTGCAATTACCAATTGCAATTAGCTGCCTACCCCTGCCCTGCACTCGGGATGGTGCTGATGGGGCTGCTGTGTGGTGAGGGTGACCAGGAGGGGCAGATGGGATGTTTTCTTTTGTGGATCAGTTTAAGGTAAATCAGAGCTGCTCTGCAGCCTCAGTTTTCCAATCTCTAATTTGTCCGGGTGTTTCTTAACATTGGGTGATGAACTGGAAGATTTGTCCAGTGCTTAAGGTCAAACCCCATTTGCTGTGTTGCAACAAAATTTCCCTGACACCTTTCTCCATGTCAGACACAGTGTTTTGATCCATAACTACTTGGCTGAGGTTGCAGTCTCCAATTTACAACCAGAAAAGTAATTCTGGCTGAAACAGGGTTTTCCAGGGTTCCACCTGTCAGTTGTCACAGAATCACGGAAGAGACCCTAAAGATCATCTCATTCCACCCCCTTGAAATGGACAGGGACATCATGGCCTGGAGTTTGTAAGATTTTCTGAGGATAAATAATTTTTGGGAGATGCTTTCTGCTGCTTTGGCAGCCCCGGCTGGGCCCGGAGCAAGGGAAGCAGTTCACTTGGTTGTGCGCATTAATCCAATTTCAGTCCTGGCAGACTGAGAGCAGGAGCCCTGAATTAGCAGGTATGACTAAGGATTTGATTCAAATGTTCCTTTTGCATCAGTGTCCAGTTCTAGTGAAGCAAAATAATGATTTGCACATCATGGTCTCTGTTGTGTTTTTAACTCCCCACAGATTTGCTTTGAATGTAAATGCTGGACCACCAGCAGTTCCATCGTGGAGACTGAAGCCAGGCTCAGATTTATCTGAATTCAGTGATGCTGAAAGCTGGCAACTTTTTTTCTGTCTGTGACAGGGTGAATGTGCAACAGACAGTGAGTGACAGGCATGTCAGGGTTTGGGGGCTAAAAGCACAGGTGTCATGAGCTGCAGCAGAGGAAATTGGAGCAGGGTTGTGCACAAAAAGCATGGAGAGGCCTCTTTTTAGTGGATGAGATTTTCCTCTATTATCCCTAATGGAGGGAAATTTGATGCTAAAGGTTTCTGTCCTGACAGCTTTTGGCACTTCCCTGTACTCCCTGGTTTTTGTTAACAAAATCCCAGTGAGCGTTCCCTCAGGGGAGCCTGCACGGTGCCATGAGAGGGGCAGTGCTGCCAGAGGGGCTGTGGCTCCCACTGCCCCAGGCTCCCTGTGCATCAGCTGTCCCCCTGGGGCAGCAACCCCTTCAGCCCACAGCAGTGAGGCCTCCTCCCATTTAGCCCTTTTCCTTCCCATCTCCATGCTCTCTGCAGTGGCAGGCTGGCCCAGGACACCCTGGTTACATGGTGCTGGGCTTTTTCCCCCTGCAGTGTGACTGATCCTCACTAATTCCCACTCCTGGGAGCAGGGTTTCTCTTTCCCCAGCAGTTTGTCCTGGTGCCTTGGCTTCTGAGCAGGGCCCATCACCTCTGTTAACACCCCAGGATGCAGGCTAACGAGTGGGGCTATGTCATTAATAAATGACCATCAGCATGGCAGTGAGTGAATGAATTGGGCACTCTTGCTGAGCTGTGCATGCAGTGTGGGGGGAAAGGCAGTGCCTGTGCTCTTGTGTGACATGGGCAGCAGTGAGGATGGGCACTGACTCCCTGCAGGCAGCAGAGCAGCTCTCATCCCAGAGCTGGGAAATGAAGGGACTGGGATAAAACCTGTTGTCCTTGGGGATTTGTTTTTCTGCATATGGAAATCATTGCTGGTGCAAGTGCTGGGAAGGGATGGGATGGGCCGGGTCCAAGGGTAGGAGCACAGGCTTGGTTTGGTCCCCTGAAGGAACTCTTTGGAGCCCCTGGCTCTCTGCCGGTCTGGGGGCAAAAGAAAAGCAGGGATGATCAAGGGATTTAAGCTGAGGTGTGTCAAACCATGCAAGAGGAAGGGCTGCAAGAGAGATAGAGAGGGGCTTGGGACGAGGGCCTGGAGTGATGGAACAAAGGGAATGGCTTCAAACTGCCAGAGGGCAGGGAGAGATGGGATATTGGGGAAAAAAATTCTTGGCTGTGAGGGTGGGGAGGCCCTGGCACAGGGTCCCCAGAGAAGCTGTGGCTGCCCCTGGAGGTGTTCCAGTCCAGGTTGGACAGGGCTTGGAGCAACCTGGGGTAGTGGAAGGTGTCCCTGCCTATAGCAGGGGTGGAATGGGATGGGCTTTAAGGTCCTTCCCAGCTCAAACCCAAACTATTCTGTGATTCTTTGAAACCCCTCTTGTCTTGGTCTGTTGATATGAGAGTGCTCTCATGGCCCCTCTGTGTGCTCCAGGTCCTTGCACAGGGGGTACCTGTGGTGGTCCCCCTACCTGGTCTCACGAGTGGGGCAGGCAGGAGAAGGGGAATGTTGGACACTTCTGCTGCTGTCTGCACGTGGGTCACCACCTTCAGATGAAAAGCAGCCAAAGCACAGGCTCTAGTGGTGGAGCTCTCCCTCATCTTTTCCCCAAAGCTAACTTTGCCTTTGCAGACACAAAGGCGGGTCTGTGTTCCTGCCTTGGCAGGGCTCGCCGTGGCCCAGCGTTGGCTTTGTGTGCCCTGGGCTCCCGGAGCTGCAGATGGGCTGGGGCGAGTGGCTGCTCAATGCTGACATTGTCTGTGGCCACCCCTCCTCCCTTGGGGGCACAGGCAGGGGGTGCTGGCCGTGCCCCCTTGCACCTGCCTGGGGCAAAGAGCTGCTGTGCTGACCCCAGCTGTCCCCATGGTCCCCTTGCTCCTGCAGGGACCTGTGCTCTGGCTGCCCAGCCCCCCTGAGCAGGGAGGAGGATTCATCCCAAGAGCACGTGGTCCTCCTCAGATGGAGCTGCACTAACCTCAGCCTTTGCCATCTGCACTGCTGCCATGTGAGTGAGAGAAGGGGGGTGTGGAATACCCCCCTTCCAGTAGGGCTTTAGTGCTCCTACCACAGGACAGAGGGATGGAGCCCTTGGAAAGTGTGTAGCCCACCAGGTGTAGGGACCAACCCTCTGCACTGTTGCTCCCTGACTCCCTGCTCTCCTCTGCTCTCCTTTTGTCCATATCTGTCTTAGGCTACGGAAGGAGAAAGTGGAAAAACCATCCTGTGACTAGTGCAGGGACAATGGTGCCGGAGCTGGGACTGGGGCTTGGCGAATGTGGGTCCGCACAGGGCCTTGGGGCACGTGTGCTGTATGTTCTCCAAGTGCAACTGGAGAACAGTTGGACTGCAGCGTCCTTCAGGTCAACCTGAAGGAAGAGACCAGCAGGGATGTGGTCAGGGAGAGCTTGGGAGGAGCTACCTGCAGGCAACGTGGTCTTTATGGCTGCTGCAAGAAGAGGTGGCACAAAGCAGCACGTGGCTGTGTCCCTTGGCTGGTTTCTGCCACCCTTCTTCTTTGGATCTGCCTGTGAACACCTCCTTGGCTGCTCAGAGGTTGTAGGAATGGTGGTCAGGGTTGTTTTAATGCCTGAGCAAGGGTGGGAGCAGGTTTCTATGGGTCCCTCCACCCCAGGCTCCTGGCAGGACTCTGATCCCTCTGTGTTTCCTGTCTGCATGGGGATGGTCTGGGGGGTCTGGCAGCTGTGACTAGAACCCTCTGTCCCCTCTTCCATGCTCCCACAGTGGAATTTCAGGGTGAGCTCTTTCCTTGAGAAGTGGGAAACTGCAAGCACTACCCCTGTCTCTGATCCCCCATGCAGCTTTCTAGATGAAGGTGGGAGGAGAGGAGGGAGTAGCAGGAGACTGGAGCTGCTGCAGCGTGGGTCCCCAGGGGAGAAGTGATTTATGTCCCCATGGTGTGTGAGGTAGGGGCACAGGAGGGCAGCAGGGCACTGCTGCTCTTATGGCTCTGGTACTTGTGGGACTGGGATGCACTGCTGGAATCCCTCACCTGTGCTCAGCCCTCTACCCTGTCTCAATCCCATTGCCTTCTTTCATGTACCTCTGTGTGCTCTTCCCTCAGCACCAGACTCTTTTGGGTGGCCAAATATCTGCATCTGTCTCATGGAAGTTCCCTCTTTGTGAAGAATTACTTCTTCATTTTCACAAGGGTTGTCTTCTGAGGACAGACCTCATGCTGTTGGAGCACTGGATACAGCTCCTGCTGAAGGAGCATCTGTCCCCTATTCCCTGTGGGAGTTGCTGCTGTCCCATGTGCCTGGTCACCTCCTGCCCTTTGTGCTGCTGTGCACGGGGATGGATGGTACCACAGAGGCTGCTCTTTCTCTGGTGCTGTGAAATCTGGTGCTCTTGGAGCTTCTGCTGCGAGCTCCATGCCTGGGTTACAGCTCTGGGAGAGGGAAAAACGCCTCTGCAGAAGATGGTGGTTAAGACATCAAAGGCATTGGGAGCGGGAGGGATGTAACAAATATAATTGTCATGGGGTGCTTCCCTCTCGGCGCTGGGAATGAGCTGTATGAGATGGAGAGAGATGCTCTGCACAGAAATGTGCTCTTTGGTGGTGTCAGAGGCAGCTGAGGTGTCAGAGATGTCAGGATGACATGGTGCAATTCCCATCTAAGCTCTTGCTACGAGGTGCTGGCTCTCGTAGGGAGAGGCAGAGCAGGGTGCTAATCCCTTGGGAATGAGCAGGAGACAGAGCACTAAGGCTCTTTTCCCTTTTTTTTCTCCTCCCCAGCACTTGTAGTTCTGACCTAGAAATTCCTTACTACATTTGCTGAGCTGGCTTAGTTAAAGACTTGACTAATTTCTGGAGGATTAATTATTCAGAGAGTATGGGGAGGGAGGGTAATGTCTACTCCTAACACTCTTGGCCAACCTGCTCAGGGTTCCTGGCTTGAGGACAGGTGCTGGTCTGTCCCCAGGTGTCCCAAGGGCATATCCACTGTGCCTGTGCCTATTGGGGAGCACATCATGATGTAGTTGTGTGTTGCTCTGGTCCTTTTATTTGTTTTCACTCTGTTTAAGCAGAAAACCTAATTCTGGTCTTCAGTGGCACAATTTCAGCTCGTGCTGCTGTTCCTCCTCCCTGGAAGTCCCTGTGATGGATGTCCCCAAAGCCCTGTCTCAGCGTCCCAGTTTGGGTGGGCACCTCCACCTTGGCCAGGGCTTTCACAATGAGCCTTGACCAGAGGGATCTTGGAGTCTCCTGGAGAGGGGCTGCCAGCAGCAGGTCTGCAGAGATCTAGTGGTAGTGCTGGGGTTTGGGGGATCCTTGTGCCTTCTCTCTGTGGGTGAGGTGGTGTTGGTCCTTACTGCAGCATGCCTGCAAATCACTTTCCAGTCAAATCACTTTCCAGTCTATCCAGAGCCACTTTGGAGGGAGCATGCAACAAGCTGCAGTATGGTTAGTACTTGTTCCTTTAAAGCCACGTTGTTGTGCTCAGGATCATTGCTCAGATGTGCAGTGACAGCAGCTGTTTTTCAGGTTGCAAATAGCTCCATGCCCTGGAGAGTGTATGGAGGAATGCATTTCCTTGATCTCCACAGGCTCTTGATGTGCTGATGAAAGCAGATTCCCTGTTAAACAGCAAAGTAAGGGCAGGTTAGCAGTTTCTTTCCTTTCTGTGCTTTTTCCATGGTGTTTTTGGGAAGCTGGGTGAAGAGGCTGTCAGCAGCCCTTGGACCTATGTGCAGTGCTGGGGCTGACTCGGGGGCTAGGTCCTTTCCTGCAGTTGTGGGAAGGTTCGGGAGAGACCCACAGCCCTGCTGGGCTCCCTGCAGCCCTGCCAAAGAGTGTCCAGAGAGAAAACGAGCTCCTCAGGAGAGCTTCTGCAGGGAGTGATTCTATTGCTGTCTGTTCCTCTGCACAGGGGCTTTGGCAGGAGACAAAGTTTGTCCTGAACACCATCATACAGGCACAGCTGTCACAGCTGGAGGAGCCTGGGCCACCCAGGGTTCTGTAAAGCCCCTTCTCAGAGGCCAGTACCCAAAACGTCTGTTTCCCTGACCTGTGTGAACAGGCAGCTTTGCTGGTAGTGACTGCAATGCTTTTTTGTTTGTGTTTTGGCAGAATGATTGCAATAAACAGTAAATGATTTATTAATAACCTGCAAATAGCTGCTCACCAGCTGAGCAGTGGGATGTGTTTGTGCTCTGTGCTTGGCCACAGGGAGCTGCCAGAAGCACAAATGCTCAAAGCTGACAGGTTTAGCTGACAAACAGGGCCTGCAGCTCCTGGGGCTGCACTCACTGGCTACTGAGGCTCTCCCCAAACCCAGCAGCTTTCCTGAGGTGCATGGGCAGCACCGTGGCTTTGGGGAAGGGGTTTCTCTGCTGGGTCCATGCTGGTGCTCATAGCAGAAAAACGTGGAGGTGATGAGTGCTCTGCCTGCAGCAGCCCCGTGAGCTTTGTGGGTGCTGGGGGACATGGGTAAGGAGCTGCTGTCACCCCAAAGGGCCAGCCCAGGGCAGTGCCCTGCAGTGCCTCCCACACCGATGGCAGGAGTTGTCATTTCACACCAAGCTGTCATTTCGGGTGGTCTGCTGGCATCTATTTTCCAATTTTTCCAACTTCTCTCCCCATTGGAGTTTAGAAATCTGTGGGCATCCTTGCTTGGATCAGAGCAATTGAATTTTAGCTGTTATTACCTTCTGTAGGTCCACCTTCATCCAGGTCCTGAAGGAGGTTTCACACAAGCTCCTGAACCATGAGGGGTTTAAAGGGAGGGGGGAAGGGTTGGGAGAGGACCTGAGTGGCTCAGCTTCACCTTGTTATGGGAAGCTGGGAGGACCTGGGGGATGAGGACAGTGCTGGGGAGTGAGTGAAGGACAGGCTGTGTTTATGGAACTGAGCCCAGCCCTGTGGCATGGGGAGCGACACCACAGGGCTTGGCTGCCTGGGATGTTTCCAGAGCCAGGCTTGGACTGTGGAATGGCCTTTCCAAGGAGCAAAGCACTACAGCAGTGAAGGTGGTGGGGGCCATTGCTTCAGGCACCTGTCTCCAGGTGTGTGCAACATGTGGGAAGCAAACTGCACTAGAGGTGCACTGCAGAGGAGTGGTAGCCACGAGTGTAACCCTCCTCCAGACATTCTGTGCTTGTGAAAGCACCTGCACCTCTGCAGTGGAGCCTGGCACAGCATCCAAGCCAACAGGTTCCCTTGGAAAGGAGTGGGAATTGGCAGCTGTAAGCCTACAGAGCAGGAAAGAGTGTGAGATGTGCAGGTGCTGGACCTAGAAACTCACACTCAGGACCTGGAAGTGCTCTGTGCGTCTGTGAGTGAGCCCAGGGTGTCAGCTCTGGTTCCCTGGGAAAATGCTGTGCAGGAGCCGGGTGGATGGCTTTGCTGTGCAGAAGGACTCTGTGGATGTCAATGGGAGCTCTGCTGTGTGAACTCTTCCCCTGCGTTTAGTCCTCTGGATAAGTCCAATGTTTTACTGCTCAGGCTCCATTGTGAAGGTGCTGAGCACTGAGGGGATGTCAGTGTCCAATTTAATGTAGTCTGTGCTGCTTAGGAAGTGGCACTTGCTACACCCTCAGTGATGCTGTACTAAACTGGGTTATCTCCCCATGAGATTCTTTAGCGTGTGATGTTCCTGATGCTGTGACAGCCCGTGCTCCTCTGTCTGATCAGCTCAGGGCAGGGAGCTGGGGTTAATTCCTGCCTGCCTGCCTATCAGGGTGAGCACCACCAAGTGCTTTGGGTTCCCAAAGTGCCACTCTCAAGGGGGGTTGGCCGTGTCACTCACTCTTCTCTGGGAAGGAAGGCCCTGTGAGGTGTTGAAGCTCCCTGCTGCCCCTGGCCTGGGGCTGTTTGTCCTGCTCCTGCAGCCTCGGGAGCCCCTGGATTCCAGTGGGAATCAGTGAGTGATTGCAGCTCAGCATTCCTTTGCTTCTTCATTGGAATCAAGGTCTGCCTCGCTCTCTGCAGGCACAGCACGGCTGTGTCTGCACATTTGCTTTACTGCTAATGGAGCTGCTGCTTTACCCATTGGTTCCTGCCTCCAGAAAGGGCTCACGAGAGCAACTGCAGCTTTTCCTTTGCTCTGCAGAGCCGCTTGGGTGCCTGGAGAGCTGCAATGTTTGCTGGATTTCATCAGATGAGAGAGAGGCGCATCTTTCTTAATAGCCTGTATAATTTTTTCCAAGGGGACCCATTGCATTAAATCTTTAATGCAGCCAGCTGCTAAGGGAGAACAGTCATGCTCCCTGCCTTTGCTGTGGAGCTCTTGCACTGCCCTGATGTTACCCAAGAGCCTTTCCCCTTCGGAGTAGCTGGAGCTGCTGCAGTTGGAGCCTTTGGAAGGGACCTGGGGTGGCAAAGGGCCTCGTTGCTGCCCTATTTTCTCCCTGTCCTTTTCTGTAATGCCATATCCACTGTGTGCCAGGGGAGCAGGATCCTCTCTGTGTTGAGTGTACTTAGGTCACATTGGCTGGAACAATGTGAGATAAACTGTAGGATTTGGGATGTGCTGTTGCAGGGCTGCTACCAAAAACTCTGTCCCAGCAGGTTGCTTCTGCTTCTGATTTCTTTTCTTTCTATCCTCCAAAATCCTTGCTTGCCCCAATTTCTTATGAGTTTCAGGGTTGCTGACTGTCATTTTTGGTGGCTTTTTTTATAAAATGCCTTTTGGAAATCAGGTGACATTTTGCTGAGCCTGATGCTGCCTGTCCTGCTTCTGGGCAGGGAAGAGAGAGCTCTGCTAGCCCAGCACATGCTGTCCCATCCTACTTGTGCTGTTTTGACTTTTATGTTGCATTTGCTGCATGCTCTGACCTTTTCTTCCTTCCTGTCCCCTGCTTTCTGCCCTGACAGCCTTCTCTGTGAGGCAGGACTAATCTAGGAGGAAAGCCTTATTCATTTTTTGTGCTCAACCACGGGTGCAGCTGTTGACTGTGCTGGCAATTGCCTCTGATAGACATTTACAGAGACAGTGACCCATGAAAGAGTAAATCAAAGACTCAAAGCTGGTGCCTGGGAGGCACCTTAAGCTGATGTCTTCCTCTGCAAATAGTGGGCAGGTAACAAAGACACATCTGCAAATCAGACAGAGTTCAACAGGGGATGCAGCTTCCCAAAGAAAAAGGGGCCTGAGGATGGCTGGGACATCTTCAAACTTATCATAGAATCATGGAATGTCCAGAGTGGGAATAAATCCACGAGGATCATCCAGTCCAGCTCCTGGCCCTGCACAGACACCCAAACAATCCCACCCTGTGCATTCCTAGGCTCCAGCAGCTTTGGGGCTGTGACCATTCCCTGGGGAGCCTGGATATCACTGATCACCAAGGCTGGAGGGAGGGTCATTAAGCTTGGATTGCACAGCTTGGCTCCTGTAGCTGTAGTTCTGCATGAGGCTTTTCTGTGGATGAAAAAGATGCTTTGCATCTTTATTTATTTATGTTTAATTTTCATGTTATCTATTTGTATTTGTGTCTTGGTGCCTTGAAAAGGCCTTAGTTCTGAGCACCTCTCCGTGCTCCCATGGCTGGGCTCTTGGGATGCAAGCACCTAAATCCAGGGCCACAGGAGTTCTGACCCTTCTGCTCCAGGGCTGGACTCACTGCCTATGTCTCGGGTGGTTCAGGTGGATTCAGCCGTGACCAGTCTCCCAGGCAGTGGCACCCAGTGTTGCACATGTGCCCCACGGGTGACACCTGGCTCAGACACCACCTCTCCCGTGCTCTGGGCTGAGTGCCTGGAGCAGGAAAGCTGCTCCAAGTGCCAGAGCTGCCCTGTTATCACTTCATCTTATTCCTGAGCCCCGTGGGGCTGCTCGTGCTGTTCCAAGAGCATTCATCCATGAGCGTTCACAGCTCTGGCTGCTCTGCTGGCAGCCCCCATCTCTGCCTGGCTGCGACACCACCAGCCTGCCAGCAGTGACAGTGTGGCCTGTCTGATGTCCTCTGGTACTTGCCACCTTCACTGCTCATTTGCAATTTTCCTTGCTCCGTGTATGAAATGCAGAGCGCCCTTTTAAATGTGTTCTCCTGGATGCGGATGGAGATTTGTCCATAAGGCATCTGTGCCCTGCCTTCTCTGCATGCCTGGGGGTAGCACAAGAGATGTCAAGCTTTTTGCTCTGGGGAGGATGTGGGTCAGTTGTCCTGGTGACTGTCCCTCCTGCAGGACAAGAGGCTGCTTTCCTGGTGCAGCATTCCTGCTTTAAGCTGCTGGTGGAGGGGAGGTTGGTCCTGCTGAGCAGCATTCCTGTGTGGTCACTCTATGGGCTCTGAGCAGCATCCTGACACCTGTCCAGGCAGGCAGGGACACCTTTCCAGCCCTGCTGCCAGCCCCAAGCAGAAAATCATCCCCTGACCTCTTTAGGTCCCACCCATTTGTGGCCAAATCTCTGGCCAACAAGGAGGCTGAGGGCATGGATTGCCATGGACCACTGCAGTGCCTGGTCCTGCCATAGCCCCCACAGCAGAGAGGCACGGGTTTCACTGCACAGGAGGGAAAGCTAAGCTTTGTTGGAAAATGAACAGCTGGAAAAACACAGCTGAGTTAGAACCATTGCCCAGCTGGGCAGAGCCTGAGGATATTGAAGAAGTCTGACTGTTTTTGGCAGCCTGAGTGCTGCAGGGCAGCCTGGGGTGGTCTCGTCCGTTGTGGGTGCTGGTTGCTCTTGCTCTGTGGCCCTCCTCTGTCCATGCCCTGCAGCAGCTGATGTGAAGGAGCCCCAGGGGTTTGCTGAACATCCCCAAACTGCTGCTTCTTGTGGGGATGCTGCAGGCCCTGACATGAGGGCAGAGCTGTGGTGGGACCCATGGAGATGAGCCATGGGAGGCTACACCAGGGAAACTCATCAGCTCCTGCATTTGAAATGTGTCTGCCTGTGTTCTGCTTTTGCTTTTTCTATGTTGCCAGAGGGCTGCTGTGGGCAGATCCGGGTGATTTGGAACAGCTCTGAAGAGAATGATGAGGGTTCCTGATTTTGGTGAGATTGCGGCTTCTTTTTCTAGAATTTCTTCTGGGGCCTTTGGGAGGAGTTTTCCCTGCGTGCCCCAGGCCCCAGCTGACACTTGTGGATGTAGATTGGGGGTCACAAAGCTGCTGGCTCTTCCATTGGAAGTGAAGGCTGAGGTGGGTTTGAGGGTCTGACAGTGGATGAGACCATGGTGTGACAAAAGGGCAGAGAGCTGCTGCCTATGAGTTGGGGACCAAAGCAGAGACATTCAGAACTGACAGCTTGGGCTAAGATGCAATCTTCCTTTATTCCTTCTTTTTTCTTGGTTTCTCCCTTTTTCTGTTGAGGTGTTACAGGTGGGGAAACCTCTCCTATGCTCTCAAGCCAGCTTGGCACCAGCTGGGGAGTTGTTGGCACCTGGGATAAACATGCAGTAAAGTAGAATCCCAGGATGATTTGGGTTGGAGGATTATTAAAGCTTATCCCATTCCACCCCCTGCCATGGACAGAGACGCCTTCCACTATCCCAGGGTGCTCCAAGTCCCATCCAACCTGGCCTTGGACACTTCCAAGGGGTGGGGCAGCCACAGCTTCTCTGGGCACCCTGTGCCAGGGCCTCCCCACCCTCCCAGGGAACAATTCCTTCCCACTATCCCATCCATCCGTGCCCTCTGGCAGTGGGAAGCCATTTCCTGTGTCCTGTCCCTCCATCCCTTGTCCCCAGTCCCTCTCCAGTTCTCCTGGAGCCCCTTTAGGCCCTGGAAGGGGCTCTGAGGTGTCCCTGGAGCCTTCTCTTCTCCAAGTGAACACCCCAGCTCTCCCAGCCTGGCTCCAGAGCAGAGGGGCTCCAGCCCTGGAAGTAGCCCAAAAGACCTTACTGAGCCGTGTTTTGGAGGGAGAGCAGCACCTGAGATTTGCCTGCAGGTCTGCGGGAAGGGGCATATCCCGATTTTAATCGTGTGGGAATTGCTCCATGCCAAGCTGCAGCACTGAGCTCTGCCTGCCCCTGGCAGCCTGGCCATCAGTCCGGCCATTCCCAGGACTGTGGCCTCTGCCCCAGGGAGTTCATTGAGCCTGGGGGCCTCTGGCCCAGGGGGAGGCAGGAAGGGCAGGTTTGTGCTGTGTCAGGATGCTCCCCGATGTTTTCTGCAAGCCTTGGGCAGTGGGAGACCTGTGCTGCCTAGGGGGAGGCAGGCACCTCAGATGGGGCTCTCCAGCATTTGGGGAGGGGGCAAAACACAGTTCCCAGAGCTGCCTGAGGTGCTGGTAGAGGTGTCTTGGCTGTTGCCAGCTGCTGCATGGGACAGAGAAGCTGCTCAGCCCTGCAGGTACCATGGTGCTGGTCCTACCTGTGCACTGAGAGATGGGGCTGAGGTGTTGAGGTGTGCTGGTGTCTCTGCCTGTGCAGGGTGCATGTTGGGCTGAGCTATGGCTCACAGCAATGTGATGAATGAATCTTTGGTGTATTTCAAGCTTTTTTTCTCATTTGGGGATACAAAGAGATGGATTCCTTGGCATTTTAGCTGAAGACAACCTGTGTGTTGATAGGCTGATGAGAGCAGATGTAGTAAGCAGCCTGTTCTGCCACACACTTGTGATGCTGTATTGGACAGGGAGAACCGCTGACCTCAGTGCCTTGTGTTCTACCATCTCTCCCATGGCAGCTGAGAATTGATGTAGAAGTTTCCATTTCTAATTCACTTTCTCTTTTAAGCAGAGGGTGTTTTCCTCCTTTCAGTGGTTGCTGTTTCCTAGCAGTGCCTGTGCAGAGCATGTGCTGTGAGTTATTTTTCTCGCCACATTGACATCATGAGGTTGGAAGTTTGGGAGGTTTTCTGCTGTGGAACGTGGCTGCAATGCTGGACCTCCTTCCTCCACACTGCAGGCAAGGTGTGCTCTGCTTCTCATGTCTGGCACATCTTGGCAGACCCCAGTGGGGTGTCCATAAAGATGTTGCCTTACAGCTGTTGCCCTCCTCTCTTTGCAGAAGGGCACTGAATTATGGTGGGAACCCAGTGGATCCTTGACCCCGACTGTTTGGCAGAAATCCCCTTGGCTAAACCCTCTGGCCAGCTAGCACTTCAATGCTGGGGTTTGAATGTGCTGGATATACAGTAGTTATAGTGCCTTTCCTGGTGTGGTCCAGGCTCTGGCAGGATCCTAGGATGCTTTGTAAGGCTGAAGTGTGGTCACCCCATAGCTCTTCAGGGCACAACTTCATATTGCTCATCCCCTAGTGGGTGCTGGGGCAAGGTTCAAATCCCCCAGCGCTGGAATGAGCCCCCTCCTTCCCCTGCCCCTGTGTTGGGTCCAGTACTTGCGTGGCCATGGGATGAGTCAGCTCACTCTGGTGCTGAGGAAGTGTGGTTGGACTGGGTTGTGTTTTGGTTCTCAGCAGATCAGCTGAGCTGACTCATTTCTTGCTCCTTTCTGCTGGTGGTGTGAGTTTCATAGTGTGACACAGACCTGTCCCACAGCCAGTTCCCATCAGCCTGCACAGACACCTCCCTGATGTTTCCCTTCCCTCTGTCAGCACAGCAGCATCCTTTGAAGGCAGCAGCGAGATAAAGGTGGGAATAGAGGTGAGAAGAGCTGGTGCTGCAGGATGCCAGGGTCTCCCTCCTTCTCTGCAGCAGCAGAAACCTTGGTCTCAGCACACAGGGCTGTAGTGTCAGGTTTGAGCCAGGCGTTCCTGGCATGAGCATAGTGTCAGCACGTGGAGCAGAGTCCTGGAAGCAGCCGGGTTCCTCAGGGCTCATGCTGGAAAATGGAACCCCGGTGTGTGGCTGCCCCATGCACAGCTAATCCCACCAGCTTCCAGGCCAGTGGGTGTCCCTGAGGTGCCAGAGCTTAGGGAGCTGATGTGAGTGTCCTGAGCAGCTCCGTGACTGGAGCTCTGTCCCTGCTGCCTGCAGGGGATGTGGGCAGGGACAGCCGTGCCTTGGAGCTGAGCAGCAGCAGAGTTCTCTCAGGTGAGGAGTTTCACCATGCAGCTGCTCATTTTGGTGGCACTGACCCATCTGTGCAATTGTCTTTTTCCTGCCCAATGCGGCTTTAAATATTTTGCTATATTGTGGAGGATTGGATGTGATCTGCATTGTCAGTTGTCTTATTTTCCTGAAATAAGTCAAAGTATTTGTTTTCTCTTGGGTACTATTTGGGCTCTGTACTCTGGCAGTCTTGGAGGTTTTAATTTTACACAACTAGCATTTCAGAAGTTGTAGAGGTTTGTTTTGTCTTTGTTTTAATTAAATTGCTATAACCTGGGGGAAATCTTTGGCCTTAATTTAAATGGAAAGCCTTATTCTGAGTAAATCCAACATCCCTGTCTAGCTGGTGATTGTGCTGTTCAGAGTTTTGACAGGAATGTTTAAATTTTACTCCAGGCTTGAAAGTTTGCAATCATTGACTGCAACAGGAAGAGCCAGCTCAGTTCTTGTAAGAGTTTTACGTTAATCTGTTGTTTGGGAAAGAAGTAAGATTTTAATAGATCCTGTTTTGATGCGGAAATGGGATAATTACTGCTTGAGAGGTGAAAAGAAAATGGTTGGAAGTAGAAGTGGTGCCTGGCATTGGATCTTGGGTTTGTTGAGGGTGTCTGTGCCCCTCTGGGCCAGTGCTTCCTGAGGGATGTGGTGCTTATTTGGAGAGTAGGGAGGATGCAAATTCCTGTGGGGTCTGAGCACTGTCTCCTCCTGGAAGAGCCTCTCCACCCCACAAACCCCAGCTGCCAGGCTGAGTCTGCTGCCAGCTCTCAGAAGTCCAGGTGAGCTTGAGTTGTGAAGCCCTGAGAAGGAGTGGTGCTCAGGACTGTGCCTGTGCCCATGGGATCAGTGGAAGGACTTCCTAAAAATCAGAGGGCAGCTTGAGTCTGTGGATGAGTAATTTCCCAGAGAGGCTGTTGCATATTAGAAGAGATTTTCCCCTGGGAGGGTGGGCAGGCCCTGGCACAGGGTGCCCAGAGAAGCTGTGGCTGCCCCTGGATCCCTGGCAGTGTCCAAGGCCAGGCTGGACAGGGCTTGGAGCAGCCTGGGATAGTGGAAGGTGTCTCTGCCATGGCAGAGGGTGGAACGAGATGAGCTTGAAGGTCCCTTCCAACCCAAACCATCCTGTGATTCCATGATTCTGTGATTTATCCATAATTCCTTTCCAAGCAGGCCATGCCAAGTGCTGAGGGGGAACTGGTCAGATGCTCATCCTGCTCATCTTGTGTATGAGGTGATTCCCATGCCTGGCTGTTAATTGAATTTTGATCCCTCTCCAGCCTGTGGCCACTGGTGCCACCTCCCTGCCCTGCCATGAAGGGACATAGCTGTCGTGGGCAGTGCCCAGCAGTCACAGGAGGTTTAGGAAGCTGTGGGCACAAGGCTGGGGTGAAGGGAGGAGCAGGGGCTCCCTGAGCAGCCACCACGGTGTGTGCAGGACCAGGAGGAGTGGGGACAGCACATCACACAGTGAAAGTTGTGTGGCCAGGGTGGCTTTGCCACAAACCCGTGTCCCTTTTTTGCTTGTCTTTCTCCAACCACAACACTGCCAATCCTGGTCCCTTTTGGGAAGCCTTGGGGGTTGTGTGTTGCTAAGGAAACCCTTGTAGCAGTCCCCCTGGGTGTGACAGGGGTGGTGGGGGACACAATTGTCAGGAGCCAGCTGTGGGAGGGGGCTGCTCCTCCTTGGAGCTCTGCTGTCTGTGGGATGTCGGCAGCTGCATCGATCCAGCCCCCTGCTCTCCCAGCCTGGAGACTGCTTGCTCCATATTGATTATAATTTTTTTTTTCTGAAGACTGATGAAGTTTGCTGGGCTCTAATTGCATGAATTATTCTCCTTCTCCATTTTCTGAAACCCTTGATCATGGTAATGAGTTTTCCGATTTTTGCTTCAGGTTTTTGGTTTTTCAGGGAAAAAGAACAACTGGTTTGCAGTGAGCTGGGTCTGTTCCCAGGCTGCATGAGTAAGTGGGGATTGTACATGTCCCAGTTTGTCCCACTTGGGCAGGATCTGGGTATTTTTTCCCTTTTGATTTTGAAAGAATCACAGAATTACAGAATGTCCTGACTTGGATGGGACCCACGATGATCATAGAGTCCAGCTCCTGGCCCTGCACACACAGCCCAGCAATCCCACTCTGTGCATCGCTGAGAGAGTTGTCCAAGCACTCCTGGAGCTCTGGCAGCCTTGGGGCTGAGATCATTCCCTGGGGATCAAATGGGATTTGGGTGGATCTCAAGCAGTGTGGGGGCAGAGCCAACGGGGCTGCTTTGGGGAATGGTTCAATAGAGGCAGCACCCCTTGCCCATAAGACAGCCCTGCCAGCTCCAAATGTCCTCAAATTATCCGGCCTTTGTCTGTGTTTACTCCCATCACCTCACTGTTGATGTTTTAGACTTTCTTCAGTCCTTTTGAACTCAACCAACTATTTTTAGGAGGTATTAATCAATTTTCTCTCTCCTTTTTTTCACTTAGTAAGTATCTAAAGGCCTGTATGATTCCTCCAGCTGCCTGTGCTGCTGTCTGTTTTTCCCTGCTCTTATCTCTTCCCTGCAAGCCCGAGCCAGGTTTTTATGCAGCTGTCAGGGAGCAGCACCAGGGACAGCCCTGCTTTGGGAGGTTATTATCCCTGTGTGCCCATGATTTAACTGCACAGTGCTGCGAGTGGGGAGAACGTTTTGAAGTGTGATGAAATAACCTGGCAATTTCCATCCGTCCGGGGGGTTAAAAAGGGAATTGGATTTCAGGAGCATGCACATCCCATGCTGCTCCAAAAAGGGACAGATGCTGATCAGTGACTGCAGGTGGGTTACTGGATCAGCACCGGCCTCTCTGTGCTGGGGGCTGGGGCTGCCTCTGTGCTGCTACACTGGATTTGGTGCTGATTCCAGTTTTGCTTCCTGGGTGCTTCTCTGGGAAGGTGAATTTTCATAGAATTATAGGCAGGACCCACGAGGATCATGAGTCCAACTCCTGTCCCTACACAGACACCCCAACAATCCACCCTGTCCATCCCTGGCAGTGCTGCCCAAACACTCCTGGAGCTCTGGCAGCCTCGGGGCCGTGCCCATTCCCTGGGGAGCCTGGGCAGTGCCCAGCACCCTCTGGGGAAGAACCTTTCCTGATATCCGACCTAAACCTCCCTTGATGCAGCTCCTGCTGTTTCCTGTCCCTGTCCCAGGGAGCAGAGATTGGAGCTGCCCCTCTGGAGGAGCTGAACAAACCAAGTGCCTTCAGCTCTCCTTCTATGGCTTCCCCTCCAAACCCTTCCCCATCCTTGCAGTGCAACCCTCTCCCTATATGATTCTATGTTATTTCCAAGAAAGAGGGTATTTTAATTTAACTTGAGAATGAGGGTATTTTACCTTAATTTGGGCAGCACATCTGGGTTTGCTGCTAGAATTAGAGTAGTTGTGCTAAGTGATACATTGGGTAAATCAGTAAATTGATGTGGTTGGCTCTAGGCAGGTACTGGCACAGAAGTGTGTGAGTAATGCAATAGAGCTGGCAATTACAGCAAAGTGCCTGCTTAGACTGAAATTATTGAGCCTCTTGCACACTCTGCACTTTATTACAGCTGTGTTGAGATGTAGCACTTTCCAGAGGGCTCCACAGCTCTGCCAGCAAGTATGTGTTGCTCCCAGAGCTATGCTGTTCCCAGGAGTTGGCTCCAGGGACCTCCAGTTGTGTTTCTCCAGGGTGCTGGGCACCAGAGAGGACCTGCAGTGTGTTGTGTCACTGTGGGCTCATGTTTGCGCAGAGCATGGGCACATTTAGAATCAAGATGAAATACTTTGATGAATTCTGGATGGAATCATTTAGGTTGGAAAAGTCCTCCAAGATCATTGAGTCCAACTGTTGCCTCAGCACCGCCAAGCCCACTCATGTACACTCACACAAAGATTTCTTTCCAGTATCCCATCTAATTCTGCCCTTGGTCAATGGGAAGCCATTCCCTGTGTCCTGTCCCTCCAAAGTCCCTCTCCAGCTCTCCTGGATCCCCTTTAGGCCCTGCAAGGGGCTCTGAAGTGTCCCTGGAGCCTTCTCTTCTCCAGGTGAGCACCCCCAGCTCTCCCAGCCTGGCTCCAGAGGGGCTCCAGCCCTTGGAGCATCTCCATAGGCTCCCCTAGATTTGTCTCTTGTGCATCTGTTTCTTAAATCAGTTCATACTTGCATTTAACATATTTCTTCACATGCACGTCTTGATAATTGGTTTTGAACATCCTGTGAAATAATGTACTCCAGTTTTATTTTTATAGCTGTCCCAAAACGTTTGATGATTCCCTGGTATGCTGGGTTAACCAGCAGTGAAAAATTTGGCCTCAGTCACCGTTGGGTGTATTTAAAATATGGTGGAAGAAGTTTACTTTCTAAACCCCAAGAATTAGTGCTCAGAATTAAAAAAAAATATAGTAATTAGAAAAATTCTTCCAATTGGCTGAAAGATTTGACCAGGAGTGTGACATCAGTGGCCAGTTTCAGCAGTTTGGAAAATTCCTGCCCCAAAGTAATTTGAAGTCCCTACGGTGCTTTCAGGTGACTTCCTAGATAACTTGAAGAGGCTGGTCTCTCCCTAGCTGGCACTGGGAGAAGGATCATAAAAAATTCTCTTCCACCTGACCTGAGGACACAGATGTTCTTGGGGGATTAGGAAGCTTCCTCTCACCCAGTTTTGGGGATCTCAGCAGATATTTTTCCCTTGTGGGGAGAGGGACTCTGATGACAGCAGATAGGAACTGGGTTACCAGGACTCCCACGGTGCAATGATCCCTTTGGCACAGGACATCCTGGATGAGCAGGCAGCAGTGCCTCCTACTCCAGGCTCTGTTCCTGAAGAGCTGCTCAGGCTCCAGTTCCCCCTTGGCCCACCTGCCAGCTTTTCTAGACTGTTCTGCTGTTGTCACTGCTCAATGTCTAGGACCATGTCACTGCTCCAGTCTAAGGCTCCACTTGTGCATCCTGCACTCCGTTCTCTGCTCCAGAACTCTGGAGCTCTGCTCTCCAGGTACCAGCCAGCCTGGGAAAGGGACAAGGGGAAAGGGAGCCTTAAACCAGCCAGGGTTTTGCTTGTGGAGATGGGGTGTCTGCTCCCACAATGGTTTAAACCTGTTTTAATAGCTTCCCCCAAACACTGGGAGGTCGGGTACTGGTCGGGTACTGGTGAGCATCCCCACCCCACCATGCTGTTCTGGGGTAGGGATGAGCTGTGGGAACCATGTCTGAAGGAGGAACAGGATGGGCTCTGCCTCAGCTGCTGAGGGGCTTTTAGGGATGCAACCTCCCAGAAGAGCCAGGGCTGGAAAATGGATGTGTTTAACTGGTGTTGAGTGGTCTAGGGGTGGAGTAGAACTGGAGCTCTGTAGAAATACAGTTAGGGTCCTTCTGGACTGTAGGAGTTGATGGAGGAGCTGTCAGGTCAGAAGAACCCTCTTTTCCTCTTTCCCTGCTTCTGCCTATCCTTATTTAAGAAGTGTAATTGGAGCAAAAGCTGCTTGGGGAAGCCACAGAGATGTAACCAGATCTGGTTTGCTCACCATAGGCTCAGGAGCATAGGGACTGGGGTCTGCAAGGTGTCTCTGGGAATGATGCAAGGGCTACCTTCAGGGCTGTCTGGCTTGTCCCACTGGACTACAGGACCTGGAGGAGAAGCTTCCCAGTTCACACTTAGGATGTCTGAGGTGCTGGCATGTAGCTGTGATGATTTCTGCCTGAAAAAGCATTGTGGTTGTTTGCAAGCTGGGACTGGTGCTGGTTCCTGTATCTGTGATGGCTTCACTGTGTTCGGAGGGTTCTGAAATGGGGAATGTTGGTCTCTAGGGCCCAAAGCAGTATATGCACAGCAATGTGTGAGATGACCCAGACAACCACGCTGTGTTTGACTTGTGGGTATTTTTCTCCTCCCAAATGCTGCAGCTAGAGGTGTGAGATGCCTGTGCCAGGGTTGGGTGATGGCTGTGCAGCCATGCTCTGCATCCCCCACGTCCCAGTGCTGTGCCGGTTCTGATTCCTGCTTTAACATCTCCTCCACAGCTCCTCTTAAAAATCAGTTTATGTCTCTCCAAATTAAACCACTGTTTCGCTTATGAAGTGTTTCATTCCACTGATAAGTGGAAGTGGGAAGCTGTCGCATCACTGAGTACGTGGCTGCAAACCCCAGCACAGCAGATTGCTAATGTGAAATTAGAGTTCAGCAATTGCCTCTGCTGCCTAATAGGAGGCACCGAGCTCCTCTGGGAGCCAGCTGATGTGACAGCCCTGTCTGAAGGGCTGACCACTCATTCTTTGAGCAAGGAAGGGCCTGAGGGCTGTTCCACGTCCATGGGGCAAAGGAGACCGCCCTTCCCTTGCCCCAAGGCACCCGCACAAAAGCAGAGGCTGTAACTCAGAGGAGTGATGTGGGAGCTTGTGCTGCCTCTGTGACAGCACTGGTTGTGCTTTCAGCCCCATAGGTCCCAGTTAACCTGGTCCAGGTGACTGGGGTATGCTGGGGGGCTGTGGGGCTGGAATCCCCTTTTTGGGCACAGAAGGAGGTGTTTATGGAATCGTCTGAGCTTTCAGGCATTGGTACCTTCGATGCAACCATCCCCAGCTTCCCCAGAGGTTTCACGAAGGTAGCATTTCCTCCTGTTTGTTTTCCAAGTTCTGGCACTGTTGGGCTCACGGACTGAGCTCTGCAGCTTTGTTGGGAGCCTGACTCCCTGCCAAGGGCTGTGCCTCCTACCCACCCCCCACCGGAGGGTACTGCAGGATGTGTGCTGTCCCTGGCTGTCGGGTGTCCCCCATGCAGCCGGAATGCTGGGGAAGTCTGGCTTGCTCCTTGGATTTTGTGTCTACCAGTCTGTCGAATCCTCCTGCTGTTTTTTCTCTGCAGTCTTCCAGATCGCCCTTTTATCCCCAAACAGTTTTTGCTTTGCAAATGCCAAAGGAGGATCCCTGGGGCAGCGTCGCTGCTCCTCTGCCCTCTCAACAGGTGATGAGAGGAAGGGGGAAGAGAGGGATTCAAATTAACACCGCTCTTCCTCTCCACTCTTCCTGCTGCCCTGTCCAGCCTCCTCTCCCGTTGCCTTGGCATAGGCAGGAACAGGTAACATCACCGCTGCCAGGTGACCCCGCTGTCCTCCTCACACTCCAAGGTGTGTGTGCCTCAGCCGTTTCCTCCGGGAGAGCCGGTGCTGTGCCTTTTTCCATACCAGGGAAACAAGACTTTGTCTCCTTCTGCCTCCCCTTCTCTGATCTCCCCCTCGGCTGCTTCCCGCTGCCTCCTGCCAGCCCCCCCTGCTCTCCCCCGGCTGCTCCGCTCTGCTCCGGCTCATCTGACCTCCTTTGACGTGTTGCATTTCACCGTGCTGGGTAACGGGGAGCCGATGGCAGATAAGAGGGGTGACAGTGTTAGTGACAGTGTTGCCAGCTCACGCTGCGCCGCGCAGAGCCAGCCCGCGGATGCTCTGCCCTCTGCGCAAACCCATCGACCTGGGGGAGCGCCCTGGACCCTGCCCAGCTGCGGCGGAGCCCCTCGGAGGGAGAAGGTGGGAGCCGGGGGAGGGTGGCTGTGCGGAGCAGTGTGTAAGCAGCTTTATTTCCCCGGCTGCCAGAGGGGAGCAGCCCTCGCTCTCCCTCCCCGCGTGTGCCAGGGAGGGAGAAGGTGCCCGGGGGAGCACCCGGTGTGCCTGCCCGGTGGAGCTGCTGCCAGGGTCCCCCGTGACCGCGGAGCCGCCGAGCATCGCCAGCCCCTGCTTTGTGTGCAGGTCTGCGGCTCGCTCTATTTGCGGGATGAATGGCAGCGCCCGGAGCGGGGAGCAGGGGTGGGGATGCTGCAAACAAATTACGGCCCCCAAGAAGCGCGGACGGGGACAGGGACTCTGCCGGTCACAAGCAGCCGGCAGGGGCGGCCGCCCGGGTGTTCCTGGGCCGTGCTCCGCGGGGCGAACCCGGCTGCTCAGGCATTTAATTCCAAGGGGAAAGCTGAGCCGGAGTCTACAGGAAAAGAAAGAAAATAAGGGAGGAGGGAAGCGGAGGTCAGGAAGGGCTTTCGGCGGCAGATGGCTGTCCCTGGTGGCGAGGGGGCTGCTTGCAGGGGATGGCTCTAAGCAGGGAAGTAGCAATGAATGCAGGTTGTTTATTTTTTAACATGGCATCCACACCGGAGGGATAAAAGGGTGTTCAGGGAGCTTGAGGCTCTGCCAGCTGAGTTACCACCAGCTTTTCTTGCTGTTTCCTCTCTTGGCACGGCTGGGAGTCGCCATCAGTCACCCCTTCCCCTGGATACACTTCACTGACTTGATCTGGCTTTGCTCCGTGGGGCTGGAGCAAGGTTTGGGTGGTTTTTTTCTGAAGCCCTTGTTTTTTCTCCGCCCAGCTAGCGTCAGGCGCCGAGGAAGCAGAGACAAGTGCTCCTGACTAGGGGAGGGCTGGCAGGAGGATTTCCCTTCGGGTTCGCAGCATCCCCGTGTCTGCTGTCTGCTGTGGAAAGGCTTTGTGCTGGAGCGTGGGGAGCAGAGCTCACAGGTGACCTCTACCTGGATCAACCTCGCTTGCTTTAAATGCCTGTCCCTCTCCTTAGGCTCAGGTGTTTGGTGGCAGGCTGGAAAGTCATGGTAGGCAGGTGCTGCTGGCAGATGAGGGTGCCTTCTGCTCTGGAAAACAGGGAGGGAGGAAAGCTGGTGGACTCTGAATAGCCTTGGGAAGAGCAAGCGGGGATCCTCTCCACGCTGTGAGAGCAGACCCTTTGGAAATTCATCTGAGCAGCCGATTTCTTGGGGTTTCTCATCGCCTCTGACATCAAACCCCATGCCTTTCCTCATCCGAGGGCCACTACAGCCACGCTGAGCCACCTACTCAGAGGGCAGCTCCTCCAACCTGCCCAGTGCCTCTCACCGTGGGGGCTCGCAGACTTGTGCCAGTGCTACCGAGGGACCCTTTTCAGCGAACACTTTTAAATTTTTCCTGTTCCTCCTTCACTCAGCTCTACAGCATCACATGAAATACATGTGCAGCCGCCAGCTGCCCTGAGCTGGGACCTGTGCTTGGCTCAGGGAGACAGGACTTAGCACCCTCCAGATCTGAGGGCTCACTGGAACATGCTGTGGACTGTCCAAGTAACTCGTGGCTGAGCTCCTCGTGCCCTGTGCTGGGTCCCCGCAGCCCTGCTCCCTCCCGGTGCCAAGGGCTGGCAGCGGGCACGGCCGGGGTGTAGCATGCACGAGTGTGTCGAGGGACACAGGGACACCGGCGGGAGCCATGGCTTCGTTTGGGAAGCTGACGGAGTATTTCAGCCTGAGGAAGTCGAGGCCGGAGCTGCGCTCCAGGCGCTGGGGCCGGCGGAGCGGGAGCTGTTGCTGTAGTGTCACGGAGTGCAGGTACGGGGTGGCAGCGACCCGACTGTCCTGGTGCCTCCGTGTGTGCCCAGGAGCTGCGGGATGGGATGTGCAATCCTCGGTGCTTTGCTTTCTGTTTACCTCTCTTGGGGCTGGGAGGGGGCTGGGAGCAAGCCAAGGGCTCTGGAAGCATCACCCCTTTCCTGTCTGGGGGTCCCACACAGCTCAGTGCTGCAGGATGACTCTGACACGCTCTGTGACCTGGCATCCCTGCCCAGGGCACGTCCCAGGTGTCGGTGGCACATCCTGGGCGTCTGCTGGGTGACCACGTGTACCTGTGCCTGCCTGCCTCTGCCTGGTGCTCTCTGCTGTGCCACTGCACTGTCCCCTCATCAGAGGAGCGAAGTCATTGCACCAAAATTGCCCTTCCCTCCATACATACCTGCCCCATACAAAAGCCTCTGCAGGGGCAGCAAGAAGTAGCTTCTCAGGGGAAGTGGAATCTGTGTGTATGAGGTGCTGATGGAACCTCCTGTCGTGTAGGAAGGATCTGGGCAGTGGAGAGGGGAGGTCCTCTGAGCAGACAGACACACGGTTCATCGGCAGCTTGCTTGGGGTATGGATTGATGAAGGGATCACAGTGGGGATGGGGAGGGCGGCATTTAGGTTGACTGGAAATCCTCTAGGAGCGTGTGAGTGCTCAGAGCTGTTTTGGGGGGTTTGCACACATCCTTGTTTTGCATGTAAACACAGTTACTGCAATTAAGAAAATTGCTCTGTGCCTGTGTGGCTTCTCCTTGGATATTTTGTGCAGCCTGTAGGACAGGGCTATCACTCGGTGCTGCTCTTCCCCATTTGTGTGGGCTCAGTCTGAGCAGTGTGTCCCCAAATCTCCTGCTGACCTGCAGACAGTGCCTCCCTGCTGCTGTGGGGTGTAGGTCTGTGTAGGAACGGACACTCAGCAAAAAATCACACCAAGGTGTTCACTTACCGTCCTCCCTGGTCGTTGAGCACTTTGTACTCTGTAAAGGTAATTAAAATATCTACAGATTGGGATGAAGTTGGAGCCCCTCCTGCTGCTGCCGGTGTTGCTGTGAGGCGCCGCTGTCTCCCTTCTTCCCTCGGGGGCTGAACAGGAGTCACCTCTTCCCCCGCTCGCTCGTTTCTCCGGAAACATTCCTGGTAGAGTCGGGAGCTTTGTTCTGCTCCTTTTTGGCGTTGTGGACAGAAACCCTGGTTCCCGCCCTCAGGTTTTTGCTGTCCTGGTGTGGAGCTGGGTGTGAGGAAGGTCTGTTGTCCAGGTGCTGCTGAGCACAGTACGTGCCTGGGGTTTGCTGTGTGCAGCCAAGCATGTGTCAGTGCTTGGCCCGAGGGAGAGGAGGTGATGCTGCCCCATGCACAGGGTGCCACAATCCTGGACCTTGGGGTTTGGGGTGAGTTGGGTGGTTTCCTCTGTAGTGGGAGACGTCATGGTGCCTTCCTAGCTCTGGGGCGTGAGCCACACAAAAGCAGCATTGATGGTGTGTATCTCATGTACCAAATTTTCCAGGAGTTGCTGGCTATGGATGTGGACTCTGAGCAACCTGCTTTGGTGGAAGGCATCCCTGGCATCGTCATGGCAGGGAGTGCAACGGGATGAGCTTTAAGGTCCCTTCAACCCAAACCATTCTGTGTCTGAGTTGTCCCCTCATGCAGGACTGTGGCTTGCTGTGCATCAGATGGGGCCACCAGGGCCACTGCCTGTCAGGGCTTAGCTCTGGGGCTGGTGACCCCCTTCCCCCCAGCAGAGATTCTGTGTGTGCCCCAGTGCTCTGCTGTGGCCAAGCTCGTGTTGCACGGAGCTGTGCTCTGCCTGTTCTGCCCACTGGGCCATGCAGCTGCTCCAGGGCAGCTCCTCTGGGCTGGATCCGAGTGTGTGGACAGATTTCCTGGTGTCCCTGACCCCACAGTGACCGGACACGAGTGCACCTGTGGATGCTGAGCCCATTGCCTTGATTGCCACGGTTGATTATGAAAGTGAAGCTAAGTGTTGATTGAAGTGTGGGGTGCTTTGAAATCAGTGTCACTTGTCACCCCAGCTGCTTGAGTTTCTGCCTGTTACCCCCTCAACCCTCCCAATGTCTGTACCTTGAGAAGTCCCAGGAAATCTCCACGGCTGGGATCCAAAAGCCAATACAATGAAGCTGCTGCAATGTCTGGCCCTGCCCTTGCTCTAGATGGTGCTTCTTCCAGCTCTGCTGATCAACTTTCTGCTTTTACTTCATTTCTTCACACTGTTGTGGGCAAGTGAGGCATAGTGATAAGATCCTCATCTCCCACATTTCCACGTGCATGGAGGTACCAAAGATCCTGCAGCCCGGTTCAGCAGGGTGATGTGTGACAGCCCTGAGCACAGCCCTGCCCTGGTCTTGCTCAGGGCAGCCAGGCTCCCACCACGCTTCCCAAGGCTGCATAATCCCCTGGGACCACAGGGAACAGACGTAGGCAGGTACTCAGTCGAGAGCATGCACTGACTGGAGTTATTAAATTCTAAATATAGTGGTCCCACGCATTCTCATAGGACCTCACAGAAATCAGCAGGTGTGCAGTTACGGTTTTAAATAATATTCCTGCATTTTTAAACTACGCCTCCAGATAAGCAACATGAGTGAGCTGGGATGAGTAAGTCTGCTGGGCTTGAGAATTTGTGGGCTCAGACTTGTGCGCAGAAGTGGAGCCCAGCAGGAGATCATCTCACTCGAGGTGCTTTTGGGCAAAGGCGCTGATTGCAGGAGCTCTTCAGCCTCTGCCTCCCTGCTCTGTCCCCACCTGTGGCACAGAGTGTCCTGATTTGTCCCTCTGTGTTGTGTCAGCCTGAGGCTCCTCCAGCCTGAGCCCTGTGCTGCAGGAGGGGCTGTGGCACAGCTACCTCCTGTTATTAAATCCATCACCTGGACAGTTGTCCCTGGGGCTGGGAGGCCCCAGGTGTGACAAGGTGGGGATCAGGGTGTCCCCTGTGCAGCTCTGCTGGGACGGGGACTTGGCAGTGTGAGTGAACTCCCCAGCCAAGCCCAGCCCAAGGCAGCAGCTGATTTATTTGCAGCATTTTTTTTCCGTCTAGGAGGGGCAGTGATAGATGAACGAGAAACTCCAGCTGACAGGCTCTGGAGCAGGAGTGCTTCGTGAGGGATGAAGCCTGGAGCATCACAGGGGTATGAGGGTTTGTCTGCAGAGGTGGGTGCAGGTGCCTGTGGGTGCAGCACACGAGGGTCTGGGGGTGCTTGCTGAGCTCTGGGGGGTTGTTCTTTGTGCTATCTTGTGGTGCCAGCCTTGAGGTGCTTGTGCCCAGCTCTCAGTGTTGTCTGGAAGGGCACAGAGGATCCACTCTGGGATGGAGGAGAAATGAAAGGGAAAGGCAAGTTCCACTAAATAGCTCTTTTTTTTTTTTTTTTTTTTCTTTTTTTTTTTTCTTTTTTTAGTGAGCTATTTGTAAAGTGAAAGGTGTGGACAACTGATTTTGGGTGCCTGCAGCTTTTGCCAAGTGGATCAGAACATCACTGTTGAGTTGTTGTGCTGTCACTGGGCTGAGAGAGCAGCTCTGCCATGCTGTGAATGTGCCAGGGAGGCTCCAGGTTGGGCTGGAGTTGGGCTGGAGCTCTCTGGAGCATGGTGGCAATTCCCAGGCTGCTGTTGGCTGCCAGGTAGCAGTGAGCCAACCTGACAGAGCACTGGGCTGGGACCCTGGGGGCCTGCAGTGATTCTGAGAGGACAGGGATCCCATGTCAGAGTTAACAGGTGTGGGAGAATTTCTCAACGATGCTCTTGGAGCTGCTGTCAGTCTGGGTGCAATGCAGGAAAGCAGAACTGCCTGAGAATGCCAGGTCGATCACCACAGAGGTGACCTGCAACAGTAACTAATTCATTTAAAAAGTCATTAAAAATCCATATTGAAAGTTGTTAAAAATCTCAAGTTCTGTCCGGGGGTGGCTTTTGAGAGAAATTTTCACCTCTAGGCGGGGACTTGTGGACTGATTCAGTGGCTTTCACTGTTGGCCCAGGGCTGTTCTGAGATAGATCCCTTCCCTGGTATTCCTCCCTCTTTGACCTCTCCCCTTCTCTGTGGTCCCCAGAGTCCCACAGGGTCCCCACAGACAGGCTTTGATGGGCTCCTCAGGAGATCACTGCCTAGTTATGGGAAAGAAGATATTCAGGATGGGGGAGATTTGTGCTTGGGTTTGGATCGTGCATCTTGCTCCTAGGGGATACCTTCAGCCCTGGAGGCAGCACAGCTGACAACCCCCAAAAACCTGGGGGTGAAGACCTTATGTCCTCAGTGGGCTCCAGGAGAGGAGCTTCTCTCTGGCTTTGGGTGGCCTCTGGTGAAAGCCAGGGAAGCTGGGCGTGGGGAAGGGGGAGGAGAGGAGTTTGGCTGTGCTGGGCCTGCAGGGTGGCAGCTTTAGGGTTCTGCTGCCTTTTTTCTCAAAGTACCCGAGTTGGAAGTTGGTGTTAATTAGCAATGAATTAGATTATGTAAGAATTAAATTACATAAAAATTCTAACTCGCTGGGCCTGTTTTTGGCCACGTCATTAGATAATCTCCAGCTGAAGAAGGGGTGCTCGGGGTGGTGCTCCATCTTTGCAGTTCTGGAGGGCAGAGGTGGGTCTAGGCATTCCTGTTGCTCCCAGGGTCAGAGCCTGTCCCAAGCCTTGTAGGAAGCTGGACCAAGGAGCTGCTTTTTGCTTTTTTGCTGTTACCCCCACTCCTTCAAGGGTCTTTTCCATACTGATACCCTGATCCATGTTCTCAGTGTGCAGTGTGATGGGCTTTGAGGTGAGGAGGGGTGGTGGAGAATGTTTTCCTGGCAGGATTGTGTTTAGTTGTTTTTGGGTGCTTAAAAATATCTCCTCAGCTCTGACAGCACGTCTGTATTCAAGCACACGATTGTGATGGGGGACAGGAGGAACTGGCAAGTTTTGGCGCTGGGAAATTGCACTGAGGGAACATCTCCTGTGTTAGCAGCACACAGGGTGAGACAGGTAAAGATGGCACGTAAAGATGCCCAAAGGGGCGACTCTGAGGGGCTGTCCTAGATGACCGAGAGTTTGACTGACTTTTCCTGCTCCGTTTTTGGCACATTTTGAACAAAACCTTTCTGCTTCCAGATGACACATCCATATGGAAAGATATCTGCATTTGAAAGGAGAAAACTAGCAAGGAACTTGAAAGTGTTTCAGGTTAAGTGGAAAGTTTCCACTTGGAATTAGTCAATAAGGTGTTTGTGACACTTGTACTGCAAACTTCCCAGCGCTCACACCTCCCTTGCCTGCTGAGATGCCAGCTGGAAAATTTGTGTGGCTGCATGGATTCTCATTTTTGGCCGCAACAGATCATTGTAACCTGTTAACAAATGGAAGTCCATCACCACTGCATGGAATGGTCACTGCTGGTGCTGGAAGCCCTAAATCCAGTGTGGGTGACTCAGCCCATGCCTGTCTCACAGAGCATCCATTAATCCTCTTAACTGGAACAGGCAGCCAAGCCTCAGCATTTTTGCAGCTTGGCTGGGCAAGAATGAGGGAAAGAACTTCAGGGCCAGAGCTGGAAACTTCAGCCTTATTCAGCTGGAGACTGGGAATGTGGTGACAGGTTTTGGGGTGCCTGAGCCTGTACAGCTCTTTGGGACTGTCTTTAAGGCAGCCTGTGCCCTCTTGGGTGAGGCTTGTTTCGAATGATGCTCCAAAGACTGGAGCCCCTCTGCCATGGAGACAGGCTGAAAGCTGGAGAAGAGAAGGCTCTGAGGAGACCTTCAAGCCCCTTCCAGCGCCTAAAGGGGGGTTATAAAAAGAGGGAGAGCGACTTTTTGCATGGGCAGACAGTGACAGGACAAGGGGGAATGGTTTTAAACTACAAGAGGGGAGATTTAGATTCCCTGTAAGGGTGGGCAGGCCCTGGCACAGGGTGCCCAGAGAAGCTGTGGCTGCCCCTGGATCCCTGGGAGTGTCCAAGGCCAGGCTGGACAGGGCTTGGAGCAGCCTGGGACAGTGGGAGGTGTCGCTGGACATGGCAGGGGGTGGAATGGGACGGGATTTAAGGTCCCTTCCACCCCAAACCATTCCATGGTTCTGTGCTGTTTCCCACCTGCCCCGTGTGGTTGTGCCTGCTGGGGTCACTTGTGCCCTTCAGCTCACACAGGTGCCCATCCCTCTCGGTGCTGGTGTCTGTGGTGAGCTGCAGGACTGAGCCTTCCTCCCCTCTCCTCTGTGCCAACCTTTCCCCAGGCCGTGTCCCTGGTGTCTCATGACAGTGACAAGCTGTCAGACGTGAACAACTGTGAGCAGAGTGGCAGTGCCACGGGAGGAAATGACATTTTGCTTTTGTTGCTTGATTGAACTGCCTGGGTTTTGTGTATTAAACCTGAAGAAGCCTTTTGGCTTTGTTCTCCCGTGCCTGGATCTGTCAGGAAGGGGCTTGGGGAGCAGCGCAGAGAAGAAATCTGTCCCCACAACAGACCTGTTCTTGCAAGGGACCTCTCCACCAGACTTTGACTTCTCCTGGTTCTCCATGGTTGCACAGGGGGACACCTGGGTACATTCCCAGTTCCAGCTCCCCTGGATGTGGTCTCAGCTCCACGGAGCTCCTGGTCTCACTGTGGGCTGTGGCTCTGCCCCTCCTGTGCTGTTGGGGTGCAGGGAGAGGTGATGTGGACAGAGCCAGCCATGCTCTGGGCTTCTGCTTCTCAAAAACCTGCTCCCACGGCTGTGTGTAGAGGGATGTTTAAGTGCATGATTGTGTTGCCTGGGAGCTGGCAGGGAAAGCCTTCTGGATCGGACAGACCACATCTGAGCTCTCAAGGTCATCTTTTTGAGGTTCAAGGCCATGTTTTAGCTAAAGACAAGGATTGCACCCGGTGTTCTCCCTTTCTGCCTGGCTTCCAGTCTCCTTTGAAGGCCAATCTTTGGGACGGAAGATGAGCTTGAGAGTTGCCTAATTTCTGCACAAGATGAAGCTCATCTTTGCCTGGATTAGGCAGAAAAAGATGAATGGACATCCTTTATTTCGGAGTGGTAGTTGGATGGGGTAGTGGGAGGAAGGGAATGAAATCGGTATTAAGGGGAATTACAGAGCGTGACTGCAGGAGCTGGCTCGTTCAGCAGAAAGCCTTGGCCTGTGAATCACACTTTGCTCGAAAGGCTGTTGGATTCCTAATTCCCACTGTTTTGGTACTGAGTCACAGCTGGGTGGAGGCGCAGGTAGGGAACAGAAGCCCCAGCATCCACACTAGGATTTGTGCAGGGAGAGAAGGGAGGAAGTGATTCCAGACAGCAGTGGGAATGTTAACAGCTTCTGAGAGAAGTGGTGGCTGGCTGGGGAAAACTCTGAATGGGATTGTTCCTGGGTGCCCTTCTCTGCCTGCTCCTGACTGTGCAGGGCAGCCCCTGGGATGTTTGGGGGACACTGGGCAGCCCCTGGGATGTTTGGGGGACACTGGGCAGCCCCCAGGGTGCAAGGGGACACTGGGCAGCCCCTGGGATGTTTGGGGGACACTGGGCAGCCCAGGTTCTGACTTGGGTGGCAGGGGTGGCTTTATCACTCTGCTCCAGGTGGGAGTGGGAGCTGGGGGTGCTCTGCCAGGCACAGGGCAGCTATGGGGTGCTGCCTGCCCCATGACACCTGGGAAATGTCCTGCTGCAGTGGCATCATCTGGGGGTGAAGGGAAGGGGCTTGGTGTCTGTGGCACGTGGGGACAGGGGAAAGATGGAAGTGTCAGAGCTGTCAGTGCCTATAGGATGGTAGCAGAGCAGGGAGGAGATGCCACTGGGATTTGGAGGCGTCTGGGCACAGAATATTCTCTATGCATGCCCTGATGCAGGAGCCCAGCACCCTCCTGTGAGGAAGTTAGGGAGGATTTGACCTTCAAAAAGGCCCTGGGTGGGGGAGAGCCCCCCTGGGAGGAGAGGGCTGCTCCAGGGAGATCCCTCAGGTGATGCTGTCCTGCAGGAGGTGGGCTGAGCCAGCTCAGGGAGAGCTGGGAAGGAAGGGAGAGGGGATATATCAACAAAAGAGATTTTATCTGGACCCAGGAAGAAGCATTTCAAAGAGGAAAGGAAAAAAGGACACTACTATTGGGAATATTTCAGATGGGAAAACTAGAAATCTTATTTTAATAATTAAAACATTCTTTTCCCCACAAAAATTCAGTGTTTTTTCCTGTAGGAATAGTTGGAAATTATACAAATTAATGCAAGATATTTTTAGTTTGCATTTTTTGATTTTTCGATGGAAAGAAAGCAGGTGGGAATAAGCAGCTCCTCCTGGTTCCCTGGCTGTAGCACCTGGAGCACCCGTGTGCCTCCAGAGGTGTTTGGAAGCCCCTTGAGCTGGCATTTATTCCTGTTGGCTGCTTGGATGCTCTGGGCCTTCTGCTGCCTGTCCTGTGTGCAGGATTTGTGTGCCTGTCTCTGGTACATCTATGTTTTGGCTGCAAATGCATGTTTGTAGAAAAACTGGAAAGCTCCAGTACAATTTTAAGTTGCTTTAAAGAACAAATAGATAAAATTTATCACAGAATCCCAGGATGGTTTAGGCTGGCATGGAGCTTTCAGCTCACCTCGTTCCAACCCCATGGACAGGGACACCTTCCACTATCCCATCCAAGCTGATCTTGGACACCTCCAGGGATGGGGCAGGCACAAGTTCTTCACTGGGAGAGTGGGAGGCTATTCCAGCTGAGGATTTTAGGGGATGTTTTTCCTGCAGCAGGGATGTGTTTCCCCTGGCAGAACCTGGCTCTGCCTTTCTCTGTGGGCGCTGAGCTGCAGCTGCTCACAGAAGTGGCAGAGTCCCCATCCCTGGTAGCATTGAAAAAATGTGTGGATGTGGCACTTGAGGACATGGAAGATGATGGTGGTGCTGGCTTGCTTGTTGGATTTTATAATCTTAGAGGTCGTTTCCAACCTTGAAGATTCTGTGATTCTCCAGACAGCCAGTGTGAAGCTGTGCCAGGGTTCTGGTCTGGAATAGGAAGTTTTTGGGCTCTGATTCCTTGCACCCCATGGGCAGCCCCTAGCCCAGCCCCATGGGTCAGTTCCTGCTGTGCAGCAGAGCCCTGGGGCTTGCTGGGACCCAGACCTGATTCTGCCCTGGAGGAATGCTGTCCTCGAGTGCTGCTGCCCAGGCTGGCCTTCCTCGGGCTGTTTTGGGGCTGCTTGCTCCTGTTCTTGCCCTCACAAGACAGATGAACTCCATTATCCTGGCCACGAGCAGCTTCTGGGCTTTGCCAGAGCTCTGCTGCCAGCTCCCCTCAGCCCCTATTAATCCTGCACTGAAAACCCTCTTTTTAAGGAGGTTTTTAAGGAATTTTACTGTGATACACTGGGAGCATAACAAATGTTTCCTGTTCAATGAGCTTGTCTCTCTGACCATGGTGGTGATCTGCCTCTTGTGATTCAGAGGAAAATGAAAAGCAGCCTAAGGCTGTGGTTGAAAGGTGGTGCCCAGGAAGGTTTGAAACAGTAACATGCCATGTGATTGATTATAAATCTGCTTTTTGACCAAAACATATATGAATAATGGTTTTTGCCAGGGATTAATGGTCAGAGATGAATCAGCTCACTGCCAGTGCTGGAAAACTTGGTGATGCTGCAGAAATTACAGGATTTCAAGCAAACCAAGCAGCTCCACCAGCTGTCTGGAGTGTCTTTCTGTGCTGGAGCATGTCAAATTCAGGCCTGAAGCATCTCCCCTGTGGTCGTCAGGAGCAGCAGTATCCCTTCCAAATGATCTCAGCAGCTTTTTGTCTCCTCTGCCGTGTGACTTGGATTTTGAAGCAACAGGGGAGACCAGTCCTGTGTCATGAGACTGGGAACGGGACCAGCAGCTGGGGGTTGTGGTGCAGGAGCATCTGGGCTCCAGTCCTGCTCCAGGGATTCTGTTGGGAATGCAGGGGTGATGGGAGGAGGGCAGGAGGTGCTGGAGGTGGCTGTGATGCTGAACCCCTTCACATCCTCCCTGAAAGGTGTTTGTAAATGCAAAGGAGGCAGTTGTGTTACGTTATATATCTTGTAAATTAGCCAGCCTTTGAACATCAGAGCCGGATGTTTGTCATCCATTCCTTGTGCTTCATTAGCTTTTGTCTCTGAAATGTTTCAGAGGAGACAGGGGATACATAAACACCACAGAAGAAAAGCCAGGAGCCAGGACACAACGTCTGTGGCCCGGTCTGGTGAGCCTGGGGAATGGGAGGTGTTTGCTCTGTCCTGGCCTCGGCAGGTCACCGGAGTGTGCTGGTTCCTGCCGGGGTGGCAGCGAGGCTCTGTCCTTCCTCCCCAGGCTCTGTCCTTCCCAGCCCGGAGCTGCTCCTGCCTTCCCCGCTCTGCTCTGCGCTCTCTCTGCCCTTACTGTGTTCCCAGTCATGCTTTGCTGTGTCTCTCCTGCCTCGGGGCTGGCCAGGCACTGCTGTCTCTGGAGGTCACATCCTGCTCGTGAGCTGACTTTCAGTGTGGAAGGAGCTTCCTTTGCATCTCAAACATCCTTCTTTGTAAGCCTCAGCCCCATTCCTTTTGGAGAGTGATTCCTGAGCTTCTTGTGGAGCATCTCAGATGCCTTTGGCCATCCTGTCTGCTTCATCTGGATGGCATAGCCTGGCTGTAAGCACAGGGACCCAGGGACAGTCACCACACTGGTCCCTGAGGATGCAGGTCACACTCTGGAGCTGCCAGGAGGGCTCCACTGGGATTCATTTCACCTTTGTCTGCCATCTCTCCCCATTTATCAGAGAGAACTACATGAGCAGGATAAAAGTTCATGTTCTATGAATATTCCTGCTTCTTTCCCTGGCTCTAGGGAATTTTTGTCTTTGGACTTTTTGTAGTGCAGGTGCAGCTCCAGCAGGTCTGAGCTGGGCTCTGCCAGAGCCTTCCCAAGCGCCTGGTCCCTGTTCTGCCCCTGTTAATGGGGTGTGATGAGGGCAGCAGGAGGGCAGGGAGTGCACAGGGCTCCTCTCCCCTGCAGGATGTGGTCTGGTGGCACCACAGGGACAGAGAGTGACAGAGAGGACAGGGTGACCACCAGCAAGGACCCTGTGGGGTGCTCCTGAGCTAGGGAGAAGAGGGAGCATCCCCCTGGCTGAGGATGTCTTCACCACTGCCTGCGACAGAGCTGGAAAAAAAGGTTCTTTTAACAAAGAAACCAACATACTTTTGAATGAATGAATGAATGGCAGTGTCTAGCTCCAATGCATTTCCTTATCCGTTCAACAATTGGATTCCGCCGAATGGTGAAATGGAGGCGTTGCTACAAAACACAGCCACAGCTCATAGTTTGTGAGTGCTGACGTGAAGGGTTTGTGTTTTTTCACCTTGTTTCCCTGGGGATGGCTTTGCCCAGCTTGGCTTGTCGGGATGCCAGGATGTCGTGGTGCCAGGGGTGAGTAGCAGCAGCAGCCCTTTAGCCTTAGGTGAATACCTGGTGAGAGAGAGGCTGTGGGCAGTGGCTGGTGTGACACTGGCTGTCACACACCCAAGAACTCAGGGCTTTTCAGGCAGCATCTGCCACGAAAAGAACATCTGTCCCTTTTCAGGGCTCCCAACCCCCCCTGGGTGCTGGGAGCAGGGCTGGGCTTCAGACACGGGGGGCTCATAGTGGGGAATGGTCCTGAATCCTCTGCAGGCAGCTCTGAAACGTTTTCCTGAGGGCTGCCCTCAGCACCAGGGGTGTGTGACCCCCTGTCCTGCCCTCCCACACCCCTCTGAATTAAAATGCAGTTCACAGGGACAGGAGCCATTATTCCCTGGATGCTGGTGGTGCTTAGTTTAGTGCTCAGGCGATGGCCCTGCTGCAGAGATGCTCTGCAAGTTGGAAAGGTGGCAGGAGAAGAAGCTTTTGGAAACCAGCTGGTGGAAATCATGGTATTTACCAGCTCACAGCTGAGCCTGGGAAGGTATTTTTATAGCTTCACATGGTTGGTTTTCTTCTTTTCTGAACTTGCACACTGAATGCTGTTCTGGGTTTTGTTTTGCTTTGAAACTGTCTCACAGTCAGATGAAAGATGCTCTGTTTCAGCTCTCATTTTCTGCTCTTCACACACATACACCCGCCAGCCAGAAAGGAAGGTGTTTTGTTTGGGTATTTTTTGAATGTGAAGGGGAAGATTTCTCAGTGATTTTCTCTGGCTTTGTCATCCACCGGGTCACTGGAAATAGTGCCAGTGACTCAGGGGTTTGCTCACAGCCGATAAGGCTTGCAGAGCAAACTGGTGATTTGAACAGGTGAGGATGCCCTGCGAAGGCTCTGCTCTGCCAAAATCCTCAGGCTTTGGTTTCCAAGGCTACTCTGTGTGTTACCACTTGACTTCTGCCTCTCACACTCCTTCCCTAGGCTTCAGCACTGCTGTGTGATCCCCTTAAACTGCATTCCTTGCCCTCCATGGGGTCCTGCCACTGCTTTGGCTGTTGGACTGCACTGAACTGCATCCCAGGGGCTGCTGCCACTGCTGCCCCTGCTTCTGTCCAGAAAGAGCTTTTGGGGCACAACAGCCTCATGTGCTTCCCCTCTTCCTCTGCTGCTGCCTTCTCCTGCAGAGCCCCTTTGCAGAAACCAGCTGCAGGTAGATGTTAGCTTGTCTCCTGCTGCTGTTGGGATGGGGATGGAGAAGATCCTTGCTCAAATCTCTGCTCAGCCCCGTGGCCCACAGCAGAGCTCTCACCCAGTGAGCGCTGTGCATTCCTGGGGTGTCAGAGGCACAGTGGTGCCTTGCCTCGGGCTTTGGGAGCTGGGCTGGCCTGGTTGCAGCCCAGCCTGGTGGGGTACTCCAGTTGCTTCCTGCAGGAGCAAGTTCTGTGTCTGCCCTGGGCAGGGACACAAAGTGGGGCGAGGCACCATGGCAGGACAGGATGAATCCTGTGCCATGGAGCTGAGCACTGTGGGGAAACCTCACAGAATCCCAGAAGGATTTGGGTTAGAAGGAACCTTAAAGCTCATCTTGTTCTACCCCTGCCATGGGCAGGGACACCTTCCACTAGCCCAGGTGGCTCCAAGCCCTGTCCAGCCTGGCCTTGGACACTTCCAGGGATCCAAGGGCAGCCACAGTTTCTCTGGGCACCCTGTGCCAGGGCCTCAACAGCCCTCAGCCAAGAATTCCTTCCCAGTATCCCATCTATCTCTGCCCTCTGGCAGTGGGAAGCCATTCCCTGTGTCCTGTCATTCTACAATCCCTCTGCAGCTCTCCTGGAGCCCCTTTAGGCCCTGGAAGGGCTCTGAGGTCTCTGTGGAGCCTTCTCTTCTCCACGCAGACCCCCCTGCTCTCCCAGCCTGGCTCCAGAGCAGAGGGGCTCCAGCCCTCAGAAGATCTTTGTGGTCTCCTCTGGACTTGTTCCAGCAGTGCCACATCCATCTCATGCTGAGGCCCCAGACCTGGATGCAGTGCTCCTCCTGCCCTTGCTGTTTAACCCTTGTTTGCCTTTAGGACTGTGAGCCCTTTGGGACCTCTGTTCTCCCCCGTACCTGTCACACCCAGCTGCATCTCCAGAAGCTGTTTCAGGAAGGGATGTGGGTCTTTTGTTGATTTGTTTCCATTTTGCAGCCGTTGTTTGTGTTGTCATAGGGCTCAGGCTGTGCAGGAGGTGCATGCCCCTCCCCACACCCTGCTTTGAGAGGGAGTTTGGTGGGTAATGGCTCCTCCTGGCTTGTAGCGTCTCTCATATTCCTGAATCCAGCTGGAACCCTTGCCGAGTTTTTAAGGTCAGGTTGCTAAGTTACACCTCCTTAGAGGAGTGGGCTGAGAAGTGAGTGAACAGCCACGGGCTAGGAAGATCTGGGAGCAGCGTCCCTCTGCAATAACTATGCTCTCCTGGCCCCTATCCCTGCCACCCTCTCAGCCTGTACCACGTTTAGCTGTTCTTCCCTAAACATTTGCTTTATCAGCTTCCTTTGCTCAGTAGATTTAGTGAATTTTTTAACTGGGGGGGGGGGCGTAGAGGAGTCCCCTCCAGTTACGTGTGGAATGCTGTGCGGTGCTGCAGGAAGAGGGGCAGCCCTTTGTCTTCTCTGTCTATTTTTGATTTGAGTTTTGGGGCTGTGAGCTCTTTGGGACACGTGCTGTCCCCCGTGGATCTTGGAAGTGGCCTCACATGTTCCTCACAGGGCATATGGCTGTCACCAAGCCACAGCTCTGGAGCAGGTGGGCAAGGTCTGGAGTAGCTGCTGCCCTGCTGCTCTGCCCCTTTCCCTCCTTAGTCTTCCTCCCTGGATTAACCTCCTCTTCTCCTTGCTATGTTCTACCACTAGCCTGCCTCTGGGAAGGGATTAACACAGTGGGCGCTCAGGTTTGTGTCAGAGCTGCTGGGACTGGGTGCTGTGGCAGGATGAAGGCTTCCCTATTCCCGGGAGTGGGACATCTCTGGAGAGCCACTATCCTCAGGCATTTCCAGGACACGTGCAGGAGGTTTCCTTGCTTTGTTCCTGGGCAAATAATATAAATCAGTGAGGCTCATTGGGGTCCTTTTTGGGTTGTGAGAGCAGTGGGTTTAGGGGTATTTCCCCTCCTGCCGCCCTCTCTGGTGCTGCTGGGGCAGCTTTGGTAACTCCCCCATCCTGCCCTGGGGAGCTGCAGACTCCACGCTCTCTGGGTTGGGCTGGAAGTGCCCTCTGGAGAGCAGCTTCTCCTACACAGAAATGAGCAGGAGCTGGCTTTTAATTTGCATTAAACTTTTCTTTCTCCCTCTCTTCCCTTTATCTGAGCCCTTCCCCTCTCTTTTCTGGGTTGGAGAAGGAATCACCACGGGGAAGGTGCTGGACACAGTACAGCTTTGGAGAGTTCTCCTTTTCTTCCCGTGCTGCTGGCTGTCAGGGGCGGCTGGAGCAGCCTTGCCTCTGCCTGGCACAGTCACTACTGCCCCACGGCTGTCCCCAGGGCTGGGGGCAGGGACCTGGCCCTGCTGATGTTCCCACATTTCCCCATCTGGCTGTGGACTGAGGGTGACAGAGCTGTCACTGGGCTCCTGCCTGTGCTCTCATAGCCAGCCAGGAGGATTTTTCCACCCCTGTCATGACTTGATTATGTGCTCTCCTTCCTACCCAAATGCCAAACGGCAGCTAAATATATGCTGTAACAGCGTTGATTGTGGCTTTTCTAATTGAGCTTTACACTCCATCAGGGATCTTTACTAATGGGATGTAGCATCCTTGATAGCACCCAGCTGGGATGCCTGCTTGGGAAGCAGACGGAGATGCAGTGTGACTTCCTGGTGCTGTCAGGTCCCGCCTGGCACTGGCTGCTGAGGCCTCTGGAGCTGTGCACCAGCCCTGTTTTGGGCTGGGATTGAGTTCATTTTCTTCCCCTAGCTGGACCAGGGCTGTGTTTTGGATTCAGGATGAGAACAATGTTGATAACACACTGGTGGTTTGGTTGTTGCTGGGAAATGCTCTCCCTAAGTCAAGGACTTTTCCATTTCCCATGCTCTGCCATTGGGGAGGTGACGAGAACTGGGAGGATTGCAGCCAGGATAGCGAGATATTCCACACCATGGAATGTCATACCCAGTATGGAAACTGGGGGGGTTGGCTGGGAGAGACTTACTGCTGCTGAGAAGCAGGCTGGGTGGGCTTTTTGGGTAGTGAGAGACTGCACTGAGCACCACTTTTCTATCTGGGATTATATTCCTCTCTCTCTTTTTCTTATCTCCATAATAACAATAATAATGATAATAATAATAAACACCAACAACAATTCTGTTTAAATTATTGCCTCAACTCATGGATTTTACCTTTCCCTGATTCTCCTCCCCACCCACTGGAAGGTTGGGATGAACTGGGGGCTGTGTGGTACTTATGTGCCAGCTGTGGTTCAACAATGACAAGTGGGATGGTAAATTCATAGAGCTGAATTGTGCTTGGGAATTTGAGTTCAGATTTCAGAGCTAAACAGGTTTCTAGTTGCTTTGCTTTTCCTGACAATATAAATCGCTGCCTGAAGATACATAGCTTGAAAATTGCTTCTCTAACAGAGTGAATTCTTCTGTTTTTTTCCCCTGTGTGACTCTTGTGAGTGGCCCTGTGAGCACAAAAGGAACGGGAGCACTGACATGCTAATGGGGTTCTGCAGGTGATGGAGCTGCACACAGGTATCCTGGGATTTACATGCACAGAAAAAGGAATATTTTTGCACTCATTTATGCAGCACAGCGATGTGTTAAGCTCTGTCCCTGTTGCCTTGTGCCAGTGAAATATGTTACGATGAGAGGTACAAATGTTCTGCTGGAATGGAAACTGCTTGGGAAGCTAATTCTGGCTATGTATCTCTTGGCACAGCTTGTTTCCATGCTGATCCCACTGAAGCACCCCGAGGTGGGCAGGATGGTGCTGAGTGCCTGGTACGGCTGTGACCAGGCCTAGGGCACTGCTGTCCCTGCCCCAGCCTCAGAAACCAGCAGCATCTGGGAATTGAGAGAGAATGTGATTGATTTATCTCCATTTCATTGCAATAATAACAACAACAACAATAATAATGATAATAAACACCACCAACAACTCTATTTCAATTATTGCAACTCATGGATCTTACCTTTTCCTGATTCTCCTCTGCAGCAGAGCAGCAGCACCTGGGAATTGAGAGAGAATGTGATTGATTTATACCAGCAAACTACTGGCCGAATGTGCCCAATGTGACCAATAATGTCCAAATGTGCTGCCCAGCCCTGCTGTGAGGGATGTGCCATGGCTGAGGGCTGGCAGGGGTGCCCATACTGCCCTGTGTCCCAGCTGCTCCCCGTGGCCGTGTGCCCAGGGCTTGGCGTGACCTGTGTCCCTGGAGATGGCTGTGGCACTGCTCTTGGTGCGACCTGTGTCCCTGGAGGTGGCTGCATGGCCCCGTGGCACCACTCTGGCCCTGTGCCTGCTCTCCTGGGTGGCATCGGACTGGCACCACTTGGAAGCTGCTGCTGTGTCCAGAATGGGAGTAAAGACTCATGGTGACAAACATCACAGTGACAGGCAAGCACCGAGGGTCAGGAGCTTTGGCAAGATAGACTCTGCCTGCATGACCTTGAGCACTGGAGCGTAAAATGGGATAAAATTTAGTGGTGGAACATGCAGGGAGTTACCCTGCTGTCTGCACCAAGAGCTCAGGTCTGCATGATCACTAGGCTGGAGCCCCTCTGCTCTGGAGCCAGGCTGGGAGAGCTGGGGGTGCTCACCTGGAGAAGAGAAGGCTCCAGGGACATCTCAGAGCCCCTTCCAGGGCCTAAAGGGGCTCCAGGAGAGCTGGAGAGGGACTGGGGACAAGGGATGGAGGGACAGGACACAGGGAATGGCTTCCCACTGCTAGAGGGCAGGGATGGATGGGACATTGGGAAGGAATAGTTCCCTGGGTAGGTTGGCAAGCCCTGGCACAGGGTGCCCAGAGAAGCTGTGGCTGCCCCTGGATCACTGGCAGTGTTCCAGACTGGGTTGGACAGGGCTTGGAGCAGCCTGGGATAGTGGAAGGTGTCCCTTCCCATGGCGAGAGGGAAAATGAGATGGGCTTTAAGGTTCCCTCTGACCCAAACCATCCTGGGATTCTATGATGCTCCAGGATGGGTGGAGAAAGCTGAGTCCAAGATAGAGGGAGGGCAGCGAGGGGTATAGAAACATCCATGGGGAAATGAAAGCTAATTTTGTGAGAGGAGACTGAAAGAACTTGTGTTAATCAGCCTTGAAAAATGCAGGCAGAAAGGGGCTGGAACTTTGTTATAATGAAAATTAATATGGGAGCAAACACCGTTGAGGGGGGATAATTATTTAAGCTAAAGGTTACTATTGGCACAAGAACGAATGAGCATAAGTGGTGAAGAATTGAGGTTTAGATGGAAGTTTGAAGGATCTGTACCATTCATTATGAGATTTGCCCATGGCAGGGGGTTGGAAATGATCTTTAAGGTCCTTTCCAACCCAAAGCATTCTGTGTTTCTGTGATTTTGGAACAGCCTTGTGGTGTGTTAGGGAGCTCCTTTGGGCTCAGCTGTGGATTCTGTGGAAGCAGGGAGCAAGGGACAGCCTTGGGGTGACCCTCAGCACAGGACACCCCACAACAGTGCTGGGCTCTGCTCCTTTTTATTGCATTTCTGGGATCCTTGGAGCATGGCCTGGGCCACTGTCGTCCCTGAGGGGTCACCTGAGGACCATCCCCTGGCTCTGGCTGGAGCAGGAGGGGGCCATGATGCTCCCAAGCCCCTGCAGGCCTGGGCTGCCTCTGGGCTTTGGAAGGAGGTGCCAGCTTTGGAAAGAGGTGGCCATGCTGACACATGGATGTGTGTCCTGGTCACCCTTGCAGATTTGGAGCCCCACTATCAAAACTATTGAGTTTTGACAGAGACATTTAATTTATGTTTCTATATGTTCCATGACACCTTGGGGACCTCTGCAATCCCTGCTGTGTGAGTCTGGCTTTCTGGAGTCTGGACCTTCCCTAGTACGTGTCCTAGTACGTGTTTTCTACCTCAAATCCCTTTCTGGTGTTGTGGATGATGTTTAATGGGGGTTTCACTGTCTCAAAGGAAATTTTTTTTGCTTCAGTCTTGAAGTTTTTTTTTTGTATTTGGTTAATTCAGATTATCTGGGATTTTTGAGGTGGGCTGAGGGCTTGGATTCTTATTGTGCTGATTGTGCCTTGCAGCTCAAGATGCAAGTCCTAATTACAGTACCTGGTCAGGGGAGAAGGCTTCGCTGGCACAGCTTTGCTAACAGAGGGTGCAGTGTGGTGCTGAGTCAGGTGTGCCCAGGTGGTCAAGAGGCCAATGGCACCTTGTCTGTACCAGCCCTGGTGTGGCCACAGGCCCAGGGCAGTGACCATCCCCTGTGCTGGACACTGCTGAGGCACCTCCAGTCCTGGGGTCAGTTCTAGGGTCCTCACAACAAGAAGGACACTGAGGGGCTGGAGCGTGTCCAGAGAAGGGAACAGAGCTGGGGAAGGGGCTGGAGCACCAGGAGAGGCTGAGGGAGCTGGGAAAGGGGCTCAGCCTGGAGAAAAGGAGGCTCAGGGGGAACCTTCTGGCTCTGCACAACTCCCTGACAGGAGGGGACAGCCGGGGGGTTTGGGACAGGACAAGAGGAAACAGCCTCAAGTTGTGCAGTTAGGGGAGGGTTAGATTGGATCTTGGGGAAAATTTCTTCATGGGAAAGGTGTTAGGGTATTGGAACAATCTGCCCAGGGCAATGGTGGAGCCACTATTCCTGGAAGTGTTGAAAACACCTGTGGATGTGGCACTTAGGGACATAGTTTAGTGCTGGGGTAATGGTTGCTCTTACTCATCCTAGAGGGCTTTTGCAACCTGAACAATTCCACGATTCCATGGTTATATATATACTCAGCCAGGGGCTGCGTGTGTGTCACAGAGGGGTCCTGGCTTGAAGGATCCATCCCACCTCCTGAACAGCTCCTGCCCTGTGTTCTGTCCCTCCTGAAGCCCCTGCCCTGTGCCCCGTCCCCCTCCTGAGCTCCTGTCATGTGTCCTGTCCCCCTCCTGAATCTCCTGTTGTGTGTGCTGTCCCTCCTGAAGCCCTTGCCCTGTGCTCTGTCCCTGCAGGTCTCTGGACAGGAAGCTGCAGCGGCCGCTCCTGGGGAAGTCTCGGACTCTGCCCAGCATCCCGCAGTCGCCGGTGCTGAGCCGGCTGCCCCTGCTGGAGCCCGCAGCGTGCAGGGACGAGATGCCCGAGCAGAAGCCCTACAAGAAGCACTCGGCCCCTGAGCACCAGAAAGGCTGCACGGTCCCTTCTGCTGGTGAGTGCCAGGGCAAGCGCCCACCCCTCTGTGGCTACAGGATCCCAGCAAAGCCTTCCAGGCTTTGTGCTTCTCCAGGGGCACAAATCCTACTCCCGCCCACTTGGAGTTCATTCTGCTCTGAAGATAGTCCTTCTTGGTGAACTTTTGGGGTTTTTGCCCCTGGTTGAGTCTTTCTTTGAGCTTGATACGTGAACCTCCCCATCCTTCATATTATCTGGTGAAAGAGAAGTGTTGGTTGTTGGAAGCCACCCGAGGTGGGGAGGTTATACTTGGAGCCTTCTGCCCAAGGGTGCTGGGGTGAGATCCACTGTGAAGTCTCCTTTGCCAATGCAACAGGTGCAGGTGCCTCTTTTCTATGTCACAAAACAGCTCTAGGGCACTTGTGGCTGGTCTCTACCAGGAGTGGTGGCGGGAACATCATCACTGTGCTCTTCCCACAGCCCTAGCCTTGGAGAGTTGCAAATGCTCCCAGCCTGGCACTGTGTGTTGGCCTATGGGTCAGCCCTGAGGATTTTTATCATGTTCTACTCTCATGCTGATCCTGATGAAATACTAATATGGCTGGGCCAGCTGCTCTGAGCAAGTTTTTTGTCAAAGCTGCTGATGGCCAAAGTGCTTCAGTACTTTTGGTGCCAGCAGAACCATGCTGGGACTGTAAGAGTGATGGGAAAGGGGATTTTTAACACTGAAACAAAGATAAGGCCTGGAAGCCAGGGCTAACAGTCCAGTGCTGAATAAAATCCTTATAAAACAGCTCCCTTCAAACAGCACCCTTGGATTTTTTTATTTTTATGGGTTTTTTTTTTAATTATCCCTCTCACAGTTAGATCTCTGTGTTGCTCAGCAGAGCAGCTGTCCAAACCCTGGATTAATTTTGACGCTTTGCAGGCTGCATTTCATTTCCTGGTGCTACTAATTCTCCCAAAAGTTGTGCACAGAGCAGATCTTTGCACATTGCTGAGCCAGTTTGGTGAGGACCACCCCTTGGGCATGCCAGGGAGCAACTGCCTCTGGTCCCGCTCCAGGCCTGTGCTGGAGAGTGCAGCTCCTGTAGATGAGAGACAAGACCAAAAGTAGCACAAGCCTTGGGGAGGGAACTGGGATCAGTGAGAGCAGATGTGGCCCAGCTGCTCTGACTGAAACTCAACTCCTCATCTTTGGGTGAAGTGCCCCGCACAGAGGCGTGGGTACAGCAGGTGACTCCCTCCCCTCATTCAGCACAAGGCCTTGGCCCTCCCTTGCTCAGGGCAGCAGAGCAGTGGGGGCTGTGTCTGGGTGAGCTGTGGGGCTGTGGGGGACAGTCTCAAGGACACAGGGTGGCACAGGCAGTGGCTGGGCCATCTCAGGTGAGCACAGGGGCGGGTTCCTCCCTTGACGTGCGATTTCCCCGCGTGTCCCCTGTCTCCTGTGTCAGTGTTCCCTGCTGCGCTCCCAGAGCGATGCTAGCTCACAATGGCAGTCAGGATCTGCCTCCGATTGATGTGTTTGTGCATGGAATAATCACAGCTTTCAAACAGCAGTTCCTGTGTTGTATGAGGTGACATTTGGAGAGGAGCAGCAGCAGCTTATTAAATTGAAAGTAGGGGAGGAAAAATCTGCACGATGCTTGGAGTGCTGTGCTTCGGGTTGCCTCTTTCATGGAATGGTTTGGGTTTGGGTTGTAAGGGACCTTCAAGATAATCTTGTTCTACCCCCTGTCATGAGCAGACACCTCCCACTATCCCAGGCTGCTCCCAGTCCCATCCAGCCTGGCCTTGGGCACTTCCAGGGATCCAGGGGCAGCCACAGCTTCTTGGGCAACCTGTGCCAGGGCCTGCCTACCCTCCCAGGGAACAATTCCTTCCTAAGGTCCAATCTAATCCTGCCCTTCTCGCAGTGTGTATAGGTGGTTCCTCCTCTTGTGGCTTGTAGTCCAGCCTGTGTCTCATCATATTCCATGTAAACCCCATAGGCTTTCTGGGTAAACTGGACTGCACTGCTGAATTGGGGCTTAGGGTCATGATCTGCTTTAAACCCCAGAGGTGTTCTGCCCTGGTGTAGTGGGATCAGTTCATGCTCGAAGGGGCTGGGGTTTTCAGAAATGAGAGACAAAGGATATTGCTTTGGTAAGAAGCTGCAGGAAGGGGAGAGCCCCTGGAGGCAGTTCTGTGAGATGCCCTTTGGGGTTAATAATTGAGAAGAGGCTTTTATTGATTGTTTGTCATGGCTTGAGCAGTGATTTTGGCTGAGGGGAGGAGGCAGGGCAAGGTCTAGATGTAGAGAGGAGACTGGCATCAAAAAGCAGGCGACAATCCGAGCCAAAGGGAAAAGAGTGCAACAGTGATATTCTGGAAACATCTCCCGTTGTTTTGTTGTTTTTCCCTTTTGTTGCAATGAAATGTGGCCAGTCCTGCCCTGGGATCACCAGCGCTGCATGGTGCCAGCTGTCCTCTGCCACTGCTGCCACTGTCACAGTGCTATTGAGGTTTGTCCCCAGGGCTCTCAGCCCTGCACTGCTGCATTCCGTTGCTGTGGCAAAGGGAGATCTGGCTTCTGTCCTTCACGGGGCTGTTGATTTGCTCCTGGCTGTGCCATAAAGGTTTTTTTTTTTTTTTTTCAGGAGGAGATGACAGTAAATCCTTTTGTAATTTTTAACACTTGTGATGCCTCATTTTTCCCATTCAAGGCCAGGTTAGACAGGGCTTGGAGCAGCCTGATGAAGTGGAAGGTGTCCCTGCCCACAGCAGGAAGTTGGAATGAGATGAGCTTCCTTCCAACAAAAAAAACCATTTCATGATTGTAACTATATTTGGCTGATTCCTGCTAGGAAGATGGTGGGGACTGTGGGTACCTGGGATGGGCAGCTTGGGTGCAGGGCCTGTTGCCTGGGATTTGTGGGAGGGACCTGCTCTCTGAGTAAGTTCCCAGCATTTGTACCCTATGGCTGTGGGATGGCCAGAGTGGGTCCAGGGATGCCCACTGAGCATCCCCAGAGCTGGCTCGAGGGGTAGGACGTGTCTGGCTCATGCTCTGATGGGGAGGTCTCTCCTTCTCCTCGGCAGGGGAGGCTTGGCGGCTGGAGGATGACTGCTCAGAGCCCCCCAGGGCCCCCCAGCTGGGCACGGCAGTGGAGGACGCCCCGTTCAGCTACTTCCGCAGCCGCTCCTGCTACATGAGGAAGAGTCTGTCCGTGGACAACCACCTGGGCTCCCTGAGCTACGCCGTGCACCCGGCCGAGAGCAAGGCCGAGCGCGTCAGGACCAAGCTGCGGCGGCAGTTCGTGAGTATCGGCCTCTGGCCCCCACGTTCACACGCACGGCTTCCCAAAAACACTGACATCTTGGAGAGCTATTTTTGTGCCCAGCATTAGTAAAACAGCAGAAAGAGAGGCTGCTCCAGAGTGGTGGAGCAGATGGTGGTGGCAGCTCGACTTTGCCCGGCCCGTGACAGAGCCCCTCCTCTGGGGGGTTCTGTCCCCCCGGCTCCCGATGGGCCCTCACCGGCTCTGGGCAGCTGCTGCTCAGCTGGGTGAAGTGTGGGATGAGGGCCTGCACTCTGGGAACTGCTGTCCAAAGCACGGAACAAGGCTGAAAGTGGGAAATGAATTTTCCTCTCCTCAGCTTTGTGTCTCTGAGGAACTGCACCTTCCCAAAGGTTTGCGGGGGCCACCAGTGAGGGGCTGGGGCCAAGGAGCCAGCACCAAGTCCCTGGGGCAGCTCAGACCTTCCTGGCCCTTGGGAGCTCTGGGTAACAGGGTAGCAGGACAGCAGGGATGTGAGAGGGCTACACTGCAGCTGTGGGAGCCTCTGATGAATGTTTAATAGGCTCTGCCTCCTCTCCTTCCCAGAGACACCCAACTCCAGGGTTCAGATGTCCTTCTCCCCGCCTCGTTACCCGCTCGTGGTTGTAATGAGGGCTCAGGTGTCGTGGTGATGAGGAGCACTCGTGTTGATTAGCAATGGCTGAGAGAGTCGGTACAATGGGAATGGAGCAGGGATGGCCCGAGGGAGCACAGCTCACCCTGCTCCAGGCTGGGCACACACATATCTGCTGGGACCCTGCAAGCACGGACTTTCTGTGGCCCGGGAGAAGGGCTGGTCCCTCTGGGCTCACATGCACTGGGAGTTTCTCCTGGTGTAGCTGAGCAGTGTGGCTCTGGGGCTTACCCTCCCTGCTTGCGCCTGCATTGTTGGATGTAGCTGGCACTTTTGTCCCAGGAGGGCAGCTCTGGCCTTGCAGCGTCCTGGGGCAGCAGTGGGTGCTGTGGGTGAGTCTGTGGGAGCTGCTCACAGTCCCAGCACTGCCAGTGAACTTTCTCTGTGGGAGCTGCTGCCTCAGGTTCAGGAAGCACTTGAAGCCTCAGGGATGGAGATCAGCACAAGCAGGATGGGGCACCTGATGAGTGGCTGAAAGATGTTGGAGATGTTTAAGATGAGCCGGCCCTGCTGTGGGGTAAGGAACTGTCTGCTTTTTCTGTCTGCCTGGATCTGTGGCTCCAAGCTGTACCCAGGACAGCAGGAGAGACAGGAGGCTGCTGAGATGTTGGGGACCATTGTTTTTCAGGGATGTTTTTCCAGTATCTCTGTGGGACCTGTTCCCCACAGCCTCCGTGTATTAGTGGAGATGGGCAGAAAAGGTGTAGAAGCGCTTGTGTTTTAAGCACAGTGTCCTGGTACCTGCAGAGAACTGGGTTCTCCCCTTCCTGTGGAGCAGCCCCCTGTCCCTCCCTCCTCGGTGCTATGCCAGCACCTCTCTGTGCCGTCTGTGGCCAGTTTGATTTGGCCTTTGACTTACTCAGATTTTGGAGACCTTTAGCTTTCCTTGGTGTACCCATGGAGCTGACTGTCAAGGAACAGAGCAGGTTTTTTGTAGGATCTGGGGATGTTGCTAAATCATTTCTGGCTCATTCCAACGTAAAAGTTGTTTCTGTAAACTCAGCCATGGGCTCTGACCTTGTGAGACCTGCTGAGAAAAGCAGAATCATCCTACTTGGAAAGGGTTTGCAGAGGGTCCTCAGCAGAGGCAGAAAGTGTGGAGGAAGGTGTCCTGGCATCACTTGGCTGAGGCTTGGGCCAGTACAGGACCAGCGCTCCTGACACAGCCCCAGAGCCTGGTTTGTCAGTTTAAAGCATAGATCCTGCCAAGTTGGGGAAATGATTTCCAAGAACAGTTCTGGGCTCTGTGTCCTCCTAGGGCTGGGTTAGTTACTTTCCATCCTTCTTGGGGTGACTTTATGATGCTTGTATCTCCAATCGTCTGTTCTGTTGGTGTTGAATATTGAGTTCTGCAGCTTTACGACTGGTTCCAGGAGTGAAGGGGGAGAGAAGAGGTGCAGACTTTGTTATCAGTTTGTTTCCCTGAACCAGCTGGGGGAGGGACTGCTTGAATCTGTTTCCTAGAGGGACCCTATTCAGAGATTTTCTCCCAAATTTGCCCTAAACCAGGACACCATCTTTTTGCTGGAGGTGTTTCAGCTTCCCCTGGGCGTGTGTTGTGCCTTGGCTCTGTGTGACACTGGCTCTGCCCAGCCCTGGCTGGGGGAGGAGTCGCTGCCAGGTGGGATCTGCTTTCCTCATATATGGCACGGCACGTACAGGAGAGAGCACAATTTGCCGTATCACAGTGGCTCATCTTCTAGGAAGAAGCAGGATTTATTTTTCTGGGCTGTTGCACTTCCCCAACCTGTAATGTTGATTTCTGGTTTTCTGTTTCCATGCTGACAGTCTGAGCCACCTTTGCTGTGTGATGCAGCTGCTTGGCTTGGTTTTAAAATTCCCCCAAACCAGAATTTTGGGAATTGCTGAAAGAGGGGAGAGGCTCCTGAGGCTTTGGGTGGACCCGTCCCGTGGCAGGGTGGATGGTGACGGGGCAGAGCTGTTGCCCACGTGCATCCAGTGCTGTGTGGCCACCTCACATCCATGTGATCAGGTGCTGCTTAAGAAACGTTTAGTGCTGGTCATGGGCACCTGAGCTTGTCCAAGGGAGAAATTGCTGCTATAATTTATGTGAGAACACTGGAGTCTGGCTTCCCTGCTCCCCATGCTCTGACGTACTGGATGCTGCCAGGGCTGCTGAAGCATCTTTCAGTGCAGGGGGAGCACCTGCAAATCCTGCCTGGCCCCACTGTCCTGGAGCAGCTGCTCTTCCTGTGCCTGCCAGAGGCCAGCACACCTGCCTTCCTCCCAGAGCACTGGGGAGGGTGGGATTTCTCCAGCCATGTCGCTGGTGGCAGGTGTCTGCAGTCTCACTTTGCTGTGTGATGGATCTGCACGTACAGATTACTGGAATTTGCATAATTTGAATTTTAAATGAATTCCAATTTTTGTGATTGTCAGAACGAGTTTTCTTTCTAATAAGCTTTTCCTTTTAACTCCTCCAAGGCCTGTAGTGCTGTCAGCATTCCTGCCTTGGAGACAGAGAAGCAGCTGATTGCTTTTGACATCTGTCTCTCACTCGGATCCCCTGCCTTGTCCCAGTAACTCCAGCTGTGACAGAGACAGCGACCATGGCAAGGCTGGGACTGTGCTCTGTGACCTTGGGCATGTTGTTTGGGGATATTTGGTGATGGCCAAGGGACTGTTTTGATTTTGTGCACAGCTGGCCCCTGAGATGGGCAGCAGGAGTAGGGATGGGACCTTCTGCAGTGTCTCTTGGTGGGGAGGAGAAGTGAGACATGGCTGAGTTACAGACTGTGCTGATTTTGTCTTCACTGGAAAACTGGTCATTAAAGGCAGAGTTAACCCTGTTAAACTCAGTATTAACCTTATGGAGCATTAAAAGAGGTCACCAGGGCTGAGTCTCTGTGGTGGCTGCTGGGACAGTGCAGATTGCAGCAGGGCTCTGAGAGAATTATGCTCTTCCCTTTTCCCTATGGGAATTTCAAGTTCTCTGTATCTAGGCCAGTTGTTCTGGCATTGCCCACTCATTTGGTGATGTTATGGCACATATCCTGCTGCCTCTGAAGAGGAGGAGCCAGCAGTGCCTGGGGACCCACATGCTGACCCAGCTTGCTTTGAGGTCTCTACCCTGACCCCTCTGCATCTCTGAAATGATGTGCTGCTCTCTGAGCATCGTGGAGGAGTCACCTGGTTTGTGCAGTGGAGGTAGAGGAGAGCAGCCCTTGGCATTGCCATGGTATCCTTGCTGCTGCCCCAGCTGCCCTGGCACTTCTGCTCCCTGTAGTTCCTGCAAGTTTCAAGTAGATGACTCAAGGTTGTGTTGCTTTCCTGCCTCTGCACTAATTAATTTTACTCTGTGCTCTCATGAACTAATTTATTTTTTAATTATTATTATTTGTGTATGGTATTTTTCCAGGCAGTGATTCTGATATTAAATGTCTGTGCCCTGCAGGAAACACTTAGACTCTCCTTGTCTTGGGAGTTCTACAGATGAGTTGAGCAGAGGAAATCCCTGCCTGACAAAGTGATGATGACAGAGACAAGGTGAATTGGGATAGCAGAGCCTGGGAAGGGGGGCAGTGAGGGGAAGAACTCACTATGTGGCAGAGACCTGGTCACGCCTGGAGCTCACTGACAGCACCTGGACTGGCACCAGCTGACAGGTACCTGTCTAGGTTTTCCTATTCCAGTGATAAACCCAGAAATGCCTCCTGTCCCTGATGGTCACTGCAGTGATGCTGGGGAGTGCAGAAGCTGCCTCACCCCAGAGCAGCACCAGTCCAAGGGATGTAATTATCCTGGTCTGGGTTTTGGGTGCCAGGTGAGCTGGAGACAAGGTAGGACCTTGGTAGAAGTCATCTGTGTGTCATCCCAGTGGTTTGGTCTTGTTCCTAATTGTGCAGGGACCTCCCCAACTTGGCTGGGTGCAGCCTGTTGTCTCCTGTGTGCAGCCTGCTGGAGGCTCTGGTGTGATGCTTATGGTGACAGCAAGGTCATGCTCACCCTGCCATAATGCCTCTGGTGCCAGTGAAATCCCACTCTCTCCTTGCTGTACTTTATTGGGCTCTCTTTCTACACTGCTATGAACCATGCACTCTCATACATGATTTCAGAAAGGATCAGCAAGCAGACAGAGGATTCCTGGCTGTGTCTGTAGGTCATTGTGATAAAAATAAAGAAATACATAAAAATAGAATCACAGGGTCGTTTAGTTTGGAAGGCGCCCTAAAAGTTATCTCGTCCTAACCACTGCCATGGCAGGGACACCTTTCACTATCCCAGGTTGCTCCAAACCCTATCCATGCTGGCCTTGAACACTTCCAGGGGTGGGGCAGCCACAGCGTCTCTGGGTTGGAGAAATGACCCTGTGAGAGGCAGGTCAGCTGTGCTTGGTGAGGAGGTGGAGCAGAGCGATGAGAGTCATCCTTGAGCTCCGCACGGCTGCCTCAGCTCCCAGAGCAGAGTGGCAGTGACTACCTGAGGGAGGTAATTGCAAAGGCAGATGATGTTTGAGCTCAGCGTATCACTCCTGTGCCCAGCCCCTCCTCCTCACATTGCTCACTTGCCGACTGTTGTTCACCGAGTGCTTAACAGAAAAACCCAAACCTGGTAAATGACGTGTTTGGAGCCAGAGAGCGACTCATTCCCTGGAGAGCAGTCCCTGGGAGCTGGGAAGAGGCTCCCTGTGAATCACCCCACTTTGCAAATTAGTGTGGGAGTGAACAGGCACAGCAAAGCTCGAAACCGAAGCGTACCCGGCTCATTTCTCTGGTGAACGTGGTTTTATTTACAACAGCAGCTTGTGACGTCCCAGCTGGCACTTCGTGGTGCCTGTAGTAAAGCAGGGATGGCTCCAGAAGAGCACAGTGTGCTGTGGGACTGTTCTCAGCATTCCCACACAAAGGGAGGTGTCTCCTGTGGGAGGAATTAGGAAGGGGAGGAGCAGTTTGTGGGGAATGCTGCAGGCCGTGCTGCTAGAGAGGGGGTTCTGGTGGGGCTGGGGACAGTGTGAGACATCCCACTTTGTCAAAGCCAGGCTGGGAGCAGGCACCTGTGACAGTCTGTGTGAGCTGGACTGGGTGAGGCCTCTCCTGTTTGCTGTGAGAAAGGTGAGCATAGTACTGGGAGGGTTGAGGACACAGGAATCTAAAATTAACACACAGAAGATGTGGGATCCTGAGCTTGAAACTGGAGGGGGTTTGTTCTAAGGACCAGACTTTGGGTTTGATTTCAATGCTGCTGTTGCAGGGTGGGTGCTAGTGAGACTGACATGTCACTTTACAAGAAAATATTCAGGCTGGCTTTGGTCCTAACCGAGGCCTTTCCAAATAACTTACACAAACTCCCACGAGATAACCTCTGGATTCTGTAAGAACCACAGTGAGAAACCAGCAGGCTCTCCCTGCAAACTCGCAGTGTTTGCTCCCTCTGCTGGCTTTGCTTTGGGGAGGAGAGCCTGGATCCACCTGCCGAGGGCTGGCAGTGCTGGGGAGCATGGGGCATCCCACAGGCTGGCAGAGACAAAAGCAGCAGCTTCAACGAGCCCCTGTGCGACATCCCACACCCAGCTCGGGGCAATCCCAATTCCAAGCACAGATCGGGCAGGGAATGGATCAAGGGAAGTCCTGAGTAGGACTTACAGGTGCTGGTAGATGGAGGGTTGGACCTCCCCCAGCTGTGTGCGCCCAGAACCCTCCAAGCGTGGGCTGAGCCCCCAGCATGGGCAGCAGGAGGGGGGATTCTGCCCCCCTCAGGTGAGACCCCACCTGCAGAGCTGCCTCCAGCCCTGGGGCCAACAGCGCAAAGATGTGGAGCTGCTGGAGAGAGTCCAGGGGAGGCCGTGGAGATGCTTAAAGGGCTGGAGCCCCTCTGCTCTGGAGCCAGGCTGGGAGAGCTGAGGGTGCTCACCTGGAGAAGGGAAGGCTCCAGGGACACCTCAGAGCCCCTTTCAGGGCCTAAAGGGGCTCCAGGAGAGCTGGAGAGGGACTGGGGACAAGGGATGGAGGGACAGGACACAGGGAATGGCTTCCCACTGCCAGAGGGCAGGGATGGATGGGACATTGGGAAGGAATAGTTCCCTGGGTAGGTTGGCAGGCCCTGGCACAGGGTGCCCAGAGAAGCTGTGACTGCCCCTGGATCCCTGGGAGTGTCCAAGGCCAGGTTGGACATTGGGGCTGGGAGCACCCTGGGCTAGTGAGAGGTGTCCCTGCCCATGGCAGGGGGTGGAATGGGATGAGTTTTAAGAGGCCTTCCAATCCAACCCATTCTATGATTCTATGAAGTTTTCAGCCTCTGATGTGTTACCATTTATATTTCTGCACAAGGAACATCAACTGCTTGGCGAGCAGCGGGGCTGAGAAGGAGGGGAGCAGAGTTGTTTGCCAACTTCCAATTTTACTCTGCTTCTACAAGCGAGACTCACCAAAAATGTGCACCGTGTCCTTTGGTATGTGAAGTTTGTGTGAAAAAAGAAAATAACCACAGTGACTGAAAATAAGTGAGACACTCTTTTGTGAGCTGGAGTATTCCTCTTCCATGGCAGGACTGGAGTCTTACATGAAAGGCAAAAGATTTTTTGGGCTGGAGCTGCAGCCCCGTCTGGGCTCTTGGCAGTGCAGGGTGGGCTGGGGATGCTTTGGGCTGCAGCCAGCAATGGTCCAGCTGTGTGGAAAACCAAATGCATTTGGCTCCATCCTCTGAGCATGAGGGCTTGTGCTGGCATGACCCAGATCTGGTTGGTGTGAGGGGATGCTTCACCTCTCCATCTGCCTTTGACTGGTTGTCCCCTCCCAACAGCTGGCTGTGGTGGTGACAATAGCCACATGTTTGCTGCCCAGGCCCTTCCTGGCCTTGACATCCAGCAAGAGAGGTCCTGACTGCTGGGGCTGTTCTTGTTAATCCCAAAGTGCCTGGATGCAGCCAGGTCACTGCTCAGATCAGATGTACTAAATCCCATCATCTGCTGCCCATGGGGCCTCTTAGTCCACTGCAGTCCTTCCTTTTGTTTCCTCGGAGAAATATTGCTCTGCTTTTCCTCTCAAGCCCGTTGCAGTTGTTTCCCAGACCTGAGAAAGGAAATCTGGCTGTTGTAGTGTGTCCTCTTACAACACAGACACAGTCTGCAGCTCTTTGGGTCCTCTTGGTGTGAGGGATCCAGGTACTCCAGGTTTGTGAGCAAGTAGTGCAATCCCCATATGCCTTTCCTATGCAATTGGAGTGTGCTAGGGAAGAAAGTGCTTTGACAGCCTGAGGTTTAAATCCTTCAGAGCTCTTTCCCCACAAGCATATTCCTGCAGAGAGGTGCTTGTGCCTGAATGAGCCCTTTGGGACACGGCTGTGGCTTCATAGAGACTCAAGTGGACTCAACTGCAGGACTGGAAGCACTGGAGTGCAGTGGCTGTGTGGAAGTGGTGCTTGGTGTGTGCCAGGTGCCATCAGCAGCTCCGGGTGCAGCCTGCCTGGGATGCGCTGGATAAATCCCCAGGGATTTAAGGCAGATTTTCCATGAGGTCTGAGCTGCTGGGGAGTGCTGGGCAGTAGCAGTGGCAGTGAGCTGCAGTAGTTGATGTGTGCTGCAGTAGTAGCAGTGGCAGTGTGCTGCAGGAGTTGATGTGAGCTGCAGTAGTTGATGTGAGCTGCAGGAGCTGATGTGAGCTGCAGGAGTTGATGTGAGCTGCAGGAGTTGATGTGAGCTGCAGTAGTTGATGTGAGCTGCAGGAGTTGATGTGAGCTGCAGTAGTTGATGTGAGCTGCAGTACCTGTTGTGAGCTGCAGTACCTGTTGTGAGCTGCAGTAGCAGCGGCAGTGGGCTGCAGTAGCTGATGTGAGAGATGCAGTACTGCTCTGTGCTGCAAGAGGTCTCTGCAGCACCGCGCTTCACACACCCAGCCCGCAGCTGCTGCTCCTCCACTGCTCCAGCTTTCCTTACTTCCTCTGGCTCAAGTGCTAGCTTTTACCTGCCTCTGCTCTTGCTACAGAGGTCTGAGTTCTCAGACTCTGAATCATGGGATTCCATGGGATGGGTTTTAGTTAGGATGGACCTTAAAGCTCATCCCAGTCTGCCCCCTGCCATGGGCAAGGACACTTTCCACTAGCCCAGGGTGATCCAAGCCCCATGCAGTCTGGCCCTGGATATTCCCAGGGGTCCAGGGGCAGCCACAGCTGCTCTGGGCACTCTGTGCCAGGGCCTCCCCACCCTCACAGCCAAGAATGCCTTCCCAAAATCCCATCTATCCCTGCCCTCTGGCAGTGGGTAGCCATTCCCTCTGTCCTGTCACTCCAAGTCCTTATCCAAAGCCCTGTCCAGCTCTCATGTACCTCACAATTTCCTCATTCCTTATGTCTGGGAGTCTCTGGGAACCTCCCAAAGCTCTCCCCAGCACAGTAGGTCATTGTGGCAGCACTCAGTGGTCACATCTGACTGTCCATCATTAGTGAGCACTGTTAGGGCTCTGTGCTGTCCCTGCACGTGGAGCTGAGGCTCAGCTCTTGGCTGCTGCCCACTCTCCAGAATGGCCTGTGACTGGGGTGAGTGGTAGGACATGACACTGGTGCTCCCAGAATGTGCTTGTCCTGCTGCAGGTCCCAGCACTTCATGCAAGGTTTGCTGCTGGCTGGGTATTGCTGATCTCAGCTGGGGCAGGAGGGACTTTGAGGGGATGTTGTTACGACCAGAACTCGACGTGAACATATCTCCTGTGGCACACAGCTAGCCTTAGCTGCCCTCCTGCCCTGCAGCTCCCGTGGGGCTCGCAGTGACAGAGCCAACATTCAGTAGTCCCCTGGCAGTGGGATGTGGCAGGACAGTGCCACCCTGCTCCATGGGACACTGGCATGTACAGGGCAGAGCTGACTGTCCCAATGGAGTTTCCATGTGTCTCCTTTCCCCCTTTGTTGCACAGTGCCCACCCTGGCACAGAGGAACCTGTGGGCACCATGAGTTTGGGCACAGGCTGGAGCTGATTCAGCTTCTTGGGGAAGGCTGACAGTGGAAGGTCTGGTAGGGACTGGGGCTGGAGAGAGCTCTCTGCCATCCCAGGGTCCCTGGCAGGGCCCCCACAGCTTCTCTCCCTCTCCAAGAGGCTTGTGGGGACGCCTGCCACTTCCCGAGGAGCACAGCTCAGGAAGGAGCTGGCAGCGATCTCAAAGGGACCTGAAGGTTGGAGATTAAGTGGAGCATTTCCTGTGGGAACAGGCTGATGTCTGGGGTCAGGTGTCACCCTGCTTTGAGTGCAGCAGCAGCCTTGGTGCAGTTGGGAAAGATGGAAAAAGAAAGGATCCTGAAACCTAAGAGCTACTTTGGTTCTGGTTTTACTCCAAGAATAGAAACAAAGACGATGGATTTGCATCACCAGGAGCAACTTGAGGAGGGAGGAGGAAGTGACGGGACCTCACTAGTGACAGGAATGTGCTGGCAAGAGGAGAGCCCTGGTGACAGGGAGGCGGTTTGACCTGGGGGTTCCTATTAGCATTTTGTTCATCTCATTTGTGTTTTATTTTTTAATGCTGAGTTGGTGAGGTTCAGCAACTACACCTTATCTCTGTAAGGGAGCACTTGCAGTGGCAGAGGGTGCCCAGGCTGCTGCACAGAGGAAGGTGCCTTTGGAGGTGCCTCACCTGCATAGTCGGGTCTTGGTCTCCCGGAAAGAAAAGGACATTTCTCTCTCTGCTCTGACTATTTACATGTCACATGTAAAGCTGTTTTTCCTCCTTCTTGCTGTTGGAGATGCTTCCAGTCACATTCCCAGTCTGAGCCCAGTCCCACCAGAGGACTGAGAACAACCACAGTGGGGTGGTAGAGGGGTTTCTGTGAGACGCTCAGACCCTCACCCTGGGGGAGGGAGGGCTGGGAGGAGTAGGGGTGGGATGGATGCTTTGTCTGTGGAGCTCTTGATGCTTGTTTAATGGCAATGGTTTGTTGCTGGCCTGCTGAACCTGTTCTTGCTGAAGCTTCCAGGCAGCCCAGGAGAAGAGGACCTGATATTCAGGAGCAACTGGCAGGGGAGCAAGAAGGCTGAATGATATTTTTGCAGAAGAAAATTCCCTGTTTCTTTGGCTGTTACATAGGTGACTTTCCAAGGTAGAGAGGAACTTTTCTGAGATGTCTGGCTATCAGCATGACAACATTCAACTTCTGGCTGTCCCTGTTCCCTGACAGCAGAAATGTCCAGCCTTGTGATAAGTTTTAGCACTTCTGGACACTTGGAGGAAAGCAGGATGAAACAGCTGCCTGGAATGACCCTATATGCTGACAGTGCCCCTGTGGAGGTGGTGGGGTCCTGGAAAGACCCCAGTTTCAACTTGGGGTGTTGGGGTCTTGACACTCTTATCTAGGCCCCTGTTACTTCTGGGGGGAGAGGGAGGAAACTGATTGCTGGAGCAGATCAGGAATGGAGCTTAATGTCAGGAAACTCCAAGGGACATTGATAGGTCCCTGCTGGGCCTGGGCCCTGGTTGAGCTCCTGCTGCGTTCCCCTCTGGCAGTAACTGGTGCACAGGGAGGAGGAACCACACACTGGGCTGTGGCACTTGGGCTGGGAGAGAGCTCGTGCCCACTCTGGTTGGGGTTTGTGCTGCTTCCCCTCTTATGGGGGTCATTCTCTTTCAATAATTGGCTTCTGTATCTTTGTGGGTGGGTTCCTCTTTCAGGCTTGAAAGTCAGTAGCAAACCCCATAGCTCTGCTGATCAGCCAGGTTTTGTCCATGTGACCATTTACTGTTCCATGGGACCACCAGGTACCTCTGGTGACATGTGCAGCATTGGCTCTGCAGCAGTTTGTTGTACAATGGGTGGTAGGCTGGAGCACTGGCTGCCCCAAAGGTAGGGAAAATAGGGTCCTAGTGCCTGGTACTTGCCTGGGAGGGGGTTTGTTCTGACTGCAGCCCTTTGCTTGCTGTGAAAAAGCACCATATTCTTTGTCCTGGGATTGAGCCTTGTGGTGCTCCAAAAGGAGCACACAGATAATGGTTTCCTGGAAGCCTTTCTGTTGTTGAGCCCATGGGAAGGATTTGGGCAGGAAGCAGGAGGTGTTCCTGGAGAGTTCCAGTGGGCTTTGGGTGAATCCAGCCTTTTCCCCAGAGCTCTGGCTGGTCTGTGGTTCTGTGTGCTTTTACCAAGAGCCTCAGGGTGATGTTTTGTTCATCTCACTTCTGGAAAGCACTGAAGAGGCTGCCCAGAGAATTTGTGGAGTCTCCCTCACTGGGGATATTCAAAACCCACCTGGATACAATCCTGTGTTGTGTACTCTGGGATGACCCTGCTTGAGCAGGGAGGATGGGATCAGATGATCCCTCCAGTGGTCTTTGCAACCTGAAGTATTCTGGCATTCTGTAACAGTACTGGTGGTCTGATCCCGATTTCCTAACATTTCTGCATTGAGCCTGTCAGGAGGCATCTTCTCAGGGAGGTGCAGCCCTTCTGCCATCCTTCATCTTCTTCCTGAGATGGCATCGCCACCAGAGAGCCTTTGGATGTGATTATGCATTGCCTGGTACATCAGCAAAGCTGCTTTGGCATCTGGGAAGTCAAGAGGACAAACTCCAAATCTTCAGCTTGAGTGTTGCTGTGAATCAAAAACTGGGGCATCCCTGGACATTGCCTGCTCTGAGTCCTACAGGACACATGGAGCTGGAGCAGCTGAGCATGGCATGACCAGAGCTCTGTCAGTTGGGCATGTTCTCCTGCAGGTGTCAAACCAACCAACCAACTAAATTGGGTTTAATTCCTGACACATTCAGCAGATCAGAATGTTTTCCTTACCTACCCTAGCACAGGCATCCCTAGATGATGTCAGTGAGCTCCTTCTGGGGGGGGTGTCTGTCCTCCCTCCAGGGTGGGTGTTTGTCCAGACAGGGTCCTGCTTCTGGGTGCCCTATTCTTGCTGACAGTGGTGGCTGGGAGTGCTGAGCTGCAGCCATCTGTCTGTCTGAGCTAGATTTTCATGGGAATCCTCAGGAACTGTGGTGTGGTGAAATAGATCTGCCCCAGCACACGTGCCTGGGGGTATGGATGGACCTGTTCATTCTCGGGGAGTTCCTTTCAGCTTTGCCAGGGTGAGCCTGCTCCTTTCAGGCCTGCAGTGCTTGAGACAGCAGCAGGCATGTCTTCCTCCGGGGTCAGCCTTTGTCCTGCATTGTGGGAGCTCTCCTGGGAGCGTTCCAAGGATCTGCCAGGCAGGATGGGCAGTGCTTGGCATGCAGAGCCCCTCTGCTGCTTTTCCATCCCAGCCACAGTTGGTTTCAGTTCGCTCTTCTTGTTTTCTGTGTGTGGGTCTAGCAAAAGCCCAGTTGCCTCCCTTAGGAGAGCATTGGGGAAGCCCCAAGAGCCACCAAGTGTGCTGCAAAGTCCTTATGAAGAAATCAGTGCTCTTGCTGAGGAAAGACAGGTTTTTCGTCCTGGCAAATAAATAGATGACAAAGTTACTGTCACAGAGTGATGTGCAAAATATCCTGCATTTGGAGACCTCTTTGAAACAGTGACAAGCCACCTCTTTTCTGTGCAGGCCTCCTTGGCCCCAGAAAGGCATTTAGATCAGCTGCAAAGGCAAATCTTGGTCCAGGGACATGAAGGGTTTACTTTTCAGGTTCTTTTTGCATAGGGTAGACCTTTATTTAGTCTTGGTTTTGTTTAGCAGTTCCCATCACACACAGACTTGCATCCTCACACCCTTGGACATGTCTCCTTTCTCCAGGACCATCCAATGCCTCCACGGGCATCACTCCCCCTTCCCAAAAAGTTATTGTTCCTAGAAAACAGAGCAGCTCTGCTGGAATGTTAATTGGGGGAAGTGAATAACCCGGGCTCCCCTCTGCCTAACCTTCCCCAGCCCCCTCTTAACAAGCAAATTGCATTTATTTAGGCATTGAAGGTCCTGTCTCTCCTCCCCTGGGCAGACTGAAGTGTCCATTGTGCAACTCTGCCTTGGGATTTGCTTCCATTTGTTCAAGGAATGTTTTTTCAAAGAAAGGCAATTTTTAAGGAGGGTGGGGGGTACAACTCCATTGTTTCTCTTGCTGCAGGGACAGATGAGTTAGGGTGGGCAGAGGTGGGCACAGGAGTGGGTTTGTCATTGCTGCTGTTCCCAGGGTCAGTCAGGCTTCATGCATGGGAGGGAATGTGAGCGTTTCCTTGTCTTTCCTTGTTGAGACTGGGAGACAGGGAATGTGAAATCCAGCCTGTGTCTGTAGTGGGAAGCAAATAGATCATGTGTGGGTGCTCAGGGTGCTGCTCCCTGCCAGCTGTGGGGCCTGGGACCCCATCCCACCTCCTGCCAGCCCAGTCAGCGTGGCACTGCAGGACTGGGACCGAGCCTGTGCCCGTGGGGAGAGGTTTTCCTGGCGAGGATGCGGTTTGAGGCTATCCCTGAAATGCCACTAACACATGCCAGGAGGACTATGGGTTCATGCCTGTGTTTCTCAGGGGTGAATACTCCATCGAGTGCAGCCCTGATAGCTCGTCCCAGCCCCAGGCTGTGGTTTGTGGCAGAGGTGACAATTCCCACAGGTGTGCACAGCTGGCTGGGGAGCCCCAGCTGTGGGGCTGGGCTGGGGGCAGCCACCCCTCCTCAGAGCTCAGACACCCCATGGTGAAAAGGCTGCAGGTCAAGTTTGCCTGCAGGCTTGGAGGTTTGTTTATCCAGGCAGGCATCAATATTTTTGTTTTCCTGCTCACTGGGCTTTGGATTCACCAGTTAAACCAGTGGAGGGGTTTTAGAATCACAGAACCACAGAATGGTTTGGATTGAAAGGAACCTTAAATTTCAACTTGTTCCAGCCCCTGCCGTGTCCAGGGAGACCTCCCACTATCCCAGGCTGCCCCATCTAAGCTGACTGTGGGCACTTGGGATCCAGTGGCAGCCACGGCTTCTCTGGGCACCCTGTGCCAGGGCCTCTCCACCCTCACAGGAAAGGATTTCGTCCCAGTATGCCATTTAACCCTGACCTCTGGCAATGGGAAGCTGTTACTCCTTGTGCTGTGTCTCCATCCAAAGCTGTTGTCCAGCCTTCCAGTAGGCCCCTTGAAGTTACTGGAAGGGGCTCTAAGGTCTCCTTTCGGTGGTGACTGTAGGGATGTGGATGCCCTTGCATTCCCACCTCGTTCTGGTTACATCACAACTGTCCCAGATGTCACAACCCAGCTGGGCTCAGGACTTATCATATGTGAAGCAAGTACTTTGCTTAGATGAAACCCTGAAATTTTAGTTACAAACGGGATTGGCTGGTGGGGCATCTCTGGTGCTGTTTATTTTGACACTGCATTTGTCATGCAGGATGTTTGCACAGGTAACTCCAGTCTCACAGCAGGGTCCTGTGGTACCCTGCAGATGTGGGGCTTTCTGGGAGTGTTATGGCAGAGAGGGGGATACTAGGATTGCCATGAAGTGCTTGTGCCCAGAGGACAAAGGCTGATGAGCTATAGAATCCTGGAGGCCCCAGATTGGTGGTAGTGGAGAGGAGAGGTTATTCCTGTCTGATTCTTTTCATAATAGGGAACTGGCCTTTTTTCTTATGTACAGTGGTTTTTATTGTGTCAGCATTCCACATTTGGTGTTTTCTGGTGGCCCCAGGATTCATGTGGGAACCTGATGTAATGTTTGGAGGGAGCTTTGTCTCGCGGTCCTGTGGTGGAGATGGAGGGGAGGTAAGGGTGCCAGGAGTGGGCTGGCCCTGGAGGTGCTCCCTGGAGCTGGGCTGGAGAGAGGGAGAGTGCCAGAAACGGTGCTCTGGGTGTCTTGGGAACCTCAAAGCTCAAATATCCCCAGAGAAATATCAAATATTGTGGGGGAGTCTGCAGAAGGAGATACAGAGAGTTTGCAAGTTCGAGGGCTCAGGTGAATTCCCGGAACACTACTCTCCCTCCATGGGCAAGCCTGTTTGGGGATCATGGAATGAAAAACACTGGAAAAACCCTTTAAGATCATTGAGTCCAACAGCTAACCCAGCATCACTGTGCTCACCACTAACCCATGTCCCCATGTATCACATCCACAGATTTTTAAAATACCTCCAGGGATGGTGACTCCACCACTGTCCTGGACAGCCTGAGCCAGTGCCTGATGGCCCATTCCATGAAGAAATTATCCCCAATATCCAGTCTAATCCCCAATATCCTATCTTCCCCTGGCACAATTTGAGGCCATTTCCTCTGATCCTTGTTCCCTGGGAGCAGAGCCTGACCCTCACCTGATTGCAGCCTCCTGTCAGGGAGTTGTGGAAAGCCAGAAGGTCCCTGTGCAAGAGAAGAGGATGGAGCCCTTCCCAGCATGGGGCAGCTGGGACCTTCCCTTTTGGAGCCTGATGGATGTAGATGCCCTGTTGAGATCCAAGTACTGCACTGCAGTGGGCAGCAAAATGGATTTGATTCCCACTGCATGAGAATATGAGCACCATGTAATTTTGAAGCTTGATGTGGAGCAGCTTGTTATGACACAGGAAGGTGTTGCTGGGACTGACCATGCCTTGCACAGATTTTGGTCTCCTAGGCTGCCAGGACTGTCTGTGTGTCTACTGTGATGTCCAACCCACAACCCCAGTGCAGCCTGGCAGATAAGGAGAGGCTGAATGTGCTCTGGGAGGCTCAAAAAACACGTTTTCCCCTGACTGGTTCGCTTATTTTCATTTCTAAAACTTGCACTTTGGAAGCACAACGTCCTCACCCCATCACTTCTAGGCAAGTGGTACTCCAGATCAAATGAATAATGCCATAAAGTGGTTAAAGTTAAAGCAGATACTTCTGCAGAAATAGCATTGGATTGAAAACTGAGACCTCAGTCCAGATCTCTGATACAATGTCCTGCAGGATCTCACGCCCTTGGAAAGAAAATTCCTTGTGGTGTGTGCTGAGTTTTGGCAAGCAGGCCTGGGAGGTGGCAAGCATTGCGCAGCTCCCAGCAGCAGGAGAGACGAGGTTTGTGCTGGCCTGATGCTCAGCTGTGTACTTGATCCCTGCCCTTTTCACAGCATCACAGAATATCCTGAATTGGAAAGGACCCACAAGGATCATGAGTCCAACCCCTGTCCCTGCACTGACACCCCAACAATCCCACCCTGGGCATCCCTGGCAGCGCTGTCCAAACACTCCTGGAGCTCTGGCAGCCTCGGAGCCGTGCCCATTCCCTGGAGAGCCTGGGCAGTGCCCGGCACCCTCTGGGGAAGAACCTTTCCTGATACCAACATAAACCTCCCCTGGCACAGCTCCAGCCGATCCCTGGGTCCTGTCCCTGGTCACAGAGAGCAGAGATGGAAGCTGTCCCTGCACTGCCCCTCCTGGGGAAGCTGTAGATCTGGTGAGATTCCTTCTGCAAAGCAAGCCTCTGGAAGCTCCGGATAGCTCCTGCTTTCCAGCTTTCTTTCCCACGTGGAACACAGTGCTTTGCACTGATGGGTATCACTGCCTGCCCCATGTGCAGTTGCTTGGAGCATCTGAATGTGCAGAAAACACCTGAAAGGCAGCAGAGGCAGGTGTTGGATGCTTGGGAAGGGTCCTTAGCCTGCTTGGCAGCAGCAGCAGCTCAAGAGCCCCTCTTTAGCAGGGCTGGTGTTTGATATTGAGTGTAGCAGCAGCAGTGCCTGCCTGGAGACTTGCACCCCTCCCTGGGAACCCCTGCCCTGTGGTGTCACCCCTGTGCTCTGCCCAGCCAAGGCTGCACAAGGCGAGCAATTCCATTTTCTGCATGGATTAAACCTCACGTTTTTCCTTCAGCTAGAGTGCCTGTGCAGCTCCAACCCCTCTCTGTCACCCAGCCTCGCCATCCCTCGCTTCTCCCTCTCCTCTCCCCTGTGCTCCCCTCTTGCAGCCGCTGCTTCCTGCTCAGTGCTGGGCACGCTTTGTCAGAGCAGGGAGAGGTGCAGGCAGCATTCCCATGGTTGGGGTTCAATGGGAGAGGCACTGTGGCGGCAGGAGGAGGTGGCAGGTCCTGGCTGTACTCAACCCGTCCTTTTTTCAATGCAAAGGAACCCAGCCGAATTCTAGGCCTTGTCTGTTGCGTTTGGAGGCTCTTTGTTGTTCATGTGTTGCTGATTTGTATATTCATGATTAAACCTGCAGCTGTCCAGTGCCGGGAGGATTTGAGATGAATTAGAATGACAAGAGACATGGTCTTTACAAATAAAGTAATCATTTCTCCCTGCACTTCACATTCATCCTCTTTCAAAGGGTCTCTGTGTGACGCAGATTTGCTGCACTTTGATGCCGGGACTGCTGGGAGGTGTCTGGATCTTGCAGTGCTCTTTATTCCTGTGGCAGCCATGGGTGCAGTGACGTGGGAGGAAGGGGCAGTGTGTTAAATGGTCTGATAGTTTCTAATGGTGTCAAATTCTGCCATTTTAATTGGGACTTTCATGCTAAAGAAGAATTGAAAGGGGAAGATGGGCGTGAAAATCGCTGCCGTGGGCCTCTGTTCCTCCTCAGCGTTCCTGTCGGGTGCTTGTTGATCAAGCTCCCTCCCCATGGTCCTGCTTCCCCTCCCACCGGAGCTTAATCCTCTGCCATGGCATCCCTGTGTTGCCATGGAAATTGCCATCTGCTGGGTAAGACGCTTCACCTCTGCCTGCTGGAGAGTTGGAGCCGGGGATGACCCACTGGGGAGGTGGCATGGCTCCTGCTGGAGAGGTGGCGTGGTTCCTGCTGGAGAGGTGGATGGTTCCTGCTATGGAGGTGGTCTGGTTCCTGTGGCTGGTACTTTGGTGGCTGGAGGCCAACACATGCCCAGCAGCAGCAGGGTCTGGGTCACGGGTGGCATCAGCAGTGCTCCCCTCTGGCACGTTGTAGTTGTGGCTTTGACTTTTTATCGGTGTCCTAAGTTTGACAGTCAGGAGAAGTGGTGACCTGTGCTGCTGGTGGCAGTGTGGGTGTTTGGTCACTCTCTGGCCCCTGTTTTCTATGACCAAGCAGTTCTGCCTCCTGTTCCCAGGAGTTGTAGCCTACATCCACGCTGCCATTGCCTTAAGGTGAGGTTCCAGTAACCACCCACAGCTCATGCTAAAGGTTCCTGAAGTGACTGCAGATTCTGGTCCTCACTCTCCTGGAGTCTGAGAGTGTGAGGTATTTGCTCATTAAAAACTCCTCAGAGATGCCTGGGACCTCTGCATTGGGTGCGGGACAGGTTTCTGGTCCCTTCCCGAGGTGGCGATAGGGGCAGTTGCTCCATTCCTGGCATGGCATGAAGGGTTTGTGTGGGAGTGGTGGCAGAGGGCAGGTGGAACTTGGGGTGAGCCCTGGCCCAAGGCCATGTGAATGGTGTAGAAACCAAATTTGCAGGGCTGTGGGACCTTCCTGACTGGGGAAGCAGGAGAGTGTGCATGTGATGGTATTGAATGTTTTTCCCAAGCTCCACTGAGGAGCATTGAAGCTCCAAGAATTTCAGCGTGAGAGGAGGGCTCAGTGGGGGACTTGAGGTTTCTCTGGGTCCCTCTATGGGGATGGTGGTGTCTGGGAGCTCTCAGGGTGATCACTAACTGTCTTCTGCTGCACGGTGGTGGCCGGGGGCTTATGGGCACATCTTGGGGGAGGTTGGTGGTCATGCCAGAAAGGCTGGGCAAGGGCAGCTCTACCATGGCTGGCACAGGTATTTGTGGCATTGGTGGGTGACAGATACATGGTGCAGCATTTGTCTTAGGCACCAGTGCTGGGTGGAAGGTGATCCACCTTGTGGTCTTCCTGGTATCCAAGGCCAGGCTGCATGGGGCTTGGAGCAATCTGGGGTAGTGGGAAGTGTCCCTGCCCATGACAGGGCTGGAATGGGAGGAACTTTAAGGTCCCTTCCAACCCAAACCATCCTAGGATTCTAAAGCAAAAATGGATAGGGCTGCGTGGGAAAGCTGGAAGTCATGTAGTAGGTAGGACAACATGGAAGGTGCTTTTATTTCTGTGTTTTCTAATCAAAAGCCAAACAGATTATAGTTTTACAGCCATCTACCTGATTTAAATGAAACCATAACACATCACCATTTCCCAATAAGAAGCTTTTGACATAGTAGCTGCAAAACTCCCAGGAACAAAAATTCTCTTTGAATGAAATTCAGGGCACACATTTTGGAAGAGTGGGTTGAGTAAGCCTCCAAGGTGTTTTTTTCTCCCCCTTTAACTAGCACATTTGGAAGATAAGAAAGTAGAAGAAATGTTACTTGATAGTAGGTCTGTTCCTGGAGGCAAGCACATGGAGCACGTGGGGTGTTTGCTGTGCCTGTGGTATATAGAGTTGGAAGGATGTGTGGTGGGGAGGGCTGGGCAGGGCCGAGATCTTCATCCCCCTTTTTAGGCAGCACATGTGTTGTTATTAGAGGCTGGCTTGGGAAGCCATAAACAGAGCAATATTTGCTTCATTGCCAACCCAGATGAGATAAAATAGTTTTATAGAGATTTATGGGGATAATAAACTATGTAGGGAAGTTTATGACACGTCTAGCTGTGATCAGTGAACCTTTAAAGGGTTTATTGGGCAGGGATGTTGTCTGCCATGGATAATCCTTGTGTGGTGTTGGAATAATTGGAATTGTGCTGTCGGTGTAAAATACTTTAATTTAAATCATGTATTTGTCTCTTCCCAGAACTTCTCCATAAATGAGCCTGGCAGAAACTGTGTGCAGGGGGAGGACTGGTGATCAGTCACTTCCAAATTTTTGTCCAAACAAGAGATGAAGCTGAGGGAGATCAGCTGCAGGAATGCATCACTGAGCACCTTGTGCAGTACAAGGTGCTTAAAACTGGGATAAACTGAATTTCTGTCCCTAAGCCATTCATTCAGGGTTTCTGATTGCCTAGATGAGCATGTGTCTTCCTGCAAGTAACCAAATAATACCATAAATAAAGTCCTGCCTGTCCTGGAAAAAAAGGACAGCAGTGGAAAACGTGAAAATTGTCAGAGTGCAGGACAACATTGCTGTGGGAAGATGCTGACTTGAGCATCTCCTGCTATGCCAAGGGAGCTCAGATGTGAGAACAATCTGAGATGCTCCATATAGGAACCTGGACCTGTGTTGCACAAGAGAAGTGAGAGTGAAACCACAGATTCTGCAAATCTGAGATGACAAATGTGCGTGGCTGTGGGAGAAATCCCAGCTCCCCTTTTACTTTTAGCAGAGTAGAACTCGGATGCTATGGCTTTGCACAGACTTGTTCTACTAAATGGTCTCTGAAATCTTGAAGTAAAGGCAGCCTCTGTTGGGTTTTAGGCAGGTTGTAGGTAGAAGAAGCTGCTTTTAAGTTAAGTGAAGTGACCACAGGAGATGAGAGGTGGCTTTGGAATGGGTCTGTGTCCTGAGGTTGTCCCAGCTCACTCCTTGCTGCCCACCAGCAAAGTCCCAGTGGGACCCCCAGGCTCTGCAGCAGCCTGGCCACATCAGCTCTTGCCTTCCTCACCCATGTTCTGTATCCAGCAAGCATTAAGTGTCATTAATTACTTTGATTCTTGCCCACAGCTGGGGGATTTTATGGGGAATTGTGTTCCTTTCTATCTCTTGCTGTTAGTCTGTGTGGAACAGAAGGGAACTGGGAAGGGAAGAGGCTGCCAAGGGAGTGACAGGGCTTCCCCTGTCATTGAGCTGAGTACCTGAGCAGTGCAGAGAGGGTGGGTAAGTCGTGGGGATGGAGTCTCTGTGTTGTGTTCCCCATCCCCAAATGCAGACATGTGGCCTCCAGATCTCCCTACACGGTTTCACCTCACTTTTCCTTATGCTTGCTTTTTCTTCCTCCTCTGTATTTTTTAAGCAAGGGAAAGCTGGCCCTGATATCCCCAGACTGGGCCAGTGATTTTAGATTACATTGTCCTTTCTGCAGAGGAGTTTTGTCCCTCTTGCACCCACTGCTCACCCAGGGTACAGGTCTCCATGGACAGTGATGGCTTGGTCAGTGCTGCCTTCCCATCAGCTGGAGCTTCCCTGCCCTCTCACTGTGCTCCTGGTGCTTGCTGTTCTGTAGCTTTGCAGAATTTGTGGTGCCTGCTCCAGGTAGGACGCCTGTTGCTGCTATTCAAGGAGAATAAGGTATCTTGCGTTTTCTAAGCACAAAATCGATTTACTTGAGAATATATCCCCTGTAGCTTTGGGAGGTGAGCTCCACTCGTGATCTGTAGAGTGCTTGGAGGTGGAAGCAGAGCTTGTCCGTGGAGGGTTTGACAGTGCAGGGATGGAGCCACATCCTCTGAGCCTGGCAGGGCTGAGGCAGGATGGGCTCCATAGGAATGGTCCAGTGTGCAGCTGGGACCTGAGCATTGGCCAAGGAAGACAGAATTATAGAATGGTTTGGGTTGGAAGGGACTGTACAGCTCATCTCATTCAATCCCCTGCCATGGGCAGGGACACCTTCCACTATTCCAGGCTGCTCCAAGCCCCATCCAACCTGGCCTTGGACACTGCCAGGGATCCAGGAGCAGCCATGGCTTCTCTGGGCACCCTGTGCCGGGGCCTCCTCACTCTCCCAGGGAACAATTCCTTCCCAATATCCCATCCATCCCTGCCTTCTGGCAGTGGGAAGCCATTCCCCCCGATCCTGTCACTGTCTACTCGCATGGAAAGTCTCTCTCCCTCCTTTTTATAACCCCCTTTAGGCCCTGGAAGGGGCTCTGAGGTGTCCCTGGAGCCTTCTCCTCTCCAGGTGAACACCCCCAGCTTTCCCAGCTTGGCTCCAGAGCAGAGGAGCTCCATCCTTGGAGCATCTCCGTGGCCTCCTCTGGACTCATTCTAACTGATCCCACACATAGGTGCTGAAGGATCTGGCTGGAAAGTCTCTGGGACTAGACAGCCTGATTCTCACTCTAAACTCTGCTTTATTTTCTTTTTTAAATAAACTTGTCCTTTTTCGTGCAATACACAAGGATTGTATGAAATGCCTCCTCTGTGGTGGTCCCTGCAGAGGTTCAGTGTGTCCCCTGTGAGGAAGTGTGGCGGTGGTGGTTTGCTTCGCTCATGTTGTCACGTCTTCCTTCAGTTATAGGATAAATATTAACACCACAACCACCCACTAACTAGGCACTGCCTGCCATGGCTTATCATCCCAGCCCTGGGCTCTTGGAAAAACTTTACAACGCCCTTAAGTTTAAAACAAACACACGTGAAACCCAGTCCCTCTGGGTCTATTAGGGCTGACCAGCAAATGTGTATTTCATTACCCAAAATATGCTGGTAGACCCAGCAGAGTGAGTGAGCCAAGGGGAAGTAGACCTGCAAAACAGTTTGGATAAAATACAAAAAGTGTTTTTTGTTTTTCCAACCCTCCCCTTTCTTTTCTTGATTTCTCCTGCCATGAATTCCTGTGTAAAGACTTGCATTTCTGAGGGAAGCTCGGGCGCCAAGCTGGGAGACGGATTGCGCAGCCCAGGCCCAGGAATGGCAGGAGTGAACCAGTGGGCGGTCAGAGAACACAGTGTGTTTTATTTTTATTTGTTTTTTTCTTCTTAATGGTGTCAGTGCTTGGCTCCAGGTGCCTGGATGGGACAGTTTCTTGGTGTTGTCTCTCCATGTGGTTCAGAGTGCTGTCAGGGTCCCGTGGTGGGAGCAGAGCTTTGCTGGACTGGCATCCTGGGGGAGCAGAGACAGGACAGGGTGTTCCTGCTCTGGCTGGGGTGGTTGGCACAGCAGGGACCTGCATGGCTGGGGACCACAGAGCGTGGCTGTGCCTGGGTTTGGCTCATCCACCACCAGGAATTCTCTGTTGTCACCTCCGTAAGTGGGAGGGAACAGTTTTAAATTAAAAGAGAAGAGATTTAGATGAGATACTGGGAAGAAATTCTTGTTTGGGTGGGTGGTGAGGCCCTGCCACAGGTTGCCTAGGGAAGCTGTGGCTCCTCATGGATCCCTGGAAGTGTCCAAGGCCAGCTTGGATGGAGCTTGGAGTAGCCTGGGATAGTGGGAGGTGTCCCTGCCAATGGCAGAGGGTTGTATTGAGATGAGTTTTGGGGTCTTTCCCAACCCAAACCATTCTGGGATTCTGTGATTCGCATATGATCAGCAGGTGTGGCTCCAAGGTTGGCCCCATCCATGCAGAGTATCTGGGATGAGAACTGGTAACACCCAGCCCTCCATTTATCCAGCCTGGTGCAAATTACAGTCATCAGGGCTCCCCTTTCATCCCTTCTTGGTGGGCTTGGCAGCAAAAGTGCCTGCCTTTTCCAGTGGGATTTTCAAGGCATTCATTACTTTGCAGTGTTGATGATATCTCCTGGTGCTTGGAAGAATTTGGTCATCCGAGCTTTGCTGCACAAGGATCCTGTGTTGGCCTGATGTGCAGGGGAGGCCGAGGCCCAGCCCATTTCCATGGGCTTCGAAGAGCCACACAGCAAAAAGTGTCTAAAGAGTTATCTGCCTTTTTGGGGGAAATATTTTGCCTTTGGATGACTGGCTCGTTGTTCGTGTGGAGCAATGATTTTTTATTCAGTAATGTCCACATATCCCACTGCTCTCCCTCCCAAGAAAAACACAGCGAGCTGTGTCACCAGCTCCACCAGACTCACGGAGCGGAGCCGGCTGGTGGCTCCATGCAGGGAGTGTTATTGCATGTGAGAAGGTGAGTCACCAGCAGGGCTTTGGGCAGCAGCAGCTCAGGGCATTTTCTCTGCCTGCTTTGGGACAGTTTAACAGAAACATGTCAACTGCACCCCATTTTTCACATGGAAAAATAGGTGGGGAACCCATAGTTGACCAAATTAAAGAAAATTCCTCCATTCCAAGTAATATGAAGAATGGTAGTGGCCCCCACGCTTGTGAGCTCTACCATCAGTTCTTTATTTTGGTGGTGCTGGGAGAGGTGGAATTTGGTCACAGTTGGGGAAAACCTGCAGAAGAGAGCAGTGATGGGAGAGCATCTGGGGATGGCTTCAGGAGAGGCAAAGCAAATCCCACCCCCCAGGTGTGCAAACATCATAGAGGGGTCAAAGAGCCGAGTATCCCAGTCACTTCCCATCCTGTGCCAATGGGAATCAGGTTGAGTGGGACTTGGAGCAGCATGGTCTATGGAAGGTGTCCCTGCCCATGGCAGGGGTTTGGAATGAGATGAGTTTTAAGGTCTCTTTCAGTCCAGACCAGTCTGGGGTTCTGTGATTTGTGGCTTTGCCCTTTGCTCTGGGGGTGAAGGAGATGCTGAGCAGCACCAAGGCAGAACAGCCTGTCCCTGTGGTGAGACTCAGTTCAGGCCTTTGTCTTCCTCCACAGAGGATGACTCTGGACAGAGGGACTGGCCTATCAGAGCTCTGAGCCCCTGGGGATGAGCAGGACAGGTGGGATCTGTGCCAGCCTCACTGAGATGGGCTGTGGGAGATGACCACCCTCTGCATCTCACCTTCCAGTCCTGCATTGCTGCTGTGAATGGCCCAACCCAAGCACTGGGAGCTGTGCAGGAATCTTCAGTGCCCTGTGTTCAGCTGGGTGAGCAGGCTGTGTTTTATTGGCTCTGGTTGGACCCACGGCTGCCGTGGGGGTTACTGCGGTGCTGAGCACTGGGACACTGATTTTTCAGTGGGCTGCAAAGGGTCTGTGATTCAGCACTGACTGTATCTGTTAAAATGAACTAATTTAATTCAGGATACAGAATTCCTGACAAACTGCTTTTCAGTTTTTGCCTGCAGTGTGCAATAAGGATGTGACCTGCACACCTTAGCAGGTTTCTTTAGTAAAAATTAATTAATTAGACTCACAATTCACCTTTCAGTATCTACCTCACTCTAAACCCTCCACACTTCCCAGTGCAGCAATGTGTGACCTGGTGCAGATGTCAGTGCTGACCCAGCTCTTGGACTTGGGTGGCCCCACATGCTCCTGGTGGAGGCTCGTGCTGTCCCCGAGCTTCAGCAAGGGCTTTCCTGGTGGCAGCAGGAGGTGCTGTGCTCTTCCTTTTGCTTTTAGAATTTAAGGATTTCTAATGCAGGAATGTTAAGAAGAATTTGTGGTTATTTTTTTCCTGTCTGTGGAGTGGCTGTGCCAAAGTGTTTTGGGTGGAACTGGGAGGAAGAATGGAGACTGGGATACTTTCCTGAGTTAATGTAGATGGAGAGCAGAGCCCAGGGATGAAGGAGGTGCTTTGCCTTCCTCTGGAGTGGAGCAGAGGAGCTTTGCAGTGGTGGGACTGGGGAAGGAGAACAAGTGCAAGGACCTGTGGGGCTCAGTGGGGTCCCCAGCAGTGCCTGTGGGTGCTGGGCCTGCAGCCTCAGCTTTGGGACCAGCGCTGGTGCAGGAGGGAATGACTTGTGCTGCAGGGGAGGAAGAGGTTCTGGACGCCCCAGCTGGCTGGTGGAAGCCTTTGCCTTGGCTTTGGACTTTTTCTATGCCTGTTTCTTCCCTTGCTGTTTTCACTCCACTCATGCTGACACCAACTTTCTCCATGCTGACAGAGCCTCCTGATCCTGTTCCCAATGCCCAGATTTCCCGTGGGCTTTTACCCTTTCCCGCTCTGGTAGAAAGGGAAGGGTTTAACCCCCTAACCTAGACTGTGCAACAGGTGGTCCTTCTTCTTGTTCTCTCTTTTCACATCCTTCAGACCTCCAGTGAGCACCTCCCCTCTGGCAGTCCCTTTCAGAGTGCTGGGCTGATCCCACTGCTGGGAGGAAGACTCCTGTGTTGGGAGCACAGTTCCAGGATGATTTGGATTGGAAGGGACCTTAAAGCCCATCCTGTTCCACGCCCTGCCATGGGCAGGGATACCTTCCACTAGACAAGATTGCTCCAAAGCCTTACACCGACAAGGCTTCCCCAGTGGTGGAAGAGCATCACTGCAATGATGGTTGGGCTTGCTGAGGGCAGAAGACCCTGCCCTCTGTGATCCAGAGGGCTCAGCAGCACAGCTCATGTGCCTCCTAGGCTCATGGGCATGCATCCTGCCCCTGTCCATGTAAGCTGGTCAGGGACTTGGAAGTGATTTTTGAAAGCTGGATTCTCCTTTGAGGAGAATACAGCAGCACAGATCTTGATGGCTTCAGTACACGTTTCTTGGAGAAGCACACAGGCTGCTGTCCCACCAAATTTTTTAAGCTTTTTCTCTTAGAAACAAAGTGCCTAACTCTAGAGCCTTCCCAGACTTCCTGTTAGGATCAGGAGCATGTGTTTCCTCTTACAAAAGCAGAAGGGATATAATTTTTCATGAGTGGAACCACAAAATCTGTCCCTGCACAAGGTGGTGTCTGGGAAATTACTTCCTGGGTCTCCTCCCCAGTGCTGCTGCTTTTCATGTTTTAACCTGGCTGCATCTCCTGCCATTATCTGCTCCTCCCTGCTCTGTGTGGAGAAAATGGACCTGTAGGTGCAACCACAGCAAGGAAAGGTAGAGGTGCTGTGGTTTGACTTGTTTTTTTGAGTTTTCCCTGCATGGTGGGTAGTGGGTGCCCTGTTACAGTTGCACAAGGTGGGGCAAGATAAAGAAGGGATTTCTTCAGGGGTTTTTCCAAGGGATAGCTGTGGCAAAGACCGGCCTGGAGCCTCTGTCCCCACTCTGAGCTGCCCAGATGTTGTCATTCCTTGTGGGGGAACATGAGCTCAGTATCTTGCCTGAGACCACATGCACAGAGAGTCCAGACTCAAAGTCTCCAGGTGCTCAAGATCCAAGTTTACTCAGCAGCCTGTGCTGCCTGGGGGTGGTTCCCTGTGTGAGTCCAGAGTGGGTTTAATTAAACATCCTCCCCTAGGAGGTGTGTATGTGGCTGCTTCTGTGAGCCAGGAGTGTCTGAGCAGGGTGGCTGTGTCTCCAGGGGTGTGCTACCCTGCAGAAATAGTTTCCTATAAATAAACGAACAGAGAAAGGGGTTGCTGCTGTGGGGTGTCCCTGCACACAGGCTCTGGTGTGTCTGCAAAGCCTCGTGTGTAAAATAACCTCACTGACAAGAACAGGGCAAAGTGGCCTGTCTGGGGAGGGGTCTTTGAAGGGAGGATGGGATGGTGGAGCAGGTGGATTCCTCCAGAACCCACAACAGGTATTGAGCCTCCCTCCTCTCCTTGGGGTGGATGGAGGGTTTATCCACAGTGAGGGTGGAATGGTGGTCCTGCCTCTGGTGACACCATGGCTCAGACAGAGCCGAAAAGGGAGAAGGGACTCCTGGTGTCCTGCTTTGCTGGTAAGGAGCTGGTTTGCTGGGAGCTGCTGCTGCTCCAGCTGTCCCTCACAAGGGATGTGGCCGTGACTCAGAGCAGGGTCGGGTCTGGGGGGAGCCGGGGCCAGAACAACCAGAGGACAGGTACAGCTCTGCTCCCAGCTGTGACCATGGCTGCTGGATCAGGAGAGACACAGTGCCCAAAGGGAAACCTGCTTTGGCTTTGGGAAACATGGCTGGACTTGAAGAGATCATGGAATCATGGAATGGTTTAGTTTGGAAAGGACCTTAAAGACCATCTTGTTTCACCCCCTGCCATGTCCAGGGACATCTTCTACTATCCCAGATTGCTCCAAGCCTTTCCAGCCTGGCTTTGGACACTTCCAGGGATCCAGGGACAGTCACAGCTTCTCTGGGCACCCTGTGCCAGGGCCTCCCCACCCTCCCAGGGAACAATTCCTTCCCAATATCCCATCCATCCCTGCCCTCTGGCAGTGGGAAGCCATTTCCTGTGTCCTGTCCCTCCATCCCATGTCCCCAGGAGCCCCTTTAGGCCCCGGAAGGGGCTCTGAGGTGTCCCTGTAGCCTTCTCCTCTCCAGGTGAGCACCCTTAGCTCTCCCAGCCTGGCTCCAGAGCAGAGGGGCTCCAGCCCTTGGAGCATCTCCATGGCTTCCCCTGGACTGGCTCCAGCAGCTCTATGTCCCTTCAGTGCTGGGATCCCCAGAGCTGGATGCAGCTCTGCAGGTGAGGTCCCAGATGGAGCAGAGGGACAGAAGCCCCCTCTGAGCCTGCTGCCCACAGTGGGGGCATGCTGTGTGGGGTTGCTTCCAGAAGGTGAAATGCAGATTGCTGGATCTGGAGCCAGTCTGCTCCTGTGCTTCCCCTGCCCCGTGCAGGTGTTTGTGCCACTGCCAAATGAAAATGGTGTCTTTGCCTGGGCACGGGTGCAGGAGAGCTCTTTCCCAGCCTGGATCCCAGAGAGCTGGGATGTCCTGGTGGTTCCTCCCAAAGGGGAATGTAATCACTCTTCCTCCCAGAATTGCTGAGTGAAGCCAAGCAGCTGGGGGCTGAACTGGGCTGCAGACGGCACAGCCTGCTGTGGGAGGCTCTGGGCTCTGCTGGGGCAGTTGGAGAGGGGTTTGGAGGAGGAAAGGTGGGAAGGGAAAGGAGAAAGGAGAAAGCAGGAGTCCCTGGGGCAGGAGGAGGACAGGGACAGCGTGGCTTGAGATAAGTAGGAGGAGCACCCCACATTTGGAGACCCCATGAAGGGACTCCCATCTCTTCTCTATTGCCACTTGTCACTGCATCTTCCAGAACCTTAAGGGGGCTCATAAAAATGAGGGAGAGCGACTTTTTGTATGGGCAGATAGCAACAGGACAAGGGAGAATGGTTTTAAACTGCCAGAGGGCAGGGATAGATGTGATACAGGGAAGAAATCCTTCCCTGTGAGGGTGGGGAGGGGCAGAAGCTGTGGCTGCCCCTGGATCCCCAGAAGTGTTCCAAGCCCATTTGGATAGGGCTTGGAGCAACCTGGGGTAGTGGGAGGTGTCCCTGCCCATGGCAGGGGGTGGGATGAGATGGGGTTTTAAGGGCTTTTCTAATCCAAACCATTCCATGATTCTATTCCAGGTGTTGGGAGCTGACAACTCCAAAGTGCCCCATCCCCTCCCAGCTGGTTCAGCCCCTGCTCTGTGAGTGGAGCTCTCACAGCAGCCCAACCCTTCTGCTGGCCCAGGGACACAGCTGTGCCCTCTCTCAGCTCCAAGCTCCCTGCAGAGTCCTTTATTCCCATTTGCCACTTGTGTGTCTGTACACTGGGGAGCACTCTTGCCTCTCCCTGCACGTCCCACACAGGATGCTCAGAGCCTGTGCAGCTCACTCTGGAGGCACGGGGACACTTTCCCTGCCCTACACCAACTTGGTTAGAAGTTTGTGGACAAGCCACAATTTCAGTTTGTAATTTATTTGTAAGTGGCTCTGTGGGATGGAATTCCTCCATTAAATGCTTTTCCCTGGCTACCTGTGTGTGTTTCAGGGCAGAAGGAGGCATTGATGCTCAGGTGTGCTGGGAGCTGTGCCCCTGTGTGCTCACAGGGGTGTTGAAGATCCCTTACCCAGGGCAACTGCTTGATTTCAAGACTCCAGGTGCTCAGTGGGAACAAGTGAAGAAGCACTTTGACTGTCCTGCTTTTTCTTTCCCCTTTCTTAAGAGAGATTGAATGGAAGAGATTGTTAGATGACCGCAAGTGTGCTCAAGTGGTTGTGGAGCAAAAGTATCCCTTTGGAAGAGCTAACACAGATTCATTTTCTTTGCTGGAGCTGCAGAGCCTGGCAGTGCTCAGGTGCCTCGACACAGCAAAGCTGTCCCTGGTTTTCATGCTGCCCCTTCCTGAGCTGCCCCAGGACCCTGTTCCAGAGGTGACCCTCTTCATCCCACAGCAAGTGTGATTCTGAGCTGGATTTTGGCTGGCCGTGCCCCCCCTGGCAAAAGGCAGGTGCTGGGCTGCACTGCCCGGGCTGCACCCAGCCCAGAGGATGCTCCAGACTTGTTTTCCTTTCATGACTCTACTTTTCTGCCACAGCGAAGGGAGGAATGCTAACTTACAGCTATCCATGGGTTGTGCTGATTGGTTTGGCTCAGCAGGGGCATGTTTCTCAAGCTGGGCACTGCTTTGCCTAGGGGACAGTGACCTGTCCTCCTCTGTGCCTGCTTGGGTGTGTGGCAGCTGCTTGACCCTGGATCAAGGTGAAGGCACATGTGGGGTGAATGGGCTCTGACCTGCTGGCAGTGAGCTGGGATGAAAGCAGCCTGGCATGCCGGAGCTGCCATTTGAAGGTGTGGGTATCTGCCACCAAAAATGTTACCTTGGAGCACCAGGAGTGGGGCAGGTTGCTCTTTTTCATGTGCTTCTTCTAAGCACATGCCAGGGATGTGGACTTGCAGGGTCCTGGACAGTGGGGAGAAGGGGATGGAGTGTTTTTCCCTTTGCCAGTGCCATTGGTGTCAGAAGGGCCACATCCTGTGCCCAGCTGCTGGTGCCAGCAGTCTGTGGAGGAGCCATGTGGTTTATGCTGCCCTGAATGGGATACAGGGCTCTGGAGATGGGATTCTCTGTATTCCTGGAGTTTTCCAAATACTATTCAGCTTTCTGGGCTATTTGGGGAGAGGAGCAGCTTCCCCAGTATCACCACAGTCAGCCTGGGTGCTTGCTTGGAGAGGAGGGGTCTCCCTGGGAGAGGTGTCCATGGCAAGGCCTTGGCTCTCCTGTGCTTCCCAAGGTCCAGCAGCCCTTTCTCTTCCAACTCATTCACTCATGGCTGCATTTGAACCTCCCTGTTATTCAGTCTCTCCTTTGTGGGGAACATCCAGTGACGGGGTCCTGGACAGGGGCTGGGGGCAGAGGGATTCTGTGGGGCTCAGTGAAAGCTGAGTGTGGATGTGTGGGACACAAAACACACTGCAAGCCCTGAGAGCTCCAGCTGTGATGTTCAGAGCTGTCATAAACTGATCAAAACCAGATTATCTGCATCCATCACAGATCTTAAAGGATCCTTCTCACTTGTTGAGGCTTTGTTGTGAGACTGTGACCGCCACATCCTTGTCTGGTCCAGGAGGAGGAAGCTCTGAGCTGAGGGGAGTGAGGGGTGGGAATGAGAGCCATGGGAGGAGCGCTGGTGGTCCCGCTCCGAGGGCAGCGGCGCGGTGTTAAATGTCATTTTAATGGGGACAGCAGCCCCCTAAACGGAGCAAAATGCAACATGAGATGAATCAAAGCCGTGTTAATGGTGGAAAACGTCCATGGCTTTTAAAAACTAATATTGCTGTGGGACTCGGGCAGTGTGTCACAGGAGACCTGAAAGGTTGGCCCTTGGCTTGGCCCAAGAAAACGGGAGAAAAGCTCCTGGCTACTGGAATGTGTCTATTGAATGGAGGGTGGTGGGACAGAGGAGGGAGAGGAGCAGTTACACAGGATTTCTTTAAAGGATACTCTACCCTCAGATCAGCAACGACGAGGAAAAGGGAGCAGGGAGAGGGGAGGGACAATTTTTCTATCACCATAGTTGTGGGGGGTAAAGGGAAAGCCAGACCTTCCCCCTCTAGAGTACCCCATCCCATGGATTTAAGCTCTGGCTTTAAAAGGAGAATAAAAAATAATGAGGACATGGATAGATGGTTTCTTTTTATCTCTACAACTGAAGAGATAAATGTGACATTAATTATGTGACACAGCTTTGAAAATCATTATGTATCTCTGTTTTTTTTTTAAAGGGGTTTCAGATTTCTGTCTGGGAATAATAAAGAAGGACAATTTGAAAAAAAAAAACCCAACAACTTTAAAGATGATCTGTAGGGAGAGTTGGTTGTCTTAATTTTCCCTTCTGTACATGAAGCTTGTTCAGCTCTTCTGTCTCTTCAGTGGAGTGAGCGCGGGTGTGCAGGAGCTGCTGAGGGAAGGAGGGAGGGAGAGCCAGGAAGGCAGCCTGGAGGGTTTAATAGGACAGAATGTGCTTTGGGATGGGTGGGCGTGAGATGGGACCATGGGAGGGAGAGGCATTGGGCTCTGCACCCCTCTGCCCCCAGGAGAGAGGAGATGGCAGCAGTCAGCAGCACTGAGTAAGCAGTTTGTAATGCTCCTGCAGGCAACTGCCTCCTGAGCTGGCTCAGGATGAGGCAGGGAGACCATTAGGTGGAGGAGCTTTGTGATTGCATTTGAAGTGGTGGCTGTAGGATCCTACAATCATTTTAGGTTGGAAAAACCCTTTAATTTCAAGTCCAGCCATAAACATGGGACTGCAAGGCCACCACTAAACCATGTCCCCAAGTGCCACCTTATCATAGAATAATCAAGAATCCCAGAATGGTTTGTGTTGGAGGGGACCTTAAAGCTCATCTTGTTTCACCCCCTGCCATGGGCAGGGACACCTTCCACTCTCCCAGGTTGCTCCAAGCCCCATCCAGCCTGGCCTTGGACACTGCCAGGGATCCAGGGACAGTCACAGCTTCTCTGGGCACCCTGTGCCAGGGCCTCAACAGCCCCTCAGCCAAGAATTCCTTCCCGGTATCCCATATATCCCTGCCCTCTGGCAGTGGGAAGCCGTTCTCTGTCCTGTCCCTCTATCCCTTGTCCCCAGTCCCTCTCCAGCTCTCCTGGAGCTCCTTTAGGCCCTGGAAGGGGCTCTGAGGTGTCCCTGGAGCCTTCCCTTCTCCAGATGAACACCTGGAGCTCTCCCAGCCTGGCTCCAGAGCAGAGGGGCTCCAGCCTGGAGCATCTCCATGGTCTCCCCTGGAATCATGTGCCTGTGCTGGGGGCCCTGAGCTGGAAGCAGCTCTGCAGGTGTGGCCTCACCTGAGAGATCCCTCCCTCCCCTTCTGCCCGTGCAGTGGGATCAGCCCAGCACACACAGGGGTTTCTGTGTGCACACAGCTGGGCCATGGCTGCTTTCTCATCCATCAGCACCCCCAGTCCCCCTGCTCAGGGCTTCTCTTGATCTGTTCTCTGCCCAGCCTGTTCTTGTGCTGGGGATTGCCCTGACCCTTGCCATGGGCATTGGATCTGCACAGTGCCAGGGTTTCAGGTGCAGGGATCAGCACATTTCATGAGCTGGAGCTCAGGAGCTGTGACCTGTGTGTCTGCAGGGCTCAAGCTTGCACAGCGTGATGCTGCCTAAAAAACAGCCTGCCTCATGGTTTACCATAACTTCATTGAGGTTGAGCTCGGGTCCTTTTGTATCCTGCTCCACACCCGAAGCAGCCTGTACAGGGGGAATTATTGTTTCAGAGAGCTTCCCCAAGTGTGGTGCTGGCTTGGTATCTCGTCACTGCTGTTTTAGTGAGGAGGCTGCTGCCCTGGGTTCCCTGTATGGGGCCAGGGGAGCTGAGGGGCAGCGCAGGTTCTGTTCCACTGCCAGGGGATATGGGAGCTCTGAGCCTCCTGCCCATGGCCCTGCACCACTGCTCACCCGTGCAGCCAGTGCAGCTCTTCAGCTTGGCATGAGCTCTGCTGGTGGGACCTTCCTGTCTCTTTTCTCAATCTCTCCATGGATGGGCACTTCTACTGGGCAAGCAGACACCTGGGTGAGCAGCAGAAAGGGCTCCCTGCTTCCCATGCAAAGCCCAGTGGCAAAGGGTCACTGCGCTTTGCAGGCATGTGCAGGTGATGGGGACACAGACAGGACAATGTCATGGTCACTGCGGTGAAAGGCAGCCGGGAAGCACCCCTGTGAGAAGACAGGGAGGTTCCTGCTGGTGTGCCTTCCCCTCCAGCACCAAATAAATTCTGGCAACATGTCCCAGAGAAACGCACCCCTGAGTTTGGGTGGTTTGGGTGTCTAGAGTCCACGGTGACTTTGGGATTTTTACAACATTCGCCTACACATTGGGTGACGAAAGGCTAATAACTCCCGGATGGGAGCTCCTGAGGGAATTCCATCTTGCTACCAGAGATGAGCTCCAGGGAAAAGCCAGGCAGCTCAGACCCCTTCTCCAGGTGAGATTTTTCTCCTGCCTCATGCATGATGGCTGGGAGTCTGATGCAGCTGAGCCTGTTCCACCTTGGCATCTTCCCAAGGCAGGATCATGCAATGGTCTTCTTCCTTCTCCACCCTGCTGGATGGTGGCCGGGCCGCTGCAGGACCTGCAGGATTATGTCACCCTCTGCGGTGGCTCCCGCTGTGTGGTGGCTGTGCTCGGCTCTGGTGGCCCCACGTCACCTCCAGCACAGGCCCTGGTAATATTTGCTTTATGACACATCCCTGATAGTACTCGGTGTGTGCTCAGCCAGTGCCTAGAACTCAGCAGCGCCGGCAGGACGTCAGACCAACAATAACAAAAATAAATCACTCCACACTTTCCGTCGGGTGTATATTTAGTGGTTACTGTGCACGAGCCCCCAGGAGAACCCGGTGTGTTTATTGGGGCCAGCCCTGCCCCTCCCGGGCTGCCCCCACGCTGGTGCTGCTGCACCCCCCGAGGCTCGGTCACGGCGGGCTGCAGAGCCCAGGTCACCCCTCCGGCTGCCTGTCAGCATCTCCGTAAATCCTGGAGCTCCCCGTGCCCTCGCCCAGCGTGGACTTGAACTTTCCTTGGAACGCAGAGAGTGAGCAGAGCCCACCCAGAAGGTTTTGATGAGGGGAAGGGGGGAGGCCCAGGGATGCCCCCCGTGTGGTGCTCCCCCTCCAACTCAAACACTGGCTCTCATTTATCTCGGGAGCGATGTCACTTCTCGCGCGCTGCCTCCCCAGCCTCCTCCCAGATGGAATTTTAAACACTGCAACCTCAGCGACCACCTTTCAGCTCCAAAGTTTTGTGAAGAAATAGAGGTGTGTGAGCTCTTCCTGCTGCCCTTCCCTGCATGTGCTGTCTCCAGCCTGTGCTCCATGGCAGCTTGTGGCAGTACTTGCTGCTCAGCTTAAAAACCTCAGCCCTTGTCCTTGTCCTTGTCACTGGTCCAGCTGCTTGTGCCACAAGGGGTTCCAGGGCCCATCTCCTCCTGAAGGATGCTCTCTGGTTTGCAGCATCGGTGGGCAGGTAGGCAGGTGCTGTGAAAATGAGCAAGGGAAGAGATACCTTTGCTCCTCTTAAACTCACCTGACCAAAATCCCTGTTCCCAGTGTGCAAACCTGGCGTTTTTTTAAAGGATCTGGTGGTATATTTTTTTCCCAGTAGAACTAGGCATGGTGGGACATGATAGACTCTCCCCTGAAATGCAGAAACTTCTGTGCCCTAAATCTTCTGTTGTTTTGGGATAGTTGGATGGGGAAGTCTGGGAGAAGAGGTAAGACATGGCCATTTCTGTGGGCAGCACCTCTGTTGGGAAAGGCTCTGGCCTCTCCTAGGGGGGAGCTTATCTGTGTTAGTGCCTAGGCTGCAGGGATTGAACCTTTCCAAATGGTAACAGGGGTTTCTCTATTATTAAGATCTAGTGTGTTTTTTCTCCCCATAGGATACAGACAAAGTTGTTCTTTAGTTTCTCTCTCACGCTTGGGACGAGTCCCAGTGCTCACACCAATTCCCTGCCCTAGTTCTTCTTGGCTAAAACCCTTATTACCAGCTCTTGGTCTGGCACTTCCAATACCCAATCGTTTGGCTCGTGGCGTCATGTCAAGTAACGTGTTTCTGATGAAGTAATCTCCACGTGGCTGTGTGTCCTGGCACACCTGGCTCTGGGTCCTGGCTCACCTGGCTGTGATCCCCAGGCACATCTGGCTGTGATCTCCATGGCACACCTGGCTGTGAGCCCCAGGCCCACCAACACACCACCACACTTGTCCTTCTTGTCCAGAGACCAGGGTGTCTCAGAGACAGAGAGTTCTGCTGCTCACACTCCTCTGAGCTGCTGGGATCCTGGAGGAGGCTGCAAAGGCCTTTTGGCTCTCCATCCCCCTCCTGTCCTCCCCACTGGGGCTGAGGAAGGGGCAGCCCCAGCCCTGACAATGCTCTCAAGCTGTTGTTGGTACCTGTGCTCATGCCCAGCACTGCCTGAAGACAGGACATGTCCCCTTTTGGTTTCCAGCTGGGTCTGGATGAACCCCTGTGTCTCCAGAGGGAATTCCCAGCTCCCAGCCAGGCAGCTGCAACAGAGGTGGGCAAAGCAAACCTATGCCTTGGGGTCTGGCTCTGGCTCCTTTCTGCATACTGGTCCCCAGCTGGGCACTGGTGGAGCTGGGCACAGGCACATCCCTGGTCCTTGCAGGGCAGGCCAGGGCTCAGCCAGGCTCTGCTTCTCCCCACTATGACCCCCAAACATCACAACTGCCCACCCAAGCCTGGGAGAGCACAGAGGGTTGGGAACAGCCTGGGAGGGAGTGCCCTGGGACATGGGGGGGTTGAAGCCCACAGCTCCGGGCAGGAGGCAGCAGGGTGATGCCTGCAGGAGACATGGCCAGCTCAGAGCAGCTCTGCTGGTGGCCCTGGGCAGCCACTTGGCTGCTGATGGTGCAGAGCTGTCTCCAACTCCCACGCTAAGCCATGGCAGCTGCCTGGCTGTCCTCATGTCCAGCCTTGAGCTGCTGCACACTTTGCTGGGGTGGAGCAGTGCTGGAGCCTGAGTAATCATCCAAACCAAATCAGCGCTTGGCTTTTCTGCCTGCAGGGAGTCTGGTGTGAACTTGCTCTGTCCTCTGCAAAGTCTTTTTTCCACTAGGACACCCATCAGGACAGAATGCAGGAGTGGTTTGCACCATTTTAAGCTCAATACAGTGTTAGGACCAGGCTTAATGCAAAACTTTTGAGGATGTTTTACCCACCATGCCATCAGCTGATCTTCTGAGTAAAAATCTTTGTCCCATTGCTAACCTTCTTCATAATGGAGATTGTCACCTGCCTTCCCTGACCTGCAATGGGACCTTGCTGTAAGATCTTGATTTAAGGTACACTGGCAAGACAAAGGGGAATGGCTTTAAGCTGAAGCAGGAGCGATTTAGACCAGATGTTAGGAGTAAATTCTTCCCTGTGAGGGTGGGCAGGCCCTGGCACTGTTTCCCAGAGAAGACGTGGCTGTCCCTGGATCCCTGTCAGTGTTCAAGGCCAGGTTGGACAGGGCTTGGAGAAGCCTGGGACAGTGGAAGGTGTCTCTGCCATGGCAGGGGATGGAATGAGATGAGCTTGAAGGTCTCTTCCAACCCAAACCATCCTGGGATTCTGTGATCTGCTGAGGGTCCAGCAGAGCAGAGAGTGGTGACGGACAGGGCCCATTCCCCTGGGCAGGGCAGGGTAGAGCAGTTGTTTGCTCGTGGGCAGCTGCCAGACAAGACACCTCGCCCTGGCTGGGAACATCACCGTGAGGGACCAGCTCAAGGACAGCAAACACACCCTAGGGAGGATTTGCTTGCTCATCTTGCTCTGAGGTCAAGGCAAAGGTTGCCTCAGGAGCCCAGTGGATGAGGAAGTGGCCAGAGCCTCCAAAGTTCCCCAGAGCCCCATGGAGTCACCTTTGAAAGTGGCTAGTCCTTGCTTCCCTTGGGCCTGGCTGTCCACACCAATGATGTGTTTTCAAGCATCTCTCCTCCAGGCAGCTCAGCCTGCATCAAGCCCTGGGCTGGCCTCACCCTGCTGCTTACATGGATCATCTGTCTTTGCTCCAAGGCCTTGGCAGGGTGGGCAGAGGCTTTTCCCCAGCAGCCCTTGGAAGCCAGTGTCAAGGTTTCTCTTGGCATCAGTGCATTTCAGATAAGAGCTGGAATTGCTGCTCAGCACTGTAAACCTCAGCTCTGCTCCTGAGCCTGAGCCTGCTTGCCTTGGACTGGGAATGATGTGGAGCAGAAGAGCATCTGCCTGTCCTGTTTGCTGCAGGGCTGCTCCTGAGCATTGCAGTCAGATGTCATTAAATCAGCACAGTCCCAGCCTGCCAGCAGCAAGGCTGCTTAGCTTTGGAAGCAGTCTGTGCCCTGGGATCTGGCAGTGGATCTGGCTCCTGGTGTCACTGGGTGCTGCACTCAGTGGGTCCTTCACCCCTGGAGTGGGCAGAGCTAATGCCAAGGGGCAGGAGGCTGGGGTGGTTTTTCTACTGCCCATCATTTATATGAATGTGGCAGTGACAAGCAGGAAGGTTTGGTTCCCTCGGGAGCAGATCTCCCCAATGGCACAAGTGCTGATCAAGGGGCAGGGAGGGAAATCAGTTACTGGAGTTCTGCCTCTGTGGGAAGGAATCAATGAATTTGTGCCTCTGGCATGACAACAGAACCCCCAAAGCTCCAGAGGCACCCTTGTGCTCTGCCATACACTGTGCTAGGGGCTGCACTTGCACATACATGCAGGTCACTAATCTTGTCAGAGGGTGCAATTATCTGTGTGTTGTTTCACGTGTGTGTGCACACACTTGCTTTTACACTAGAAACATGGATTTTTGCCTCTTTTTTTTTCCTTTGCTTTTTTTTTTTCCTCTTCAATAACTGAGAAAGACCCAGAAGATTTTTTTTGGGGGGGTTTGTTTCTAGGTTTAAAGAATGAAAAGTCATAATTGCTAAAAGTCTCTTTATTCCTAAAATTAGATTCTTTATGTCTTTAAGAAAGATCCAAAGGATCAGGTTTTCCCTCTTATTCAGTGCCTCAGTCCAATTGGGATGTCACACCTGTTGGTTCTTAGGAATCTTTGTGGTTTTTAAGTGCTTCATTGCCCAGGATTAAGGAGTGGAGATGGAGGCGGTTAAAAGAATCTCAGCTGTGGGAAGGCTCAGCAAGTGGGTTGTCCTTCAGCCAGGCAGGGGCTCTCACACTTCTTTGTGTTTCCTGGTCCAGGGCTTTCACCAAAGACTGGAACGTGGTGGATTCTGGTTTCCAAAGGCACAGGAGAAGGGTTTCTCCCTTCAGCTGCTCTGTTGATGCAGGACACAGCAACCCTGTGGTCCCAGCATCCTGGCGTGGGACTGGACCCTTGGGGTCACTGCTCTCTTCAGCCAGCTGAGCAAGGTGTGCACTGCTCTTGTTTGTTGGGTGTTCTCAGGACCAGGAAGCTTTACCTGAGAAGAGGTGGTATTTTAAACCACCTGTGCTCGTCTAGAGATTTCTGGGAGCAGCAGGTAGAGGTATCTCCCCTTGGTGAGGGCAGGAGAGATGTCTCTCACCTGGCTGTTGGGGTGACTGCCAGAATCACCTGTTCATGTTCTCTGTTCATGCTGGGATGTGCTCTCTGGGTGTCTGGTGGTGCTCCTTGTCTGTGAGGGACAGAGAGCCCTGGCTGGCACAGACCATGGCTCCCATCTGTGCTCTGTCCAGTCCTGTCTGCAGGGGTCACTTCTGTGTTTATAGGCTTATCTGACATTTTCATGCTGGGTTTCATGGCCTTTGGCTGCTGTGTTGGAGGAAGCTCCTGTGGGCTCTTCTCAATACAGCCCAAGCACTTTCTGCCTCCTTCCGCCAGCCAAGAGCTGGCCATTGCCAGACACCTTCATCCAACAGGAAACTGTCTCCCTCTCAACCCCTGGGGGTTTTCCTGCCCTTATTCCTTTCTCGGGTGCTTGTCTCTGCAAACAGGCTCTGCTTCACCCAGCTGGCTCACCTGTGGGACCAGCAAAGAGCAGCTTTTTGGGAATGCCAGCTGGAGCTGCAGGCTCTGTGCTTGAGTCACCTCTTTCCTGGTGGACCACAAGGTCTGCTCTGGATGTAGCTCTTTCATAGCATCCTTTCTGCACCCCTGGGATTTTTGGTTTTGGACTTGTCAAGGCCCTTGGGGCGCCCTGGCTGTTAAGCATTATCTGCATTTGGGCAGGAAGGAGTGGCCACCCTGAAGATGCCTTGGCTCCTATGGCTGAGATACAGCAGCTCAGGCAATCTGGGGTTGCCAGTTTCTACATTTCTTTAGCATTCAGCCCAGTGAGAACCAGATTTTAATTTGGGTACATCACCTGGCCACCCTCAGCCTGTTGAACCCTGCAGGGCTGTCACCTCACCCTCCCCTACAAGTGGTGATGACTCTGCCTGGGCTCTCATTGCTCATGCAGAAGATTTGCACTGCAATTTGTTTTGTTGCAGTAGCTCTTGCTCTTAATTACACGGAACCTACAACCAAAGTCACAAGTCTTGTTGCTGTTCTTACCTGTGATAAGTAGCAATGGCAGCTTCTATGTCCCATCCCTGGAAGTGCTCAAGGCTAGGCTGGACGGGGTCTGGGGCAATGTGGAAGGTGTTCCTGCTATTGGTATGGGGTAGAATGAGATGAGCTTTAAGGTCTCTTTCCAACCCAAACCAGTCTGTGATTCTGTTTCCACTTTTGTTTGCTGGTCAGTGAAAAGTGCAGGAAGATCCCTTGTCCTCCAGGCTCTCCTGGATCTGGGTCACTGGGACGAGCTGGAAACCAAGCACACAACTTTCCTAGGGTGCTCCCACCTATTGCCTTCACAGGGGCCTACACATCAGCTGGGTGAGAAGAAAATCCCATTTTCCTGTTAAAAGGAGCATGCAGATGTCTGAGTGCAGATGCTGCATGTCCTGCTGCCGTGTCCTGCAGCTTCCCAGGATTTGGAGTTAGAGTGATTGATGGGTTTAATTCATCCTGGAGTTCCCATCCAAATCTCAGCTGCTGGATTGCTCAGTGCTAACCACAATGTGTGAGGACACCCAAAGCCATCTTACTTGAAGGTGAAGAACCAAATTTATCCAGACAACCCAAGTCTGGTGTGTGAAAGCAATGTGTACTTAGCTATGCTCTGTTTGCTGCCTCTGGCTATCAGCCTGCCTTGCCCTGCTCTGATGATGTCTCCGACTGGGGGGGAAATAGAAATAATGGCTTGGTACCAGTTCTGCACTAACAAAACTTGCCTGCTGAGTAGCTGCAAGGTAATGACCAACATTTGCTGGTGGTATCATGTGGAAGCATCTTGCTGTCATAGATAAGGATCTCAGACAGCACCTCCCTGCCTCTGGTACTGGGATCTCTTCAGCTAAGCTTGTCAGGTACAAAGCTTATCTCAATATTAAAACTGATAACGGTGTTTCTTAAATTAAATCCTTCCAACTTCAAACGCACTCATGGTTTGTGGTGCTGTGGTGCCTTTCAGCTGAGCCAGCTCCAAGTTATCAGCAAGGGGGAAGGCAGAGAGTCTTTGTGCTCCTTGGGAGAGGAGGCAGCTCTGCAGCAGGGTTGGGATGTGCTCAGCAAATCCACACAGGGCTGGGGATGGGATCCCTCTCGTCATGTATGGCTCAAGTATTCCCCACTTGTAACACAGCAGGAGTGGAGTAATTGGATAGAGCAGATGCAGTAATTCTAGGTTGAAGTAGAAATTATGAGTCCAGCCCTCAGGTACCTAAAGTGGTTCCAAGAGAGCTGGAGAAGGACTTTGGACAAGAGCCTGGAGTCACAGGACAAGGGGGAATGACTTCCCACTGCCAGAGGGCAGGGCTGGATGGGATATTGGGAAGGAATTGTTCCCTGGGAGGGTTGGGTGCCCTGAGAAGCTGTGGCTGCCCCTGGATCCCTGGAAGTGTCCAAGGCCATGAACAACCTATTCTAGTGGAAGGTATCCCTGCAATGGGGTTAGAATGGGGCGAGTTGAAAGGGACCTTCAGGACCCTCTGGTTCTGTGATAGATGTTATGCTCTGGGTGTAGGTTTATCCTTGCTTCCCAGAGGCGAAGCTGCTCAGGGAAAGGCTCCTGAGGATGCTCTGCTCTCTCCTCAGTGACAGGACTGAGGCTCAGGGACTGTCCCTGCTTGGGACGGGATCTGCAGGCACTCGTTCATCCCTCCTTACACAGGCTGCCTCCCTCCTGAGGATGCTGTGTGGGAGTAATGAGGTGGAGGTGGATCAGAGTTAAGCCCTGCCTGGCTTCCCTGTTGCAGGCAAGTGGATTTTCAGCTCCAAACAGTTTGTCATGACTGCTGGGACGCCCCCATACTTTCTCCTGCTCTGTGGGTGCCAGAAAAAGCCTTGTCTAAAATAGCTTCCCATCAGGGAAGGATGGGTTTCAGCATGGCCTCAAGCACCAGTCTGCAGCAGGACTGAGTTTTGCATTTATTTTTCATCTTCACTGAGCATCTGCTCAGATTCTTCTCTGAGATTATTAGACAGTAACTGCTACCTTCTCCAAAATGGGATCACATCCCTGCCTTGAATGTCACAGAATGTCTCGTGGTTTCAGCATGTTCTACCCCTGCAGCTGCTGGGAGTCCCAAAATGAAGGGGGACAGGATGACAGAGGGCTGATTATGGAGAGGAACTCTCCTCTTGTAAATAAGTGCTTTGAAACCCATGCTGGATACCAGAAAATTCCTCACCTCCCTCAGCCGGGCCTTTATGAAAGCAGGTGATGGTTTTGCTCCACAGGGAACACCTGCAGCCAGCAGGGTTGGGGCTGTCCCTGCAGCAGCCATGAGTCCTGGGTGGCTGGAATGTCCCCACAGCACTGGGGCTGGAGATGTGCAGTGTTTTCCTTATGTGGAGGGTTTTCCCAGCCAGTGCTCTGTGCTGTGCTGCAAGGGGCTGGCCAGCAGGGCTTGGGGCCAGTGAGGTGACATCGGGTGCCTGGGAATGGGACAGGGCCAGACGGCTGCTTTGGATATAAAAGCAGGGAAATGTGCTGCTGCCTGCTGGACACCCACCCCTCCTGCCCTAAATACCCCCAAAAATGAGCTAGTCCTCAGTTCTCAAGGTGGGGGTGGAGCAGTGCTGTAGCACCCAGCCTGGAGCCTGGATAATTTCAGGCTTATTTTGTGTTTCCCAAATACTTTTAAGCAGAGGTTCCCAAAGCACATTTCAAATAATAGGCAATTTTTCTTTTTACTGCCCCTTTCAGGCTACTAAATGCTATTTTCCTTTTCCACTGAAGCAATTTTGGGCACACGGGAGCTGCTTGGCCTCTGCAGACACACACAGTGCAGCTTGGGAGAGGATTCTCTCCCAGGGAGAGGATTCATTTAAGAGTCCCTGGCTTGAGTTCTCCTTTTTATGCTGTTTCTGCCAGATTTGGGTCTATGACTCTCCACAGAAGGTAGCCAAGGCAAAATAAAAGTGGAATTAGATGGTACATGGAAGCAGACGGGGTGATGGGTCCCAGCCAAGCTCCAAATCTGCTCCTGATGCCAGGGTTTATGGATTGCTGTTAATCTGAGAGGTAGCTTTGTACACTTAATAGGTGTGTGACTGATCCTGGTGCCAGGAGATTGGCCGTTCTCATCAGGTCATTCTTTATTTATAACCTAAAGCAGCTGGAAGTTTCCTCTCGGAGGGAGTGGAGGTGGCAGAGCCACCCTGGCAGGGTTGGTCCTGCTGTCACCAGCCTGCTGTGAGCTGCCCTCAGGGTGAGTCCTGGAGCTATGGTGGCTGGAGCTGGGATTTCCCCCTCTCTGGCATGGGGAAGGAGCAGAGAAGCAGCTCTGGAGAAAGACCTGCAGTGGGCTTTCCTGCAAGAAGAGGCTGGGCTGAGAGAGATGGTGCTCGGGATGGAGAGAGACTCCCCTCCCTTTCTCACCCAACTCCTTCCCACCCATCCATCAGTATAAAAGTGGCTGCTGGGGGGCTTTTTAATCCCAAAAGCCTCAGAATGGTGGTGAAATTGGTTGGGAAGGGGAGGGAGTGATATGCCTGAGAGTGCACTCGGTTCAATTAACCAGCACCATGTCAAACACCACCAAACTCCCTGTCCCCCTTCCCAGGCTCAATTAGCTCAGCCTTTAATGAGAGCCTGCCTCTTGCCTCACTCAGCTAATTAAAGAGCCCATGCCAGTAAGTCATGGCACCAGGTTGACGGTGGGGAGGTTTTCTGAGCAGGATGTGAAGGGAAGAGGAATCACGCTGGCAGCAGCTGCTTGGCTGGGGGCCCTGTGGATTCAGCTCACCCCCACCGAGCTACTGGAAATGGAATATCAGGTTTTAAACCCCAGTTATAAATACGAGTGTGGGAGCTGATGCAACCCTGGCAGACGAGAACGAGGTGTTTGGAAACAGGAGACTCTGGCAGGGAAGGCAGAGCTGCCCCACTCCCCCACACCGGCTGGGAAAGCTGCTGAGGGGGTCCCTGCCCCCCCCCCTTCCCACCACCCAGACCGACCTGGGGCTTCACTGAGGGAATTAGCCAGGGTAATTAGTGGGCTCCATTGGCTCCTGGGTCTGTCTCCCCCTCTAATAAGTTATTCAGCCTGGAGAGACCTTGGAGACTCTTCCGGTTCCTAAAGGGGCCACAAGAGAGCTGGTGAGGAGCTTTGGACAAGGGAAAGCTGGGAGGGACAAGAAAAGTTTCTGAAGCACTTGGGACATCTTGGTTCCCCCCTCCAAGAGCAGATCTGTGCTGAGATGGGTCAGAGAAGGGCTGGATGGGAAGCTGGGGGAAGGGTGTACACAGAATCCCAGAATGGTTTGGATTGAAAGGGACCTTCAAGAGCATCTCATGCCACCCCCCTGCCATGGGCAGGGACACCTGCCACTAGAACAGGCTGCTCCAAGCCCTGTCAGCCTTTCCCTATAGGAGAGGTGTTCCATCCCTCTGCTGTTTCAGGACATGCTGAGCCCTGGCATCACCCACAGGTGTTTTCTGGCTGAGATCTGGTGTCAGAGTTCTGTCTGCATCCAACTCATCACCTGCGGGGATTTGGGAGTGGAAGTACCAAGCCAAATCCACCTCTGCTCCCTGCATTTGTGGCTGCTCCAAAAATCCTGTTCCCATTAAAAGAAAAAATGTCCTGCTCTGAGTGGGGCAAATGGGGGTCCCGATGATTTAGCTGGGGTGAGGCCCTTGCATTGCAATCTCTCAGTTGCTTCACAGCAATGACTGTAATTTGTTAGGAATAAACCTTTGTTTAGAATTCAGGAAAAAAATTTGCACCTGCTGAGGAGTATTTCGGGCTGGTATAGAAGAAGCCCAGCAAAGACTCTTGAGAATAATAAACTCTCTAGGTTTCAAAGGAATGTCTTGAGCAGCATAATGGTTTGATACCTGTGAAGTTCCTTGCAGGACTTTGCCACCAGGCATTTATCAGGTGTCAGAGAGTGATGGGAAGCAGGGGAGGGCAGGGCAGGCAGAATCAGAAGTTTAGGGTGTGGGGGCTGCTCTTGTCTCTATGCCCACACCTGCTGTGTTCTGCACCTTTCCATCTTGCTTATTTTCCTTTTCAGCAGTAGTTTTGTTCCTTGCCTGAACTGAGAGTGTGGCACCAGCCCACGGCTCTGTAGAGGATAAAAGGCAACCCCCGCTCTGCTCCTGCAGCCTGAGCCCTGCTCCTTATCTTCCCAAGCATCCTGCACCTCCATCCATAAGCTCTGGGATGTTTTGGCCAGGGTTGGCTGTGTCTGCAAGGGGCAGAGCTGTTGTTTCTGCGGCCCCTGGGAAGGCAAAGAGCTGACAGGGAGATGTTGGTGCATCCCTGCAGCCCCCCGCTCCCTCGTCCCGTCTGGGGCTGAAAATCCCTGCGAGTTGTGCAGTCACTCCGGGATCTGAACCCCAGCACCACGTCGCTCTGCTCCGAGCCGGGAGGGGAGCCGGGTGTTTGGTGCCTGCAGCCGGAGGGATGCGGTGGAAACGGGGATGCAGCGAGGAATCCTTCCCGTGCAGCCGCCCGCGGAGCCCTTTAGATGTCGCGCTGGAGCAGCGAGTCCCCCTGAGCCCTCGGCCTCCTCCTCCTCCTCCTCCTCCTCCTGCTGCTGCTGCTCGCCTGCAGCCTGGCCGCGGGACACTCGGTAACTCTGTCTGCTGGCGCCTGGAGTCACGCGGAGCCGTGGCTACCACATCGCCGGCACGTACGGGAAGGGCTGGCAGGACTCTAGTCTGTGGCTTGGAAATATCTTGGAGATCTGCTGGGATCTTTGGGATCTCATGGGATCTCCCCGGGTGCTGCCTGGTGCCGTTTCCCCCACCACAGGGGTGTATCAGTCGCTGTCCCTGCAGGGTGTCCCCGCACCCCGGCTCTGGGGCATCCCCCTCGCAGGGCCGGGCTGTCCCACATGCCAATGCTTTGCTCAGGGCTCTTGGCCGGCTCTGGGGAAAATCCCAGTCCACCGCTGGTGACCCACGTGTGGGCAACGTTTTAGGGAATGCTGGGAACTCCTGGGACAGGAACACTCATCTCCTGTTGCACCATGGCCCGTGCACTGGAGATCAAGCAGAAATCCAGCTCTGGGGTGGGATGCAGGATTGGAAGGGGTCAAAATGAGAAGCTACCCCCACTCTGCATCTGCTCCTACCCCTCTCCCCCAGGGCTGGTTGTGATCTCTCCCATCTCTCTGTCCCCCTGGGATTTTTGCCCCACTGTTGTGTTATCTCTCAGCTTTCCATTATCTTAACCTAATTTTTCATTTTCTTGTTCCTTTTACAGTCTGAGCCTTGGTCCCTTCTCCTCCCACTGCTAGCTCTCTGCCCACCCCTGGGTCCTCAGCTGGCTCCTGGGTGGTGCTGCCCCGTGGAAGGGGAGAGCCCTGCCTGGAGGAGAAAATGGAAGCTCCAGGGGAATGAGACTGGGTCTCCAAGGGACCCACAGCCCAGTGTGGCACCTCTTTGAACAGAGCTGTCCACGTGTAAAGTATTCTTCTTCTGGCACATTAAATTGCATTTCCAGTCCTCTTTGGGAGCCTGTCCAACCAGAGGAGGACAGGTTATGGACCCACTGTCATGCCCTGCCTGCTTTTTGTCTTGACCAAGCTTTTTTTCGGCTGGCTAGTTTTGTTCATGCCCTGGCATTTCCAGGGTGACATCAGAGGCTTCAGAGCTGAGCCACTGGAGAGAGAGGGATTTGGTTGTAAAAAGACTGGATCATTCAGTTCAAAGGTAGAAGATCCTGCTTTTCTGGAGGTAGTTCAAAAAAGCCTGGAATTGCTTCCAAAACTCCAATCACCTGACCTTGGGCATGAATGCTGTGTGCCCTGCAAGACACCCCCTGTCAGGCTCTGTAAGGGATCTCATCCCAGCAAGATGCAGCCCGGCCCTCAGGACATGCTGGGGTGCTGTTTGAGGAGCTGAATGTATTCCCCCTGACATGATGGCCCTTGGAGCTCCCTGGTTTGCAGCACTCCCTGTGCCAGGTGCAATGCAGCTTGAACTCCTGCCAAGCAGGTCTGAGTTCTTCCTCCACCTGGGGTGGCTTTATCTGTCCTTGGCTCCCACCAGGAGATGGATACAGGGAAGCTGCTTTCTGGAGGAGACACCTTGAGGTGTGGAAGGGGCAGGCATTTGACTTTCACTTGTAGGTGGTCCAGGAAGCCACCTTGGCTCACAAAGGACACGTCTGTCACCATTCAGGCACTGACACCTCCTGCTCATGGTGGCTTTTCTGAGGACCACCTACAAGTGAAAGTCTTGATGTCTGCCCTGTGGAGCACGGCTAATCCTCCACCAAAGGTCAAGTCCTGCTCCTGCTCCATGAGGCTTTTACCATCCCTTTCAGCAGACAAGAAGTTCTGGCCTGATGCATTTGGGAGGGGGAGGAACAGAATAAGCAAATATTATGTATGATTCTTCTGTGGGTTATTTGCTGCTTGTGATAAGGAAGCGGTGTTGGTTGCTGGATGGTTCTCAGGGAGAGGAGACCTCAGTGGATTCCAGCTTCTTTCCACAAGGCTGACTATGGTGAAAGGGGAAGGCAGAGGTATGGAGAGGAGTTAAGAGGAGTTACATGGATGCAGTGCTGTGAGGATTGGTACAGCACCTAATGGTGACCAGCGTGCTGCCAGGGCTGGAGCATGATCCCTCCCAGTGCTGCTGGGCCCTGCTGAGTGCATGAAGCACCAGCAGCAGCCAGGATGTGGGTGAAACAGGGAAGACATCCTCCTTCCCTTACCCAGCAGGCTAGAGGTTCAGTGCTAGGAATGTGGGATCACAGATGCTTCTCCCCTCTTTTTCTTTCCCCCTGACTTTACAGTGTTCTGTGGGGTCTGTCCCAGCCCCTCTGCAGCCCTGCAGAGCACCAGGCACAGCTCGCAGGGCTTTGGGACCCGCGCACTCCCAGGGTGCAGCGCACGGTCCGTGGGAAATGTGGGATGGTGGCAGGAGGGCGAGAGGAAAGGAGCAGGAGGAGAAGGGTGTCCCCCTGAGCCCCCCCGCCCCACCGAGCGTGCGGAGAATTCCTGCTGGCTGGGCTCATGTGAGAGCATTATCCCCAGGATGAGCTCATGCGCGAAGCTCGCGGGTTATCCGTGTGATTCCGGGTGCTGGGGCACCGCTGGCGGATTCCCTGGAGTTATGTGCAGTTGCCATTTCCACGCATTCCTGGGTTAACAGCCGATCAGGTTTCACTGTTCACATCCCCATTGAGCGCTCCGGGCCGTGGCTCTGACGCTGGTGATGGAGCACAATTCCTTGGCTGTCTGGCTTTTGCTTTCCCAAACCTGGCCTTCCCCATTTCTCTTCCTTGATCTGCTCCAGGCCCTCCTTCCTCTCTCTCATGGCATTGACCACATTGCAGGTTCTCTATCCACTTCCTCAGTTCAAGTTGAGCTTTAATTTGTGATGCTGCTAGAAGTTGGTTGGGCCCATCTCTGTGTGGGGTTCTTGGAGAGCTCCTGTCCCCTCACTGGTGTGTGGATCAGGATCAGCCATCACGTCCATCAGAACCCTTGCTCTGCTCCAGTGGGGTGTCCTGGCAGAAAACTAGAGTCTAGAGCAGGGTAATTCCCCTCGTCCCTTCGTCTCTGTTTCCTCACTCAGGGGAGGACCTCAGGGAAGGTGGACAGCTGAGGAAGGAGACCTGGCTGTGTTCGACCAAGAGACTTGGCTCTCTGTTTACGATTCAGTCTCTGGTGGGTCAGTGATGGGACCAGCCCTGTAAGGGTGTTTGTGACTACAGTGGAGGGTCAGGTCATCTCAACCACTCAACCCTGGCCATGAGACGGTGTGCCAGGCTCTGGGGCGTCTGCAGGTGGCTTTTGGGTACCCATGGCAAAGGACACTCTTTGACTTGCTCAGCTCTTGGCTCTTTCCCTGGTGAGGAAGGGGTGGGGGAACCAGGACGGCCATAAGTTGCAGAAAAAAGATCTCTTCTAAGTTTGGTGGATGTCCATGTGCAGTAGGAGGCTGAGGGCTGGCACCAGGCTGGACTATGTCCCAGCCCACAGCTTGCTGTGACAGGATTGTGGATCCTCGCCTACATCCATGCAAGGGAGAATCCTGGGAGACCCCAGGTGTGTCTCCAAAGGGTGAAGCCGAGGCACGTAGATCAGTGTCCATCTCATTAGCATCATTGCAGAAGTGACTGGAGCCTGTTTCTCTGCTTCTCAAGGTCACCCCAGCTTTGAGAGGGAGCATCTGCATGGAAGCTCATGGCTATGCTGGCATTTGCCCTGTAACTTCAGGGTGTGAATTTGCTGCCAGTCCATAGCACAGACAACTCTGCAAGCCTTGGAGTGACCTTCAAAGCCATGGCCAGGGAGGGAGACCATGGAGGTGAAGATGGGGAGATAGCACTGCTTAGATTTCCCTGGTTCCAAGTCAGGGAGTGAGGTGGGTGAAGAAAGAGCCTGTGCGTTTAAGCGCTGAATCCAAGGGCCCACAATGCCAGGGTGGAATTGGCTCATCCCTTGGGACTCTGCAGGGGAGTGCTTGGAAAGAGGACAGTGGAAGGGCTGGACCAGATGGAGACCAGGTGAATTTTCTGATTTGCTGAAAGTTGAAGGTGTTGGCTGAGCCTCTGGGGGTCGGGCAGGTACTCTGCAAGTCTAAGTGTTGGTGCTGGCTCTCACAGTCCTGAGCCCATCCCTGGTCTCCTACTCACTTCTGCAAGGATGGGAACTGTATCCCACTACAGCAGCGAAGAGCTGCTTTGGATGCTCTAGGACGTAGCCTTTTAAAAGAAAAATAATGCATGAATCACCCTTTTCTGGAGAGTTCTGTGCTGCCAGTTTGTTAGGACGTGAGCAAGAGGCATTTATGACAGCAACCTCAAATAAATTGCTGAAACTGTCTGTGCGAATGGGGCAGAGGACTAAACTCAAAGACTGATTTTATTGTTTTTCCATCTTCTGTGCCTTAAAAAGCAAAAGATGGAGTGACGTAGATAGATATAAAACATTGTAATGGCCAAATTTGGAAAAATCTTAGAAAAAACTGGAAGGACACGGCTGTGATCATGGCAAATGTGTGTGCTGCCTTCTCCTGCACAAATCCCGTGCTGTGTGGATACAGGCACTGGCATGGTCCTGCCCTAATGGGAAGGGGCTGGACTCCCCAGAAGTTATTTTAGAAGGTATTTTATATACATCCTAGCTGTGCATTGCAGCTCTGTTACTGTTGTTACAAGAACCTTTTTAATTTCCTGCCCTTTTTTTTCCCCTGTGAAACGTCAGGATGCTGTAAGCGAAGTTCCCTTTGTCGGTGTGTGGGGAAAGAGGGAGGGCCGAACGTGGATGGTTGGAGGGGAGATGCTCCCCTGCTTGGGGAGAGGGACTCGGGGAGATGGGGGTACACTGGGCTCCCACCCTGGAGCGATGGAGGGGAACGAGGTGGAAAGGAAACAGTGCTGGTTCAAACTTTCTTCTTGTTCAGCGGCAGTGAGGTGAAGGGTGTTGACATATTAAGTGGTGGCAATTAGGTCAGGAATTAACACCTTATTAAGCGGGACTGGGGACAGTTGGCACCTCCAAGCCTCCGTGTTTGCAGGCTGGGCAGGGACACAGCACCGAGAGACTTGTTCCCGACCATTGGGGCTGTGCCAGTCATTTCTGACGTCCATAAAACTCTTCTGGATTATGGACGAGGCAGCAAATCCAAGGGCAAAATGGAAGTCTTTGGGAGTCAGAGGAGCCAGCCCAGCTCCAGAGTCGTGGCACTCTGGCCAACTGTGCCGTGGCAGCTCAGGGCAGGTGCTGCCTCGGCTCAGGTTTTCTGTCAGGATTGCCAGCACCATTCCCAGATGCTGTGCCCACTGAAATCTGGGGCTCAGGGTTCCTGGGGGTTGGATGGGGGACCTGGCAGTGTGATGTCTCCTTACCCTGTGTGACTCCAGCTGGAGTGTGCCAGCAGCTGCTCTGCTCCTCCATGCTCAGGTGCAGGGATGTTGGCAGCTGCACTGCTCCTCTGTCCTCAGATGCAGGGATGTTGGTGTAGCAGCAGCAAGCACTTCGAGATGTCCATTCCCCCTGCCCCACTGCAGCTGCTCAGCCCAGGCAGAGGAACTGGCTGGGTCAGGGGTTTTGTACTTTGGAGCCCTTTGCTGCCAACTTTGCCAGCACACTGCAACCAGCCAGGTGCTGCTTCCCAGCCCATCGGCCATTCCTGGGCTTGCTGTGGGGGTGGCAGCCTGGAGGAAGACCTCATTCCTCAGTGACTCTAAGAGGGAGAGGAGACACCAGTCCACGAAATGCAATAAATCCTGTCATGGTGCACTTTTTATTGTGATTACTGGGATGCATGTATCCTTAATGGCCTTTCATGAGACCCAGACCCTGCCCTTTCATGAGACCCAGTTATTATACAAATAACTGTATTTGCCAATTGGCATTTTACTGGCATTAACTGCTCCTGATTCAGCCCATCAGAGAAACTCCAGGGATGCTGCTGGGCTTTCTTGGGTTGTTAGCCCGTTTGGAAAGTGAAACCCTGGCCAGTCTCAGGGGTGGCAGTGGGGATGTCCTTGGAGCCCCTTGGCATGGAACAAAACATGGCCCATGGGACTGGGGATATTTTGGAGCTGGCCTCTTTTCCAGCTGGGCATAGTGCAAGAGGAGTTATATGTGCCAGGACATCCCAGGACATGGCAAGGAGAGCTGATTTTCCTACACTGGTGTTGGCTGGCATTCCCAGATGCAGCTGGGGAGTGCTCATCTGACTTCCAAGATTCCTTCCAACCCATTTTCCTGCAGGTTCCTTCAGTGGAATGACCTGGCCTGGCCTGGGGATGGAGGGAGGTCAGTTCCTGCTTGGACAGCCTGAGTGCTGCTCTGCTCCAGCCTCTGCTGACATCGCCGGTGGACTCAGCATCCCTGGAAGTGTTCAGAAAAGATGTGGCTATGGCATCTGGGGACAGAGTTCAGTGGGGCACCTGGCAGTCCTTGGTTAGTGGTAGGACTCGATCTTAGAGGGCTTTTCCAATCGTCATGATTCCATGATTCTGTGATGTCCACACCATCCTCTGCCTTTTTCCTTGCTCCCTCCCTTTTTCCCCATGCTTGGGAAGGGGGTAGATTTGCTGGTCTCCGTGAGCTGTGATGTCACTGCTGTCACCGTGGCGTGGCAGGGTGATGTCACAGCGCCGTGATCCCAAGGAAGAGGCTCCTGGCAGGCATGAACACGCGGGAGGGGCTGCGGGGGGAACCATTGAGCTGAACCGGGATGGAGCAACCTCAAAGCCGGGCGGGCATCAGAGCTGCTCCGCTGTCAGTGCGATCGCTTTCAGTGTTTGCTTTTATGTGACAGCTGCTTCCAAAGGCTGGCGGCTCTCCAGGAGCCCGGGCGGGGTGAGTGGTGTGGCCGGTCCTCCGGCAGCTTGCCCTGCCCTTCAGAGAGACAGGCTCTGAGCTGCGGACAAGAGGCATTTTTGTGGCTCTTGTGGTTCCCTGTGTTTTTTGTGAGAAGGGAGGAGGCAACTGGAGCCCAGATTCTGGGCTGGAGCACACTGCAGGCCAGGCGAGCAGCCCTGGGGGTTTGCAGTGCCTGGCACGGTGCCCACAGCCCAGGGCTGACAGGGAGCTGTGTGCTCCCCACTGCCACGTCCCCGGGCTTCTGCGCCCACTGTGACCACCCTGTGAGCAATGGCACGGGGGACTATCAGTCCCTGCTTTACCCTCTGGACCAGGGCAAGAGCCCAGGGTAGCCCAGGACGTTGGTGCTTTGCTGTGGCCTGGGGTTTCCATGTCTGCTGCTTTGGCATGGAGCTGTGTGAAGGCATCTTTTATGCTGACAGCAAACCCATGGTGACAGCTACCGCGAGGGGTGAGATTAAAACCAGATGCACCCCTCTATCTCAAACGCCAGTGAAGCCAGAAACAGCCCTCTGGGGATGGATAGTCTGGGAAGGATTTGGATGTGCTGCTTTGCCCCTGCTCAGCCTCGGAGCCCAGAGGCACCGGTCAGCCCCAGGCCAGGGAGTGCCCAGCCGGTGCTGGGACAGGAGCGGGCACCGTGGGGCCCTCGCCCAAGAGGCAGCGTGGCCCGGAGCATGCGCGGCTGTGGCTAATGAGAAAAGACATCGTTAATTAGAACAAGGCAGCACGTCGTATGTGTGGCGCCGGCTTTGAAAGGGCTTTGCGTGTTGTCTTCGTTAGGGGTGTGAGAATGCAGCTCACTCGCTTTTTCTTTCTGAACAAATTAAGGACACATTTCACCCATCAGGAGATGAAATAAAATATGAGCAGGGAGGGAGCGTGCCTGGCGAGCCCCCTGTGTCTGTCCAGCCTCCTCTGCCCCGTGCGTGGCCAGCCCTGTGCTGTGCAGGTGCTACTGGACTCTGCCTGCCATCACATGGTGCCTCATGACCTTCCCAGCTCACCTGGGGTGGGCAGAGGCACAAGGTGCAGTTTGGGGCTCCCCTAGGCTTGGCAGGGTGGAGATGCCCATGGCTGGAGCAGCTGATGGAACCTGGAGCCCTCCGGATGCTCTGGCCTCATGGTGGACCAAGGTCTGTGCCATAGTGGGATTCCTCTCGTCAGTACTGCCTATACGGATGACACTCCTTAAATGATTTTAAAATTTTTCTTTTCCTGCTGCTGGACTTGACCTCCTCAGAGGAGCACCATCACCATCATGAGGTTTGGAGTGTGGATGAGGTGTGGGCTGGAGGAAGAGACAGGGAATAAAAAACAGCTCTTCCTGTGAACCATCATGATGTTGGTGTTCTGGAAGTAATGGTTCTAAGGCCCATAAAGAGGCTCCGAGAGCTGGAGCCCCTCTGCTCTGGAGCCAGGCTGGAAGAGCTGGGTGTGCTCACCTGGAGAAGAGAAGGCTCCAAGGAGATCTCAGAGCCCTTCCAGTGCCTAAAGGGAGTTATAAAAAGGAGGGAGAGAGACTTTCCATATGAGTAGACAGTGACAGGATCAGGGGGAAATGACTTCCCACTGCCAGAGGACAGGGATGGATGGGATATTGAGAAAGAATTGTTCCCTGGGTAGGTTGGCAGGCCCTGGCACAGGCTGCCCAGAGAAGCCGTGGCTGCCCCTGGATCCCTGGAAGTGTTCCAGACTGGGTTGGACAGGTCTTGGAGCAACCTAGGATAGTGGAAGGTGTCCCTGCCCATGGCAGGGGGTGGAATGAGATGAGCTTTAAGGTCCCTTCCAAGCCCAACCATCTAGGATTCTGTGAAATTGGCACAGACAGCTGCCAGCCTCGGCTCCGTGGGAACCTCAGCGCTCCGAGCCGGCAGGGATGTGCTGGGCAGAGCACGTGGGCTCTGCTGGGAGAGGCTCTGCAGCCAGCACAGCTGGGGAGGTCGGTCCAGTCTGGGGACATGGGTCTGGCCAGGCACCCATGAAGGGACTCCAGTCCCCGGCACCACTGTCTCACTCCTCATTTCAACCTTAGACCATCAGAACTGCTGAAGCCCGAGAGAAAAAAAACTAGTGCAGCCATCCCTCCCCCTCAGTAATCCATTCCCTGAGCTGGATTTAGGGATTCACTGTGGCATTAAATGCAAATAACAGACGAGTCGGCTTCGCCCCAAATGGGGGAGGAAAGCGAGTCTGGGAAAGGAGTTTGTGTGTGGTAACGTAACCATAGCTCGGAGGGGCCCACGGCTCCATGCTCTGTGTGTCTGCGTGCCTCTGCTTTACCCCTAATACTCGTGGACTGCTGGCTTGTAATGTGACGACTTTTCAACGTCAATAATGTATTGAATAACACTGTCAGAAACGGGGGAAGCGTTAACTCTTTCCCTAGGCTGCAGCTCACTTTGGGAGCCTCTGCAGATGAGCTGTGGTTCCATGCGCAGGGCTCAGGATATTCAAGCCCAGCCCTGGGGGATCTCTTGTCCCAAGATTGGCACAGGGACAAGAACGATGGGAACGTGGTCCCCCATCTGATGGTAGCCTGACTGAGGGGTGCAGAGTGTGGCACATTTTACCACAGAACTTTTGAATTAGTTAGGAATTTACCAATTAAGTAGTGTTAACTGACAAGGCATTGCTTGCTGTTAAATTTGGCGCATCTCTGATTTTTTCTCTGTCCTGGTGACTGAGAGCAGCTTTTAGCATTTCCAGAGTGGATGTTCTCCATATGGGAAGTGCCTCTGCCTCTTGGCTGTACCAGCCCAGCTGGAACCACTTCCTACCTCACACTGGTATGTACTCCTGCTCTGTCCTTGGTGACATTTCCTGCTCACCAGGACAGCATTTCCTTTTTCCCATTCCTTGGTGAACATAATTTTTTTCCCATCATGGAGACTTTCCTGCTGTGGCCAGCAGGCAGCAGTTGCTTTGTAAGCCATTAAGCACAGACTCATAGAGTCACAGAATCACTAAGTTCGGAAAAGACCATTAAGATAATCAAGTCCAACCATTAACCCAGAACTGCCAAGCCACAAGTGGCACATCCACAGAGCCTTTAAATCCCTCGAGGGATAGGGACTCCATCACTGCCCTGAGCAGCCTGTGTCAGTGCCTGACCACCCTTACTGTTAAGAAATTTTCCCAGTGTCCAATCTAAACCTCTCCTGGTGTAAGTTGAAGCTGCTTCCTCTTGTCCTGTCCCTGTTCCCTGGGAGCAGAGCCCGATCCCCCCGGCTGTCCCCTCCTGTCAGGGAGTTGTGCAGAGCCAGAAGGTTCCCCCTGAGCCTCCTTTTCTCCAGGCTGAGCCCATTTCTCAGCTCCCTCAGCCTCTCCTGGTGCTCCAGCCCCTTCCCCAGCTCTGTTCCTTTCTCTGACCCTGCTCCAGCCCCTCGAGGTTCTTCTGTCATGAGGAGCCAGAATTGACCCCAGGACTGGAGGTGCTTCAGCAGTGCCCAGCATACGTCACTGCCCTGGGCCTATGGCTACTATGGCTGATTCAGGCCAGGTGCCATTGGCCTCTTGCCCACCTGGGCACACCTGGGCTCAGGTTCAGCTGCTGTCACTAGCACCCCCAGGGCCTTTCCAGCCACCCTGCCCCAAGCCTAGAGCTGCAGGGCGTTGTGGTGACCCAAGAGCAGGACTCGGCACTGAGCCTTGTTAAACCTCATATAGTGGGGCTTGATGCACTGCTCCAACTGCTATAATTGTTGAATCTGTGCTCCTCTAATGGAAGCAGAGAATTTCAGCTTGGTATTGGCAGCAGACACCCAGGCAGGAGGATACCCAGGCTGGCAGCCCCTGCTCACCCCACTCTGACCCCATTCTCACTGAGCTCGCACTCAGCTGCAGAGCAGCAGTGCCAGGGTTTGCCCTGGGGTGATCAAAGTTAAATTTCACAGCTCTGCCCACTGTGTGGGTCTGAAAAACACCTGTTTTGGTGAGGGCACTGTGCTCACACTCCTCTCCTGCCATCCTCAGAGTCCCTTGGCACAATGGACTAATGTGACCACATTGCTCAGCACTTGCTCTGCATGGGACAGCCCAGCACTGCCCCTTTGCCCTGTCCAGGCTGGCACCTTTTCGTGGTGCCTCAGCACCATGGGCTTGTGGGCTTTGAGCTTTGCTTTAGCAAACGATGCAGCTTCCCATGCCAGCTCGGAACTGTTTGGGATTTGCAGCTCTGGGGCTGCTGTTGAGGAGAGGGAGTGAGAGACCAGTTTGGGGGGTGTTGGGCAGCAAGCCACGGTAAACCCCAGCCATCCCTGGCAGGGGGTCTCCTCACTGCTCCCTGCTACTTCTGCTTGGAGACATGGCTCAGCATGTCCTTGTGCCCCAGTGTTTTGGAGAGTGAGCCTGCCTTCCCAGTTGTATTTCACTGTGCTCTGTAGCAGAGTTGGATGGTATGGATTTGGATGCTTGGTGACAGCAGAGAAGCTGTGCCCTCCGCCTGACACCATCCCATGGCTGCCAGCCCTGCTGTGGGGTGGTGTGGATAGCAGGAGCCTCTGTGAAGGTGGCAGACGGGGATGCCACTGGCTCATCAAACTGGCACAAACAGGGCTCTCTTCAATCCCCATGCAGGCCATTTATTTAAGAGTTGGACTCAATAATCCCTGTGAATGCCATCCAACTCAGAATATTGAGTGAATCTGTGTCCACTCTGCAGCCTCGAGGTGATTCCCTCCTTTCTACGTCGGCAATGCTTGCTGTGCTCACACCATGTAGGGGACAGCCTCCAGATCATTTTTCATATTCCTTGGGAAGCCCCACAGCTCCTGATGTGGCCACGTGTCACATGAGCATGGCTGGTGTTATCCCTGCAGCTGCATTGTCCTTCCTCTCACTTGCTGTTCTCGGGGACGTTTCCAAAGAGGGACATTCTGGCTCCCTGTCGCTGGAACCCGGCGGTGCTTCCCCAGTTCCTCCAGGAACAGCAGTGATTTCCATGAGCCAGGAGCAGACAGTGTCCCTGTGTGATCACTGCATGCCCCAATGCCATAGCATCGCTCCACGGTGTGATCCCACGGTGTCACTGCTTGCCCAAGGGCTGCTGTGGGGACAGGGCTGCAGGAACGGCTGGAAGTAGGGAACTGCCTGGGAATAGCTGCTTTCCAGCCAATGCAACTTTGGCTAAGTGCTGTGGGGGACCCCCTCCTCCTGTTTGGCCTCAAGAAGAAGAGGGAATTAAAAAAAAAAAAAATAAAAAAAAAATGTTGGTTTTGTTTTGGCTGGGGAGCTGGAGCCACAAGGAATGTCGGGAAGCCACAGCTCGGGTTACCCTGTTCCAGCGCACGACATGGTGCTCGGGTGAGATGACACAAGGGGCTTCTCCCTCCCTGCCTCGCTAAGACACAGCACAAAGCCCAGTCCTGGCCTGCAGGAGCTCTGTGGGAAGAGGGATCGCTGCTGGGAAGTGGCAACACACAGGCAGGTGGGGGTTGCTCACTCCAGGTGGCAAACAGGGCTCTCTGGGAGGAGAAACCAGTGCAGATGGCACTGGGAGAGCAGTGCCCTCCCCACTGTCTGATGTGACACATGCCCTAAAATAGCCAGGGCTCTCTTTTGACTCGTGGTTTTGAGGGATTAGGTCACAGGTCGAGCCTCCCCAGGAAACCAGAGCTACATGGAGGAGCACTCAGGCAGAGATGTTCTCCAATGATAGTGTGTGTGATCTGAGCCTCCCAAAGAACTACTTTGTGCTCAGTGGTTCCTGGAGTGATGGTTGTGCTTCTGGACGCCCTGTGCCAGGCTCCCTGACCTGACCCAGAGCTTATACTAATCAGGACCCTTGGAAGGGTATAGGTGGACATTGGTACCACAGGACATGGGAACCTTTACCTTCGGGTGTTGTCTCCCATGGTGCAGGGATCTCACCTGGCCGAACGAAGGGCTGAAGGCGCTTGGTCTGTTCAGCTGGAGGGGACTGAGGTCAGACCTCATCAGTGGCTACAGCTTCATCCCGAGGGGCAGCTCTAATCTCTGCTTTCAGTGACAGGGACAGGACCCAAGGGAACGGCTGAGCTGTGCCAGGGGAGGTTTAGGTTGGATCTCAGGGAAAGGTTCTTCCACAGAGGGTGCTGGGCACTGCCCAGGCTCCCCAGGGAATGGGCACGGCCCCGAGGCTGCCAGAGCTCCAGGAGTGTTTGGACAGCGCTGCCAGGGATGCCCAGGGTGGGATTGTTGGGGTGTCAGTGCAGGGACAGGGATTGGACTGGATGATCCTTATAAGTCTCTTCCCACTCAGGATATTCTGTGATTCTGTGATTTTATGGAACACTCAAGAGACCAGCTACATGCAGGATTAACGAGAGCTCGTGCAAAGCCTTAGATATCCCACTGAGTCTTTTCTGTTGAAGAACCAGTATTTGACACAGGACATAACATGAAGCCTGTTTTTCTGTGTCTGAACACAGAGACTCTGGGGACCAGGGCAAGGGGAGCAATAGTTGTCCCTCGTCCAGAGCCCTGCATGTTTACCATGCAAAGCCTTGAGTTGAGGGGCTGGTTCAATGCCAGAGGTTAGGAGGAGGGTTTTACACTAAAAACTGTAGGTTTTTTCCATCATGATAAGCTTAATCCAGTGCAGGTCACCTCTGGCACACCTCTGAGGCAGGTGAGATTTTAAGGTCACAGTAGCTGTGTGACCCAGGGCAGGAGAAGCACTGAATTCTTATGCTGACATGCAGGCACAGTGTGTCTCCATCCAGGCAGGCTGTGATGTGGAGAGGGACCTCATGTTGCAGGTCTGGGCTGTGTCACACACAGGACATGGTGTGACATGTCAGGTGACGGCAGTAAGCTGTGGGACAGCTTTCACTGTGCAGTGCATTGCTGGAGGGCAAGAGGAGTTTGCAGACAAGAACAGGACCCCATCCACTGCTGCCCATGGTGATTGAGCAGGAGGGGAGGAGGTGGAAGCACCGGCAGGGGCCCAGGGAAGTCTGCTGAGCTGTGGGATGTGGCAGGTGCCCTGGGGTTGCCAAACCCGGCCCTTGTGCCACTGAGAGCTTTGGGAGCATGACAGCAGGGACCTGAAAGCCCCTTTTCAGAAATGGAGAAACAAATTGTTTTATCCTTTGGTCTCCAAAACCATCCACTTCGGAGGGTACAGCTTGAGAGGAAGGAAGGAAGAAAGAGCTGAAACCAGAGCAGGAAGTTCCTGAAAGGTGAGAACAGCCTTCATCCCAGTGTGCTGAGCTCTCCTCCCCAGGGTCATTGCCTGAGCACTGAGAGGTGCTAAATCTTAACTGCAAACTGTTCTGAAGTTCACATCCTCCGTCCTGTTAATAAATCCAACCGTGGCCCTTTCTGAGTTTCTTATGTGGCTCTTCTGAGTTTACCATATCCTCTGACCTTTGTTTCTGTGGGTCTGTCCTGACTCTTCACCACCGCGTGGTCCCCACGGATGTGCTGGTGATGTCATGTCCCCCTGCAGGGGAGGCAGAGCAGGGTGAAAGCACAGAAGCTGTGAGCTCCTGGGGAAGCAGAGTCCTTGGGGGCTGAGTGGTTCTGCAGGTTCTCTCAGCTCCTTGGATGCTCTGTCTGAGCACGTCCCCACTATGGGGACACAGGCTCCTGCAGCGCTGACCTAGCAGCACCAGACACGGCTGGGAGCCAGCAAGTGCAGAACTTAGTGCAGAGCCCCTGTGCCCAGGGCTTGGGCTGTGCTCTGGGATGTTCCCTGTGGGGAGAGGGGCATCTGCACAAAACCATTCAGGCACATGCTCAGCAGCACTTATACGGAGCACATCCAGCCCCAGCCTAATCCACGGGCTGGAAACCATGCTATCTTTATCAAAACTTCCCACTATCACAACTATCACAAGTGTCCTGGGGGGTAGGAGAGTGGTGACATTGACAGTGCCCATGGATGAGAGGGCCTTTTGGCCATCCAGGTGTGGTGTGGCAGGATGGCACCATGGGCAGTGTCCCCACTGTCAGTGTCCCTTCCCATGGCACCAGCAGGGAGCTCAGCTGGGCTGAGCTGAGCTGTCTCTCCAGGCCTGGCCAGCGCCTCAGAGCATTTCTTGCTGATTCAAGGGCAGGCAGGTGAGGGGACTGCTGGGGTGGGAACTTTTGATAAAGATAGCATGGCTTTCAGCTCGTGGATTAGGCTGGGGCTGGATGTGCTCCGTGTAAGTGCTGCTGAGCATGTGCCTTTCCCAGTATTTCCCAAGGCCAGAGCTACTGTTGAGTGACTGTGGAATTAAAGTATCATTTGCAGTTTCTGCATTCCAGAGCGGTGCCGGGTTTTGACAGAGGGCAGCTCCGTGTGTGCCTGTGCTCCCCTGCCCTGCAAGCCCCTAAATGTCCCAGAGGCCATGCACATGGCTTCGATCCTTGCAAACTCCTGCTCAGGGTGGTTTGGGACAACCAAAGGAGGGAGCCCAAACTCTCAGCAGCTTGGCTGCACAGCCAGTTACCTCCAGTCTAACATTTCCAAACCAAAAACTTTACCTCATCAGCATCAATTCATTTTCCCAGGATTTTGAACAAGAGGAAGATTGGAATCCAAACACACATGAAGTGTCCGAGGTTTCAGACAGCTCTCCCCAGCATCAGGCGGATGGATGTCTCCAGAAAGGCTGCCCACAAATGTAACTGAGATCCCAGTCTAAATCCATTTAACTCCAGCAAAAAGAAAGAAGAAAGTTGTTGTTTCACAGCAACCCATCCATGTGCTGCCCTTTGGGAGAAGGCGGTGGGGCTGTGGGAGGACAGTGGGGCTGTGGATTTGGGTGCCTGCCTCCATCTGCACACCGGGGTTAAACAAACACCAGCTTGGGATTTATGTGGTGCTGGAGAAGGATCTCAGGGAGTTTGCAGGCTGGGATGAATTTGGTGTAGGATGGCACCCACAGGCTGGTTTGCTTCTCCCACAGGGGAAACTGAGTCATGGGAAGAGGAGGGATAGGATTTGCCTGTCCAAATGGAGAACTGGTGGTGTCTGGATTGGGTGTCTGGAGTGCCATGGAAGGTGGTGGAGGGAAGTGGGCATCACCAGAGTGCTCTTTTGTGTGGGTGGGGATGTGGAGCAGGAGAGGAGCGCATCTGGATACCGCCATGCTGCCATGGACTGGAGAAGATGCCTCTGCTTCAGGCATGGAAAGGAAGATGGGCCTGGTGGTGTTTCCCAAGTGATATAAGGAACATGCAGCAGAAGCAGGAGTGGGGCTGGGCTCTGTCGTGGGTCCTGTGTGTGTTTATTTGTCTGCCTCCATGGAGGGCTTGGCCTGCCCCACCTCGGCTTTGAGCCAGGAGTGTCCTGGTTGTTATGAAAGGAAACTTGCAAGGGGACCTCTGTGGAGGCTCTTACATCCCATCTCTGTTTCCTTATCCCACGCATCCATGATGCCCACCTGGGCCCTCCTCTGTTCATCTCTGAAGTTTTTCCTGGAAACACACAGACTCAACAGGATGTGGCCTGGAGCCTCAGCTGGAGGACTGGATTGGTGGAAAAGGTGCTCCTTTCCTTCTTGGGAACCTTGGGGTTGCGAGGATACAAAGGGAAAATTTGAAGCAGGCAAACCCTTTGGTGTTGGTGCTGGGGCAGCTCCTGAGGCCTCCCCTACCCCGTGGGAGTGATTTGCAGACACCAAAATGCAGTTGTAGGTTGTGAGGCTCTTGTGAAGAGTTGATCAAAAGTGAGATTAACTCACTCTAAATGAGCAGTAGTTTCTGTCTGAAGGAGGGGAACGAAAAATGTCCAGCCCTGTCCAGTGGAGATGGATGTGTTGGGAGCAGATGTCTTGCTCTCTTCCACTGCATGAGAGAGCCATCTCCAGAGGCTTCCTCCTCACTCTTCACATCCTCTGACTTCTCCAGAATAAGACAGGACACATCAGGTGTGGAGTTGCTCCCATGGCATTGTGGGGCACTAGTCAATATTCCAGCAAAGTCTTCAAGCCTGATTGGAGATGGAGACATCCTTAATCACCATATCCCCCAGACAGGCACCTCTGCTATTTCCCTAATCAGCTGCATGGCTTTGAAGCAGCCCAGATGGTATCTGATACCCAGATAGCATCTCTGGGCCCGCCTGCCCTGGGCCGGGGCTCCTGCATGGGAGGGAGATGCTGAAGGTGAGGAGGTAGTTTGTGTATTTGTATATATACAAATACAAACGCAGCAGTGCTTGGGGAAGGAAGTGAAATCCAGCTGGACTTTCCTCCTGGTCCTCAAATTTGGGAAGTGATAGAGTGTTTTTGATGACAAGGTTACTCCACGAGTGTTCTCCCAGGAGATTCATGTCCTCTCCATGGAGCCTCTGTGCAGGCAGCCTCCACTTGGCCTGCAGAGCCAGCTGCCCAGGTCTGCTCTGAACTGCTTCCCTCTGCTTGGGGTTCTTGCATCTCTGGTACTTGGACTCTCTTGGACTTCTACGGTGAAAAAAAAAAAACAAAGACATGTTCTGCCCCAGAGAAGCTGTGGCTGCCCCTGGATCCCTGGCTGGACGGGGCTTGGGACCACACGGGACAGTGGAAGGTGTCCCTGCCCATGGCAGGGGGTGGCACTTGGTGGGCTTTAAGGTCCCTTGCAACACAAACCATCCTGGGATTCCATGACTCCCAGAAACTCTTGTTTTTAAAAACACTGAATAGCAGCGAGGTTTTCCTCCAGAAACATCTTTTCCATGTGGATATTTAGAACCCCCTTCATGCATAACACAGTGTCTTGTCAGACATTGGGAATGTTTTCTTATGCCTTTGGTATGTCATTCATGGCAGGATGATGATTCACTCTTGGGACATGACTTTGGGGAAGAGCTTTGTTTTTCTCCAAGCCCATGCAGCAGTTCCCTTGGGATTCTCCCTCTGTGCCTCTCCCTGGAGCACCACAAGCCCAGGTCTGACCCACCAAGGTCCCTCCAAGGAACCTCAGGAGCTCATAGCCCAGGGCTGCCCTGGCTGTGCCTGATGCGGAGCACACGTTCCAGGTTCTTGACTCATTTCCCAGGACTGAAGCCTGCAGCCCACGGTCTAACCCCCATTTCCCCAGCGTTCCTGAGGCTGTGAGGGGAACAACAGAAAGAAAGGACCCTCTTGGCTTCCCTCTCTTGGTATTTTTCTCAGTGTTTGTAGACATTCTTGCTGTTTCTATTCTGAAATTGTTTTCTTGTGCAATCCATGTGGGTCTGTACTGCTATATTTAATGCTTTGCTAGTATCAGATTTTGCTTTCAAGGTCTTTCAAAACAAAACTAATAAAAATAAATCCTCTTGCAGGAGGTCACTGAGGTGGAATGGCTTTTTCCCAAGTGCTGACATGCTTTGGACTTTTCCCTGCTCCCTGTCCAAGCTTATTCCCCCTTGCCTAGAGGCTCTTTCCCCCCATCAGCTGTCCCTGTGCCCAGGGGTGAAGCAAGCATGTGATGTGTGGTGCTGTGTGTGTTTAGGGCTGCTTGTAGTGGAGGGCATGGAGGACACTTGTGCAGAGCAGTGACAGAAACATCTGTCCTTAGTCTACTGCTACTGCAGGACTTAGGATTCCAGGGCCCTTTGTTCTGTGAACTCACTGGTCCCTTGGCCTGGAAACATCTCTTTGTTTCTAACATTGAAGTTTTGGATCATTGTGGCAAACAGGTTGCCCCAGAGAAGCTGTGGCTGCCCTATTCCTGGAAGTGGCCTAGGTCAGGTTGGATGGGGCTTGAAGCAGCCTAGTCTGTGAAAGGGGTCCTGGCCTGTGGGACAGGGTTGGAATAGGCTGAGTTTTAAGGTCCTTCTAACTCAAATCATTACATGATTCTATGAAATCTGTCTCCGCTTCTTCCAGGCACTGTTTCTGCTGGGGAAACTGGTAGGTGTGATGGACCACTGAACGGCCCCAGCTGGCCAGCCCAAGCAGAAAGGATGCCATTCACAATCCCAACCGGAACTGTCCCAGCAGGAGTCCCCTGGCCCACTGCTCTAGAGCTTCTGCCTTGAAGCTGGGGCAGAGCAGCTCTGGAAAGGTCCTGCTGGTGTCCTGGCCTGCAGGAATGCACCTGTGGTACCCAGCTCTCTGGGAGGAAGATGATCTAGACTCCCCATGTGGCCGTGTGAGTTGCTGGGCACTGTGAAGTGACTGTGCTGTATTCTGAATTTCCCAAAGTTGGGTGATGTAGGAACGGAGGCTCCTACTGCTCTATTTCTATTAGCCAAACCATTTAACCAGCAGGACTGTTTGCAGAAGCAAAGCACTTTGGTCCCTGAAGCTTCCGCTTTCCATCCGCTCCCAGTAGGACAGTGATCGTGTGCTAAATCCCAATTAATCATTAAGAAGATATTTGAGGTTTAACAGCTATGTTATAAGATACAGTTTTTACTGGTTTTGACCTCAGTTAAATATGTTTTTAATAGTGGATGGTATTTAATTAAACATAAAATAACAGAGGCTTATTAAATCTAGACAGACCTTTCCTAGTAATGGATATTGAATGTTAAGTAAATATCACTTGGTCATTAGAAGCATATTCAGAGTGGTTTCACAGCCATGTAATAGGCAGGTATCTGATTACCCATCTGCCCAGGTCCAATGAATAAGCTCTTAATAATCAATTGCCACTCATTTAATATATTATAATAACTGTCCTATTAGACCTGAATTAGATCCTTGTAAGAGCAAACAAAGGCAACCTGGCACTCACTGGGATTTTGAGCAGATTTTGTTTTATTTCAGGTTGATGGTTCATTGAGATTGGAGTGGTTTGGAGATTGGATGACACTGGGCTGGATGATGGACAAGTAGGTTTCACATTGTGTTCATGTGGGACCTGCAGAAGCACCATCACTATGGTCAGCCCGGAGTGGGGCACAGGGGATGCAGGGGCTGCTGGCAGCACTCAGGCTGGGACCTTCCATCTGGGACACAGAGGCTCCCAGAGCTGCACTGGGGGTTGCTGGCTGTGGGTGATGCTGTGACTCCTGCTGTGTCCTTTGCACTTGGTCTTTCTCTAGGGCAGGACATCACACCAGGCTGGAAGGAAGGAGATGCTGTGCTGCCACACGTTCCCATTAACCTGCAGAACTTGCTGCCATGCAGCACCTTCAAAGCCCAGTCATTAGCTGGTGTCAGGGGAGGCTGAGACTTGTCTAGGGGTAATAGGATCAGAAAGAGGCACTTAGGGCAGTGATGTTTGTAATTCAGGGCTGTGTTTAAGGACAGACCAGCAGCTGACCCTATTTCTCAAGCTGATTCCCATCTCTCTCCTCCATTAATCCAGGTTCTAGTCATTTGTTTCTCCGAGATTTTGTGTCCTGTGTATCAGCAAAGTACTTTCCAGGTTGCCAAGTGTGTGGCTTGTGGGTGGACAAGGACCCTAAGAGGAGTCCTTCCCAACCTCAGGAAGCAGGATGTTGAGTGAAGGTGGCTTTTGTTTCATTTTGAGTTGAAATATGATTTATTTTGCAAGGCCCAGCAAGTGGTGTCTGTTCATATTGCTGTATGGCAAGGGCTATTCTGGGGTGGCAAAAGGGGGCTGACACACCTGGCTGGAGTGGGACTTTCTCCTTATGTGGGACAGATGGAGAACCCTGGCAGCCTGGCAGCTAGAGATGATCTGGAGAGTTTGAGAAGGATGGTTGTCACTTGCTCTGAGACAGCACTTTCTCCAGGAGTTACTGTTTTGCTCATCCTTCAAAATCCCATCTTGTACTTCTGGAGGAAGTGGTAGACCAGGACTGTGAGTTTGGGAGCTGTGGGAATAACATAGGTTTGGGTTGGAAAAGACCTAGCTCACCCCATCCCACCCCCCTGCACCCCACTGTCACGGGTTGCTCCAAGCCCCAGTGTCCAGCCTGGCCTTGGACACTGCCAGGGATGGGAAAGGTTTGGGATATCTGTGTGCAGTGCACGCACAGCCCAGCCGGGGTGGGAGGAACAACCAGACCACGTCATCCAATTAAGATTGAACATAAAAAATGATAAATACAGAGGTGGCAGCTTTTAAGCAGAATGAAAGCTGCTGCTGCCAAGCACAGTGCCCCTGTGAGAGGCTGGGGGTTTGGATTTCTGGGGGGGGAAACTGGAGCCCAGGGCACTGCTTTTATGGGACTCCGTGGGTAGGTAGCCCTATTAGCTTGCTTACAGCAACACTTCTTGTTTAATTTCTCCATGTTGCTGCATTTCACAGGCCACAAGTTTTGCTCGCTGCGTTGTTGCCCAGCGCAGCAGCACTGACTCAGCGCTGGAACAATGCGCAAGGCAGCCGGGGCCGGTGATTCAGCTGCCGGCTCAGAGGATGAGCCCGGCTCCTCTGCTCGCTTATTAATCTCTGCTAGTGCGTGAGTCAGGCTCTCCTCGCCCCCGGCAGGAAAGCAGCCATGGTGGGATTTAAGCAGTGAGCCGGGAAGGGGCCCAGGGGAGGGTGACAGGCAGGGGCTGCTGCTGTGGCCAGCCCGCTCCCGGTGCTGCCGGCTCTGAGCCAGCCAGCGTGTGCAGAGGGGACGTGGCTGGGCCGGCACCGAGGATATCTCTTGGCAGTTCCATCCTAACAATTGCCTGTCTCGCCAGCTTGGGGGTCTTGTTGCCTTCCTGTGGATTTCCCTGAGTGGTTTGCAAGGTGGGCTCCTGGCCAAACCTGCTTTGGGCAGCCTGTGCCCTCCTGCTGCTTGTCACAGGTTTGGAGGCAGAGAGATGATTGTGCCCTGCTCACCCCTCTTGGGTCCTATTCCCACCCTGGACCCCTCCACCAGCCTGCAGGTGTGCCCTGTGTTTGGAAGTGTTCCCTGCATGCTGCATCCCTTGGCAGAAGCCACGGGAGCTGTAGGACAGTACTGAGACCAAGCAGGTTCATCACATGTGCAGCAGTGTTACAGAGTGGGGATCTTTGTGTCCCAGCAGGGTCCAGGCCTAGATTGCTGCAGGATACCAGACCTCCAGGACCAGCCCCAAACCCAAGACAGCCCAGTTACACCTTTTTTGGTGCCGATTACCAGCAGCACAGGCCTATGAGAGCAGGCAGGGTCCAGCCTGGCAGGAGGTGAAGCTGAGAGGGCAAAGGTGTGGGAGCACCCAGGTGCTGCTTTGGGCTTGGCTCTTGCCAGGCAGGCAGTGGAGAACCTGCAGGGATTCCTGCAGCCTCCGGCAGGGCAGAAACACACCTGGAGTTGGGGGACAGGAAAAGTCACCATGGCCGTTGTGCCACCCTTCCTCATTCATAGGGTGGGTGCCAGGGCTGCCATACCCATCCAGCAGCTGTGAGGTAGACTGGGGGCACAGGGAGCAGCCCCACATTGCAAGCCTCGGACGAGGAGCACCACGGCCTGATCCTGGGGGTTCACTCTGCCTTCTCACTTCGTTCTCCACCCTCCTCACAGAGCCCTGAGCCGACCCAGCCGCCTTGGCCAGGCTCCCCAGGGCCAGCACAGCCATAAAACCCTCTAATCCGAACACGCTGGGGCAGAGCTGCCCGCTGCCATCGGGACGACTCTCTGTGTGTGGTTCCTATTTAGTGCAGATTTATTTCCTCTGGGTCGCCGGCTGTGCCGTTGCTCACTTCTTGGCTCTGCTTCTGGGAGCATCCAGCATTTACCTTCCTGCAGCAAGGGGCTTTGGGGGACTGTAACTTCATTGTACGTGTCAATTAGGAAAACACCCTCAGGAATTTCCTTTCTGATGCTGCCTGCCTCTACAATAACCTCTGTCTCCGCGGCTGCCGGCTCCCCAGAGCCCGTCCTGCCAGAGCAAACCGATGGGGAGCTGGGAGCAGGCTCAGCTCCGCAGACGCCTCCAGCTCCTGTTCCAGCTCCCTCTGAGCGCTGAGCCCCTCTCGTTTCCACTTCTCCTGCACTTCTCACTCCCTCTCAGGGCGCTGGAGTTTGGAGTTGTTTTGGAAACCGCTGCGACTCCGGCATGACGTCACCAGGGTTCTGTAGTATCTCTGTCTCCATCCTAGTTAGGCGCTTCCTGCTCCCTGGCTCTCACTCCAGCTCGCCTGGCGTGTCTATGCTCTTTCTTCTTCTCCACAATTCCCCAGGGATTTCTTTTCAACTTCCCCCCCCCCCTTCCCTTCATCTCTTACACAGCGGTTTTGTCTTTTCCTTTCCCCTTTTTTTTTTTCTAAATTTATTTTCTTCTCTCCTCTCCAAAAATGGTCCTTTTGCCCCAAAACTGGCTTTTCCAATTTATTTTTTTGTAGCAGGCACTATGCCCACTCTGCTGCTGCTGGGAATCCCGAGGTGTTGGGATGCTCCTGGCCAGCTCATTCCCAATGTCAGGGGGCAGGCAGGGGAGCGGGTGATCCCCAGCCCCAGTAGTGCCATGGTGGCATCGGGCAGGGTCTGTCCTGTGATGGGGGTTTTCTGCTGCCCCTCTTGTGCCAGCTGCAGGGCTCAGGCTGCACCTCCCCTCTCCACTCTCAGCTCCTCTCTCACCATCCCATCTCAGCCCAGCTTTTCAGGCATAGCAAATCCCTTGCTCTACCCCAAATCCCCAGCCGAAGCTCCCTGTGCTCTGACACCTCCTTCCCTGTCAGCATCCATCCTGTTCCTGCTGTGAGTACCCACATCCCTGTGCCACCCCGGGACCAGCCCGTGATTCCAGGCACTGCTGTCTCCTGCCTGGAAAAGCATATGTGTGGTTTCATCATGACTCTCTAGTGAGTGCTCACTAAGCACGAACATTTATTTATTTCTTTAATTTTTTCCCTCACCACTGCTGAAATGCTGCCTGATTGCAGGCAGACCCCCCAGCTTATTCATCTTGCTTATTCATCCCGACCCCCAGCCAAAGCAGTATGGGACTGTGCTTCCCATGGGAGCAGTCCTGGGAACAGCACTATTAAACATAAAGTACAAATTCATATATAATACGTGTGGGTGGGAGAGTGTGTGTGTGTATATATATATTTATTTATATATATTTGCAAGGGCATGTAATGATAGGACACGGGAGAATGGCTTTGAACTGAGAGAAAGTAGGATTAGATGGGACATTGGAAAGGAATTGTTCCCTGGGAGGGTGGGCAGGCCCTGGCACAGGGTGCCCAGAGAAGCTGTGGCTGCCCCTGGATCCCTGGCAGTGTCCAAGGCCAGGTTGGACAGGGCTTGGAGCAGCCTGGGACAGTGGAAGGTGTCTCTGCCCATGGCAGGGGGTGGGATGAGATGGATTTTAAGGTCCTTTCCAACCCAAACCATTCCACAATTCCATGATTCCATGATTCTATGATATGCACCTGACCTCCCCCCCTGCCCATAATGACTGGGTAAACTGAGGCACACGGGTTGAGTGCCAGGAGGGCCATGTGATCACAGCCCTGTTGTGACACACACCATTGATTTTCTGTCCCTGGGTGTGCCTGTAGCTTGTCAGGTCACTTAATCCCTGGAGTACCTTTTCAGTGTTATTTGGAATAAAGTTGAATTTGGGTAGTGGCTGTCCCTGACTGTGTGAACATGTGGTGCCCAGGGGTGAAACCCCAGTGAAGATCGAGACTTTAACACTTAAACTCCTTTTAAGGTTTTGGCTCTTTCTGGGGAAAAATGGTGTCTGTATGCAAGAGTTTCTTTATCCCAGTTCAGCAAGTTCTTCCTCAGCCTTTTTCCTCCTTACCCTTGCCAAAGATCTATCCTCATATTTATTTTTAAGTCACTCTCTTCACCTGTGGTCAGCAAGATTTGGGTGCTGTTCACTTGCCACAAGCTTGTGCTGGACCAGAGGCTCCTGCATCCTCCCTCGTGTGCCCATCTGCCACATGTCCCTGAAATACACAGGCAGACCAGCAGGAAGTGACTGCTTGCAGTGCTGCTGCCTCTGGGCAGCGGATGGACAGGACTGGGGGTCCTGCTTGTCCTGCTTAGCAGGGAGGTGTGAGGGTTTTTATGGGACAGACTGGGGGAGTGGGAGACACAGGACCCTGTTGAGGGCACAACCCCTCCTGAGGCCAGAGGCTGCTGTTTTCAAAGCACAGGGAAGCTGGAGTGAGTCTGTGCTGAGCCTTGGTCTGGCAGGGACAGTGCTGCTGGGCAGGGCTGGGAGTCACACAGGGATAAGGCAAGGGGAGTGATGCCTTCAGTGGCTCCTGTGGGACCGGACAGGGGGAACAATGCCATTTGTTCCTTGTGGAGTATGGAGGGGTTTCTGGTGAGAGAAGCTGTAGATTTGCTGTACCTTGTATCAGCAGTGTGGCTTTGGTGTCTGCTGCAGTTGGGAATTCCCAGCTTTGCCCTTCAGATGGGAGTTCTGGGCTTTCATGGTGATCACACCCAGGAAGTCAGAGGTGAAGCGAGTGTTTGGTGAGAGCCACAGCCTATCATCTCTGTGCCCCACTGCCACCCCCAGTGGTGCCTCCATGGGGAACGGCTGCACCCTGAGCTCAGGAGTTGAGGCTTCTCCTGCCCAGGCCCTTCCCTGCACTGCCCAGTGCCCAGCACCCACATTTTAAGTGTGGATGCCGAATATTGTCCTGTAGGTTTTCATCAATAACCTTTGGATGTGGATGTGGCATTAAAGGATCACTTTGTCTTTGCAATTGCTGGGCTCGTGCAAGTTTTTGGGGTGGGCACCCCAGCCCCGCAGACCTATCTGTGCTTGGAAGAAGCCATGGGACTGGGGATGGGGCCACTGGAATGATGCAGGGATCCTAGGAAATACTTACACCCTTATATGTTTTCTAGGGACAGGTTAGTGTAATTTCATTTCCCTCCCTCCAGTTGTTTGGGATCGTCACACTGCTGGGCTGTGCAGGATGCTCCTTTTCAGGCAGGAGCTGGCAGAGACAGGTAACCCTGCCTCTGAACAGGCATTTCCATGAAGTTGCCTCGAGGTCTGTCATTGCTGCTTACCTGGGACAGCCGCAGAGGCCTGTAATTGCTGGGAGAGGCTGTGGGCGGCCGGATAGGAATCTTGGAATAGACTGCTGCCCTCCTGGCAGGGAGAGCCTGGCCACCCAGGAGGGAGAGGAGGAAGACAAGGAGAGAAGAAGGAAGAAGAAGACGAGAACAATAGGGAAGAAGCAGGGACCTCCGTGCAGCTCTGAGTACTACAGAGATGGTGAGTGATTTCACATCAGACTAGAGGGGTACCAAAGAGATTTATTGGGAAAAAGCAAAAATGCATTCAAGGCAGTTGTTTTATTCACGAGGTTCATGAACACTTTGTGGCTCTGGCTGTGGTGAAGGCCACATGGGCTCAGCAAGCACCTTGGGGGGCTGCTGCCCTGTGGAGTGCAGAGGTGAGCTCTGCCCAGACCCTTGTGTGTGGGAGGATGTGCCAGAAGATGGGCTGTGCCTGACGGGGGACACGCCGAGGAGGGACCTCTCCAGTAGCATTGCAGCAAGCAGCCCTGAGCTGCCGTGGCTCTGAGCCATGGCTAAGTGGGGTGTGGGTTTGGCCCAATCCTTTCCCCAGTTTTGGAGGGTTCCCATGGCCTTGGAGCCAGAGCTGGGCAGAGCTGGCGGGATGGAGTGAGCATGAGGACATGGCAGGAGCTGCAGGGTGGGACCAGAGTAGGTGCCACAAGGAAGGGCTGTGGGCGGCACGGGGAGGAGCAGGAGCCCTGCCCAGCCCTGGAAGCCCCAGCAGGTTGGAGATGTGCCCTTTGCACGCAGGATGTGTCACCTGCTCCTGAGCAGCTGCTGCATTTCGGCACAGCCCTTGCAATGCCTCGGCTGCCGCGGGAGGATGCCCTGCCTCGATGGAAGAGCCCTCTCCCTGTGAGTGTTGCCTTGCCCGGGGATGCTGGGCTGGGCTGCCCTCCTACAGCAACCCAGCTCAGCTGGAGCTGGCTGGGGTTTTACTGGACACCAGGTGGGTCCTGTCTCCCTGATTTCCATGTCCAGGGGGTGTGAGGACTGTCTGTGCTGTCCCTCAAGTGACAGCGTGCTGTCCTTTGTAGGGCTCAGCCTCTCTGGGTGTTCCCATCACGCCACTGCCTCACAGGCATTCCTTAGGCTTGTTTGGTTATGGGCTAAAAAACTGGTTCCAAGGACCTGAGCGGTGAATGACAAGGGATGGTTTGAGATCCAAAGGGGCCAGGCAGCAGTGTGTGGTACCAGCTCTCATGCTGGGTGGCCACAGGGAGGTGGATTTGGAGCTCTGGATCATGGCCCCTTGGTTGGGAATTCTTCAGGAGAGGAGTGCTGGGGCTGAAAGCTCTGCACAGCTCTGACCTGACCTACTGTGAGACAGCACATAGTTTTATAAAACAAGATGTGGGTATGACGTGGTCTGAGCTCTCTGGCAGGATTTACTGAGGCTGTATCATGTCATGGGCATCCCTTCTGCTCCATCTGCGGACGGAGTTGGACACGAATGCTGTGGCAGTGTGTGTTTAGAGCTCTGCTGTGCTGCACTTGGCTGACAGCGTCAAATCTCCTCTGCAGGAGGAACAACTGCTTTGTAGTGGTGTGGGGCATCCCAGGGACCCTGTGGTGCCCCAGGCCCTGCAGCCTCAGCCCAGGGCCACCGGTGGGGCTGGGGATGCCTCTCCCTGGGCACAACTTCCACCATCTTGGCATGATGTTGGATGAATCTCTGAGCCCAGACATTGAAAACACCATTTTCTGGATGCCCTAAAAGGCAAAAATTAATAAAAGGCTGTTGTGTGATAGGTTCTGGTGATACCCAACCCTCTGTGTGGTGTTGGGGTCACTGGGCCCTGCAGTGAGGCATTGGGCTGCTGTCTCTTCACCTGGGCATGCAGGTCCCTCCCTGCAGCCTGGCACGGAGGTGCTGCCCTGTACCTGCTGTGATGTAGGGACTGTCCCAACCAGGCACTGCAACAGGCACAGGTGCTGTAGCGGGTTATCATATTCTGAATAAATTTGGAAGGGCTTTCAAGCTCCAAAGGATTTGTCAGTTGTGTTCTCAGTCTCACATCCTTGGTAAAGCTCCCAGGAGCCTTCACACTGAGTACAGAAAGGGGTGTAAGGTGGATGCTCCCTCACACACACTTCATTCTCCTTGCTGACAGCAGGACTGCCAATAAAACGACTTTTTGTTGTCTGTGCTGGTTTGATGTGCTGCACTAAGAGCATGTGGAGCTCCTGTGAACATGACATGTGGCTTCTTGTGACCAGTAAATAACATTTGGGGAATGAAAAAAAAAAAATAGAAAGGTTGGTTTGTTATTCTTAGTGATATATGAAAGAGCTGTCAACTCGATCTTGAAATCATGAATCCCTGGGTATTCCTAGGACAGGGCAAAGGAATGCATCCTGCAGTATTTTTTCACTTGGAATGACCATTTGGCTCTTCTTGGTCTGAAAAGTTAAACTTCGGCTGAGTAACAAATTAATGCCGTCTCTTAGTCACTGTCTGGCTGGGATGGAAACACTTCTGTGACCTGGTTTATCTGCAAATCCATCCTCATGGCTTGGACAGGGCTCGCTGCTGGCTGCCGGCTCCTTTCCAGGCGCTGCTGGCTCCGGCGCCGGTGCCGCGCGGTGCCAATGGCGCGGGGGGAGCTCAGATGTGGTGCTGCTGCTCCTCATCAGGGTCTCAGGGCATGAGAAGAGGTTCTTTCTAGAAGGTTCTTATTTTTTAGGTTTGTTTTGTTTTATTCTATAATGATTTTTCTTAGATTAATGTAGAGCTGGAGAAAATAATTTCTTCTTCAGGCTGCTTCTTAGTAGAATGATGGAATGGTTTGGGTTGGAAGGAAACTTAAAGCTCATGTTGTACCAACCCCCTGCCATGGGCAGGGACACTTTCCACCGTACGACGTTTCTCCAAGCCCCATCCAACCTATCCTTGAACACTTCCAGGGAGGGGGACCTGGAAGCTTCAGACCAGTGACAAGGGGGCTCTGTGCCCAGCCCTTGACCGGTTTAAAAACTGATAAAAGATGGGCTGTAGCCCTCATTTCCATCTCCTGGCCCCGATTTCCATCTCCTAGCCATCCTTCCTGTCTTCTCACCTCCTGCTGTGAGCGGTGGCTCCACAGGTCTGGTGGGAGGAATACGGAGGTGCTGGGGCATTCCCTGGGTCTTCTGCGCAGGAATTCCAAACAGGAAAGAAAACTTGAAAATATCCTATCTGCACTTTGTGTATTGTGTGTGTAGTTCAGGAGAGGAACCAGCTTGCTGTGCTGTTTCAAACATGACAACACATTCCTGGGGGCTCAGGAGTGTGTGTCCAGATTCAGGGTCACATTCTGCCTCCCGTGTGTGTCAACTGGCCCCTGCTGCTGTGCCCCAGCCCACACCAGTGCCATGTGCTCATGCTAACAGCATCCCTAGTGCTGTGTTGCATCTGCAGAAATCCAGGAAAAAGGAGGATTTTTATCCACCTCAGATCCAGTGCAGAGTGAGGGGGAGCTTGAGGCTGCTTGAGTGGGGGTTCCTGCATGGTTGAGTGCTGTGGTCAGCACCCACATCTCAGGCTGGGACTGGAGCACCTCCACAGGCGTCAGGCTGAGAGGACCCTGCCTGGTGCTAGCCCTGCCCTCAGCCATCCTCACTCCTCTGCTTCTCAGGAGAGCCCAAGCAAGATGGGCTGAAAATTAATTTAAAAACCCCCAAGGAAGAGATGATTTCCTACTGCCGGCCAAGAAACGTGACACTGAGCAAATAGTAGAAAATAAAACAAAAATAAAGTTCACGTTGGATCTGGAAACGGACATTTAATTTGCAGCATGAATGGCGTCTGCGTGCAGAAATCTTGATTTCAGCTCGGGTCTCACAATGCAAAAATCTCTGTAAATGATATTCCTGTGTGCACGTTCTGGAGCCCTGTGCCATGTCGTTAACAAAGCGCTCCTTCTGGGAGTACATTCTTCCCTCATTTTCTATCCCCATACATTAAATTGATAGTTTGGGGGATTACTGCTGTTTCCAAGCTCACATGGGTGGAGTCCCCTTTATATGGCCATGCTGGTATGTAGTGAATTTGAATTGGCGCAGCAGAAAACTGGAAAATTTGGAACAGATAACTGTCTCCTATCTTTATATGGGAACATCAGAGTTCCTAGCTTTATTCTGGGGTTCTTGCCATTCCAAATATAATTTATTCTTTTATATAACTGTTTTCATATGATACACTCTGAAAAGCGGATAATGGTTTGGGGAGGATATAATCATTCCCCCCCCCCCCCCGCCCCCAAGGCCGTCTTCCCAATTAATGAGATTGAGAACACGTTCCAAAAATCTATTTTTCCTCTCTGGGTTTTTTTCTAATGTACTCAATTTATTCTGTAGTGTGTCTTGTGCTTCCTTTATGGAGTCTGATTCCTAAATATTTGGTGGTGGTTGGCTGGCTGGAGCCTTTGTAAATGCTCAGGGTATGGATGCAGTTGTGGGAGCAGTGAGGTACTGGCTGCCTCAGTCCCTTTCCACTTGGGAAGGTGGACTTGGGGACATAGCAAGGTCATCATTGTCCCCACCTTACTGCTGACCTCAATCTGACTACCAGGTGGGGTGGCTCTGTGGCAAGCTGTGTGCTTTGTGGGGATGGAGGGGCATCCTCATCCCCTGGCTCCTTCTTCCCTCCTGTCTGGATGAGAAATGGGCAGCCAGGACTGAACCAGTGCCTCCATCCCTCAGGAAAGGCAGTTCCAAGAGAAATGTGCAAAGCTCCAGGGGCTCCTTCTTAAAGCACTACTTGTGACCAAAATAGATAAAGTTCTTATAAGTTTTTCTCTGCTCACATTGGTGATGCTCCCAAAAATCTGTACCGTGTTATTCTAGAATCACAGGGTGGTTTGCAATGGAAGGGACCCATCTCGAAGGGACCTTAAAGCCCATCTCATCCATCCCCTGCCATGGGCAGGGACACCTTCCACGATCCATGGTTGCTCCAAGCCCTATCCACACTGGCACTTCCAGGGATGGGGCACACACAGCTTCATATGAATTTCAGAGAGCTTGCTGCTCTGAAATGGGTTGGTTGATGTAGTTACAAGCCCTATTTAAAAACAAACAAACAAACAAACAAACAAACACTTTTAACTTGAGAGTAAAAGTGAAGTTTTAGGCCTAGAGGAGTTACCTTGGGCCAGTGATGGTGGTGCTTAGAACAGACCTTTCAGTGTTACCCAGGTAGTGAAGTGGTTCCTGCTATGTCTAAGCAGTGGGTTTGCTCTGTATTGGTGGAGCTCAGTTGCTCCTTCTGAGTCACATCTGTCCCTGTCCTCACCAAAGCCTATGTTAGCTTCTGTTGGCTTGAGATAAAGCTGAGGCAGCACCCCAGGAGCGTGTTGTAGCCTTCTGTAGCACCCAGCTTGCCCAGCCCTACAGCTCCCCAGAGATGAGCACTGCAGGAGGAGCAGGCTTCCCGTGCATTGGGCTTGGTGCTGGGTACTGAGGAGGAGGATGATGAAGAGGCCAGCTGTGAGGAGCATCCTTGTTTTATGGTAGGCATGTCATTCTGCAAACAGCCCTCCTCTTCCTCCAGGACTAGGAGCAGTTAAAATCATTTTGTGCTGGCAGCCACACTCCTGGGAGTGGGGATTCACTTTTACACTGATTGAGTCAAATGTTGTGTGACCTTGGGGAGCCACTTCCAGGACCAAAAGCATTAGAGGTGTCAAAAATGGTATTTTGAACTCTGGGTGGATGTTGTTGTTCAGAGAAGCCATGGCTGCCTCTGAATCCCTGGAAGTGTTCTAGGCCAGGTAGGACAGAGCTGGAACCCCGTAGCAGGGGGTAAAATGAGATGAGATTTTAAGGTCACTTCCAACCCATTCCAGCCCTGTGTCTCATGAAAGGGTTCTGCGTCTCATGCGAGTGTGGGTTCTGTTCGTGTCCCTGCAGGTCTCGTGTGTGCCCTGGTTGTTAATAACTTGTGGGTGGGTGATCAGCCAGGTCCCCTGGATCCCTGCTCTGCTCAGATCCTCCCTGTTTTCCATGTGTGTTACCCCAAGGGTGGTATGATGACAGGGACACTTCCTGAGAGTGCTGTGCTCTGTTGGTCCTGGTCCCGCTCACTGAGACGAAGGCGTTGCTGCCTGCTCGGGGGTCTGTGGTGCCCAGGTTCCCCTGTGGGGCAGCAAACCCCAGGCCGTGGAGATGGGCCACCCCACTGTGGTTCACTTACATCTAGTGCCTTGTCCTTGTCGAGGGGCTGAGGCTGCTGGAGGAGAGGGACATTCCCATGAACTTGGTTTTCCAGGCAGACTGGAGGGGTTCCCCCAAGCTGATGCTGGGGGGTGTATGAAGGCAGCGGGAGAGACTATGGAGATGCACAGCTGTGTCCAAGGAGAGGTGGGGTGGCTGGAAGGACAGCAGGGATGGGGTGGGACCAGCAGCCTGGCTCTGCAGTGGGGTAGGGTGAGGGTGGGGGTATAGTGGAGGCCTGCTCCCTGCCCAGGTACCCCTGGGGATATCAGCGCCCTTGGACACCCCTGACAGTCTCCTAGAGACTCATCCTTGTGCTGCTCACTGGTCCCCCTGGGCGCCTTAGGGAAAGGTCTTCCCCAGCCCGAGCTGCAGCCCTGGGTCCCAGTGGAGCTACCAGCAGGGAGAGGAGGGAGCAGGGGGGAAGCGAGGGAAGAGGAGGGCAGGGAGGGCACCCTCGTTTGCTCCCCATGCTATAATTAGCTGAGCTGGTGGGCAGAGCTGCTGCCGGGCTGCTGACACCCAGCCAGGCTGCGGGCATGCAGGGCCACGTGTGAAGTGCACGCTGGAGGACAGGGTGTAATTAATTAGCTGCAGGCCCTGGGAGCTGGGAACTTGCTACTCGGATCCAGCTTCCTTTTCTGCCTTTTTTTTAAACCAGTGATGAAAGATAGAAATTCACCTATAAACCAGTATAAATATGTAGGAGGATGAAAGTGTTCAAGGCCAGAGTGGATGGGGCTTGGAGTAACTAGGATAGTGGAAGGTGTCCTGCCCATGGCAGGAGGTGGAATGAGATGAGCTTTAAGGTGTCTTCCAACTCAAACCACTCTGTGATTCTATGACCTGGTGTTTCCAAAGATTAAAAAATAACAAAACCATTTGTAACTACCAAGCAGCACATGAATGCAATTCATGATCAGGCAGCTGACATCCCCAAAATGAGGCAAAATAAAAAACCCACCAGGTTTTAGCAGGAGCACAGGCCTGGCCATGCTCCTCTCCAGTGCGTGCTGTGCTCAGGGCTCCTCGCTATAAATAGCAGCGAGTTCAGCTCCACAGCTCAGCCCTGATCCTGCAAACACTTAAGCCCAAGCACAGCTCCTTCCCGATGTGCTCCAAGCTGCTGTAATGGTTTGCAGGCTGTAATCACGAAAAAGAAAGAAAAAGAAGGTGGAGAAGGGAGGATGTGCAGCCCAGTACGGGTGGTACTGGCGATGGGCGACTGTGCACCCTGTGCCTGAGCCTCCCCCGGCACATCCTGCAGCTCCCTGCCGCTCCCGAGGCTTGCATGAGCGACAGCAGGGAGCCAAGGTGCTCAGGCCTGTGTGTGCGTGTCACTATGGGTGCTGTGGGGCTGGCAGGTTTACAAGCCCCCGTGGTTTTGTCAGCAATTTGACAAGTTCTTCCATCCGAGAAGCAGCAAGTGCAGGGTCTGCCTGTGCCGGCCCCGGCAGGGCTCCGGGAGCTCCTTCCACAGGAGACTCCAGCACAGAGCCTGTGCGTGCCTGCGTGGCTGTCTGAGCATGAATGAATTCCTACAGGCATGCAGCACTACAATAGCACTGGGGAAAGCAAAGTTTCCTGGATGAGCTCTCAGTAAAGAAATGCTTTGAAGCTTGGGTCAGCCTTAGCGTAGTGTGAGCTGCGAGGGGTTTGCGGGTGAGCTCCCCTTGGCACGGGGAGTGTGGCTGGGAAGAGGCTCAGCTGGGGAAAGCAGGGCTGGGAAGATGCTGCAAGGGGTGGGAGGGCAAGGAGCGAATGCAAAGGGACTTGTTTAATGGGGGTGCTGGCAGATGCTCACGAGCAGACTCACTTTTCCTCCCGCAGGAAGGCAGGCTGGGATGGAGTTGTTCCTCTTTTCAGGGCTGATGAGAAGCCCAAGTCACTGTGAGGGTCTGTGCAGCAGCCAGCCCAGTTGTGTGGGTGTCATTGCTGTGGGAGGGAGATAGTGGGGGCAGGGGGTCCCTGGAGCCATGCTGGCATGGCTTGTGGAACCAGGGCCTGGCTCCTTCCTCCTGCTCCAACGCACATCCCTGTTCCACTGTGCAGTGCACCTGTAGGGGTGAGCTCCGGGCTGCAGGAGAAGGAAGAGGAAGCAGAATGAATGGTGTTGGGAAATTTGACACTGTTCTGTCTTGGCCTGGCCCTGAAGAGTGTAACAACCTGCTGGCAAGGCCAAGCTGAGCTGCAGAGACATACTTCGGAGTGAGGGGCCAGTGATGGGGCTGCTGTCCTGGAGAGCCCATCCCATCACTGCCCTGGGGCTCAGGGAGAGGCTGGGTGGAGATGACAGAATCATGGAATACCTTGGAATGGACCCACAGGGACTGGACCTAAGTTGGACAATAAGAGCTGGACCCAAGTCCAGCCCCTGTTCCTGCACAGACACCCCAACAATCCCACCCTGTGCATCCCTGGCAGCGCTGTCCAAACACTCCTGGAGCTCTGGCAGCCTCGGGGCCGTGCCCATTCCCTGGGGAGCCTGGGCAGTGCTCCACCATCCTCTGGTGCTCACCCTATTTTCCAAAGAACCAGGTTTATGTTTGTGTTTAAGGCCCCAGAAACCACCAAGGCCTGCCCTCCTGGGTCCCAGCTTTGAGGGTGGGTGAGCAGCCAGAGTTGCCATTGAGCCCGTGCTGAGCTGAGCTGGAGCAGGGTGGTGCCCACCTGCCCACAGAAGGATGTCCTGGCATTGTCAGGGGCTGGGGTCAGGTTGGTGTCTGAGCAAGGCTGTGGCATCCGAGAGACACTGAAACACAGCCCCTGTTCCCCAGTGGGTCTGTGGTGTCCTGGGCAGGTGTCTGGAGGACACCAGGGGCTGCCTAGCTCCCGAGTGTGGAGTTTGCTGCCCTGCTGAGGGCTGGCTGCAAGGCCTTGGTTCTGTTCTCTGGATTATTTCAGTGTGCCATGTGTGCATAGCCATGGTTCCCTTCTCCTTCCCCCCTCAGTGTCTCTCTGGTTTCCAGCTTGTTTTTTCACCTTTTATTGGACTCAAAGCCCAATTTGGATGTGCATCACTGCCCCGTGTGTGTGCACAGGGTCAGGGCTGTTTGCAGACAAGTGTGAGAGCTGGGTCAGGCTCCTGCTCTGAGCTGGCTGGGATGGGGCAGCTGTAGAAGAATGAATGTGCTGGAGCCATTGGCATCCTCCCCTGGCTGGGTTGGGTCTGGGGGGATCACCGCTCCCTCCTTGGATCCTTTGCAGTCGAGGCAGGATCATGATGGTGAGAGGCTGGGTTTGATGGCTCACACCCCTCCTCCCCGTGGTCCAACGGGTGCTTTGGCCTTGCCAAAGAACCATCCTCCCACAAAGACCCTTCTGTGATTCCCAGTGGGTTGTGTTCTCTTCCCTCCTTTCCTTGAGCCAGCTATTCTCATCTGGGCAGTCCTGTCTGCCTCACCTGGCCCCTCCGCTGCCACCAGATTTGTTTTGCTGCATCACCCACCCTTTATTAGACAGCCCAGTTCTCCATTCCTTGTTCTCCATACTTCAGCACACAGGCAGGTCTGCTCTCCATCTAGGATGGCCTTTGGGAATCTGGGCTGCCCCCAGCTTGGTGGCCTGGAGCTCCCTCCAGGCTGGGACCCATACTGAAGGCAGGAGTTACCTCTGTGATTTTCAGCTCTGCAATCTAGTTCATCCAGCCTGAAATTGAAGTTTTAGGTTTTGAGGGTTCATCTGGCCTCAGCTGATGTTGTGGGGCTGCTTGGGACTATATTAGCTCAGGGCCCTGGCAGTGCTGGGGCTGTTTGAGGAGTGCAGTGTTGGGGGCAGGTGATGGCAGATGGGATGAGTGCTGAAGTCCACAGAGGGGAGGCAGCATTCCCAGAGCCCTTTGGCTCCTCAGCCAGCCCTTGCCAGAGGCTGGAGGGAGATGGGGTGCATGGAGTACCCAGCCTGGCCCTGCTCCAGCCTGTGCTTGGAAGGTTGCTGTGAGCTGGGGTGGGGGCTGCCATCTCCTTCCTCCTCCTCCCAAACAACCACTCACATCCCAGGCTCTGAATTTTATTCCCCTTCTGACAGTCAGGCATCACCTCCTGATTACTCATAACTGCAGCATGTTGCAGATACACGGAGTCTGAGGAATGGCTGTGCCTGGAGCAGAACCACAGGATCCAGAGGGACAGCCAGGATGGGGGGGGACAGGCTGTGCAGCCCTGGTCCCCAAAACCTGCCCTGCCCTGGGGGCCAAGCACCTCCTGCTCGTGCCCAAATCTCCTGCAATCTGTCCAGCCCAGCTCCAAGTGCAGCTCAGGGACACTGAAGTCCCGGCAGGTGAGCAGGTGACAATGGCAGTGTGGCAGCACAGCCTGTAGCCAGCGATGGCTCATGAGTTTGTTTTGCAGAATCCTGTTCTAGCATGGAAAAATCACTCATCCCTCAGTTTTCCTCTGGTTTGTTTGTGTGGGCATTGATTATGCTGGGAGTTACCGAGCCAGATTTTATTGGAATGACTTAGAAAGCTGCCACCTGTGAGCAGCCACCGGTCTTTGGGGTTTATTTTGGTTGCTAAATAATTGCGTGAGGCTTCTTCAGCCTTGCTAATAACTTTGTTCTCCCAGGGACACTGCCTAGAAAAAAGATGAGCCAAGATTATGCTTGGCAACATTTGCAAGAGGAAAAAGTAAAACAGGATTGATGTCTGCTGGGGGGTAGAAATAAATAAAACAATACCTCTGTCCTAGCCCCTCCGTGAACATCCTTGTTTCCAAACCCAGATCTTTTATCTCCCCAGCATGGTTGAATTTTGGAATTCAGCACACTACTTTAAATCACTCATCATTTCTGTCTGCAGCATGTTGTGCTAATTCTGATTAGGGACCAGCAGGGCTGGCTCTGGAGATGAGCTGGCCTAGGGAATCTGGGCTGCTATCTTACCTACATTGTGTAGCTCACAAAATTATTTAGTTAGTGCCTGAAAAGCGAAATTAAACAAACAAATTCAAGCATCCCTGTTGGCCCAGATTCATAGAATCAAGGAGTGGTTTGGGTTGGAAAGGACTTTAAAGCTCATCCTGCCCTACCCCTTGCCATGAGCACCTACCCCTATCCCTGGTTTCTCCAAGCCCTGTCCAACCTGACCTTGGAGACTTCCAGGGAGGGGGCATTCATCACCTGGGACAGCACCCTTGTGTCCCGCCTTCCTCTCCTGGCCCTGCTGGGGCACTGAAGGGATGGAGCACATATCCTGGGAGGTTTTGGAGGCTGCCCTGCCCAGTGCCACATGCCAGGGCAGCAGGGGCTGCTCCCACAGGTGCCTCTGTGCTGCCCACGCCACAGTCCCTTTGCCTCGGGGTCTCAGGAGGAAAGGGTGGAGATGGGTGCAGGCCTCGCTTGAGGTGTTTGTTTTAGAAAGACAAGCTAATAAAAATTATGTCATTAAGGGCCTTAAACTGTGCTTCCTCAGCCCTGAGTCATCAGTGAAGTGAGCAAGCGAGGAGCAGCAGTGGGTCCTGCCGGAGGGTGACTCACACTGTGGCGTGGGGCTCACAGGGACTCACAGCTGGGTGATGCTCCTCTCTCTCTGTCTCAGGATGGCTGGGGGCTCCCAGCACCCTGAGCAGCAGCAGGATTGATTTGGGAGCTGAGCCACACTGTAGTTGCACCCCTCTGCCATCCCCAGCTCTGCCTTGATGCACGGGAGCCACGAGCAGTCCTTCCTCCAGAAGCCTGGAGACCATCCAGGAGCAGAGCGTGCACATACACGGCATTTGAGCTTTTATTGTTTATTTGCATTGATAGAAGCCTGCAGATCCCCTCTCAGTCCAGGAGGAATTGATCTTTCCTCCCAGAAGGCACAGGAAACCAGCAGACCACTTTTTGCTCCTCTGCTTCTTTCAGTTCCCAGACTTCAGGCACAATGCAGGAAAAGAAAAGCCAATTCCAGCTCCCAGTAAGGTCAGGACCTGTCCCCACTACACTGGTTTGTTTAGTGAGTGCTATAAAACCTTCTCTATCCCTCCCATTTGGAGGTGTTGAAACTCTGTTCAAGTCCAGTGACAGAACATTTTTCCTAAGATCCAGGATGTGTGTTCCCTTTGCCTGACCCTGCTTCCTTCCATCCCACCCTTCCCTTGGCCACTTTTTGACCTATGCATTTGCCTGCTGGGCATGATCCTAATCTCTTATGGAAAGAGAGTAAGGAGGCAAAGGTCTGAGAATGGGCAATATGGGGAAACTGAGGCACAAATTGGGAAGAAATGGCTCAAGGTCAGACTTCGGGCTGGCGGTGGAGCCACCAGCTGATTCAAAGCTCCTGGTCTTGCCCCAGGCCCAATTCCTTGGACTTGTTGCTGAAATTCTGCTTTTCCTCCTTATTTGCTATTTTCTTCATTAACTTTAAAACTAGTAATTTTGGCTCATCATTGCTGTAATCACTGCCCAGTTCATTGTTGGAGTTTTTTTTATCTCTCTGCAAAGTTAGTTCCTCATTGTTTTATCCCAGCTATCTAAAATCTTTGTTTTTCACTGGCTGTGGCATTGATGGGAGCTTTTCCCATGGACCTCAGGTGTGGCTAGGTGGAGGGTTTGGCTATGAGGTGCAGGTTGTTTCAATAGGATTGAGAATGCTGTTTGTGAGTGATTTCTCCTTAAATACCAGCAGTTCTTCATGATTCCCACTAGCACAGAGAGCACAAGGAGCTGAACTTGTCGTGGCTCATGGACTTTGTTGAAACCAATCCATAGTTCGGGAAGTACCACTTTGGGTTTTGGGTGCAAGTTTAAGGAAGTAAGGAAATACCACCTGGGAATGCTGTGCTGAAGGAGTGGGGCTGTTCCTGAGTGTGCTGTGGGCTTGCAGCACAGCTCCCATCACTCAGGTTCCATCACTCACCCTGAGCAGTTACGGCTGTGCTCATTTTTCTGCTACCTCAGGAATGCATGGAGTATTTTGGGAGATCTGGGGATCTCCTGGAGATCTCTCAGTCGAATCAATGCAGGATCACCTGTCCTGGATTATCCTGGACACCCAGGACCATGTCCAGTGGGTCTTGGATGTCTCCAAGGATGGAGACTCCACCACCTATCCGGGCAGGTCGTACCAGTGCTGGATCAGCCCAATTTGATATCTGGTCATTGATTCGTGGGGCTTTGCTGCAGCTTCTTGCTGCTGTGGCGTCAGAGGAGGAGCAGGGACAGCCAGGGGCTGCTCAGAGCTCTTGCATGTTGACAGTCGGCACCAGGGCAGATGACGTCTTAGAACCACAGAATCACAAAATCTCCTGAGTGGGAAGGGTCCCACAGGGATCAGCCAGTCCAACCCCTGTCCCTGCACTGACACCCCAACAATCCCACCCTGGGCATCCCTGGCAGTGCTGTCAAACACTCCTGGAGCTCTGGCAGCCTCGGGGCCGTGCCCATTCCCTGGGGAGCCTGGGCAGTGCCCAGCACCCTCTGGGGGAAGAACCTTTCCTGATATCCGACCTAAACCTCCCCTGGCACAGCTCCAGCCATTCCCAATGAGCTTCCCACCCCAAAGGGAAGCTGCTTCTCGTGTGCTCCCAGTTCTACCCCCAGACCTCGGTGTGTCCTGGGCTGAGCATGAGGATGTCACACATGCAGACTGAGGTACCCTGTGCCCTGGGTGCCTGCAGCCTCCCCACTCTGCTGCTGATGAGCCCACATCTCCGTGCCATGGAGAGGGTTACCCATCACAGAACCACATCCCCATCTTGCTGGTTTGGCCAGAGTACCCATTTGGTTATGTTTTGGTGACAGTTGATCCCTGCCTGCTTAAAGGCTGGGGTCCTCCTCTCCTTGCTGGCTTTGGTGGGAGCTCGCTTTGGCTGGCAAGGGGAAGCTTTGGGATCGCTCTTGCGGGCCTGATTAGCATTCGGCCCCTCTGCTCCCGCTGTTTCGAGTTGGAGCTCGCCATTGCCTGGCAACCGCAGAGCAAAACTACAACAGCAACCCCGGAGCCCCGAGCCCGAGCGGTGCCCTCCAGGCTGCGCACACCGGCACAGGGGACAGGGCGGCGGGGCCACCCCCACTGCTGCTCACTGCCTCCCACCCCACAGGGTGCACGACAAGGATCATCCCCAGGACGAGGAGGAGGAGGAGGAGAGGGGTGTGGCGGTGCAACAGCTGTGGTGACACCCAGGTCTGGTGGGTCTGTGTCTGTCTGTCCTGGTGCCACCTGCCATGAGCATTCCACAGTGCTGGCACAGCCTGCCCTGCACGTCCCTTGGTGCAGGTACCATTGTGTGCTCAGGGAGCTTGTGTCATGCACTGGAGCTCGGAGCAGGGCTGGGGCCATCCCTGCTGTGGGTGCCTCTGGGACAAGGTGTGTTGGGGAAGAGACTGGGATGTGTGTAGGGCACACACAGCCCTGTCCTTATGGCGTGAGGAGCTGCGCACATGCTCTCGCGTGTGTCATGCACACACCTGGCCACACACCCCAGGTGGGGTCTGTGCAGTGCCCATCGCCCCCAGGGACCCCTTGGCGTGCTTGGCCTCACTGGGGTCTCACAGGGGACCGTGGCACAGCCCATCTCTGGTGCTCTCAGACTTCTACTCCATCATGCTGGGGGAGGAGTTGGAGGGATGGGGACCTGAGCGAGCATGGGGACTGTCTCTGCTTCCCAGTTTTGTATGTGCTTGGGGCAGAAGAATTTTATTGTCCTGCTCCTGGCAGGAACTGTGTGCCTGGGGCTCAGCCCCTGACCTGCCAGAGGGTCTTTGCAGTGGTGGTGGCTCAGCCCCTCCACCAAACTGTGCACTTTGTCCTCTTTCCAGCTGGGCAGACTTGAAAGGACTCGAGTCCCCCCCTGACACAGGGTGCCACACTTCTGCAGGAGACACACGCCTGAGTATATGGAGTTCAGATGTAATGCATCCTCTCACCTCTAGTTTAACTCTCTATTTTTACATCTTTGGCTGCTGTGGGCTCTGCCTATGGCTGTCCTGTCCAGCCAGCACACTGAGATCCATCGGGCCGGAAAATAACAGACATGTGCCTTTCAGTGCTTCCCCACACATCATCGTAAGTGATACTTGCTTGGCAAAGGGTTAAAAAAATAAATACATCTGTCTTTTGTGTCTTGCAGAGCCTGGGGTCGGCGGACAAGAAGGACTTTTACCAGCCAAAGTAAGTGCCAGTAGCAGTAGTGAGTAATTGCATGGAAATTCCCGGCCGGTCCATATTACCCAGCAGCACCATGGCTTGCTAAGATTAGACATTTCAGTGTACAAGAATAGCTGCTGCAATTACACAAGTGAGGATAACAGTGGAAGGGCTGTCAGTCATGCTGGCTTCGGGGCATATGCAAATCCTTCCATCAGGTCAGAAGGAGTCGTGACAGCTTGACTGAGCCCGGGGGACGGGGCTGGGAGAGGGGGGTGCACGGGTGACCTTTCCCACCTCTGGCTCCCTCTGCTCCTGGTTTGCTCAGCTGAGCTGCTTTGGAGGATGGAAGGGTTTCGTTGTGTGTCACAGCGGGCTGGTCTCAGCTCCCAAAGCTGTGTGTGAATGCTGTTCCTGTTGTCTGCACCCGCTGTGCTCGGTACAGCACCGTGAGCTGCAGGGGGAGAGGAGGGCAAGGGGTTTTTAAAGCTATGGACATGAGAAAGTTACTGCAAACCACTCCACCAACACAAGTAGTTGGTTACTTGGTGTGTGGATTAGGTAACAGAACCTCACCACAGCATGGCACCTTCCAGGTAAGAAGGTTGTGCTTGCTGGAAGGACAAGTTTGTTCCCATCATCATTTGGATAATGGCAAACTCTGTTAAAAGCCCTGCTGAGAGGTTGAGTTCTGCCCTGGCACTGAATTATGTGTTGTGCTGCTGAGCACGTTGCCTGTGGAACCTTGTGTTGTTCCTGCTTTGCTTGGGGAAATGAAGGTCTTCAGGTTATCATCCTTCTGAAAAAAAACCCAAAAAGCATAGGTGGATTCGAAGTTGTGGGACAGTGCTCTGATGGGCAGGATTGTCAGGGGAAGCATGGCTTTGAAAAATTCAGAAGGAATTGGGTTGAGGATATTTCTCCTTCAAAGCTCACTGTCCTTCTGCTCTTGCTCACTCTTTGCTGCTTTCCCAAGCATTCCTGCAGAGCTACATCCCACAGTTGCAAGTAGCGTGGCAGCATCCTTGATCTGAGCTAGGCTTGGCTCAGAGGGAGCAGGTCCAGGCATAACAGGCTGTGTCAGGGAACGCTGTACAGATCTGCCTGCTCCCTGTCTGTGGTGGGAGAACAAGTATGGGGTGTGTGTATGTTCTTCAGTTATCTGCTGATTATTCTTTATGCCACCAAGAGTTTTTAAAACTAGGTGCTGGTTTCTAGGTCCATACTGAAAGGCTGACTTGAGGGAGCTCCTCTGCCTGTTCACCCCAAGACAGTGTGGCTTCTCAGCTTTCCAAGACCTCAGGCAGATAAAGACTTCTGGAAATGCACAATATCTGTTTAATGCTGCATGGCTTTCTGCGAGCTCAGAGGAATATCACAGGAGGTTATGGAATCATTGTGGATTGCCACAACAACATGAACACACATTTGGCAAAGAACTCGTGGCTGTGTTGTGACCTTTCCCAACAGCTGTCCAAGATTTCGGTGCTCCTGAGTGTAGTGCTGTGTTTGTGAGGAGTCTGTTTTGACAAGCAGGTTTAGAACAGATGGAAGCATCTCCCATGTCTCAGTTCCAGCTGAAGCTTTGGGGAGGCTTGAAGTAGAAGATTTGGAGGAAATCTGTACAGAGCTCTCACTGTTCAGATTTCCTGTCGTTTCCTGTGGTTTTGGCGGTTGGTAGCAACAATTTGTGGTGCTGGATTTATAACTCATCTCCTCTGAGAAATAAGGAATGTTTCTCTACCTTGAATAGGAGAACATGGTCTTCCCATCTTGCTGAAGGTGTGGAGCTGCTGGGTTAGAGTGGGGGGTGGTGGTGCAGGAGCTCTTGTAGATACAAGATGTTTTATGGGTGTTTGTTTCTCTGTGCCACAAGGCCACGGGGCCTCCACAGTTTGGCCCAGAAGCTGTGACTTGGCTGGTTATAACACCGTGACTTTGGTTAATGCCCAGCCCATTTACACTCCACAGTGGCTGTTTTAGGGTTGTGATGGGTAAGTTTCTGGTACCACTGCCCCCATCCCATCTGGCTTTTTGATCCACCAGCTGATGCCAAACTATGTCTGTTGGAACCCATCTGCAAGGCTGGACCAGGTGCTCTCTATGGAGCCCTTCAGTTGCTGGCAGGCTGGAACTGGTCTTCCTCAGCAGAGAAAGGTTGCTGGAAAATGCCAGAGGTCAGATAGCCCTGCCAAGGACTAGAGACAGCTCAGGTCTTCTGCAGCAGCTGCACAGCCCAGATTCACAGTTCCCCGAGCCTTGGACAAAGTGGTAGCGAACAGCCAGAGCATGGGAAGAGCTGGTCCCCAGAGCTGAGCTGAGCTGTGGTGGTTCCTGGACACATCTGTGCAATGAGGTTGGTGAGCTGAGAGAAGTCTGGCAGTGTGTAGCTGGTTCTGCAGCTCCTATGTGCCAGAGCAAACTTGACTGTGCTTCTGCTTTTCCTTTTCTGGCTTCTGAGGCATTGGTTCACCTGCCACCAAAGCCCTGAGCTGCGGGACCAGGGTGGGAGCCACCCTGCTCTTGTGTCAGGCTTTGGGGGTCTCCCACAGCAGGCGTTGGTCCTGAAAGCAGAAAAAGGAGACACACATGCCAGAAATCTCAGCAGTGAGTTTTGTCGCTGCTTGTCCTGGGAGTGACTCCTGCTCTGTTCCTGCTGTGTTCAGCTTTCTCTAATCAGGTGCCCTCTTCCTCAATGGACATCAGATAGTCCACATGCTGAATTTCTTTGTGTCTCCCGGAGTCACTCCTTTCCTTCCTTTGTTGCCTCTTCCCCTCAGAAATGGAAATGCTGTCCTCACCCCATAGTTCTCATCAGTCTGTCTCAGCCAGCAGGCAGGTGTTTCCTAAGCTCCTGGAATATCCCAGTGCTAATCAAGGGCATGGAGACGTGTCCACCCTCGCCCATCAGGCTCTGATGGCCCTTACCTTCCTCCCAGTCCGTCCATGAGGTTTTGAGGTACAGATGTCCCACGGGGTTGCCCCAAGATGCAGCAGAAAGCACACAGGGAGGTGTAGTGCAGGTGGAGCTCGGCTATAGGAAGTCAGAGGTGCCAGAATGGAGCTGCTGGAGCTGAAACGCTGCTGCTGCCTGCTCTGGGGATGCCCTTCTGCTTGCAAGGGCTTCAGTGATGGTGCTTATGGATATCCCTGCAAGAGCTGGCCCATGTCAGGAGCTGGATCTCCGGGTTTTTAGTCTGGGAGGTAATGTTCCCTCTTCCCATGTTAAATGGAAGGATGCAGCCTGAGTCGAGAACACTGAAGCATTAATCTTAGGAAAAGTTACATCAGCTGAGAACTGAAAAAGGTAGAGAGCAGCCAAGGAAGGACTGGCACAGGTACATAACGAGCTCCTGTAGCTGAAATACATGAGAGAGGAAACTGGCATATTGGGAATGGCCACAAGTGCAGCTGTTAGTTAACATCTGCACAGGTATCCTCACCTGCCCTGACTGCTCCAGCTGTCCCACGTGAACAGGTACAGGTGCCTCCCTGTGCTTCCAAAACAGTGTGTTCTGATGTCAGAATGGTTTATCCTGACCTAACAACTCTCATCTGATGCAGTGTGGGCACATGCCTCCCCAGTGCAGCCCTGGCTACAGCTCTGCTCTGTCTGGGATCTGACCAGAGTTTGTGGGGATCAGGGAAGAAACACGGGGTGGTATCAGTCCAGCCCCTGAGCTGCTCACTGCTTTGTCACTCCACTTTTGGAAGGTGCTGATACAACTGTAATGCTGACAGAATAGCCAGGCTTCCAGAGGTCCTTCCAAATTTCTAACACAGGGCCCTGACTTCTCTGTCAAGGCAGCAAGGAGCCACTGGCTGTGGACCCAGGGGCAAGGACACCATGCTCAGAGACAGGAATAGGCTTTCCTGGGACAGGAGGTAATAGCTCTCCTGGGAGGGCTAGGTGGAAGTGTCTTGAGAGGAACTGAGGTTGTCCGGTGTGTTTGCTAATTGCCCCGGCATATATTTGCTCTTCAGTGTCAGGAGCTCATTTTCTTTAGAACAGAAAGAAATGTTGGTAGTAATGGCACTCATAAACCCCCTAGCAAGTGCAGGCTGAAATACCTTGGTTTAATAAAGTGTCAGTGCTTTGGAGTGGGAGCTGCCCTCATGCCTCCCCTGTGCTGCCTCTGGTGCCGTGGGCGATGCTCAGCTGTCAGGGAGCTGTCACTCGGGAGCAGGGAGTATCTGCTATGCACTCTGACGTGTCAGGAGAGACACAGCTGTAGTGACACCAAACGCTCTCCATGGATCCTCTCCTCCTGTCCCCTGGGACGTGGTGGCTGTCTCACAGCAGCAGATCCCACTGCCCTCGCAGGCAGGCACCTGGTGGCTCTGTCTCCATCTCGGATTAAAGGCTGCCCCCACCCTCTGTCCTCCAGCCTCAGATGTGCAAACACGCGAGGAACCTTTGAAACCACCTCCCAGAAAGCAGCAGCTCCTGTTTGTTTGCCTCGAAGTCATTACACGGAGCTGTCTCCGCAGCTAATTCGTCACCTGGCCCTTACAGCAGAACATTTCATCTCCCAGACTCCAATCTTGCCATGCAAGCACTTAGATGAAAGTATTTCCTTGCTGAATCATTATCTCATAAAACGTTGGTGGTTTTAAGGCTCTAGAAATCAGTATTTACATTTTGGAAGTATTAAGGACCATCATAATTAGCGCAATGTGTTCCTAAGCCAGGTTTTCATTTCAGTACCTCCTTCCCTCAGACATTATTGCTGTAGTAATGATGATAATCACACACATATAGGCTGTGTTGACTTCTTCCGTGGTGGCTGACAGTAGTTCAGCTGGGAGCTCAGGTTCCAAGTGCTGAGCAGAGGGAGGAGGACACACATGGGAAGTGGGGAGGAAGACGTGATGCCAGTGACACCGGGGAGCTGTGGGCTAGGAGAAGCAATGCCAAGACCATCTCTGTGTACTGAAGGATACTCACTGGGATACTCAATGATGCAAGAAACTGTCTCCAAACCACCTGCACTGATTTGGAGAATGCTCCCAGCTTTGGTTGTAGAAAAGGATGAAGCACCCTCACCAACATCTCTGGCGGCAGTGGGATGGCAGAGCTGGGGAGGGTGGAAGAGCAGTGTTGGGGTCTGTGGGGTGGGTGCTCTTCGGTTGGGTGCAGGTTGGAAGCTGAAGGGGAGTGTAGCCCTCGAGAAAGGATCATGAACCCGGTCTCCTCCCTTCCAACCCCAGATCCTGGCCAATGCAGATATCTGGAGAGTCGCTGAGTGATGTCCTTTACACACAACATAATTAAAGAAGATTCTGGTGCTGGTTGGGGTATCCTGGCAGTGGGGCTGAGCCACTGAAACTGTACAGCAAACTTATAAACTGGAGTTTGGCCAGTGGATTCAGTCTGAGCTCCAGGCAGGTGGAGGAGATTTAATACCTTGGAGTGCAGGGAAAGGAAGGGAATCCTAGAGAGGTACTTCAGAGTAATGTAGTCATTCAACAAATGCCAGTTTGGGAATGGAGAGCAGAGCTGACCCTGAGCAGCCTGGGAAGTAAGGAGAAGCAGGAATGAGCAGTGGGAAACAGCAGGGAGCTGGGAATTAGCAGAAGTGGGAATGAACTGGGGGGGTGGGGGGGTGGTATCTCATGGCAGTGAGTGCAGTGGGTGCAGGAGTTCAGCTGATCTCCTGCCAGTTCAGAACAGCCAGGTGCAGGGTGTTCCTCTGGGCTGTGGAGGGAATGGGACAGGGCCTCGAGGAGTGGTGCTGACAGGGATCCTACAGGAGTCAGGCATGGAGGAGCCATCACCCTGCTGGTTTGCACTGTGGCCTCTGGGCTCCCTGCCCAGGCTAACACTCCTGTTTGCTTGGGAAGCTGGAAACTGGTACCAGTTTGTAGCCGGGGATGAGAGCAGGGCCCCCTGTGAAAGGCCTGGCTGTCCTGCTCCTGTCCCCTCCCCACAGCAGCACTGCAGGATGTGCCTGGGAGCTCCTGCTGAGACCACTCTTCTGGGGAAGTCTGGATGAGCACAGCTCTTATTCATTTTCTTTTCTATTGCTCCTTGGGTGAGAGTGCTCACCCTGGGCTTCTTTGCCCGCTGAACCTGGAGGATCGTGGTGGGATGCTCTGCACACAGAATGGGTCCAGAGGAAGCCACAAAGATGCTCCCAGGGCTGGGCCCTCTGCTCTGGAGACAGACTGTGAGAGCTGGGGGTGTTCAGCCTGGAGATGAGCTTATTAAAGACAGGGAGAGTGACTTTTTTACATGGACAGACAGTGATAGGACATAAGGGGATGATTTTAAAGTAAAAGAAGAGATTTAGATTCGGTACTGGGGAGAAGTTCTTTCCTGTGAGAGTGGGGAGGCCCTGGCACTGTTTCCCAGAGAAGCTGTGGCTGTCTCTGGATCCCTGGAAGTGTCCAAGGCCAGGCTGGATGGGGCTTGGAGCAACCTGGGACAGTGGAAGATGTCCCTGCCCATGGCAGGGGGTGGAACAAGATGAGCTTTAAGGTCCCCTCCGACACAAACCATTCTGGATCCATAGTTTTTCAGGACACAGATGCCCTGGCTGGGATCAGGACCCATGATAGCCAGAATTAAATATGTTGGCCCAAAAAGGGTTTGGACAAGGATTTGGTTTTAGTGGTCCCTGGAGCCCAAGGGACAGCAGGAGGAATTGTTGGGGCTGGCTGAACTCATTTCACCCTGCATTGGGTGCACAGGCCACGGGACCACTGGACCAACCCCAGGCCCTGTGCCTGCTCTCCTGCACTTGGTATAAAATAAAGTTTTGGGTTTCATTGTTTCTCTGCAGCTTTTAACGTGTTAAGTGAGGTTGCATTGTAGGCTCTTACTGTGCCATTTGTCATAGAAACTTGCGGGACTTTTTTCCCTGATCCCCCCAGCCCCTTTCTTTACACCAAAGCAGGGCTGGATTTTGTCCTCCCTGTAATTTCAATTCCATTCCAATTAAAAACCTGCCTGGGCCTGATTCCCTGTCTCCAGCACTGCCACACAAGGACTCAAAGTCTTTCTGTTGTGCTTCCTGTTGTCCCAGCTGAAGGGCATGTGCTCCCCTGCACTGTGAACTGAGGGGATTCTGTCCCCATGAAATGCCAGCAGGGACAGGGGCTCAGCCCTTGACACCCTGCAGTGCCTCCGGGCAGCACAAGACTCCTTGCACACGATGGCGTCCCTCTCCTTGCTGCTTTTTCCAGGAGGAGGGAGCAGAGTGGGCACAGCCCCTCCCTGCCCGGGCACTGGGACTCCCCGGGCCACTGGTGGGGACATTGGGATGGCATCTGCCTGCCCTGCTGCTCTGAGCCTGGTGCTGCCTTCCCCTCGGGTGCTGGGAGGACGATGCTGCCAGCTCAGCACTCAGGCTGGCACAGGAGCCACCTGAGCACCAGCTGCAGCCCTGCCACGACTGCGGCTCCTGGCATTAATCACGGAAAGGGAATTGAGCGTAGGAAGGCGGACAGTTTTTAACAAATAACCAAGCGTGCATTCTCCCCTAAGCAAGAGAGCAAAATGTTTGCTGCAGTGAGTCAACACAGAGATGCTTTAGCCATGGGAGGTACTGCTCCCATCCACAGCAGCCATCGGTCCCAAAGACAGCCGAGTGCCAAAGGGACAAATGGGGAGAGGTGGTTCCTGAGCTGCTGAGCCAGCAATCCCTGCTGGGCTTTCTCCAAGACAGAGGAATCCTTTCCCTCATGCTTTGCTTCTGGCACAAGACTTGATGGGGACTCCTCAGAGGTACCTGAACTTGTAACTCAGAACTGCTTTGAGGAGCTTGGTGGCACCTCAGCTCTTCATTGCTGCAAGGCCAGGACTCTCTCATAGGATCCCAGAATTGTCTGGGTTGGAAAGAACTTGAAAACTCATCCAGTTCCACACCTGCCGTGGGCAGGGACACCTCCCTCTGTCCGAGGTTGCTCCAAGCCCTGTCCAAACTGGCCTTGGAATTTCCAGGGATGGGGCAGCCACATCTTCTCTGAGCACCCTGTGCCCGGGTCTCACTACCCTCACAAGGAACAATCTTTTCCTAGCACTTACTGCACACCTGCTCTCTGTCAGTTTAAAGCCGTGAAATACCCCTCCTGCGCATGGCAGGAGTCAGCCCTGGAGCTCCGGTTGTCTGCTGGGATTCCTTTGGGTGGGATTTACGTCCATTAGATCACTCCTTTGGCCTCCCGTCTGCTGCAGGGATATGAATTGCCCACGAGCTCCTGGAGAGGTTTTGGTTGCTTTCTGAGAGTTACCTAATTCTTTGAGCATTCCCTGAGATGTATCTAATCCTGACCCAAACCTTGCTAGAATTTGCTGGGCTCCACTTCCCAGTCCCTGCCTCTTGCATGTCTCACTCATAAAAGCAGTTGGCACCACTCTGGTTTTTGGTGGGTGGCAGATTTTTATCAATAAACTCAATATAGCTCAAATCTTTTGCAGCATGATATTTTCTCCAGCCGTCAGGTCAATTTTGTGACTCATCCTTCCAGGCTCTGCTGTTTTAGTGTCCCCTTTAAATGTGGACACCTTAACTGCAGGACTGGCAGTGGCAGTCCCAGCAGTGCAGTACATGCTGCTCTCCTGCTGCCCCCCAAGAACTGCATCAGCTTTTTTCATCACAGCATCACATCAGAGCCTTGTGCTGGGTTGCTCACCCGTGGTGACCCCTGACCCATTCTAGAGGCTCCTTCTTGTCTGGGATCCAGTCCCTGTTCAAAAATACAGCCTGAAATCCCTCTCCAGAGCTGTGTTATCCCGTGATGGGCTGCATTATCATGTGCAGTGTTTGAATGGGCTCTGCATTACCAGGCAGCCCACATTTCCCTCTCTCCTCATCAATATTTACCATTACATCAATCTTCCTGTCATCCACTAATTTTTTGAGTGAAGATTTTGTATTTTCACCGTGATCATTGATGGAAATACTGACTGGCATGTTCCCCATGGAGTCTAACTAACGATTCCCCATTGACACCTCCTGTGTGAGACCTGTCAGCTGGCTCTAAATCTGTTTAAAGTACTTGATTTGGGCTGCACAGCCCCATCTTCTGAGATCAGAATGTCAAAGAGCATTGAGAGCTCTGCCTGCACAGCCGGGATGTGCACAGGGCCTTTTCCTGCCAGCGAGTGTTCATTACAGAGTGACACCAGGCTCATTTGATAAGATCTCTTCCACCAAGACAGAGTGACTGACTCTAATTAGAACTTACATCCTTTAATTATTTCTTAATTTAATTCCAGATGAGCCCTGCCTTCTGGGTCCTCTATCAGGCTGACCATTTGTTTGTTAACTAGGTCACCCTTACTGCTGAGTGGGAATGTTGGGGGTAAGGAGCCATTTCCATCTGGGTATGGCAGCCTGAACTTTGCTCAAAAAAAGCAGCAGAGCCCAAAAACCTCACCCCAGCTTTTGGGTACCTGTTGGCTGTGCTGGCTGCTTGGTGCTATTTGGCCACTTTTGATACATGTGGATGCTAATGATTTAGGAGAGCTTTATCTCTCCTAGGAATTGGTTTACTCACTTTTTTCCCCCCAAACACAGAATAAATATGGACTGTGTTTTCTGTATCTGCATCATTTGAGCATCCTACAGACTCTGCTTTAAATTAGCCCCAGTGCTCCTTAAAACCAGACCTACTGCTAGCCTTTGTTTGGCTCCCAATAGCAGATTTTCCATGTCCAGCCATGCATTTCCCCCTTCTTTAGTTTCTGTAATAATTTTCCTATATATTGTAATATTTAATTTGTATTGACTGCTCTATTCTGCACTGTCTGGCAGGAGGTTGGAACTAGATGGAACCCAACCCCTCCCATGACTCCAAGTTTTATTGCTGGCTCTGTGAGTCTCCCAGTGTGCTAACACATTATTCCTTATCCATTGGGAACATGCATTTAAGGCTGAGCTCCTGCAGCTGGCTCATGTATGATGTGCTGTGCCTCATCCCAGTCCTTGGTGAGAGGGTAAATACGTGTTTATTCAAGCACCGACTGCTAAAAGATCTGTAATTGCAAAGAAAAATGTACAATGGTGTGTATTGTAAGTGTGCAGTGCCCTCCTCTTCACTCCCTGCCACCCTCCCACGCAGGCACTGCCGATCACGTACAGCAGCAGAGCAGTTCCAGGAGTGTGGAGTGCCTTCAATTTCTGCTCATGAGGGAGAATTTCCCATTCCTCATTCTCTGTTCTCCACCTTGCTGCCTCAAATAATCTCAAGAGCTTTGTCCCTCAGCACAGCACAAGCAGAGCTCTGATATGGTTTCTTGGAACAGCCACAGATTAATCTGAGTTTTTTATTCAAATGCCATTGTGGTATTTTCTCTCCATGCTCCCACCTGCAGTGCCAGATTGACAGCTGGGTCAAGGCACTAGAGAATCACACAAGGGTTTGGGTTGGAAGGGACCTTAAGGATCGTCTAGTTATACCCCTCTGCCATGGACAGGGACATCTTCCACTGTCCCAGGGTGCTCCAAGCCCCATTCTTGGAGCACTTCCAGGGATGGGGCAGCCCCAGGTTCTGTGAGCAATCAGCCAGATCTCTGGGAGCTCCTTCAGCTCTCTCTGGTGGGGATGGTCAGCAGGACTGGGCTGTGCTTGGCAGACTGTGGGGACACATGGAGACAGTACTGATTTGCTCAGGGAAAAGTGCCACTAAGGGTGCTAAAGGAGGAAGTGCTCTGTCTTTCCCGCATCCTCACAAAGCTGTGTGCATGGAGGGTGATCCAAGGATTTCAGCTTTCCTACAGGTTTCTGGTATTGACAGACACAAGATTTAGGGTAGTACGGTGGCTGTGCAGTGGAAGGGATGAGGGTGAGGGTGCTTATTTGTCTCTTCAGGCTTAGGAATCATGTGAAAGGGCATCACAACCAGCATTCCATCTAATTTATGGGGAAATGAATTCTAATCTCCCCACACACTGCACAGAGAGCCTGGGCAGACAGTGCAGAGCTCTGCCATCATTGCTGCCACTGGTGGCTTCAACACATCCTGAACATAGGATAAGCTGATAATAATCATTGAAGAATCATGGAATCCCAGAATGCTTTGGGTTGGAAGGGACCTTAAATCCCATCCTGTTCCACCCTCTGCCATGGGCAGGGACACCTTCCACTATCCCAAGCTGTTCCCAGCCCCATCCAGCCTGGCCTTGGACACCTCCAGGGATCCAGGGGCAGCCACAGCTTCTCTGGGCACCCTATACCAGGTCCTGGAACAATGAATAATGGTATTTACACCTAAATTAAAGACTTGACTGAATCAAGCTGTGGACACCCCAGGCAGGCTGACTTCAGGCAGACTTTGGAGCATTTTACTAAGGGATTGTGGGAGATCAGCTCAATCCCCAGCCACAGGAAAAAACCACCTTGTCCCACAGTAAATGGAAATACGTGTGGTGCTTTAAGAAAATGGGCTGGAGAAGCAGATGAAAGGAACTCTAGGACCTGCAAATTCCCATTTTTAAAGTTGAAATAGAAATGCCTTCCCAGTGAATGCTTCAAGAACAGCTCTGGAGCTGACGGTTCTCAAGCGGGGTCTGTTGGAGATTTTCCTTTGCAGTTTGAGGTAGGAAGGAAAAAACACCCAGGGAGAGAAAGCTCAGCTGCAGTCATTGTCCCCTCGGATGTCAGAAGTGCTTTGTTTTCCAGAAGTGCTTATTATTCATGCAGTGTCTCACCAGGCAGCTGGAACACAGCTCCAGCATGAGGCTGGTCCTGGCGTGGGCTCTGCCATGGAGCTGTGCTGTGGCTTTTCCCTCCTCCTGGGACATCCCACCAGAGCCAGCAGTGGTGCTTGGTACCTGCCTTTGGTACCACTGCTAGGGGTGGTTGGGTCATCTTTTCCCCATGGTGTTCCTCTTTTGTCCCTCTGCATCCCAGGCCACCATCTAGCAGATGTGGGGGCTTAGTTTTGCTTGTCCCGAGGGTGCGACAAGCAGCAACGTTCCTGAAGGAGGCTCAGCACAAGAGCTGCTGTCTCCGGATGTGCCCAGGCAGCCCCTGCACTTGACCCCCTTGGGTCTCAGTTGTGCCAGAGCCCTATTATGCAATTCCTCTACTTGGCTTTGCCATTTCCATCCCAACTCAGGATGAGGAGGACTCTGCTTCTGGGCTTCTATCAGGTTTCTCTGTTCTCTCACCTCCCCTCAGCTGGAGTGTGTTGCTGAAAACTCTGGTGTGAGACAGAAACCAGACTCAGACTCCCAACCAGTTTCTAGCCATCTCAGACTGCTTTCTAGCCATCTCAGACTGGTCTCTCACCACCTTGGCTTTGCTGCTGTAAATCAATGGTTTCATGAGCCATGAAGCTGATCTCTGAAGGCTGGGAAGAGGAGCATGGCTGCTTCTGCAGACGTTGGCTCTGCTGCATTAAGAGTGCCCTGTGGAGTCAATCCCACCTTTCTTTGGTATTTCGTTGGCTGGCTGGAGCCCCCACTGCCGTCCCCAGGAGGGACCACGTGCATCCTAGCAGCGTGATGGATCCCACCTTCTCCCAGCAGAGCGGAGCGTGGCCCTGGGGGATTTCCTGCCCCGCGGGGACACCAGAGGGGGTGTTAGCCACAGCGAATGAGACACTGTCAATATTTGTACACAAAGGCCACGCTGAAATCCCTGTCCCAGTCCAGACATCCGAGGTGTCAGTTTTGATTTCCCAAACATAGAGAGAGCCCTTTCAGCCCCAGCCTGCTCAGACACTGCAGCTTTAATGTCCAAGCACCCAGCGTGTTTCCACTCCCCTCAAATGCATCAATCAGGTCTCGGTGAGGCTCTGAAAGAGCCAGTTTGTTAAACAAACACACTTAGTGTAAAAAGTTTATTCCAGTTAATTGGGACTTCATTGCAGTGGAAACAAATTACCCAGCTGTCATCTGCCAAAGCAAACAGCAGCGGGGGAGCGGGGGTCCTGGCCAGGCGGGAGACAAACAGCCATCTCAGGCAACCTTATTTATGGCCTTTTTATGTATTTCTGTATTTATTTGGACATTCCTGAGCTGGAGAGCTGGGCTATTGCCGAGCTGCATGCCTCAGCACTTGCACAGTGCAGGTTATCTGCCTCTGGGGCTCCACTGGCCCGGGTGGGCGCTGCCATGGGGACCCCCGGCTGGGCTGTGTGTCCCTGGGCACGTCCCTCCAGGCATGTCCAGGACTTTTGCTTCACAGCCAGAGAGGAGGTGCTAGATGGGAATGTCAGGGCGAGCCCTGGTCCCTGGAGTTTGAGGATCTGAGGAATGTGGAGGTCCCTGCAGGGAGCAGTGGGGGGGAGGTACCCAGGAGGGCAAGCGCTGGTGGCCACTGGGAAATTTGCTCCTGTGCTTCCATACTTCCGTGCCCAGGGCTAAACCTACAGCACCCTCACAGGGTGTCCTGTCGGCATCGACTGCACGGGCGAGTCCCCAGCCCCACTCCAGCCCTGCTCTCTCCTCCTAGCCCAGGGAAGTACTTAGTGGCAGGAGAGCTTGGAGCACTGCCTGATGAGCTCCCACTCATTCCCAGCTCAGTTGATTTAACAAACACCCTGTCAACACCCTTTTTCCCCGGTGGAGTTTTTATCGCAAAGGAGGGAGCGAGGAGCTGGGATGGGGAAGCAGGCAGGGAGGCAGGCAGGGAGCAGAACTGGGTGAGCTGGAGGCTGTGCAGCACCTCGGGAGCCATGCAGGATGTGACAGATCAAGCCGTGGGATTAGCAGCGGGTATTGTGTCAGGAGAGCAGCATCCCCTTTCCTGCAGCACTTGTCATCCGAGCTGAGCTGGGCTGGGGAAGGAAGGCAAGGGCAAGACATCGAATTACCTCCTCCCGGGCTCCTGTCTCTGCTCCTGGGTGGCCTGTCCTTGTCACCCCTCTAGATGTGGGAGAGCTGTGCCATGGCTGGGGTGGGGACAGACGGAGGACGTTGTCCCAGACCATGGATGGGTGCAGCCCCCATGGCACATCTCTGCTTGGCTGTGGACATGCCATACTGTAGTAGATGTGGGGATGGGGTGGGGATGGCACCAGCATGGGGGGCTCTTCCAGTCCCCCTTGGGAGCCATTCTTCCCTGCTGGCCTTGGGGATGTGGAGGACAGGAGCAGCTCTCTACCCATCTGCTGGGAATTCTCTTGTGTGCTTGGTGAACAAACCCAGGACTCTTCACCCTACTCACTTATTACATCCAGGCCAGATTGTTCTGGTCCTGTGAAGTCCTAAAATTCACACTTGTAGTTCACATTGCAATTGAGTTGCCATCCAGAGCCTATTATCCACTTTCCAAGAGTGTTTCTGTTACTTTGCAGTTGTGAGATCGTCATTACCCTCACGATGAGCCTCTGAGGGCTCTATGATGGCACATGTTCAGGGGTGGAAGGCCTGGATTGGGATCTGCATCCTTGGAGGGGTCTGGGAGGGGGAAAATAGCAGAGCCAAGCATTGACTGATACAGAGATGAGTCCTAAAATCAGACTGATCTTACCACAGAGATGTGGGAAAGATGTTGACCAGAACTGGAAAGGACACAAGATTTAGGTCCATTTATGGAGCTTGGAATGGAGTGGAGGAGGAATTGGGGAGTTTGGCTGGAGCACCTTGATTCCTTGGAGTCAGCCAGCTCATCTCAAGAGACAATCTAAAAACACAAAGGTAAGAAACAACAGGGAAACAATGCCATGCTTCCCTGTATGTGCTGGGAGCTGGTGTCTGTTGGAGACAGAGGCCCTCAGTCTCACATTCCTGTGCCCCCACTCTCTGCAGGATCCTTGGTGGGCAGAGCCAGGGTGCAGGGTGCCAGGCATCTCCCTCCTCCACCTGGCAACCCTCTATTATTAGGAATTTTAGCTTTCTGTTTCTAGATTGATTTGCTGGTGGTGGTTATTTTTAGCCCCTCCAGTGCCTTGCAGATTCCTCGAGGGATTCTTTCTCTGCTTCTCCCTCCCACAGGTTTGTTTGTAATGGAGCCACGTTGATTTGAGCCACAAGCAAGAGGTTCCGGTGCCGGTGGGGGCAGGGGAGCAGATCTCCCTCTGTGCTTTAACTCAGCTTGGTGTGTCCATGGGGTGCTTCCCTGTGCTGGGAAGGAGCCTCGCTCCCCCTGCAGCCACTGGTGTGGGTACTGTGCAGTCCCCACCCGAAATCTCTGCCTGACCACACTGGGTGGCTGCTTGTCCCCTTGCACCTCTCAGCGCTGCCCTCCCGGAGAGTTCTCTCTTCTCACCACCCATGGGGAGAAATTCAGATCAGCATCACTGTACCTGGAAACAAACCCCTGGCTCCTCCTGCCGCTCCACAGCCAGGCTGGATGGAAATTTTTCAGCGTATTTTAAAGCCCAGCACAAAGTAATTCAAAACAAGTTGCAGGTGTATTTTGGACTCTGGCAGGGCTGTTGTTATCACCTCGCTTCGCCCGCTGGCTGTCCCAGACAAGGGCTCACTTTGAGTGTACCCTTCTGCTGAGCAGGGGGGCAATATTTGCATTCCTAATTTAGAGCATCTGTCCCACAGGGGTTCAGCTCCATCTCCCACTGAGCCCAGCCCAGCCAGAAGCCTGGGCCTCACCTGTCACCACCAGCTCCAGGATGCATTAATAGTTCCCTAGAAAATGCGACTCTCTTTGGACTCAGATGCTTCTGCTCACCCTGTGTTGACACTTGGTGGGGCATGTGTGAAGGTACAGTTTGTGCTCTGTTCTTTCCAGGATTTTTGTTGTTTTGTAGAGCAGAGTGAGTTGTGCTTGTTTTTAAACACCTAAACTGTAGTTGATATTGAATATAGGTTTGCTGTTTTTCCTAAGGAGAGGCAGCCCTGGGAGGTCTCACTCAGGTAGGGCTTTGGTGGTGGCATCTCCATCACATCCAGGAAAGTGTTTTTCTGAAGCACTAATCTCCGCAGGCTGCTCTTACCGGGAAGATAAGCACATGGTGAGGTATTTAGTTGGACTTGGTCCTATAAAAGCAGTCCAAGGAGCAGTGGCCAAGGAGATGAAGCCTGAAAACCACTCAAGTTTTCAAGCAAACCTGAAAGCCACTTGCTAGGCCACAAACATCGTGGTGTGGCAGCTCCTCTTCCTCTCTGTGGATTAACTAGCTCCAAGGAGGCATGAGGAGAGAGGACACCAGGACCACTCGCCCCCAAGGAATGTGCTGAAAGAAAAGACAGAGATCTGTGCCTGCATGGTGTTCTTAGTGGCTTGCAAAGCCCTAGTTCAGTTATCACCTAACTGCTTTCCCTCAGGATCGGGTGGTGACTGGCTGGAATCATACCCAGAATTAGCAGAGGGCCTTGGGATACCTCTGTGATGAGCCTAATGCCAGATTCTGCTTTAATGGAGCAACCTGGTGCTGGAGGTGAAAGTTCTGGAATGTGGACCCAGAATCCACAGTGAACTTTCTTCTTTCTTGGCCATTTTCCTTGGGGTTGAATGGCAGCTTTTCTAGGGTTGAAGTTGTCATTGAGGTTTTCCTGATCTTAAATTCTGTAGCGTTCATTAGCACAGTTCCTGTCAAAGAACAGCACGTTCCCTCCCTGTGCTCACTGTCTCCCTGGTTAATAACCCTTTGCTGCTTTGGCTCCTTTGGAAAAAGATACAGGAGCTTTGGGAACGACAGACGTCAGCATTGTCAGTCAGATCTGAAAAGCAGTGTTAATTCAAAGGGAAATGACTGCAGAGGGCCCGGAGTACATGTTGGGGAGCATTGAGCCAACCTGTCTCAAACCATGGCAGTGTCTGTGTGTTCCTCCCGCTGCTGAGAGGTGTTCTGAACCCAGATGGTTGCTTTTCGTTTCAGGTATGGCCTGTAACAGCAGCTTGCTGCTCTTCCCTTCTCTCCCTGAGGTTCTGCTTTGAAGGTGTCTATTCCTGAGGCTCGTGGTGAAGTGAAAAGGCTCAGTCAAGGCTGAGCAGCACAGGAGAAGACCTGCAGTGCAAGAGGGGGATATAGGAGGCACATGCTGTGCCTTGGCTGGTTTGACTGGGAACTAATCTTGGCTTCTGAGCACCTGCTCTGCTCCTGAAGCCCCCACTATCTTCCTCAGTTGGGTTTTATCATCTCTGAGGAGCAGGACGAGGGCTCCAAACTGAGCCTTGGGAGAGATGGAGCAGATGTTGGCCCATGGCCTGTGGGTATTGCCTGGAGTTTGGAGCCTTGTAACAGGGAACTGGCTGTGTCCACTGGGGCGATTCAGTCCATCTGGATTTAGTTCCAGGGGAGATCAGGATTGCTGTGTGAGTTTGGCAGTCAAGGAAAAGGAAGCAAGAGGCACCAACATCATGTCCTAAATCTTGGTAGGTCTTCAGCTTATGTGCCCTGGCTTTGACCATTTCATGATACCCTTTCCACTGCCTGTGGAGGCATAGCTGGCCCAGAAACATTCCAGCCACTCTTCTCCAGAGAAGAGGGCTCAGCTCTGCAGAACATCCAGAAACTCAGCTCTGGGCTGCATTGGCCTGTGGACCTGCTGCCTTGTCACACCAGAGTGGTGCTGAGGAGTTGAAAGCACCTGCTCTGTGACAGCCTGGATGGAGTGGCAGAAAAGTGTGAAGAGTGCTGTGTCCTGAGGACCTGCCTCCTGTGGTGTTCCCACCCCATGGGCCGTGTTTGGTGAGCACCAACGTGTGACTTTGGCAGCAATGTGCACCATGTTCTGCTTTGGAACGGGGAGATGCCACAGCTGGAGACTGTCCATGGAATAGCATCCCTGCTGCTATTGCCAGTGTGAATGCTCCACCTCTTCTTTGTTCTTCAGGGCTACAGGTTTTCCCTAAGGACAAATTCTCCTGTGGTTACTCTCTGCTTTACAAGTGTTGGAAACCACTTTTGAGACCTTCACAGGTTCACTGCAGCCAGTAGAGCACACCAGGTTGGGGTTGGTTGCAGTTGCTGCAAAGTCTGATGCTATGGGTTTGTCCCTGCAGTTCTGTGTTGTGGTGTGTTGGTGGGCAGGTGTTGTCCTGTGTCAGAGAGGGCCTTGCACAGTCACGGGGCAAGCTCATGCTCTGGCCTGTGAAGCCCAGGCAGGTAGTGAGAAGGTCACCTGCCTGACTCATGTCTCCAGTCCTGGCTTTACCCAGGTTGTGGTCTTTGCTTCAGGATTCCTTGGCTGGAAATGAAAGTACCTCCTGCATCACTCCATGCTCAGTCCAGGATGACAGCCTCTCACATCTCTGTACCTCTGTACCTCCACCATTGCCCCTGCACTCCAGGGCATTTCAGGTGAGGCAGTTCTGCTGATGGGCACTGCCTCATCTGGAGGCTGTCACATCACATGCTCCTGGTTCTCCTGTTGGGAGGTGACTATCGCATGAAGAGTATCTCGTGTGGGAATAAAGTGCCCTTCAGCAGCCTGGCTGGTACAGCTGTCCCTCGTGGGCTCAAAGGAAATGGGACTGGAGGTGATTTAATGCTGCTGGTGCAATGTGAACAGCTGGCTTCTGAGGAGTTCAGCTCCCCGTGAGTGTTCAAACAGCAAAGGCCAATCCTTGCATCCCTTGGGAATCGGGTGATAATAAAAATTGATGGGGAAACTGAGGCACAGAGGTTTTAGCTCACGGGCGAGGTCATGCTCCAGCCAAGTTCCCAGCCCTGGAAATGGCTTTGGCCTATCCCTCTTGGCATCTGCTGCAGCGCCTCCCTCTTCCCAGTCATCAATGCCTGGTTTTTGGGTTGCCCTTCCCTGGGCGCCTCTCACTCTCCCTCGCTGTGGTGCTGGCGTCCCTCATGCCCCAGGCACCAAGGAGCTCTCCTCTCACTTGGCTGCGGAAATGGGTTCAGCATCCCAGAAATGCAGACTTTTCGTGTGGGAGCCAATAGTCACACAACCTCCGTCCAGAAACCGTCATTATCGGCTGCTTGCTTTTTCTTGGTTTCTTTGAACTACAGCTCCCAGGATGCCTGAAGATATGCAGACATCCTGAAGACAGTGGTTTCCCATAAACTTTTGGGGTTTCATGCTTTGCAAACAGGAATGTTTTTATTGCGTTGCAAATCCCTTCAAGTCCCTCAAACGTCCATGGCAGCCGCAGGGCCGGAGCCGGCTGGGGGGAGGCATGCCAAGGGCTTTTCTCTCCTGCATTTTCCCCTTCTTGCAAGAGAGCCCTTTGTAATTCCCCGTCACGCCTTTTCAAGGGAAATTTTGGACTGGGAGGAAGTTTGAAGAAGCCATGGTGTGCCTGTAGGGATATGTTTCCCATTCTCCTGGTCCCCATTATTTCAAGGGCTGCTAAACAGCATCCTTCGTCCCCATGTGTGTTGAAGTGCCTTGGGAAACGTGTGGAGGGGTTTTCACTGAACTTAGAAGAACTGGGACATAAGGAAGAGAAAAAGATGCAGATTCCTGCACCAGTGCAATGAGCCCAGCCAGGAGACTGGAATTTAATTCCTGTCATGCTCACAAGTACTGAGGGAAAACCAGAGAGGGAGGTTTTTGTTTAGCATGCACAGATGTGGTTGGAACTGTGGCCTGGAGGGTCTCCACCTCCCAGCCTCCAGCCAGATCCACCCAGGGGCCGGGGCACAAGTTCCACAGGTACCCCCTAGTTCTGCATCTTCCTGCAGTCCCATCCTGGTTCCAGGAAGTGCTGGCAGCAGAGTGGGCTCTGTGGTGTGGGCCCAGCTGTCCCTAATAATCACTTACTCTCTGTAGGGGAGGAACCTTAGAGGGCAGAGTAGTGCTGTGGTAATACAGTGGCATTTTATGGTCATGTTCTTCTGACCATTAAAATACTTCAATGGGTTTTTTCCTCTTTGGTGCTGGTGAACACCAGTGTTACATCTCATAATCAGACTTGTGGAATTTTGCCATTCTCCTTTTTCCCTTTGGTTGCCCAGTATCCTCCATAGGTTGGGATTTAATAGGTCTTAATTTCTTTGATAGGTCTTAACCAGTTTGAGGAACTTCGTGAGTGAAACACAGAGGTACTGGGTGTCCTTGGGGGTCACCAGGACCCCCAACTACCCAGATCTTGCATAGGCAGCAGAGCCGTGGGTCAGGCTGTGTGTGCCGTGGGATCAGGGAATGGTTGGGGTTAAAAGGCACCTCTGGAGATCATCTTGTCCAACCCCTGCTAAAGCACAGCATCACCTACAGCAGGTGGCTGCTGTATCCTGCCCAGGTGTGGTTTTGATATATCCAGGGAAGGAGCCTCCCCAGGCCTCCTGGGCAGCCTGTTGCAGTGCTCCATCACCCAAAGGGACATGTCCTGGCCCTGCTTTGCACCATTCCTGAGCACTGAGTCCAGTGGGATGCTGAGGGTCTATTTCTGGGCGGCTATCCTGGTGCATTTGGGGTCCAGGCTTGTTCTCTGTTACCCTTGTCCCATTCTTCACCCTTCCTGCAGGGCCGTGTGCCCGGCACAGGCAGCTCATGTCACCTGCCTGTCCCGCCGTGCAGGCAGTGTGGTCTGCTGGAGCAGATGGTGCCAGCCAGGAGCCGAAGCCATGGAGGCTGTGCGGCCGGCTCGCCTTAACCACATCAGTGCTCTGTGCTCTTGGAAGGGCCTGGCAGCCCAGCAGCCCAGAATAACAAGCGTTTCCATTGCTGTGGGATGCGGGGCCATGGAAAACAAGAGGCGGCTGCAGCGCCAGGGCTGCGCACAGACTAAACAATGGCACATCCCCCTGGGCGTCTGTCCCCGCACAGAGAGCAGGCTGCAGGCACACTCGGGGTGATGGGGGTGCGTGGGGACTGGGGACAGCATGGCAGGGCTGCCAGCACGGCGTGGAGCCGCTCACCATGTGTGGGCCCAGCTGGCGGGACTGGAGGGAGGTGAAGGTCTCAGGAGGGCTGAGCCCCTCAGGAACCACCTCACCCATCCTTGGTGATTGCACGTGAGCAAAGACATTGGTTGGATTTCGTCCTTTTCTTTATTTTCCCTATTATCTTTTTAATCAGGATAAAAGCTGTAATTGGTAGTAGGGGAATTCTGAAAACCTGGCTCCTGGCAAGACAGGGGTAAGTCTGCACGTTCCTCTGACTTGGCACGTGGACAATCCATCATGCTCACACAGTCTGCTCGGAAGAGCCCAAGTGCTCCATCCTGCTGCTCAGGAAGAAGTGATAGATATCTTCATTAAAAACAATCACAGAGGGAAATTATAGAATTCTTGAAAACAAGCAAAGTGATGGGGATTTTGCCCAAGGAAAGGAATTTTTGGCCACGTTATTTTGTAGATTTTGTTTATTTGTTGTCTGTATATGGATGGATTTTTGGGTTTAAAGTGAGTGAAGCACACTGGCATGTGCCAGTCATGCAATGGTCCTTGTCAGCGATCTGGTTCATAGTTGGGAGTCAGAAAAAGATCTTTGCTTGCATGCAATCATAGGATTGTGGAACAGTTTGCATTGAAAAGGATCTTAAAGTTCATTTTGTTCCACCCCCTGCCATGGGCAGGGACACCTTCCACTAGCCCAGGTTGCTCCAAATCCTGTCCAGCCTGGCCTGGAACACTTCCCGGGATCCAGGGGCAACCCACAGCTTCTCTGAGCAATAGTGCTCAGCACCCTCACAGCCAGGAATTCTTTCTCAATATCCCATCCATCCCTGCCCTCTGGCAGTGGGAAGCCATTCCCTGTGTCCTGTCCCTCCATCCCTTGTCCCCAGTCCCTCTCCAGCTCTCCTGGAGCCCCTTTAGGCCCTGGAAGGGGCTCTGAGGTATCCCTGGAACCTTCTCTTCACCAGATGAGCACCCCCAGCTCTCCCAGCCTGGCTCCAGAACAGAGGGGCTCCATCCTTGGAGCATCTCCATGGCCTCCTCTGGATTCACTGCAGCAGCTCCACATCATTACTGGGCTGGGACTCCAGGGCTGGAGGCAGCTGTGCAGGTGGAGTCTCACCTGAAGGGGCAGAGTCCCCCCTCCCCTGCTGCCCACACTGGTGCTCAGCCTTGACTTGGGGGGTTCTGGGTGCACATAGCTGGGGCATCTCCAGCTCTCAGCCAGCAGCAGCCCCAAACCCTTCACCAAATGGTGACAGCAGGATCTTCATGTGACAGTGGCACAAGTGTGCAGATCCTAGTCTAAATAAATACTGCATAGAGTCTGGAGAGAGAGGAAACTTCCTGACTGTCTTACATTGTCTTCAAGATCCCACCTCTCCCAGGGTCCCTTTCCAGACCACATTCATACCCCTGGGCTCTCAGCAGCACATCCTGCTGCCTCGTTGCTGTGTCCGCCCTTGGGATGCTTCCTGTGGGGATGGATTTCCAGCTGGAAGGTGTCTGCTCAGGGGCGAGATGCTGCAGGTCCAGTCCCCCAAGTGGCATAGGCACGTTGGGGTGCAGAATGACTCACCAGGCTGTGGCAGATGTGCCCAGCATCTCTGTCATAGCACAGATGTTGGTCAGAGAGGGGACAGTTATTGTCAAAATGCAAATGAGTAAAATTATTGTTTTGAGAGAGAATTTTTAGGGGAAGGACATGCAAATTTACCTTCCATTCAGATTGTGCATTCGTATTAAAATGCAGTGTTTGAAAGCCAAAACAAAGGAACATTTTAATTTGGTACTCGTCAGATGGTTCCTTCTGCTTCGATTAGCATCATATACTTTGCATCAAATGCTCTAAGTTTGACAAAACTCTGGTTTTCAAAGAAAACAAAAAGATATTCTAAAAATGCCAGCCATTTCCAGGGATTCTGGCTGCAGTTGACTGTCCTTAAGTTACTGGCCTGGTGCTGAACACTGGACAGGCTGATGGGAATAGGCTTTGTGGAGTTCAAATAGGGTGTGTGGATGCTGCTTTAATCTGGCTTCTAAATAGCTTAGAAAAGATTGGATGTTGAGGACTCTTTCTTCACTGGAAGAAATGGAAGAATGGTCAGACGTTGGAAAAGGCTGCCCCAGGGCAGGGTGGACTCCCCATCCCCGGAAGGATTTAAAAATTGTGTGGATGTGTCACCTGGGGACGTGGTTCAGTGGTTGCCTTGGCAGTGCAGGGGGAATGGTTGGATTTGATTATCTGAGAGGACTTTTCCAACCCTAACAATTCCATGAAAAGCTAGGCCAGGGTTCTGCTCTGAGGCACAGGACCCCACAGGTCTGGTGGGACCCAGAGCTCACCTGGAGGTGCAGACAGCCCTCACCATTGTGAGGAGCGAGCAGGTGCAGGGTCAGGAGCTGCCTGCAGATGACTGAGAGGCTGTGCTGAAGGGATGGCTTGTGTTTCTCTCCTTGACTTTCCGTATAAACACCCTCCAAATAAAACTCGCCTTTCCACAGCACTTGGAAACAGCTGTGCTTCTTATTTAAACACACTTTGAGGTATCTCCATCCTGCTCCCCCTGCTTCCCTTCTCCTTCTTCCTTGGAATACCGACCTGCCTCATATTCCAGACCAGAAATAGAGACTGGCCACTCACTTGCTAATTGTAATGCAGCCTGATAATGCCAGCTATAATTAGATCAAGGTATCCAAGTGCTTTTGCTGGCAGACATTTCTGTGACCCTGTTATCATACTTTAAATAGAGGATCCCGTCTGCTCTGCCTGGCTTCTGGCTGCAGAGCCAGGTCCTGCAGAGTCCAGCTTGGTCCCTCCAAGCATCAGTCCTGGTGCCTGCATCTGCTTGGCTTGTGAAGAGCCAGGCTTGGCACAGCAGTGCTCACTGGCAGGCTTTAGGCACTAATTATGCCCCCCAATATCTGGCAAGTGTCAGTCACCACTGAGACTTTTGTTGTTATAAAAATCTCTTCCTCAAGTCCCCAGTGACCATAGCTGCGTTGGGCCAATGAAAGGGGCTGCCTGGGCTGTGGTTTTCAGGGGCTTGCATTCTGACCCATCTTTCCTTTACTCTTTTAGGGTAATCAAAGCAATGGCTCATATTGGGGTGAGCTGTGGCAGGGGTTGGAGTGGTTCAGGGTCTCAGGATCAACTTGTACAGAGCTGCAGCCTCGTATCCCGGGGTTGTCAGACATCTCTCCTTGTTCCCTTTTGATGAACCCTCTGCATTCTTTCTTTGCCCTCTCATGCAAGTCCTGTCACTCCTTCCCCATCTGTAGCGTCCCCAGGGTCCCTCTCCCTGGCCTTGGGAAGCCTTAGGCTGCTGCCCAGCCATCCTGCCCTTGAGCACCCTCCTCGCTGGGTCAGAACAGGCATCTCCAGCTCTGCTGGCTCCCACCAGACAGGGTGGTTTGGGTGTGAAGCTATTCTCAGCAGGTGGGTGAGCCAGGGCCCTCACAGAGTTCATCCCCTCAGCACTGCATGAGCCTTTGGCTCCTTCTCTGCAGCACCACTCAACCTTGGCACATCACACAGATCCACAGCCCTCTGGGATGGAGAAGTTTGGTTGGGTGGATCTACCCAAATTCATCACTTGCTCTCAGCGTGGCTGCCCACAGCTGCTCTGACATGTCTCATCTGTCCTGAGCTTTTCAGGGAGGGAAATGAGACCTCCTTGAACACCAGTGTGCCCTAGGTGGGGAGAGGTTTCCTAATGTCATATCCTGCAGGCAGGCCTGGGGCTGGCACAGCAGCAGAATTCACCAGCTAATCACAGCTGAGTCAGCCTGAGAAGTGGGACACTGAAATCCCAAAGGAAAACCAGGAACTTGGAGAAACTGGATAAGCCAATGTCCCATCCTTTGGGTAGGAGCCAAACCTCCTGAGATGTTCTGCTGCCTTGCTAGCCCAGCTGAGCTCCTGTGCTGTTCCATGGGAAAAGCACCTCACTGCTATGTTCTGGCAGGACATCATCCTAGATTCCCATTTCATAGAATCTTAGAGATCATGGAATGGTTTGGGTCGGAAGAGACCTTCATGATAATCTTGTTCAACCCCTCTACTGTGGGCAGGGACACCTTCCACTATCCCAAGTTGCTCCCAGCCCCATCCATCCTGGCCTTGGACATTTCCAGGTATCCAGGGACAGCCACAACTTCTCTGGGCAACCTATGCCAGGGCCTCATTACACTATAGGCAAAGAATTTCTTCCAAACATCTAATTTAAATCTCACTTCTTTTACCTTAAAACTGTTTCTTCTTGTCCTATTAAAAGTATCCAAGTAAAAGGACACGCTGCCTCTCTTTCAGTCCTGGGCAGTACCTGGAGAGTGGGAGGTGAGTTGAGCCTCCGGAGGTGCAGCAGAAAGGCAGTGTCCCATGCAGACATGGGAGTTTCATCAGCAGAAGCCCTGGGTGGGTCACCCTGGCAGGCAGCACTGGCCATGTGCAATCAGCATCTGTCTCCAAGCTAAGGAAACACATGAGGGATCTTCAAGCAGGGTGCTCAGCGCTTCCCAGCTCACCTGGAGCTAAGGTTTGGGCTTGGCAGATCTCTTTCGGGCAGTGTCCTGTGTCGGTCCCCAAAACGGTGATGAAGAGCTGAGTCCATGGTTTGTGTGCCCCAGCCATGGGCACTGCTCAGAGATTTGGGAGATTCAGCAGGAGGAATGTCAGCAGAGGAATGTGGCTGCCTTCAGCTCACCAGATTGCCTGCATGGTCACCCATGAGTCCACGAAGGTCGGAGACCAGTGGCCCAAAGCACTTTTCCCGAATGCTGAGGGCAGGGGTAGGACAGCCTGGCAGCTTGGGGGGTCCTGGGGCTTCCTGCTCCAAAGCTCACCTGAGGACCTCAGAGGTTTTGGTGGAATTCAGAGTAGTTTCCAGCATCCCTGCATCTGCTTTGTCCCCTTGTGAGGCAGGGCGGGGTGGGGCTCACGGGGGTGCCACCAGGGTTTGGTGACATATCATTGCATCAGGGGTGTCACAGCAAACCCAAAGCAAGCGGAGGTGAGGCTTCACTGCCTTCTGCCTGGTAGTCCTTTCAGAGCTGAGCCTCGTACTCCTCACTTGAGCCTGATCCCGCTCTCCTGAGCCTGATTCTCCCTGGCTGAGCCCTGTGTCCCTCATCCGAACCCAGTACCCCCATCTGAGCCCGCACAGGCTCCTGGTTATGTAAAGCGCAACCAGGAGATCTCTTCAGTGTCGGAATCTGAGTCACATGGGGCTGTTTTATTTCCCCCTCTGCTAATCTCGTTTCTATAGAAACAAGATTGGGAGAAAAAAAAATAAAAGAAAAAAAGAGCCAAGCACAGAGCAAACGAGAAACCTGAGGTGATGGGTGAGGGAAGCGGAGGTGGCAGCTGAGGAGGTCAGGCGACGCAGATGGGAGCAGGGGACCCCGTTCAGGATGGGAGCGTGCACAGAGGGGACAGGGACTCTCCTGAAGAGATGCTCTGGGATGAGCTGCTGCTGTGGCAGTGGTTGAGCTGAGCACCAGGAGCACGGGGAGCAGAGGCTGTGCAGGTGAGTGAGCATCGCTCGTGGGCATCTGTCCCTGTCCCTGCAGGGCACAGCTGGGCATGGCTCACTGGGGTCCTGGCCCTTCAGGGACAGGTTGCTGCTTCGGAGACACTCTCGAGACCGGGACTGTGGTCAGTGGGAAGCGTGCCGGTGAGTGGGGCTTGCCGGAGCGATGTGCGCAGCCAGCGCTTGCCTGGAGGCTGGCTGCGTGTTCGGGGCCCTGAGTCTGTCCTTTCCAAACCCTCTCTCTCCCGAAAGACTGCTCCCTGCTTGGGAAGAACCTTTCCAAATTTGGTTATTTTCCCTCTATTTTATCCTGACTGTACCTGTGCAAATAAGCCACTGGCAGCAGGCGAACCCCGCAGCTGCAGGGAGTGTAGGGCTGTGTGCTCCCAGCACTGCTCACCCCGGGCACTGCCAGCTTCCCCAGAGTGGCTGCAGCAGTGATGCCGCTGGGGATAAGCCCAGCTCAAAACTGTTTGTGCAGGGGCTGCTCCCCAAGGAGGGAGGACCAGCTGAAACACTGCTTGCTTGCCCAGGCTGCCTGCAGCCCACGGCTCATCTTGGGACTGTTATCTGTGCTGATGGAAGAGGCTGAGAGCTGCCTGCCCACGTCTGGGTTAGTTCAGAGCCATAGGCACGTGCTGACTCCCGAGTCTCAGGCTATGGAGTGTGCAACAAGTGGGAGCTTGTGATCCCTTGTGGAATGGATGGCTGATGCGTGTGTGGTGGTGAGAGATGTGAGTGGATGTGTTGGTGGAGCAGAGGTGTTGCTGGTGCTGGTCATCCTGCGCTGGTGCCTGGGCTGGCACTCTCGTGACATTGGTCATCCCTCTCCCGTGGCTCTGGTGTCCCTGCAGCTCTGGCCATGGCGGAGTGGTGCTGTGCTAGCAGGGGCTGAGGCACCCGGGCTCCTGCAGGCACACGCTCACCTCGGCGGCTGCAAATTGCCAAAAGGCTTTTAGCGGATCACCACAGGGGAGGGAGGGAGGGAAGGAGAGAGCAGTATTCTGCTTGTCATCACTTCCCAGTTGTGGTGTGGGGAATGCGGTGGTGATTGCGAACCCCTGGCCGGATTCATACCTGTGTGTGGCGGGTGAAGCCGGAGGGATGAATCCAGTGCCTGTCTATTTCTGTCCTGAGCTTTGGGAAATGTCACTGCTCATCCGCCTGCCTGGCCAGCGAGGAGGTGGCAAGCGGCGCTTTCAGCCCCTTGTCCTCATCCCGGGGCAGCTGAGGGATTTGTGTGCTGGAGTGCCGTGTCCGGTGCCGGCTCAGCGAGCTGCCGGAGGCACAGGCTGCCAGCCCACCACATTGGTGCTCTGCCTGCCTTCCCACTGCCTCGGCAGGCTAGGGGCTTTGGCAGTCGCCCCCGTGGGGTTGGGCTCCCAGAAAACCTGTGGGGTGAAGGGATGGGTACAGACCCATGTCACACAGCGCATTGGGGCAGCAGGAGCTGTGCCCTGTGCTTAGCTGGACTCTTCTCCCTAGGCCAGGCTGGGGTCCAAGTGCTGCTCTGGGCACTCTGCTCGTCCTTGTTGGACAGTCCCGGGCTCTCAGCACACCCTATGCTGGGGACAGCACTGTCCCTGTCTCTCTTTAGTAGCAGCCTCTGCCTCTGCCTATCCCTGCCTGCTCTGTTCAGGGTGCTGGGTGCCATGGCTGATGCCAGGGGGGAATTTGCATGCCAGACCCTGCCTCTCCGTGTGCCTGAAGCAGTGGGCTTAGGGGGCACATGCCGCATGGAGGCTGTACATTGCTGTGCCACAGTGGTGGTCCTGCCCTCTGGGAATGCCAGGTCTCTTCTGTGCAAAGCTTTGGAGGAAAGGGCTGAGGATGGCTATTGCTGCAAGAGCCTTCAGCACTGATAATTATTTCTGGGAAAAGATGCTGTGTTCTGACTTAAATGCTGACATGGGACTCTGAACACGTGTAATCTGGCTGACAGATGGCAAGTCATAGAGGTGTGATTTATGATACAGCACAGTAGCTGAACAACCTTCTCTGGTTGTCAGGAAACAATTCTTCCTGGTGCTGCGGTTGATGTTCTGATTGATGGCTTTTCCCACGTGTCCCTTTGGTGTGTGGGGACTGCCTTGGCAGGTGTCAGCTATGCCCATCGTGTCAGCCCTGAGTACTTGGATGCTGAGCTGCTGCAGAGATGCTGCCTCTGATGGAGGGCTGAGCAGGTGAGCCCAGATCCTGCCCAGATGGACCTGGAGCAGTGCCCCAAGGGTGGGGGAGCAGTGCTGGCCTTGTCCCCATCCCATGGCTGGGATGGAGCTGGCTCAAGATGACAGTGGCACCTGGGGCTGCCGTTCTCCAGACCAGCACTTGTGGAGCTGTGTGTGGTCCTGATGGGGGAAGGCAGCGAAATCTTACCCATCACATAAGTGCACAAGGGGAAGGATGCTGACAAGCACAGAGTCTATTTTACCTGCATGCCCTCTCTGTGTCTCAGTTTCCCTGCTTCTACCTTAAAATCCCTAACACTGATCCTTCATAGGGGACAGGGACATCTGTTACTGTTTGGAGAGCGCTTGGTAAGTAACAGTGTGGTGTCAACAGCATCCCCCTCCCTGTTCTATAGGCTCACCCCCAGTGCCACCCGCAGAGACCAGACCTAGCACAGTGCCCAGCTCTGGGAGAGCATCCCAGCCCTGGGCACACCGTGCCTGTGGGAGCATCCCAGCCCTGTGGGAGTATCCCAGCTCTGGGCACACCATGCCTGTGGGAGCATCCCAGCCCTGGGAGCACTCTGACCCTAGGGGACTGGAGTAGCTCAGCACAGGAGCTCGGAGGAGCTGAGGAGCAGCATGGCCCTGCTGGGGTGAGGGGCAGTGGGTCGGCTGTGCTCCCAGCGCAGCCATGGCAGAGCAGGTATGATTCATTCCCCCTTCTGCAGCATAGTTTATGTAAAGCAGCTCTGGATAAATCACCAGATGATCTGTAATGTGCTCCTGGCTTCTAATTAGTGATACTTCTGCTGAAGCTTTCGGTCTGGCAGAGGTGAGGGAAGCTGGTTCGTGCTGGATGAGCTGCTGACAGCTCTCAGGGGGGAGGTGGGCTGTCAGAACTGTCACAGCCATTCCTTTACCTCGGGTGTAGCAGCTGGAGGTTGTGGCCAGCAGGTCTGGGGAGTGAAATCAGCACCCCAAGATTCTTGGTCAACTTCTGACTCATTCATGGACTGGCTTTGACTTGTCTGTCCTGCGTCAGGCAGATCTGGGCAGCACCTGCCCTGGCCTGGAGAGCATCCATCTCCTGTCTCCCTGTGCCTTGCCCCTGATGCCTTGTCTAGCGACTCACAGCAAGGTCACATGTTCCTGAGCACCCAGGTGGCTTCTCCAGCCCCAGCAGCCCACCTTGCCCAAGGGCTAACTCTCCTTCACCCCTAACCCTGACGACAGGCAGCACATTGCCCTGTTTTCACCCACCAGCTCTTCTTCACAGATGCTTTATCCGATCTGAAGGAGGCAGTGGCTGCTCCTGCCATGCTGGAGAAGGTGGATACATCCAGGTAAAGCTCCTGGGTGTGTTATTGTCCCTGTGGTGGTCATTGCAAGGGCCATGTACCGGCACCACAGAGGCTCTTGTCGCAGGGGCTGCTGCCTTCCTGCATCTGTGCAGGGCATCTAGGATTTCCCAGTCCCTCATGCCTGCTGGGGACCGGTTTTGGAGGGGTGGCTGTAATGGTGCAGGGAGTGTGGTGGAGGTGGGGTCAGCACAGCAGACAGGGCAGGATTCTCCAGGCAGTCCCAAGATCTCAGGAGATGAACACCCTCAGCATCCTTTCATCAGGGGCTGGAGCCCTCATTCCTGCAGGGTGGCAGGAGCTCCTCCTGGGCAGGTGGGAAGGGGCAGGAACAGCAAAATGCCACTGAGGAGGTACTATAGGGAACCAGCAGCACCTGTTCCCACTGCCCAGCCCCATTCCTGGGTCAGCCCTGCTCATCCTGGTGTCCACACCATGCCTGGGACTGCTGCAGAGCACTGGCTGTCAATGCCCACCTCTCACCCTTCCCTAAATGGGATCTTCTTCATTCCAGCTGAGCTTTGACACTGGATCAAAGGAGAGTGAGGTGGTGGGGATGGTGTTGGTGCTGGGCTCTGCTCTATGGGCACCAGGATCACTCCTCTTCATTGTCTCTTCCTCCGGCTGTGAGTGAGGGAAAGCTGGGGTTTGGGTTTCTTGTTGGGTTTCTTGTTGGGTTTCTTTTAAGGCAAACCTCATCCTTTACATCAAAGTAGGATTTTTTTCTCAAGAATGCAAAGAATGACCCTGGAAAGTCTGAACAGCTCTTTGCTGGCGGGGACTGGAGAGACAAGAGCCCTCTCCAGAAAGCTGTCTCCACCCCATGCCCAGCAACAGCAATTCATAAGCTGAAAAATAAATCAATAACCAGTTAATGAATTGAAGATGTCTGTGATTAAAATGTATCGGGGAAAAAATTGTTAGCTGGTCGGGGCTGGCCTAATTACTGTGAGGAAAGGCAGGGAGCTCTCAGTTCTGAAAACCAGCTGCTCTTTTTGTTTTTCTTTGGAGATACTTTGGTTGAGGCAGGAGAGAGGAGAGGAGAGGAGAGGAGAGGAGAGGAGAGGAGAGGAGAGGAGAGGAGAGGAGAGGAGAGGAGAGGAGAGGAGAGGAGAGGAGAGGAGAGGAGAGGAGAGGAGAGGAGAGGAGAGGAGAGGAGAGGAGAGGAGAGGAGAGGAGAGGAGAGGAGAGGAGAGGAGAGGAGAGGAGAGGAGAGGAGAGGAGAGGAGAGGGATTGGCTTTAGCTATGTGTGTAGGTTCAAGTTGCCCCCAGCTCTGTCCCTCATCCCCTAGGACCTCTGTCAAATCCCTCCAGTCCACTTCCATGCCCAGCCCGGGGCTGGCTGAGCAGTGGGAGCAGGTTGTGCTGGCACATGAAAGGAGGACAAGATGCAGTGGCTGTGACAGCGTGTGTGGCAGGGCTGCCACACAGCCCCAGTGCCTGGTCATGTGCCCAAGTCTGGGTGTCCCAGCTCCCCAGGCTCGTCCTCCACACTGGCAGCAGGGACAAGCTGTGGTGCCATGTCCAGTCTCAGGCTGGGGGTGCCACCCTTGGCACAGGGGGCTCCGGGGCAGAGGGCTAAGGGTCTCTGGGGGGCAGGCATCTCCCCAGCCAATCTCAGCCGGTGTGCCTGTGTGCCACTGGGCTTGCAGACACGGCAGGTGTGCCCTGTACCAGCAGCTCTCCCCTGGACGGGCTGGGATGGATTGGAATGTGCAGCACATTCCCAGAGCCTTGCGATGTGCTTCTCTTGGTCCCAGGGGCTGGGAGTGACACCAGAGCCCCCCACCTCGTGGGGAGGGGCTTTGTCAGCACAGACGAGTCCTTCAGTTGAATCCGTTTACACATTTCTGTTTCCTCCTCCAAAACCTCTCCCATGTCGGCTGATTTCCATGTCCATCCTCCTCAGGGAAGCGGTTCCAGTGTTTGGGAGCCCCAGCTGGGAGGTCACAGGGGCTCCAGGGTTTCTCTGAAGTGTGTGGCCTTTGGTTCAGTCTGTTTTGGTTCTCTCCACCGACGTGTCCCTGGCTGTTTCTTCGGCGCTGGCTGTCACCAGTTGGAGTCTGGGGAGGGATGCACAGCCTGGGGAGGTGATTTTGCTGCACAGGGAGCAGGACCTGGCTCTCTCAGCCTGCCAGGCTGGAGCTCCAGTTTGGTTAACATGGACCTATGCTGGTCCTGGCCTGCTGAGCAATATCAAACCTGCTGCTGCTCCTCCACGTCCCAGCCCCAGGACTCGTGGCTCTGGCCCGCTGCGAGCCCCCTCCTTTCAGCACTGAGCACTCGTGGCGCTGTGCCCTGGGTGTGCCTGGAGCCAGGGCTGCAGTGCCATTAACACCTTTCCTCTCCCCTCCCCAGGTCGGAGAGCAGCCTCGCTAGGTTTGCCCACCGCTTGTCGGTGAAGCAGAAGCAGGAGAAGAGAAGGAAAGCTGAGTATGGCTCAGCCGAGCTGTCTGCCTTCCGGCCCAGGTCTCTGAGCATTGAATGGTAAGAGCTGCAGGGACAGGGCTGGGGGAAGAAGCTTCTGCCTCTCCAGTTGCCCTCCTGTTCCCTTTTCCCACTGCTGCCATTGTCGAAGCGCTGTCCTGCAGAACACCCGTACAAACCCCTCCACAGCACAGGCTCCGCTAAGGTGTCAAACCAGAACATCCCCCAGCTGAAGGTCTGTCAGGGCTCATGTGGGTAATGGGAGTGTCTGCTGAGCTGGGGCACATGAGCACCCTCTGGCAACCCCCACCACTGTCTGCTTCCCTTCCCCCAGGAGCAGGAATAAGGAGCCATAGGGAATGGGAGCTGCTAGAGGATGCATCCCATGGTCCCTCACTGCCCAATGCTCCTCTATGGGATCATCCAGAGCTGAGAGCTGCAGTGGGGTGGTCTCTGTGAGAGATCTGGGATCTGCAGGGACACTTTCGGGGGCTGCATTGTGTCCCCACACCCGGAGTGAGCAGTGAGGCGGTCCTGGGCTGTTCCACTTGAGCCACCCCGGGGGCAGCCCCAAGGCCCAGAGGGATGAAGTGCTCCCTCCTTCCCCACTGCTGCACTGCCTGAGGCCCCTGGTGTGAGCACAGATCTCAAAGGGCTGTCCCCACTCAGCAGGGAGTCATTCGTTCTGGGCTTCTGAGCTCTGATGCAACAGTCTTGGAAGCAGATTACAGCCAGCCATTGCAGTGTTAGAGGTGACCTGTAAGGATATTTAAAAGAGCTGGAAATTGCATTGCTTTCTGCTTCCTTAGATGGATAAAGGAGGGTAAAACTTAAGGGAAAAAAAAAAAAAAAAAAGAGAGAGAAAAATGCTTAGAAATTGCAAGAATGTAGAGTTTGGTTTTCAATTTCCCTGCTTTTTTTGGAGGTCTTTCTGGCATTTATTGTGTGTTCTAACACTTCAGTGTGAGACTGTGGAACCCTCCTCAAAGGCTTCCTCTATCTGTGAGGTTCCTTGAGCATCAAAGCTCACCAGGTATTAATGAACCAGACAAAGAATTCTGGGTATTTGGGGACAGACTGCTTTCTTCTCCACTTACACAACTTTCTTCCCTTTGCTAAGACGATGTATTGAGGAAACCTGGTCTGCAATTACTCTCAATCTCCCAAGGAGACAAATATGTGAATTTGTAATGTAGCAAATAGGGAAACAACAAAGAGCTCATTAAAAACAATCAGAGTTTGTCTTTATTCATAACAAAGAAGCATGAGAAGCCAGCAAATCTTTTTCCCCTCTAAATGTGTCTTTGAAGCCCCCGGGTCCCAGTTTAGCCCTGTTGGGGGATATTTGTGGTACATTTTCCCCCACTCCATAGCGTTTTCCTGGGGGAAACCATCTGTCTTGCATTTGGCAAACCACCTTGTGCGGCAGCGACTCGCAGCTGTGGTAGACGATGCTCTTTTAGAGGGATTTTATGAAGCAGCCTGGAAAGGAGCTCTGGATGAGGAGGGACTGCCTTTGCCTTTGGTTTGCTGTGTGCCATTGTGCCAGAGCTCAGGCTGTGAGGCTGAGAGAGACAGACCCAATGTCCCCGTCCTGCAGGGACACAAACACAGCCAGGCAGGACTCACCCTGTACTGGCTGTTTTATCCATGGCTTGGAGTCTTGAGCTGGATCAGACATGGCCCTGGCAGCCAGGATTGGGTGGGTTGGGCTGCTGGAGCTCAGGTGCTGGCAGGGCACAGAGGGGTCACCCCAGAGGGACACAATGATGAGGGGTGGCAGTGGGCTGGGGACGCTGCCTGCTCCCATCCATCTCACATGCACAGGTCCTCAGAGAGGCATCTGGAGATTTTTCCAGCCTTCTCTGCAGCCATGACCTGCTAAGGGACCTCCTGGCCTTTTCCTTGGTGTGAAACAGCTTTTCTCTGTGTTCCCTGTACATCACCAGGGATCTGTGCTCATCGCAGCAGGATCAGCACTCAGTCACTCCAAACCATCCTGGGCTGCAGGTGAGGCTGCTCCTCTGTGCTCTGATGGGAAGCTTGGTTCATATTTTGTGAAATCTACAGATGCCTAATTTGTCTTCCAGAGCAAATACCTACCCGCATCAAATCTGCAAATTTACAACCCAGGGTTACCACTGCATCCTTTCACCTGCCTCAGCACAGAGGTGAACACCCACATTGTGTGTGACAGGTTCAGCTCATCCCACATGGGTAGGAGTGGCATGGAAGAGCAATGGACCATGTTTTCCCAAATCAGCAGCTCCTGAGAATCCTGCCCATCTTGACCCCAAGGCTTGAAGGCAAAGGACAGTTTCTCAACCTGCTGTTGCCTGTTGCCAAGGAGGAGGTAGAAAAGCATGACATCATCTGTGCTCTTTGCATTGAAAAGCTAGGTGTCAGTCTGGGGCAGGGATTAGGGTTTCCTGCTTGAAATTCCTACAAATGCATTGTCAGTACAACCCGTCCCCACACAGGGCAAGCTGAGGCAGTTTTCCAGTGTTCCGAGTTATCCAGGTGCTCAGCGTAGGGGTGGATGGAGCCGAGGTAGAAGAGAAGGAGCTGCACAGGGTCACAGAGTCTGCTTGATAGTGTGTTCCTGCACTCAGCACAGCCAGGCAGGACAGGACACAGATGCCTTCACTTCCACTTGGTCCTTCTTCAGGAGGTGCAGTTCTTTGCTGCCATGGTGAATAAAGGGCTGGATGTCCCATGCTGCTGTCCCAGCCCAGGGATGCTCCCAAGACAGCTCTCACAGTGTCCGTCAGGGCACATCTCCCTGGCTCAGTGGCTGGGACATGATGATGGGTCGTGCTCCCCCAGGCACAAGGGCAGCTCTATTCCCATGGCACGTGTTCCTGTGCTGCACCAGGCCAGTGCAGCATGGCCCTGCTCCCCTGCCAGGCCAGCAGCAAGCAAAGCCCTGTTAGTTCCACTTATTAAAAACAAAATTGCGGGGGGGAAGGGAGAGAAGGCAGAGAAAAAGTGAAGTATTGAGAAAACACTTCTTTCATTCATACGTTGTTTACTGAAATAAATACTTCATTATTAGGCCTTTTTTAGGGTATTTTTTTAAAGCCAGCGCCACAAAGTCCCCAGTGTTCAGGCCTGTGAATGGGCTAGATCACCTCAGCCCATGGCTCCCTGTGCTGATGTCCTGCTGCTGGGAGGTGCTGGAGAGGAGCTTTCCCAGTCTTCGGGAGAAACCTGGGGGGCTGCATGTCTGACTTTGCCCAGGTTTGCTGATTCCCTTCTCCTCTTTGCTGGATGGTGTGCTGGGTCATCAAGGCTGCTTGTGCTCCAGATGAGGCAAAACCTGGTAACTAAGGCAAGGAAGAGTTTGGGATTTCATTTATATTAAAGCTCTGCTTTCTGTGGTCTCTGGTCCTAATCTAGCTCCCAAGCCTAAACAGCAAAAGGCTACTAAAGCACTTTTGACTTGAAGCCCACCACATTCTGCTGTTGGAGTGAAGAAGGTAAAAGCTGGTGATTCCCATGGAGACCTCACACTGTCCTACAGCAACGCCAAAACTCCAGCAATCCCTGTTATCCCCACTTAGAGTGAGCTGAGGCCTCCTCTCCTCCAGTGCCTGTTACCTGAGATCTGCTTCACATTTATCTTCCCTCTTAAGAGAAGCTTAATCCAATGGAAGGGCTGCGATCCCTGGTTTGCTCTTGTGTGGGCAGAGCTGGGAGCCTCTGTTCCCTCTCACATCCTCTCAGCTCCATTGCTCATCGGGAGCTTTAGCCCTGGCAGGTTTGTCCTTCTGAAATCCTTTTGTCCCTTCCTTTTCCTTTTCCTTTCTAGGTCTAACTCTGGTTTTCCTTCTTCTGTTTGTTCCTGGGCTTGCTTTTCCCCCACACTCCTTTTCCCATACTCACCACTTGTTCACCCTGATTTCCGTCTATTTTCTTCTTCATTGCTTACTCACTGCTTTTTCTCTTCGGGCTGCTCTCATTTTCCCTGTCAGACAGCCTCCTTGTGATCCACGGTCGGAATAGCCTATTCCCATGGCAGCTCAGGAAAAATGCATCACATTCCTGTCTCCCTCCATGCTGTTATCTCGGTTCTGCTCCTTGGCTGCCCACCACGAGGCTGAAGCCATGCTGGCAGCAGTGTGTCTGTTCTTGGCGACAGGCTGCTGCCTCGGGCTCAGCCCTGCCTGCAGATTGTTTTCCTGCCTGACCCCTGGCACGGCCCTGGATCCCAGCTCCTCGCTGCCGAACGCTGGGATGTGCCTGGAGCTGTCTGCCCAGCAGCCACCGTGCAGACCACACAGGCCCAGGTGAAAGGTGCCAAGTGAGCAGGAGCCACCGGACATGGCAACCTCGCTGGCTTGGTGGAGGTGGCACGTGTGATGCTGCTGCACTCTGCCTCATGTTTTGGGTTTGGTTATTAAGAAGTTTTTGAGGGAACTGTTTTCATTAAGGTTATTTAAAGTGTCGTAGTGTAATGTTTCCTCTTTAAGTGGTCTCAAGTGGTGTGGAGGTTCTCCCTGTGTGGCTGGGCATGGAATCCGTGCTGTGGAAGTGCTTCCTAACATTGGTGCTGTTGCTGCTGTGGGCAAGCAGCCAGATGACCTGTCCCCATCCATGAGGTCCTCATCTCTGGCACCAAGTGCTGTGGTCCTGGTGGAGCTGCAGGGCTTGAGGGAGATGCCGAGCTGCCGACTGATCCATCTCACTGTTCCTGATCCAGTGCATGGCAGTGCTGCTGTTGCACAGCTCACTGAGAGCCTGGTGCTGTTCCCACAGCTGTCCACAGTCATGTGGAACTGTCCCCAGGACTCTCTGTGTGACATCTGTCCCTTTGTCAGCCAGCCAGCGCAAAGTGAGTTGTCATCAACTTTTTGGTAGGCAAAGAGTAGCAGCATGATGAAGACGGCAGGCTCAGAGCTCCTCCAGGTTTCACAGCCCTGCTCGAGTTGTCAGACTCCAGAGAAGTCTTGGAGATCTCTCTCTTCCCAGACCAGGAAACTCTTAGCCTGAGTGAGGGAAAACAAGGAAAATGAGGCCCTGAGCCTTGCATTGGAAGGGGAGGAATGCGAGAGCCTGGTAGCTGTAGGGGCATGTGGGAGTGAGGAGATGCTCCAGGCAGTCTGAGCTGCGGGCACCGCATTGGCAGCGCCTTCTGTGGGTGACCAGCCCCATGCCGCCGGTGCCTGCCGCGGACCCGGGGTGAAACACAGCTCCCAGCCCGGGTGTGACCCGAGGTGGATGGAGCACAGCCCCCAGGCCCAGCCCGGGTGTGACCCGAGGTGGATGGAGCACAGCCGCCAGGCTCAGCCCGGGTGTGACCCGAGGTGGATGGAGCACAGCCCCCAGGCCCAGCCCGGGTGTGACCCGAGGTGGATGGAGCACAGCCCCCAGGCTCAGTCCGGGTGTGACCCGAGGTGGATGGAGCACAGCCCCCAGGCCCAGCCCGGGTGTGACCCGAGGTGGATGGAGCACAGCCCCCAGGCCCAGCCCGGGTGTGACCCGAGGTGGATGGAGCACAGCCGCCAGGCCCAGCCCGGGTGTGACCCGAGGTGGATGGAGCACAGCCCCCAGGCCCAGCCCGGGTGTGACCCGAGGTGGATGGAGCACAGCCCCCAGGCCCAGCCCGGGTGTGACCCGAGGTGGATGGAGCACAGCCGCCAGGCTCAGCCCGGGTGTGACCCGAGGTGGATGGAGCACAGCCGCCAGGCTCAGCCCGGGTGTGCCGAGCGCAGGTCCCGGCCGGGCCGGCGCAGCGCTGAAACGAAACGCGAGGCGCTTTGTCTCAACTGGGAGCGCTTTAAGCCCTCGCTGGGGAACAATGGCCAAGCTATGGGGTCATTTGTTCTGGTATTTCAGCAGCTCCTCATGATTTATGGGATGTTTTGTTCTGCTGCTTGTTTTAGCTTCCCCCTCTCCACCCTCCCAGTCTCCATCCCTTCTCCATTTCAGCTCCTCCTCCCCCTGCTCCCAATTCCCCTAATAGCTGTGGAGCCTGTGTGCCTTATGAAGTCATGGTATCTGTGACTTATTGAATTAGCCGGATGGGAGCTGGACTTCCACAGTGCGCCAGGCTCTGCTGGGGTGTCCGAGCTCCCAGAGCCAGCCCGTGGCAGGGCCCCCTGCCCGGGGCTCCGTGCAGCCGGAGCTTCCCCCATGTGGCACATGGACCTTGCTTGCCATCAGCAGGACGCTGCACAGTTGGTTTAGAGGCATTAAATGTGGTCAAGAGGAGCTGCAGCCCCAGCGAACAAGGAGGGCTCTATCTGCAGAGACGTTCTTGTGCCAGGGGCTCTGCTGCTGTTCTGGTGCTGCCATCCCCTCAGCTCACCTCTCTGCGACTGAGGTGGCTGCCAGGCAGGGAGCCCCAGAGGTCCTGGTGTTGAACTATACGTGAGGCAATGTGGTTCAAGGGCTTGATGGTGTCCCCAGCAGCCTGAGAATGGCCATGGCCAGTGCCTCTGGATGTACTGGGAGAGCAGGGGTTCACACCCCTTCCGCAGAGCTGGAGGGACAATGATTTAACAATGACTGTGAGGGACATGCTGATGGGGGTGGGGAGGAGCGAACATCTCCCTGAAAGTCGGGTTAACCTCAGGAAAGCATTGCAAAGGAATAATTTACTTGTGAACGATCACTTTTTATGCTCATTTTCTGAGTTGCCTGCAGGCAGGCAGAGGCTGGAGGGCAGCTGCTGGTCCCGCTGGGACTGCAGCCAGTCCTTAGCCCAGAGGCAGCTCTGGCAGAGGAGTCATGGTTCTGCATCCTGACCTATGGGTGCAGATGGGAAAGGAGAGATCTTGTGCCTCCCCTCCTGATGCCACAAGCCTCTGGGAGCCCAGTTTTTGTCCTCTTCTCAGGAGAGGCAGCTCAGCTTGTGATTACAATGAGACTGGAGAGCAGAGCGAGACCTGTACTCTCTCTGTGCTGCCGCAGGCCCCAGCAGGTCCAGCACTCTAATATTCATTTGTTTCTCATGTCACTGCAGTGGGAGAAATTGAGCCCTCTGGGGAAGCAACAGAAGGAAAATATTTAGAGAAGACTGATGTTCAGGTTCTCTCTGTCTGGGACCTGAGCCCTCAGCCAGATCCCTTCCTCTCTGAGATCACAGGCAACAAATAACATTTAAAAGGCAAATAAAATATTGTGCTGATTTGGTGCTCTGGCCACTTTCCTCTACTGGTGGGTGATACCTCCAATAAGATTATTTCTCAGTCCATTACCCTCAGCACACTTTAATTTCTCTCAAATAGCCCAATTGCCTGATTTGTTTTGTTTTATTGTCGTCATCCCTCTGCCATTTCCCATGGCCAGGATCTGCAAAGCAGGATGAATGCCTTGGCCGCTGCTGAAGAGTGTGGAGGATGCTCTGCAGGATCTCCACTGGTTCTTCTCCATGTACGTGCCTCTACCTGGAAGGTGCCAGTGGATTTCCACAATAGGCAACCCAATCACCGTGGATATACTGGGTAAATTTCAGAGATGTCACAATCCTTGGTATAAAAGGGAAACTTCATGGGTATCAAAATCAGTGCAAGTTAAGCCTTTCCACACCACCTGGTATTCCCATGGAATCATAGGAAAGTTTAGGATGGAACAGACCTTAAAGCTCTTCTTGTTCCATCCCCTGCCATGGGCAGGGACACCTTCCACTGTCCCAGGTTGTTCCAAGCCCTGTCCAGCCTGGGCTTGGGCACTGCCAGGGATCCAGGGACAGCCACAGCTTCTCTGGGCACCCTGTGCCAGGGCCTGCCCACCCTCCCAGGGAACAATTCCTGCCCAATATCCAGCCTTAACCTTTTGGTGTGAAGCCATTCCCCTTTATTCATCACTAAATAGTGCCAGTGCACTGGATTTGGAAGGTCTTTGCTCTCCCAATCCCCTTATCCAGCACATGAAAGTATCTCAGTATGTTTCTTTTAATGGGAATATCCATAATAGTCTTGGTTTCCTACTACTGGTCAGCCCTTCAGCTCTCCAGCCATGAACCTCCTCGTCCATGAGCCGGTTTGGACTTGGGAAAGGGCAGTGTGGAGGAGTTGCGTGTCCAGAGCAGCTCCAGCAAGGGCAGCAGCTCACTCCCGTTCTGGAATGCCAGGCTGCACTCCCTCCATCCTCGGAAGCAGAAGGGATCACTGGTCCTGCTGCTAATGCATCTGGAGACCCTGGGTCAGGAAACACAGAAGCATGGACGTACCTAGATAGTCCTGACAACTGGCACTTCCAAGGTATTCCAGTACTTTTAATCCTTCATTGTTGCTTGAGCAGTGGCAGTCACTGTTGGGCAGGTTTCCTCTGCTCTTGGATAGTTTCCTCTGGCAGAGACAATTCCGCCTGCCAGGGCTTCAGGAACCTCCTGTTTATCTTCCTGGAGAGTGTCTCACAGTGCCAGGTTGATATTGGATCTACTGGCTTGGATGCTGGCAGGATGGGCAGCACTCTCTGGGGAGGCCAAATGAGAGGGAGGAGTTAGCCCAGGACATTGGGACAAGGAGGACCATGTCCTTGGATGTGCTAGGACCTTTTTCCACCTTTGATGGAGTCTTACTGAGCACTGACTCTTCCCCATCTCTCCTACTCACCCTTCCTGTGTGGGCTGGATCTTTTGAGGGAAGTTGTGAGCCCGTGGCCTCCACATCCTCTGAGCCTTATGCCTGGTGGATGTCAGAGAGGGAAGTTATGCTCCCTTCCACTCCTGACTTCCGTATTCCCTCCCTTTCTCCTCAAAATTAAACTATTCTTCCATCTACCCCAGCAGTTCCCTCCCCAGGGACATTCCTCTCCCTGTCTCACTTTGCCTTTGCTGCCTTTATTTTTCTGGTAACAGGGAAGGTCAGACAGGGATGAAGATCTTCTGCCACAAGGAACTGTTGGGCAATATGGACGAGAATTTCCCACATAGGCAGTGCCAGATAGTGCAGATCTGATAGATTTCAGGCCAGGAAAAGGCAAGGTTCATGCCTGGCCGTGTCCAAAGTGAAACTGGACACTTGGCAGCAGGTGCCAGTGTCACCCTGAGAAACTGCATGTGGTCTTCACCCTGCCCACAGTGCAGAGGTTCATCCGAGCCCCCTCCAGGTCTGTTCATAGTCTGGTTTCCATCCAAGAAATGTCCCAACAGGGACTGCCAGGGCTCATCAGGCACTAACTGGGAGTTAATCTCCTGCCTGTAGTCAGGGCAGGTTTCTTACTAATGGGTTCATACAATCACAGAATCATGGAGTGGGCTTTGTTTTGCCCATCCCTTCCCTAGGGAGGTCTGAGCTCTCCTTAACCTTCAGTCGTAAGATCATGGAATGGTTTGAGTTGGAAGGGGCATTCAAGATCATCTCATTCCAAACCCCTGCCATGGGCAGGGACACCTTCCATTATCCCAGGTTACTCCAAGTCCGATCCAGCCTGGCCTTGGACACTGCCAGGGATCCAGGGGCAGCCACAGCTTCTCTGGTCACCCTGCACCAGGGCATCACCTCTATTGCAGGGAAGAAATTCCTCCCAATACCCAATCTAAATTTGCCCTCCTTCAGCCTAAAGCCATTCCTCCTTGTCATATCACTGCCCGCCCTTCCAAAAATTGCCTCTGCAGCCCTCCTGCCCTTTAGGCACTGGAAGGGGCTCTGAGGTTTCCCAGGAATCTTCTCCAGACTGAACACTCCCAACTCTCTCAGTCTCCAGGGCGTCAGCCCTTGGAGCATCTTCATGGCCTCCTCTGGAACCTCTCCAACAAGTCTACTTCTTTCTTGTGCTGCTTTCTTGATTTGCTGTAAAAAGCTGTTTTTCATGAGCTTTGAAAAATGAACATGTGACATTACGTAGGGTTTGTTAAGCATGGCCACAGAACAGCTGCTGAGATGAACAGAGCTCTGAGGAACATATCTTCTTGGTGTTGTCAGGATGGGTTCTGGCCCACTGCCCCAAAAGGAGCCACTGTCACCTCAGGGGGGACTCTGGCTTGTTGAGCTGTGGTCTCCATACAAACCCTGCAGGTTTCCTAGTATGGGGTTGTTGAGGGCCCTGAGAGGGCAGGGACTGCAGGATGACCTGGCACCGTGGTTACTCACCTCTTCCCCTGGTCTTGCTTCTCCTCTGCACCCCCAGACTCCACATTTAAGGTCAGAACCCAAACTGACTTACCAGAGCTTCTGAGCTTCACCCACTGCAGAGAGGACTGGGGTACCTGTAGTACCTATGGTTTCTCCTGGCCCACTGAGCAGCTGAGGGCAAGAGTTGGCCCTCCTTGTCCCTCAGCTTCTCACTCTTTAAAAGGAGCAAGGCATGCTGACCTCCTTTTTCAGGCACTTTGGCATTCCTGCTCATGGAGAGAGACTGGAAGAAGATGATCTTTCAGGTCCTTTCCAACCCAAACCATTCCAGGATCTTCTGATTCTGTGAGAGCTGCTGGTGAAGGAGCTGCTATTGCTCTAGGACACCTGGCATCTGGGGTCTCGTGTTGGTCATCCCCCAGACCCACGGCTGACTTGTGGGCTTGCTCTGAGCTTACAGCTCGAGTTTTCCTGTTAGGCTTTGTACATCAGCTTGTGCTGGCACTGCAGGTAAGACCTCCAAGGTCAGGGTTTGTGTACTCTAAGTGATGTCCAGAGAGGCTGAAACTTCTGCCCAGGGAGCAGGGTCTAAAAAAAGTGTCTTTTTTTCATTCCCAAGCAGCATTCTCATTCATAAGCATCTTCCCTCGGGAGGAGAGGGCAGTTACTGTGATCAGAGGCAGTGACAGGAGCAGAGATAGTCTGGGGAGATCCAGGCAGATTCTTTTGGGTGTATGTGCTGGTTTGAAAGCAAAACCAGTGAGAGACTCCAAGTTCAGAAATACAATTTAATAGGAAAAAAAGAGAAAAAAAAATGCAATAGTACAAAAGAAAACCACTGACAGAATCAGAATACAACCTGACACCCCGCTAGTTAGGGTGGTGGTAGCAGTCCAGATGAAGTGGTCTTGTTGAAGTGGTGATCCTGTAGAAAGATCTGGTAGCTCTTGTTCTCTGTAAACCAGTGGGTAAGGGCAACTTTGGTGTTCCAAATCTCAAATTTTATCTAGGTAGGAAATGCTTGGCTCCTCCCCCTGAATGGAGCATCTCCCAATGGGATGATGTAATTTTATTAGTCATGCAGTGGGACTCAATGGCCCATTAACAGACGGTATCTTCCTGGAGGAAGGATGGGCTGTGGAAAAGATAAAGAACACTGCCCCACCTGGTTTTATCAGATGGCCTATTAACAGAGGGTATCTTTCCCAGAGACAAGGGTCACTGCCCCGCCTGGTTTCAACAGATGGTGTAGAATACATACTTTTGGGCACATCTTTACATTGTAACCTAGGACAGTTTAAATGTCACTGTGCACCAGGCCCTGGAGTTGTAGGGTGCTCACTCCCCCTGTGTGCTGGAGCCATCAGCCTCTGCAAGCCTGGCCTGTGTCAAGAGGACAGAGTCCTGAAAGAGTGACCCATCAGAGACTCCTGGGGGATCAGTCCCTGCTGTCCCATGCCAGGGACCAGCCCCAGGCGCAGAGGCACTTGGTGAGGCTGCGTTGTGATTCCTCCCAGAGAGGACTGCTCTGCGTCCAGATCTCCTTGGGAAGTGGGACCGGGCGAAGACAAGGCTTTGCTGGTGCAGGTTTTTCGAGCTCTGACATGTGCCTTGTCCCTGCTTGTGCCCCCGTCCTCCTGCTCCATCCTCCCTGCACGAGCCGGGCTCCAAAGCCAAGTCGTGCTGTGCCCACAGGTCTGTGCAGGCAGGCGACCTGGACTGGGTTTTCTGTGCCCTGAAATCCCGCACAGATAAGCTGCTGTGGCATTTAGTCAGTGCTCCTGTTTTCCCTGACTGTGCCTGGTGTCCTGCTGGGATCTCAGTGGTGAGCACACTCCTGGAGTTCTGGGAGCCAGGAGATGGAATTCCTGCCTGATCTCTGCAAGTGGAAGATGGATTCTGCCAGGAGATCCCATCCTCCCACTACAGTCCTGGCTCTGCTCTGCCCCGGTCATGAGCTCTGGAACGCTCGTGGCAGACAGGAAAGTTTTGCTTATGGAGAGGAGCTCAACCGGGTGAACTTCATATGAACTCGGAGTTTCTTTGGCTGTTTTCTTTCCTGATGAGGCAGGCAGGTCAGGATGGGGATCCTGCACTGCACAGGGACCCAAGGCTGTCTTTGTCGTGCACCAGCGTGATCACCTCATCCTTCTGAAGGACAGGGGCAGCTTCAACCTCTGCTCTCTGTGACCAGGGACAGGACCCAGGGAATGGCTAGAGCTGCGCCAGGGCAGGGTCGGGCTGGATCTCTCACAAAGGTTCTTCCCCAGAGGGTGCTGGGCACTGCCCAGGATGCCCAGGGAATGGGCACGGCCTCAAGGCTGCCAGAACTCCAGAAGTGTTTGGGTAATGATCTCAGGCACAGGATGGGATTGTGGGAATATCTCTGCAGGGCCAGGGGCTGGACTTCTGACCTTTGTTGGTCCCTTCCAGCTCTGGCTACTCCAGGATTCTGTAATTCTTGGTGTCCAGGCAGGAACACCAGCAGACAGGTGGAGCTGTTCCTGTGTTACACTGGGACTGTGCTGTTGTAACTTTTGCTCTCCCTGGTCCCAGGGGATGGTGGGCACCCCATCGCAGCACCAGGCCTGCTCAGTGGCCTGTGCTTTAGTGGCCTGCTCAGGGTCACCCAGGTGGTCTGTGAGAGAGTTAAATTCCCCTCCTCATGATGCTCCCACACTTTACCTAGAGATCACTCTTGCTACCTCCCTTGTCTGCATTCAAACCACAGAAAAATTGGGGTAATGGAGCAAGGGAAGCCCTTAGGGCTGTGGGCTCGTTGGGTCAATGATGGGAAGGTGTGATTGCAGCATGAGCCACCTGTGTGAACACAGGGACAAGCTGTGGCATCCTAGGCCAGCCTGTGGCAGGGCACAGTGGGCACAGTGGGGTTTCCCAGATCTGTGAGCATCTTGGTCCTGAGGAAGCTCTTGCAGCACATGTGAAAAGCACAGTGAGGAGCATGGTGGGAAGAGCTGGGTATCTGAGGAGCATGAGCCTATCCCACCCCTCACCTCACTGCTCAGGGGATGAGGAGGGGGAGGAAGGAAGAAGCAGCATCCACCATTTGCTCTGGAGACGCAAGCTGGCTGTGTGTGGCTCAAAGGTCCTGCTTGGTGTTGCTGTGTGAGCAGGGATGTCCCAAGGCTTTGGGAGATCTTGGTGGTGCTGTCTCCTCTAGCTCCCCTGCCACCCCCTATCTCCAGGACCACCTGCAGCCATTGGCCCCTGCCACCCTTGCTCTTTTGAGGTGCAGGGAAGTCATCCTTGTGAGCTGCATGGAGGGGCAAGGAGGGCACCACAGCTTACCCTTGGTAGGGCTGTACAGCACTTCCCAGTGGAAGTTTGTTTGCTTTAACCTTTGCCAGGTTTTAACTGTTTGGGCTATAATGTTCCATGCTTTTCTGCCTCAGGCTGAACTTTCTCCTTTTTTTTCCTCTATTTATCTCAATTTTCCACAGAAGGTTGGGGGAAAATGGTAGCTTTGCCAATTTCTTTTTTTTTCTTCCCGTATCTTTGTTTGAGGGCTTCTGGTGTCTCCACTCTTTGAAAAAGAGACTTGAAATTTGGCAGAGATGATGCATTCCTGCTGGAGATCAGCATGGATTTGGTCAAATGGTTAGCCACTGGAAAGTGTGGCTGGGCATGCCTAGGGGAGCTCTTCAGCAAAGGGGCTCTGGCCACTCTGTGTCCTGTCCCTTTCTCTAGGGACACCTCCTTGCCCACACAAGTCCAGGTCAGGAGTGATGGCTGAAGGATCTGTTTCTTAATACCAAATCTCAAAAGCAGTTTAGCCAAGACCACGTTGTCCTTTCCCATGCGTGGCATTCACTGTGGGTATCACCTGCCTCTCACCCTCAGCAGAGAGAAGGAGCAGAGCTCCGGCCAGCTTGGGCAGTGCCTTGTGAGGGGAGGAGATGCTGAGGAAATGCTCCTGTCATATGAGACCTGGGAAAAGGTGTTTGTAGACCTGCCTGTCCCATGGGTGAGTTCAGCAGCATCACATCCGTGCATGGAGGGACAGAATCACAGAATCATTACAGCTGGGAAAGACCTTCAAGGCCATCAAGTCCAGGCTGAGCAGGTCCTGGTAGCTGGAGGTTTGACCTGGTGATCCCTATGGTTTTCAAAGTTGTTCTTTTATATTAGAGTGGAAACTTTTTCTAATTGCTGTCCTGGGGGCTTTGGAAATTCCTCCACTGACTCCATTATCTTCAGCTGGGGTTTCTCTACTTGGTGGTACCTCAGAACTTTCTGCAGAGAGAGGAATGACACATGAGCTGAGAAAGCTCTGGTCTGATGAAGGAGCAGGCAAGCCCCAGCTGGAAGGAGGCCCTGCTGGTGGTTACTGTCCCCTGTTAGTGTGGTTACAAGAGTGCTCGGGCACTCTTAGGCTGTTTTCTAGCAAAATGGTGGAAAAAACTGGCTTCTCCTCTTGGACTGCAGGCTTTGGACCCTGACTCCATGGAGATGCTGTTGTAGTTGGGTGGCAGTGGCCCAGCCCCTCTGGTATTGCTCATGAGTTGGGTGGTGCTAGTATGAGACCAGCCCCAGGGCAACGTGGTGGGGTGGTTAGAGAAGATCCCGGTGGGTTCTGGGCAGGGAGCTGATCTGGAGCAAGCTAGGAGCAAATCCCGGCATGAAGCTGTGCCAGGCAAGGGGTTTGCCAGGCTGGGACATGCCGGTCCAGGGAGATCCCAGTGGGGGTGTCTGTTCTTGGTAGCTGTGCCAGGGACAGTCTGTGGGCAGTGGCCAGCATGCCCAGCACTGCTGGCTGGCTCCTGCTGGGTGCCTTCCAGCAGGAAGCGGGTTTCTGACTCCAGTAACATTTACCAGCTGGGCAGCAGCTCTGGAGCCGGGTGTGTGCATTTGTCTGCTCTTCCATTGTGACTTGGCCGATGTCTCCTCCTCCCCGCCGAGATCAATGGCTGTGGGCTCCCTTTTGTAACCCCTTTGGGTGCAGCTCTGGAAGTCTTCAGCCTGGTTTCCATCAGAGTGCTCGTCCCATCTGACTGGATGTCTTGTGTGGGACAATGGAATGGAGGTGGGTTTCCACCAGAAGAAACATCCCAGTGATGGACTGGAGGACTGGGAAGTACAGGTGGGATGTAGGTGGCTGAGGATGGAGCCCAGCCATAGGCATGGGGGAGCGAGCTAAGGGGACCTCCAGAAGACCTTCTTGGGTCATTTTTCTACAATTTGGTGGTTCTGGAGAAGAGGTGGTTCCCGCCTGGTGGCGCGTCCTGGTGGCACGTCTCTCCCGGGGGCACCAGGTGGCGCAGGAGGTTAAAAGATTTGGTTCTCTGCAGGGCTGGGTGCAGATGGATTGCCTCCCACTGCTGTGATGAGTCTGCAGGTCTCAGCCCCCAGCATGCAGAGCTGTGCCCCCATGCCAGGCCAGCCTCAGACCCAGGCCGAGGCAGTGGTGATGGGGTTCCCTGGAGCCCTGTTTCCAGCAGAACCAGGAGCTGACCCAACCTTTGAACCATTGTGGTGGCCCTGAGTGTGGACCCCACCATGCCAGGAAAAGGCACAATGATGTGGAGGAGCCACATCCGGGAGGAGAGCCCTGATTGTGTCAGGGGTGTGAGGAGACAGTGGAACCTTACCCTGGGGTGAGGCCATGACAAAACACATGACATCCCTCTGGCACAAGCTCAGGCAGGTGAGTGCTTCTTCCTGGCTCCTGGAAGGTCCCCGACATTTTGGTGGAGTGCAGGTACATGGCAGCAGCCTTCACAGCAGCTGGGACACTGCCATCCTTAACCCCCTTCCTTCTCCCATTGGAATAGCCTCTGGCCCCATGGGCTCTGCCAGTCCCCTGCTCTGCTTCCTCCCCAAAAGTGTGTGCCAGCACCCAGGAAAGGGGACAGGACCAGGCTTGGGTGTGTGTGACTTTACATCCCTTCTCACTCCTCCCGGTATGCCAGTTGTGCCCTGGGCATCTCTGTGCTGAGCATCTCCCTCCTGCTCTTGTTGGATCCAAAGTGGGCCCCTGTGAACCCAGAAGGTTACTTTTTCTCTCTTCATTTGCCTTCAGTGATCTTTGATTTCAGTTGTCGTATGACTCAGCTCCTGTATTTGATCCCCTAGAGCAGGGTTTGCACACATGCAGCTGTGGCAGGAGTGCTGCTCGTTCCTGGCAGGCCAGGCTGGGATAGGGTTTCCTTCTGACAGAGGGGCTGCGAGTCCCCACGGATCATCTGCTTCCCCATGTGAAAGTCTGATTTAATCAGGGTGGTGGCAGTGGCTTGGAGGTATCTCATAGAGCTCTGCTGACCTGGGCTTGTGAGATCCTGGCAGGACAGGAGTGGAGCAGAGCAGGTGCTCTCTGGTCCCTCTGTCTGCCTGTCCACCCATCCCTTCCTGCAAAGGTCTGGCTGGTTCCTGGTGCTGGAAGCATCAGGTACGTTTGGGTGTGGGGCTGAACACATTTGATTGTGGGACATGGTCAGTGGAAGGTGATACCACGCAGTTCCCATGAAGGGCAGTCTGGGCACTGACCTTTAGGTCCTGCCTCTTCTTGCTTCCTGTTCCCTGTGAGCAGCTCTGGTCTGGAGCAGCTCCTGACTCAGAAAGGAGCAGTCAGGAGTGGTGCTGGGCTCCCTCTGGGGTGCTGAGCTCCTTTTCTTAGGGGGCCAGGCAAGCACAAGGTCACAAACCCCTGCAGAGATTTGCAGGGAACGGGTTTGCAAACTGCAGGGATTTGCTGGGCACAGATGTTTGTAGAACATGGGTTGTCAGGGGACAGCATTTTTCAGGAGACAGGGGTTTTTGCAGAGCACAGGGGTTTTCAGGGACAGAGATTTGCAGGGTGGCTGCAAACTTCCACCAAGCCAGGCCCCGAAGTTGTGCGCTTGGCTCTTGGCACCAGAGTTCTGGCTCAGTCTGCCTCTCCCTGCCGGTGCCAGGGTTTTTGGGTGGTCACAGGGCTGTGATCACAACCAACACTGCCTGTTGTGTCGTGGGTACCTGGCACTGGGCTGACCACACTGGACTTCCCCAGGAACTTTGATCATGACTCAGGGCAGCCTGTCCTGCTCTGTCCTGTCTCCATCAGGTTCCAGTTAAAACCAAATGCATTCTCCAGCCTAAGCTGCACAGCCATTTGAGCCCTTCCAAAAATGAAACAAATACCCACGGACTGCAATTCGAATTGCAGCTCAATTAGGGCTTGTTCCCAATGCGATCATAAAACCTCCAGTACGAAAACAAACAACCCAACCAAACCACATCCAAGCCTGACAGCATCCTCTGGAATGCCTTTAAAATAACAAGGAGGGCAGAGGAAGATGAAAGCAGTGTGGCCAGTGGGAAGAAGGCTCTTTGACCCCTGAGGGGCAGCCTGGAGGTGGACTCAGCAGGTGTGGGGCAGAGTGGTTTGGGATGGGGAGAAGTGATGGAGACAGGCTCGATGGGTGCTATGGAGATGGGGGGCCAGTGTGGAAGTGATGAGCACAACAGAAATAGGACAGCCTGAGGCCCAGGGCTGGGCTGTTCACAGGATTTCACAGGGCAAGGAGGAGGAAGCTGTAGAGGTGGTTTGGAGCGTGGTGGTTGTTCTCAGAGAGGCTTCGATGTGTGAGCAGGGCGGGGGGAGCGCGGGCCCGGGCCGGACCCGGCGGCTGGAATGCGTGTCCCGCGTAACCCTGGCTTGCACCGCGTCCAGCCAGTCTGGTGCCGCGGTTCGGGTTTCACGGCGGACTTTAAACCCGGCCTTATTTAGCGTGAGCCTCGCTGGCCTGTCAGGGAGGGGAAGCCGCAGCACAACTAATAAAAAAAGCCAAACAAAAACAATGTAATTAAAGAGACTCAGCACTGTGTGTTCCCATAGCAAGAACATTTACCCAAGACTTCCTTGCTCAGATACTTAATGTCAAGCAGCAATTAAAGGCTGTCTTTGTGGTGAGGCAGCGAGGAAGGTTTGCCCTGGCCGGGAGATAGGAGCCCAGGACTGAGCCATCCCCAGTGCCTGTGCCGGTGGCGAGGGACCGGCGGCTTTTGGCACTGGGAGGTGCCCCAGGGACACGTGTGGGTCACACAGGGATGCTGCATCCCGAGCAGCAGCTCCCGAACCCCTCCAGTCAGAGATGCTCTCAATCCGTAATGCACAGACCTACTCAGCTCCATCCCCACAGAAGTTTGGCAGCACAGAAGCAGAAAAGTGGATTTTCTGTGGATTTTCTAGGTAGGAACCTCTGGGCAGGACATGGAGGAGCTCTGCTGGGGTCAATCCTTGGGAAAACAGTAAAACCAGCAGGCTGGACTGGGTGTAGAAGCTTCCAGCATCCCCTTCCTGACACAGATCTGTGGATGGAGACTGTGTGAGCCTCTGAAATCTTGTGCCTCCTCCCTCAAGGGATGGTTTGGGGTGCCTGGAGCTAGGCTAGGATGCCAAGAGCCAGACTGTGCTCACTGGTGCCCCCTTCCCTGTAGCCCAAGGTGGTGCTCGTGGGCTGCTGTTGTTGCCAGCATCCCCTGCCTTGGCTGATGAGCCAGTCATTGTGCCCTGTCCCTGAGCACAGTCCCAGGGAGAAGTGTCCCCATGCCCTGGCAGTGCTGCCTGAGGTGGGGTGCAGGGTGGTGTCCGTGCGTGGCACAGCCGGGACAGTGGCACTTTGTGATGGCAGCACCTGCCTGGCAGCAGATGTCACAGGGACACTGCAAGTGAAAATGATTTGGGGTACATTTCAATGGGCATTGAACCACAGGATCCTTCTGGTTTCACTTTTAAACCGTGATCAGGAAGTCTAATTTAAAAAATAAAGAAAAGCAAGAAGAGGCAGCATTATTGTGTTGCAGCAGAGTTTGCTCAAGCATCTGTGATCCCTTCCTTCCCAAAGGCACTGCTGAGCCTGCAGCAGTGGGGTGTTTTATGGGACTCTGTCAGCGAGTGATCTACTTGGTTGGCTCTGAGCTTCTCTCGGAGTCCTGAAGTCTCCATCTTTCCCAAATTCAGCCTGTGATTTAAGAGGGAGATGCAGTGGGGGTGAGACATTTGGGCAGGCTCTTTTGTGCTGTGCCAGAGGACATGGCTGTGCCTCAGGAGGACACTGCCGACACCCGGCTGGCCCTGTGGTGTGGGATCTCATGTGTCCAGCCTGTGTGAGTCCCTTCTACCATGGCTGAGTGAGGACTGGACCCCGGAGGGGAAAGAGGGGAGGAGAGCCTTGCCATGTTCTCCCAGCACAAGTGTTCCCCAAAGGGTGCAAAATCCCTCTGATTTGAGGAGTAAGTAGCCTGGATGGCACAGGGGGAATGCTTGGAGGGGAAGTGCTCCAAGGGGGAATGTTCCTCTTCATCCCCTGGAGTGGTGCAGGGTGCTGGGCACTGCTGGGTATTACAGATCTCACCCAGGATGTGCTTTTCATGTGGGTACTGAGCTGCTGGGAGTCAGCTCTCCACTCCAGAGCCGTGCTGCACCAGGGTGGGCTGTGAGTCCAGGGGATATTCTCTGCTGCCAAGGGTCATGAGCTCCTTAGGCAGCACAGACAAACCACAGCGTGCCTGGCATGGGGACAGCAGGGACCATGTGCTGCCATCGGTGCTCAGGAAGTTGTGCACTGACCCAGGGACCTGAGCTCCTCCGGGCATTGGGGTCTAACAGCGCTGGGCTTCTGGAACGCCAATAAACATATCCTGGCAGGAGCAGCATCTATATAAGTTAGTTGTTATTGCTAAACAAAAGAAGCATGCTCGCTTCAGCTCCACTCAAAACAAAACCCAGCAGGTTTGCCAAGTAGGAGAAAAGAGAAAAGCTGGAGGAAACGAACAAACAAACAAACAAAGTCTGCTTTGGTGCCTTTCCCTGGACCCAGGTCGCAATAAGCAAGTGCACTTTCTAGGCAGACAGATGTTTCCGTGGAGCAGGGGTGTTTTCTTCCATGTCTACATGGCCAGGTCACTGCACAGCACCTAAATGCCTTGGTGGTCTGCACAACCCAGGGTGGGTAACTGCTGTGCCTGCTGCTCCATGAGCTCTGCTGCCTTGCAGGGATGCTGATCATGGCATTTGGTCCTAGTTCTCAGCATGCTTTTGGTGGGTTATGAAATCCCATCTTTGGAATGGCTCCCCTACTCATGTTCCGTTTTTAATCCAGTCTCCATTTTGCCAGTCATGAAAAATTGCTTATGCTTGGGCAAAAAGAGTGGAAAATGCAAATGCATCAGCAGCTCCTCTTCATGTCAGACGTGGCACTTCTTTTCCTGTCCCCGTGGCTGTAGAGGAGCTGCTCTGAGTGTTGGTCTCTACTGTAGAGTATTGGTGTCTGACTGTCCATGGCCCTAAGTTGTGAATTCCTGCTGCACAGGGGTGAGCATATCCCTGGACCTGGGTCAAGTGTGCTCAGGTATGGAGAGACCTCTCACACTCAGATTTTTCACTCAGGAAACACCTGTATATTGATCTTGCCACTTGATCTCATAGGATCATACAGTCATGGAACAGCTCAGGTTAGAAAGAACCTTAGAGCCCACCCAATTCCACCCCTGCCATGGGAAGGGACACCTTCCACTATCCCAGATTGCTCCAAGCCCCGTCCAGCCTGGCCTTGGACACTGCCAGGGATCCAGGGGCAGCCACAGCTTCTCTGGGCACCCTGTGCCAGGGCCTGCCCAACCTCACAAAGAATAATTCCTTCCCAATATCCCATCCATCCCTGCCCTCTGGCAGTGGGAAGCCATTCCCTGTGTCCTGTCCCTCCATCCCTTGTCCCCAGTCCTTCTCCAGCTCTCCTGGAGCCCCTTTAGGCCCTGGAAGGGGCTCTGAGGTGTCCCTGGAACCTTCTCTTCACCAGATGAGCACCCCCAGCTCTCCCAGCCTGGCTGCAGAGGGGCTCCAGCCCTTGGAGCATCTCTATGTCTTCTTCCGAACTCACTTTCCTGTGCTGGAGCCCTAGATCCGGAGACAGCTCTGCAGGTGAAGTCTCACCTGAGCAGGGCAGAGGGGCAGATTTTCCCCCTTGCCCTGCTGCCTATGCTTGGTGCTGCAAGCTCGCAGCTGGGGTGAGCTTTGCTGGATTGGGTTGTCTCTCCCTGTTAACTGGTTTTTAGGCTTCTCCCTGGATATTCCTGTGGACTGAATTGGAGCATGGTTCAGGAGAGCATCCCTGGCATCTTGTGCTAACGTACCACTGACATCCACGTGGCTGTGAGGCTTCAGCAAACTCTGCAAGGGCCCAGTCCCTCTTCTGCTCCCAGTACCAACCCTTGTCCTTTGAAAGTCATCAACACGTTTCATCTCCCATCCTTCAGGCTCCCTTTTTCTCGTACATGGGGCCCTGCTGCTTCCTTGTTTGCTGCATCAGGCTGGGAATGGTGGGAGCAGTGCCCTGGAGTGACAGCCACCCACACTGACCCCAGGGACTGGAGCATAGTGCTGAGCTCATGTCAGCTGCTGTGCCTGGAGCCTGCTCTCTCCCTGCTGCCTTGGGCAGGCACCCGGGAGCTTTTCCTTCCCACAGCCAGCCTGGGGGGCAGCAAGGACCAGGCAGCCTCGGGGTGTGGCTGGAAGGTCACTGCTGCCAGCAGCAGCAGGACTGGCACACGAGCTGTTCACAGCCCAGGCTCCTGGTGGTGACAGGGCTATGGGGATGGCCACCACGGTCCCCATCAGCCACAGCATAGAATCGTGGACTCCTCTGGGTTGGAAGGGCCCTTAAAGATTGTTTATCTCATCTCACTCCCTGCCATGGGCAGGGGCACCTTCCACTGTCTCAGGCTGCTCCAAGCCCCATCCAACCTGGCCTTGGACACTTCCAGGGATACAGGGGGAGCCACAGCTTCTTTGGGCAGCCTGTGCAGGGCCTCCCCACCCTCGTGGTAAAAAATTTCTTCCTTATGTCAGGCCTGGTGACCTGTTGGCAGGTCCCTGCCTGTTCAGATACCCACTGGGCTCAGGGTGGGCTCTATCATGGACACAGAAGCCCTGTCTGTCAGGGACTGCTTCCCAGCTGGAGATTCAGAGGGGCTACGACCTTCAACAAAATGCACTTAAAATCAAGGAGTTTCAACAATTATTAACTCTTTTTACTAGGCCAAGATCTGCAGTGTTGCAAACGCTAACATTCAGAATAACCATAGACCACATTATAAACTACCTGGATTTGCTTATATTTGATGCTGAAGGGAAAAAATGAAGGTGCCTTATGCTCATCCATCCTCATGTGCTTTTAAAAGAAGGAAAGCCACCTCTATTGCATTGGTTTCCTGAGACAGAATCATAGTTAGAATCACTAAGGTTGGAAAAAACATTTAAGATCATCAAATCCAACAATTAACCCAGCACTGCCAAGGCCACCACTAAACAATGTCCCTAATTGCCACATCCACATGGCTTTTCAATCCCTCAAGAGATGGTGCTTCCACCACTGCCCTGGGCAGCTGTGCCAGTGCCTGACCACCCTTTCAGGGATGAAATTTCCCCAATACCCAATCTAAACCTCCTCTGGCACAGCCTGAGGCCGTTTCCTCTTGCCCTGTCCGTGTTCTCTGAGAGCAGAGCCTGACCCCCCCAGTCATCCCTGGATCTCAGCTCCCCCTCCTGTCAGGGAGTTGTGCAGAGCCAGAAGGTCCCCCCGAGCCTCGTTTTCTCCAGGCTGAGCCTCCCCAACTCCCTCAGCTTCTCCTGGGGCTCCAGACGCTTCCTCATCTCCATTCCCTTCTCTGGACACTCTCCAGCCCCTCAAGGTTTTTCTTGTCATGAGAGGCCCAGAACTGACCAAGACAGATCTGACCAGCCCCAGCTCATCCTTCCACAGAACCTCAGCCTCTTCCATGAAGAGGGTGATGGAGTTTGCTGGTGTGTGGGTTTAGGGCACTGCAAACCTGATGTCCACATCACCTCCCCGCTGGTCACAAACACATCCCCCATGGCCAGAGAGCTGAACTGCTGGGGCAGGCAAAGCACCCGTCCCCTCCTTGCAAACTGTAGGACAATAATTAGCAACAAGAACCAATTGCGGCCGGGATAAATTTAGTTTGGCTGCACTGAGACTCTTCAGGCAGAGAAGGTGGGGTCTCCTCCCACACCTCCCTGCAGGATGGGGCTTTGCCACGGGTGAGCTGGTGTTGGCTGGTCGGTCCCTGAGGGCAGGACATCTGTAGGTGTTGTTTTCAGCTATCAGTTGCTCCAGGGCAAAGTTTAGCTCTAGATAAATCAAGACCATTTCACTGAGTCCAGATGACTCATAACCACAGGGCAGGAAACTCTTTTATCTTGAGGGCAGCTGGTTTAATATACATAGATGTTCACTCCTGAGCCCTGAATAATTTCCATCTCTTTACTTCTCATTAAAAGCAAATCAGAGGAGGGAAAACAGTGAGAAATTTCTCTCTGTTTCTGCCATCTCTGAGAGAGCTTCCTCCCAGCTGTGCAGTCTGCCTGCACTGGGTCATTTGCTGTGTATTTTAATTGGCAGAACAAAGGACTTTCTCTCCAAAGCACCACTCCATTTAAAAACCCTGATTCTGCAGGCACTAATGGAGCAGGGATCTGTTACAACAGGGTCTGCTCCAGCTTCCGTAGAGGGAAGAGCATTCTGTGTGGGAGAGCATTGTTGCCTCCTTTGAAGAAGGGGAGCCACAGTGGAATTTACACCTCTTGTTGATGAGCCTGCTGAAAGAGCCACCTTCACCTCTGAGCAGCAGCTGGAGGTGGAGAGGAGAGAGAAGAACTTGGGCAGCAGGGAGCTCTTAAACACAAGAGAAAGGGCAAGGTTTTGCTGGAGAACCTCTTGAGTTAGTTCTTTATCCTAAATATGCCAGGCAGTGTTTTGCATCTCAGGCTTCGCCTGAGGGTCAGGACCTGCCTTCCTGACTCTTCCTGCCAGAACAGCTGCCTGCTCAGGCACAGGTGGCTTTTCTCTCATCTCTGAGCACCCGGGACAACAAAGCTCTGCTGCTGTTCTGCCCCTGTGCCCTCTGGGATGCTGTCCCTGCCCTCTGCAGAAGGCTGTGTGTGAGTCTTTGGCATGGGGAGCTTTCAGGAGAGGCCATGCCAGGAGCTGCTCGCTGTCCATGATGACACGTGGTGTGCACAGGCTGAGGACTCAGTGTCCAGAGCCAGGCAGGTCTTGGAGAACGCAGGACTGGTGTTCCAGCCCTTCCTTGCATTGTGCACGTCTCTCTCAACATGGTGACGTGTTCCTGGGTGATAGTCCCTTCCTCCCCACCAGAACCAGGAGGATTTTGCTGCTCAAAACTCACCTACTTGCAACATGGCTACTCAGGGGTATTTTGCCACCTGAAGTGACAAAACACCTGCCTGCTTTTTCAAATGGGCCTTTGATTGGTGGGATTGGTGCTCAGTGTCTTATCCATGAAGCCCTGTGTTCAGATCATGTCCATTCCTGGAGCAGCCCAGGACAGCAACTTGACACCGTGGCTTGGGCCACACTGGAGACCTCTAAATCCACAGGCTGAAGCTGGTGAGATGAATGATTGCTAGGAGCCAACCTCCACAGCATTTTTCACTCTTAAATTTCACAGTAATAAAAGGTAAAATCATTAGAATCCTTCTGCAGCCCACTGTGCCTCATCTGAAATGAGGAGGACAAAGAGCGCAGAGTAAGGGGTTATTAATATCCTGTCTCACGATGATGGCTTTATAAACATCCTTACCACAGGCACAGCCTTGCTGCAGTGTTTGTGCATGACCTTCAGGCACGTGTCATGCTTTTATCACACCTGATATTTAACCAATAAAGCAAGGGGGGAAGACCTTGCCCCTAAATATCTGACTTTATACACAGGGGGATGGAGTCAAAACTGAGAGAAACTGTTAAGTAGAGCCATGCTGAATTCTTCTTAGACCTGATGCTCCTCTCTGGGAACTGTGCCAGAGCTCCAGCAAGAAGGGGATCAGATGTTTGACACAGTGAAAACCCCGCATGCCATAGGGGATGACTCATGGGCAAAAGCCCCACACAGCAACAGGGCCACACTCACACCAAAACAGGGGATTTTGACTGGTGGGATGAGATCTTGGTGGAGACAGGAAGGCCCTGGCTGCAGGGAGAGGGACAGCTCCCACCCTGGAGAGCCCCAGAAAAGACACCAGCTTTCCTTGTGACTTGTAGATACTGAAAATAAGAACTAAAATCATGTCCCAATGGCAGGGCATTGGAACAAGATGGTCTTCAAGGTCCCTTCCAACCCAAACCGGTCTGTGATGCTATAATCAGAGAGGAGAAAAGATTTTGTAGGTTAATGGATTAAGAAGGTAGGGAGCAGCTATGGAGCCTAGATTTCTTGGTGAGCAGAAGACTGGGGTCACTGGACCCCATCAGGACCTGGCATTGTCTGGATGCCCTTAGAAGTGGCCCTTAATGTTCCCTGCTCCCACTTCACTTCCAGAGAGTGCTATTTGCTGCAATAACAACTGAGAAAAGTTATGTACCCAGAAGGGCTGAGGGATGGTGGTAATTGCAGGACACGGGTTCCTGTGGAAGGGTGAGTGTGAAGAGGGTACATGAGGCTGTCCCAAGCCAACAGTGATGGACAGCACTCACCCAGCAAGGATCTGGGGGCTGCCAGGCCCTGCAGCCTGCACTGCTGAGGAGGCTGGGCATCCCTGGATGGGGCAGCCCATCTCTGTAAGAGCTGGATGGTGGAGACTGGCTGTGTGGAGATTGCCCTGGTGAGATGGATCCAGACTACTTGTAGAGCTGAGCAGCCTGAGGTTGCTTTGGGCATCCCAGCTTGTGTCTAGAAGGAAATTACTTACCTGCAGGGATCATATGAGCCCTTTGGCACCCCTGCAGGCCCAGCAGCAGTGGTGAGGAGAAGGAATAGATCTGCCTCAGCTGAAAACAGATGGGTGAGGGCATTGCTGCCACTGGCTATCACTTTGCAGCCACTCCCACTGCTACTGCCCAGGAGCACTCTGGCTCTTCTGATTCCTGTCTTGGTCCTGACAATACAGATGTGCCTCTGCCTTTCTGGCACGTCCTTCATGCCTCATTTCCCTCCTGGCTTTTTCCCAGGTCATCCTCCCCTAAAATGACGCAGCAGATGCGGGACCTGCAGTTGGTGCAGGCCAGGAAGCCACCAGGCCCTTCCTCACCAAACGCAGCCAAGAGGCTTTACCGAAACCTGTCTGGGAAATTCCGCGTCAACTACACCTCCTTCGACGAGGGCAGCCTGGTGGGACGGGGAGAGAAGGAGAAGCTCCGCAAGTCTTACCTGGTCAGTGCCTGCTGGCTTCATCCAGATGGAGACAGAGGGTCTGTGTGGGTTGAGGGTCCCTGTGTGGGTGGTGCTGGAACCTGGGTGGGAGCACAGGAGTGCGTTAAGCTGTAGCAAGTTCATTTGGAGCTGGTCCAGGTGTTTGCTTTGCATCATCCCGATGTGTCTGCAAAGAGCTGACGCTCCCAAGCCCTTGGAATGAGGATACCCTCTCCCTGATTGGGTTCATGGGGTGCTGGTGAGGGTCCGGGGTGTTTGGTGGGATGGAGGAGGGTGACTTGTGCTCAACCCAGCTGCATTTCTCCTTTCACCCAGTTCCAGAGCAATGCCGCCCTCTTTGAGGCTGTGGAGCTGCAGGATCTTGACAGGGTGCAGGAGATGCTGAAGCATTACAGCCCTGAGGACCTGGACCTCAACACCCCAAACAGCGAGGGGCTCCTGCCCCTGGACATCGCCATCATGACCAACAATGCTCCTATTGCCAGGGCCCTGCTGCAGGCAGGAGCGAAGGAGAGCCCACACTGTAAGTTGGGACAGGAAGTTGTGCTGTGCCCATCACCTGGGTGTGGTGCAGTGGGGCAGCAGGGGTTTTGGATGGAGGTGGGGAGGCCATCACTGGGTTCTGGGAGACTGGTGCAGGCTGCAGCAGGGCTTGAGGGGAACCATGCACTCCAGTGGATCCCAGGACCAGGACACGGAGGAGGGGATGGGGTCTCAGGGTGGGGATTCATTGCCAACAGAGGCAGAGCTTGCCCTAATCACCTTCTCCTCCCTTTCCTTCTGGGCCCTGCGGCCATGGTCACCCTCCCACAGTTGTGAGCCTGGAAAGCCGCTCACTGCACCTGTCCACGCTGGTGCGGGAAGCGGAGCAGCGTGTCAACGAGCTGATGGCACAGGTGGTGAACGAGGCGCCCAACGCTGACTGCTCCGAGAAGGAAAAGCAGCTCAAGGCCTGGGAGTGGCGATTCCGGCTTTACAAACGCATGAAGGCAGGGTTTGAGCATGCCCGTGAGTGACCGCAGGAGGGCTGGGGGCTGGGGGGCTGTCCCTGCTCCGGGGGAAGGAGTGGGGCTGTGCGTGGCACCAGCACCCATCAGAGGGTCCCTGCACCCTGTGGCCAGGACTTGCAATATGGGTGCATGGAGGGGAGAACCTGTTTCATCAGGGAATATGTCCCTGTGGCCGGGGAAGGGCCCAAGAGGGACACGGGGAGGTTCAGAGCAACCGTCTTCACTGTAGCAGTCCCTGCAATGTCTGTCCCCAGGAGTGCCAGATGCCCCCAGCAGCGTCCACCTCTCTGTGGCCAGCAGCTCCTCATTGCAGGTGACCTTCTGGGAGCCCCTGAGCGTCAACTCAGCTGTTGTCACCAAGTACAAAGGTAAGGACCAGGATCCCTGCAGCAGGGCAGCATCACACAGCCACAGTACCCCTTGTACCCCATGTCAGCACAACAGAGCCGTGGGCAGTGCTGCCAAGCCTCCGTCAGGCCACTTTTATGCTGAAGCACAGAAGAAGCCAAGGCTGCTAGACTGCCTGGCCACCACTCAAATGCTCTGAGCTAGACCAAACATCATCCTGCACCAAGGCAAAAATTGGGGTGTCATTTGTTGACTGCCCCCTCATCCTGCACGCTGAGAAGACTTTGTTGTCCTGCACCCCTCACCCACTTAAACCAGCTATTTTTGGCTTCTGGAAGAATTTCTTCCATTCCCCACTTCTGAGCCACCAATTAAAGGTGCTGACCCCATCTTCTGTGGCTTGGTGAGCACAGCAGCTCCCGATGACCTTGCCCCCACTATGAATCACCATTTCCCCGCCTTCACTCCACTGCCTCCACCTCCTGTGCTGTCTGCAGTCCCCCTGGAGCTGCTGTCTGTGATGTGCTGCCCCAGCCCTGGTGGCCTGTCCCCACTGCAGGGCCTCATGGCACCTTGGGTCTCTCTCCTTGCAGTGGAGTGGAGCTGCTCCCCCAGCTTCTCACCACTGCTGGGAGAAGCCGTGATCGACAAGCTGAAGGAGCTGCACTTCACCATCCAGGGGCTGGTGTCGGTGAGTGCCAGGAATGCCCACAGTGGGCAGGGCTCAGTACGGAGAGTCCACAGTTGGGAAAAGCTACAGGCCATAGTGCAGCCCATGGGGAGGGGATCAGGCACTAGCACAGGCTGCCCAGGGCAGTGGTGGGGCTACCATCCCTTGAAATGTTCAAAAGATGTGCATTTGGTACTTGGGGACATGATTTAGTGATGACCTTGGCAGTGGTTGGACTCAGTGATCTTAGACGCCTTTTCCAGCCTTAATGATTCTTTTTTTCTATGATTATTCTGAGCAGGAACAATGGGATTGTGCCACGCTGCGTGCCATGGGCACAGCCTGGGCAGAGCCAAGAGTGTGGGACTGGGAGAGGCATCTGAGCTACTGACAGGGGGGAACCTCCCTGACAGGGTGCCTGGGGACTCGGCAGTGACAGGCAGAATGGGCTCATTCACCCAACGCCTGATTTATCCTCCATCCCCCACCCCACTCCTATCTCCACCCAGGCTCTTCCTGGGCAATAAATCTGTGGCTCATTCCTCTGCCACCTGCACAGTCCAACCCCTCACCCCAGCGTCGATGTCACCGAGAGGGGGGACCAGCCCCATCTCCATCTTCGGCAGCTCGGCAAAGTCATAGTTGGTGGGACTGTGGCTCCCTGCTGGTTTATCTCCCTGAGAAGCACCAGAGCCATGCCTGGGCCAGCACTGGGGACATGGGACTGCAGTGGAATGGAGCTCAGGATGGGAACATGGGCAGATGCTGGGATAAATGGGTCACCCTTATCAGGGGTAGGCAGGCAGGGAGCACTGACTCGGGGAGCAGAGAACACCCTTGATGAGGTGAGAGGGGCTTAGGCACAGCAGCAATGCTGAGCCCAGGAGCGCTGTCAGGGCGGGACCTGCCCTCAGTGTGGCAGGAGGGGCTCGAGTGGAGCCCGGAACAGCATCTCTGCAAACTGCTCCAAGCCCATCAATCACACTCTCAGAGCTGCTTCACAGGTTCCTGTCGCCTTCATGAGTGCCTGGAGGTTTGGCAACATGTGTCAGCTTGACTGAGTTTTAATCAGAGGCTTTAATCACTGTCACTGTGCTACAAGTCCTTGATAGTGCTGGACCACCTCCCTGTCTCCAGGGGATCACCAGCACCCCAATCCACAGAAGCACTGAGTCTTTCAGGCTGGAACATCTCTCCAGTGCATTTGCAATGTCCAGTCCTTCCTCTGTGTGCCCCAAACCCGCCCAGCAGGGCCACAGGGATTCTCTAGTGTCTCATAACAAGGACTCTGTACAGGAGGGAGGGTAAGAGCCAGTGACCCAGCCTATGGGCTCCTAGTTGAGTGCTCCTCATGGTGTACTGGAACAGTGGGCTGGGGGGAATCCTCCTTGCCTCACCTGCCAAGCCAGGAGAGGTGAGGATGTGTTGAGTGTGTTGTCTCCTTGCAGGGCACGGTGTACCACGTCCGCGTGTCTGCCTACAACATGAAGGGCTGGGGTCCCCCACAAGCCTCCACACCCCCCTTCGCCATCCCTTCCAGTGAGTACCCCCAGGACCACTCCCACAGCAGCCAGCCCAGGGCAGGTGGGGGATGAGCAGCTCCATCAAGAGGTCCCTCTCACTGCTGGGATAGGGATGAGCAGACCCAGGGGCAGAGGCAGAATTTGGAGTCTCAGGCCAGGCTGTGCCTGGGGGTCTGGGATGCTGCCTCCAGCCAACAGGTGCTTTGCCAAATAGTGATTTTTCACCCTTGAATTGTCCTTGCTGCCTGGGAAAGGCTGAGCCATTTCAGGCCACCTGGATCAGCTCATCCCACTGAGGAAACTGGGAGGTGGCTACGAGCCAGGACTCAGAGTGGTCCTGGGTGGCAGTGGCCTGCCCCTCTGTGCCATCACATGGTCTCTTCCATCCAGCCCAGACCCAAGGACCTGAATTCCCTGGCATGGAGCTGGGATGGAGGTCACGAGCCTCAACAGAGACCACCTCTGGGATGTCAGCACTCTCCTCCCCATGCTGGCCCCAGGAAAAGTGTCAGGACACAGCCACCCAGTGTCACACAAGGCACCCCGGGGTGCTGGGTGGAGAAGAACCAGGAGGACTGAGCTAGAAGGAGCAGCCCAAAGGGTGAAGCTCAGGACTATGGGGGCTCCAGAATGGCCTCTGCCACTTGTCACCAGTCCCAAAACAGGTGCCTATGTGGTGTCCCATGGGATTGGTGCTATGAATGACAAGGAGCAGTCCCATGGGAGGCTGAGCTTGTCCCAAGGATCAGGTCATGGAAGCACATCCTCTACCACCATTCTGCAGGCACCCAGGGAGCAAGGCTGCTGCTCCCAGGAGCAGTGAGGGCATCGGGGACAGGTGGAGGTGATCAGTGATGGGTCAGAGATGTGCAGCACCATGCACAGCTCTGGTTACAGATCCACAGAGCACTGAAAACACCAAAAATCCATTTTCATGTCTAGGAATTCACATAGCAAGGGCACAGCCATCCACTCCCCTGGCTTTATCTTGTCCCTGTCATGTTTGCACCCACTTTAAAGCTCATTTGCCATCTCACCAGTCACATTCCCTGTGACCAAGATCCAGGTGGCATCAATTGAGTGTGGCTGAAGTGAATCAGACAGGAGTGGAGTTTATTTATTTTTATTGCCAGTAACATTTCTCCCTTCAGTTGAGATCCCTCCCTGGCCCAGCAGAATATAGTCAGGCACCTCCCTGGGTGTTTTTAAAGCTACTAAAAATAGCGGCAAGTTCTAGCCAAAGTTAACAGAGCTGAACTTTCCATGGAAAACAGCAGCGGGCAGGACACGGGGTGTTTAAAGTAATTAATATAAAGCTGAGGGAGAAGAGCTGCCAGGTCCCCAGCCCTGCTCATGGTCCTGCTGCCGTCCCACAGCGGGTGGAGCTGCTGGGAGTTTATTTATGTGTTTGTCGAGGTAAGCCTAGCACCCAGCACTCATCTGGAGTAACTGGGGAAGACCTGGAGGAAGAGACTGGAAAGAATTTTATTTTTTAAGGCCAGTGAAGTACAGCAGCAACAGACAGAACCTTGTTCCTTCCCTCTGGTGTGTCCCCTACCACGCTATGGGGAGGCCGGTGGCCACGAGGTGCTCTGCAGAGCTGGGTGTTCCTGGGAAGAGTGGCACAAAACCGGGCATCTCCCAGCACACCCAGAGGTGCCCAGCACCCACAGCTGCCGCCAGGCTGGGGCACGGGGGGGACACTCAGATGATGTGTGAGGAGGGGATGGGAGCCCCTAGTCCCCCAGGCCAAGGGGTGCAGGGTGATGCTGGTGTGTCCCCACAGACTGGCGGGAGTACGACGGCCGGGCGCCGCGGCGGAGGGGACAGGCTGAGGCTCTGGACCATCTGCTGGGCCAGGTGAAGACCGTCCACCAGCACTGCATTTGCCATGGTGAGCCCACAGCACAGTGCTCCAGGGAGGCTAGGTGGAGGACAGCTGAGTCCCCCAGGGTTGTGGTGTGATGCACAGAGCTGGGATGGTGTGCAGGGACAGGGCTGTGCCATGGATGAGCTGAGCAGGGAGGCAGCTCAGGCAGCAGAGACCTCGGCAGAGCCTTCCCAATGGGTTGAAATCAGCTCTTCATCTCCTGCTGCAGCATCCTCTGCTCTCTGCTCCACAGAACCCTGCAAGAACCAGCCCCAGAGCAGAAAGCATTCAGTCTCCAAGAGCCTCAAGCACCTCTTCCACCCTGGCAGCAAGTTTCTCAAGACACTGAAGCGGTGAGAGGCTGGTGCACGGGTTGGTGAGAATCCCTGTCCCAGCAGGGCCGCAGAGCTGCCCGTCCTGAAAACTGGAGGTGCACACTGGGGGCTGGGGGTGCTTAGAGCAGGGTCTGCACCGGGAGTGTGCTGGTGGTGTCAGTGGAGATGAGTCCCATCACCCTGAGATCAAAGGTTCTCTTGGTGTCTCCGTTTGGACTGGCCAAGCTGTGCTGGTGCCCAGACCCCTGCATCACGTCTAAGGGTCACCTGGAACCCCATCCAGACCCAGAGTATCCCCTGCACAGTCTGCCCCATCTCTGTCCCATGTGATGCAGGGTGATGGGCCATGGTATATGCTGGGACACCCTAGGTTCCTGTTCCTGCTTCCCGTACCAGCCACAAGCCTCTTTTGCAATGGGCTGTTGGAGATAAGTGGAGACCTGGGGCAGGGCATCTCATCTTCCCTCGGGAAAGAGACCCTTTGGGAGATGGAGCTGGCAGCTGGGAGTGACACTGAAGTCTGTTTTCCCTCCCATGCAGGGGCCTCTACCTGACAGCCATCTTCTACAAGGATGACAACATCCTGGTGACCCATGAAGACCAGATCCCTGTAGTGGAGATTGATGACACCTACTCCTGCCTGCTCATGCAGGATTTCCTCTGGCTTACCAAGGTGGGTGGCTGAGGGACCGTGGGCTTGGGCAGAGAGCCAGGAGTGTCAGGGTGACCCAGGCAGGCATCAGGCAACACCTCCGCCCCTCCAGCCCAGACACTGGGGCTTGGCAGTGCAGGCAGCCCATGGACTTGCTCCTTGCTGGGGTTCAGCATGGACCAGGAAACTTCCAGGGAATGGCATTTCGTCCCAACCCCTGGAAGCCCAAAGATGTGACAGACCAGTGCCACACTGGGCAGGCTGTGTGCCAGGGCTGGTGGGCAGTGCCTCTCCACAGGGATGTCAGTGGCTGTTGAACTGCTTCCCCTCAGCATCCTGCCATGGCACCTCTGCCTCTGCTGTGGGATGCACAGGGAGGTGCCCCTGGCTCCTCCAATGTCAGCAGACTTAGGGAAAGGGCAGGTGGGCAGCTCAGGGCCAAAATAATTTGCTGGACGGTGCTTATCTACTGATGGAGAGTGCTTTCTTCTCCCTCCCCACCTTGGCGAACTTGTATTCAAACTTAAGGTTTCAGTCCTAGATGAAGATGGATGTCTGAGTGGACAGGGCTCAGGGCTGCCCTCAGGTACAGACTCTGGGGGCATCTCAGTACCTGTGGCACGGGGATTTATTTGCACCCTGCTGACAGGTGCTGCATGCCCATGCATGTCCCTAACGCAACTCAGAGAGGCAATTTCCCCAAAACCCCCTCGTGTGACCCAGCTGCAGCAGCAGTGACACTCTCTGGTGTGTGCAGGTGTCATGTATGTGGGACGAGATCCTGTGGTTGCGGCAGTGTGTCACTGTGTCCCAGTCCTCCTGCTCCTGCATCCTGCAGACACGCTTCAAGATGCTGCTGGCCATCTCGCAGATGCAGGTGAGAGTCAGCCTGGGATGGGAGCAAACACCTTAAGTGGGATGCTGGAGACTTAGCTGCCGTGGGAGCAGCATGCAGATGTACCACAGTCAGGATAAATCCAGGATCTGCTGGCCATGACTGTGTGTTCCTGCCTCATCCTCCCTGGCAGGACTCTGGCCGTGGGACAGCAAGGTGCCAGGTGTCATGGCAGTCTCATGAAGAGGGGCTGGGGACCATCAGGGTGCTTTTCTGGGCAGACTGGTTTCCAGCAGGCAGCTGCAGGCACATCTCAGCTGCCCAGACCCACCGTGCCTCCGGGATATCCCCTGACCCTCTGCTTTCTCCTGCCTTCTCACCCTGTCGCACAGGGGCTGCTGGGCATCCAGGACCTGGGGCAGGTCTTCTTCGAGCCCATCAAAGACAAACAGGGCAACATCCTCATTGTCACCCTGAAGGAGGTGAAGACCAATCAGACTTTTGAGAGCGTCCGCTGGGTCCCCATCTGCAAGCTGCAGAGCAGCCGCAAGTCCGTGTCCTCCCCAGAGGAGCCCAGTGCTCTGGACATGCTGCTCATCTCCGTCCAGGTCTGTGCTGGGGCTCTTGGGCCAGGGATTGCAACTGGGCTCCCCTGGGAAACACCAGTGCTCCCTGCTCCCCCTCAGCCTGGAAAGGTCACAGCAGAGGGGGAGCAGAGCCCAGCCAGCCTCCAAAAATCTTGTTGTTTCAAGGGAGGCATCAATTTGGTGCCAGATTCACCCTGGCAGCACCGGTTGTCTTCCTGTGCCACTCCCCTTCTCCAGCTGGACTGGCTGTGCTAGGGCATCAGCACGGGTCCCACTGTGAGGACTTGCTCAGTCCAGCAGTGCCTTTGTTCCCAGGACAAGCTGGCTTATCATCAGCGGAGCAGCCATGCCCTCTCCCCGGGCCTCTACCTGGGCTACTTGAAGTTGTGCAGTGCCGTGGATCAGATCCGAGTGCTGGTGCCAGAGCAGCTCCCCAACATCCTGTGCCACGTCAAGATTCGCTCCAACCCCAACATCTCCAGGTGGGATTTGCAGGGCTGCTCAGCCAGGGCAGCCAGGCTGCTTTGTCCCACCCAGGCTAACAGCATCAATCACCTCCTGCTTCAGCAGCAGCATAATATTCCCTCTTATCCCTGCCATGCAGCACTCTCAGGCACAGGGTGGGATTGTTGGGGTGTCCTGTGTGGGGTCAGGGCTGAGCTTGACAATCCTTGTGGGTCCCATCTAGCTCAGCATATTCTGTGATTCTGATTCAGCCTAGAGCAAACCAATTTCGCTCTCTACCTCCACCTCTCCCACATCTCTGGGGATGCTGCACTGTCTTGGAGAGGAACAGCCAAGTAAACACAGCTCTCAGAGTAATTGTGTCCACCTGAGCTGCTCCCTCCTTCACCTGTCTGTCTCTGGCCTTCTGCAGGGAGGAGTGGGAGTGGCTGCAGAAGACGGCCAGCGTGGAGGAGCCTGTTCCCACAGAGACAGATGCTGACAGGTCCCAGAACCCCTTGTTTCAGGAGCTCCAAGTGGCCATCAAGGAGCTGATGACCCTGGTGAACATCCCATTGCAGGAGGTAGAGGCAGGAGCCAAGGTCTGGGGCAGAGGGAGGGGACGGGGCTGTGAGCACAGAGCTGGTGGTTGCAGCAGGTGGGGAACTGCATGTCTGGCCCTCCTTGTGGGGCTGGAGCACCCAGATTTTAGTGCCGTGCAGACAAAAGGTGAGTGGTGAGTCTGCCTGCCCAAGGGACAGTGTCCACAGGAGCTGTTTGTCCTTCCCACACTGTACCCCCAAAGCAACAACAGCAAATCTGGGTTTGTTACTGCTGTCAGTAGTTTGGTCCTGGGCAGCACAAGACCGGCCCAACTCTGCCCCTCCAAAGCAGGCTGGTCCCTGGCCAGTGCTGGGCTGGAGCTGCAGCCTCTGGGGCCTGACTGCATGGAGAGAAACCTTCTTCCACCAAGCCAAGTATCTGCTGGGAAGCAACCCACCAGCCCCAGTCACAGGCATGTGCTTCTGGCTGGGCGGCTGGGAGGGTACCTCTCTGCACATTGCTGAGCCATCACTGGTGGCACGTTTTTGACACCCTGCCATGGTGACTTTGACCAGATGTTTCAAGACTTTTAGGAAAAATTAGAGAAGAGGTGATGAGATGATGCAGATGATGCCAGAAGCAAGGAACCTGTGGTTGTGTGCTGAAGCTGCAGTGTCCCCTGGTTGCAGGTGGTCTCTGTGCACGAGGGCTGGGCAGAGGCCCCACCAGGTCATGTGTGCAGCTGTTACCTGCACTGTCTTCTTGCAGGCCAAAGACTTCCGTCTGTACAGCCAAGAGGTGCTGGACTTTGGGGATCAGGTCTCCTTCCTGCTGCTGCTGCCTCCATCAGACGACGTCTGCACTGCTCCAGGCCAGAACAACCCCTACACCCCTCGCTCTGGCTTCCTCACACTGCCACTGCAAATCTTCGAGCTGGGTGAGAAGAGGCAATGCCAAAACCCAACCCTGCTGATCCCCTTGTCCTCTGAGGCCTCCTGAGGTCTGGGCTGAGCAGTGGGGTGGCTTGAGTTCCCTCACTCCCTGGAGGGAGGGATGGAGGGTTGTACTGAGGGCTGTCCAGGTGGACTAATGGATAGTGTTGCCCCCTCATCTTGGGTAATAGGAAGGAGCTTGTATGGCATCCACAGCACGGGACCTCATTTTTCATCCCTCTCTTGTTTCCTCTCCCAGTTCACTTCTTCACGTACGACCGGGAATTCATCATGCAGTACTGCCAGGTGTCTGCCCTGCTGGAGCTGGAGTCTCTCCTCTCCCAGCAGAGCCTCAGGGAGGCTTTCTCTGATGCCGAGCTCTCCACCGCCAAGCAGAGGCACCAGCAGGTTCAGGACTACATCCAGGTATGGGGTGGGAGCCAGGCTCGACAGTGCCCCATACCTGCCAGGACTCAGGCAGCAGCATCTGCACCAGGGGTGTTCCCTGGTCTTGGTGGCCCTGGGGGTTCTTTGATGTGGCTGGTGGGCAGCAGCAGGCTGATCTTTCGCAGATTCATGGAATGATTTGGGTTGAAACAGACATTAAACCTCATCCAGTTCCACCTTCCCCTATCCCAGATGGCTCGAAGCCATGTCCAACCTGGCCTTGGACGCTGCCAGGGATCCAGGGACAGCCACAGCTTCTCTGGGCACCCTGTGCCAGGGCCTCCTCACCTTTCAAGGGAACAGTTCCTTCCCAATATCGCATCTAACCCTGCCCTCTGGAAGTAAGAATCCTGTCACCCTTGTCCTGTCACTCCAGCCCCTTGTCCTGTCCCTCCCAGCTCTTGTCCCATCACTCCAGGCCCTTGTCCCAAGTCCCTCTTCATCTTTCTTGGAGTCCTTTTAGGCACTGGAAGGGGCTCTGAGGTCTCTCTGGAGCATTTTCTTCTCCAGGACACAATTGCTTTATCAAGCAAGTTCTTATTGCAATGATCGCATTAAAAATCCCAAGAAGACACCCAAAGGCTTCTGCAGTGCATGTGCCGTCTTAGCTAGAAAAGGGCCTGCAAGTGCATTTCGGGATGGACTTGAAAAAGAGCTTCCCATGCTGCCTCTGTCCCCAGCACCCGTGCTGAACCAGCAACTGCATCCTCCTCCTACCTGAGAGCACTTTCTGTGCATTTCCCAGTTCAGGGATTCCCCCCAAGCTCTGGGGAGAGCTGTGTGTACAGACTCCGTGTTTTGCCATGGGATTTCCTTGTTGCTGTGCTTTGCTGTGTGAAAGGGCTCCTCCATTTCCTCTGTTGGCAGCAAATGGAGGAGATCTGGCGAGAGATGCGCTGGATCATGGATGTCCTGCAGCACGCCCGCTACAAGCAGCCATCCTGTGGGGTCTCTCTCAGTGGCTTCCTCAGCGAGGCCGGGGGGCCAATGAAGGAGAAAACCCAATCCTCCTCGTCCCACCTTGACTACCTTCCGTCCCCAGTGCCCTCACCAGAGACCAGCCACAAGCTCAACTCTGGTAAGGACCCGGCTGTGCCAACCTCCTGCTCGGTGGGCTCGGGGGCTGCCCGTTCCCGGTGGGTCAGAGATGGCTGTGCCAGAGGTGCGGCCAGGGCTGGGGCCGGGAGGATAGGCAGGGCAGTCGGGCTCAGCCGGGGCAGGACCTGTTCTGCCTGTGCTGTGGAGAGTGCAGCTCAGGTGTGTGACAGGGGGCTAAGGGGCTAAGCTTCAGAGGCTTCCTTGGATTCCACCTCAGCGAGGGTCGTCCACGCTCAGGCTGAGCCCCTCTCTGCTTCTCTCACCCCTCGCAGACTCGCACGGGCTGTCAGATGAGGAAGGCTCCTCGGAGGTGTTCCTGGCCACCGACAGTGACTATGACTCCAGCCGGGCGCAGAGCCCGAAGGAGCTCGACCTGGTGTACTCCTCCTCGGGGCCCGAGTGCTGCAGCCGGAGGGTGGCCCGCACCTTGCGGGACAGTGCCCCCGATGTCCTGCAGAGCCACGAGCTCAAGACCCTATCGGCAGTGCCGCCACCGCCCGGGGAGCCGCAGCCACCGCCCGCACTCTATGACAGTGACTTCGTTCTACCCAGCCGGCAGATCGAGCTGCTGCGCATCACGGAGAAGCGGCAGGCGTACTGCGTGCGCACCAGCAGCCTGGACTTCCCCAAGCCCCACTGCCCCGCCCCGAGAAAGTCCTACCCCGGCTCCGTGGACAGCTCCCCGACCGAGAGCAGGACCACGGGCCACTGCAGCCAGCTCAGGCTGGGGACTGGCTCGACAGCCAGCCCCGAGCACCACCGGGGCGGGCAGGGCTCCGAGCCCGTCTGCCAGACGCGCTCAGATGAGTGGACTCAGAACTTGGTGGAGCAGCAGCCAGAGCAGCCCGGGGGTTTGGCCGACCAAGGGAAGAAGCTGGGCTCTGTCACCTTGAGGGTCTGCCCTCAGTATGAAACGGGACTCTCCAAAGAGACCAGTGTCAAGGTACCAGAGCCTGTAACAGGTGGCAGAGTGGCTGTGCCGTGCCCAGAGGGACAGGGCTGGCAGGATGGGGACAGAGGCAGCAGGGCTCATGTGCCCCATATCTGGCACCGCCCTCCCCATCCTCCACCGTCCCGGGGGTGAAGTCGCCTGGAGGCCCACAGCACTCCTGCCCTGAGTCCCTCTGTCCCTGCTATAGTAATGAGGCTCCTGGTAGGACAGGGTATTTCTGCAGGAGCGATGGCTACTGCTGCAGAAGGAGTGAGCCAGGGCCACATTCAGTGAATTCTGAGGACAAGGCGGTGGGGCTGAAGTTCATGTCTTGGTCTGTGGTTCAGCAGGTGACGGTAGGTTGCTGCCACCCAGTGTGGGCAGGCAGAGCAAAGGACACATTGTCATGTCCTTGCCATGTCCTTGCCATATCCTGGTGTTCAAACACATCATCCTTCCAGGCCAAAATTCAGCCATCACCCCTGCTATGGCTGTGCTCCTCCTACAGCCTCCCCTTCCCAGGTGTGTGATCTCTGCTCCAGCCTTCACATTATGGAAGGGAGAGCAGCTCCCGCTTGTGGCAACTCCGGTGGCAGAGCCCGCTCTAGTTCCAGCTGAGGCAGCAGGCAGAGCTCCTTCCATGCTCCTTCAGACTATGCTGGAGCAGATATGTGACCTGACTCCTCTCCATGAGGGCTTTGCTGCCAAGAGCTGACCACCCCAGCTCTGATCACTCGCACCTGCTCCAGGTGGCATCCTCCACAAGAGGACATACCCCAGGACACACATCTTGGGCAGGTCTCCCTCTGGCTTTGTGGCCTTCTTTGGTCCCAGCCATGGAGATCATTCCCATGTTGAAATTTCCCTTCCAAGACATTCCTGGTGCCCAGGATTGAGGATGATGGAGCAGAAAATCATTAAATCATGGACTAGTTTGGGTTGAAAGCGACCCTAAGGGAATGGCAGAGGAAGAACAGAGCCAACAGGCTGATTGGTTTATTGCTGGGGAGGTTTGATAGCCAGTGTCTCTGCACCCAGCCAGGACATCCTAGCAGAGACAACTCTGCCTGTTCAGATTATTTTCCATTTGAGGAATGTCCATAGATTTCTATGGAACTGAGATGCAGCACTTGGGTTCTTGGCGGGCTGCCCATGTGGCTTTTGAAGTTGCAAAGCTCTGGACACGCCTGCTTGAAAGCGTTTTATGATGTTCTCCTTGAAGAAAGGCGAGTTCAAAGGCACGGCTCCTTGGCTGGTGTAAATCAGCTGAGCCCTGCCACGGCTGTTCAGGGCTGGCAGTGCTCACGTGGGCCCAGGGCTGGGACCGCCCTGCCGGGACAGCACTCCTGGCACTCCACAAGCCCTCAAAGATGTGCCAAAGGAAACGTTGCCTTGCCTGGGCGAGGATGGATGTCCTGCCTTTGGGTTTTTAAAGCCAAGCAGCATTAGTCCTGTTGTTAGCAGACAGGGCCCTGATGAGCTCATTTTCTTGATTTGTGATTCACAGGGCTGCCCCAGAGGAGCAGAGGGCCAGGGTAGCCTGTTGGTGGGAGAACCCCAGGCTTGTGCGTGGGATGAAATTTAGCGCCATGTTCCAAAGAGCTTTTAGTTGTAGTTTGGCAGAGCTGTTGTGATCCAGCTGGTCTGAGGGTGTGGACTCCACTCACAGGAAGGACTTCACACACATCCCTCCATGGTACCAGGAGCAGGACAAGGACTGTCTGTCTCCAGCTACATGTGATGAGATGGTGGGGCAGCCTCAGCAGAGCTGTAGGTGGCACTTAACAAGGGTTGACTGGCAAGGGCTTGGAGAGAGGAGTGGAGGCAGGGAAGCAGTCCATCAGTTTGAGCCCTGGCATGCTGGGTCACCCCTTGGGCATTCCCTGGGCACGGTGTGCCCATGGCTCTGTGCCAGGCTGCTGCCACCTGCTCACAGGCACCACTGGGGCAGCCGTTTCTCCACCCTCACCATTCCTCCCTGCCATATGCTGCCTCTGGCCCTGTTCCTCCTCATTCCTCCCCCTTACCATCCATCTCTCCCACCTCTCTCTCTCCACAGCTGCACATCACCAGCCAGACGCCTGCCAGGGAGGTGGTGAAGTTGGTGGTGCTGGAGATGAACGACGTCTCTCAGGACGTGCTGGGCGGCTCGGCCGCCGTCTGCTATGGCGAGGAGCAGCTGGAGCACTTCGGACTGGTGTTTGCTGCTGACGAGAGCGAGCAGTGGCTCCCCGATGACTTCTTGCCTCTGTCCCTCCACACCAGCCAGCCCAAGGGGCGGTTCTACGTGCGTATCAAGGAGACCTCCCCTCTGGTGCTCCAGTATGGGCCAGCGACCACCGTATGAGAGGAGCAGAGACCTCGGCTTCCAGAGAGCAGACAGCTCGTCTCTGATGCTTCCTTCTTCCACAGACACCCTCTCATCAGGCGTCCGTGGGGTGGAATGGGATCATATTGGGTTGTGTGTTATTTGTTTGTGCTATTTTTTTAGATTTTTTTTTTTAACCAAAGAGACATCGAGACTCAGTTTTTCTGACTGGAGAAGAGGAGGGTGGAGTCCAGAGACCTCAGAGCACAGGAGAAATCTCTGCAGGAATGGAATTTTTGAAAGTAAACATTTTTAAGGAGGAAGAGAGGGGAGAGAGAGAGAGGAAAAATATTACAAGAAGAAGCAGCAATACTTTTTTTTTTCCCCTTTCTTTTTTTTTTGGAAAAGCCTTGTTTGGGATTCACTGAAGGCAAAGCCTCAGTGGATTGCTGGGGAGGGCTGTGGTGTCAGTGAGGAGAGGGCAAGAGCCACAAGGACAACCCTGGGAAGGATGTTTTCCTATCTGCCCTCCTTTCGCTGCACCTGGAGAAATGATTCTTGCAAACAGTTTGTGGAACAAAATTATATTAGTATTTTTATTCTGAAAAAAAGTCAATAATCATTGTGCCAGAGCCACTGGAGCTGGGTAAAGATGAAGACCCTTTGACTTGTGTCCAAGACTAAAGGAACCCATGCAGCCAGCCCCCTGCACTTGCAGATGTGTCAGTACAACACTAGAGATTTGCTATAGGGCATCTCTTGCAACCCCCTGGGCTTCCCTGTCCCCCTGGATGCCGTTTTGTTCTGGTGATTGTGCTTCTCTAGTACGTCCTACAGCATGACATTTTGTTAGCCACTAGGTCTCCTGTTAACAAGGTTACCTTTCTGATCTCCTGTGGTCCATAGTAAAGACAACTGCTGCTGACCGCATGTCACTTGTCCTTCTTGGGCTTGGTGTGTAGCATTCCATCATCCATCCATCTCCCAAACCAACCCTGATTCCAAGGGTTCTTTCCCAGGAGTGTTTAGTGAGATGCTTTCCATGCTGCGCAGCATTACATTAACATACAAATCATGTGTGGGAGCAAAGTACAAGTCAAAAATGCTCTTTGGGATTCATTGCTCTGGAAGGGAGCAAGATAAGCTTGGGCGTGCCAAGGCATCACCTCCCCAGGGTGGTGACACCCCAGAGCTATAGGGCTGGATGCCTAGGTCTGGTCCTGCAGCCTCCACTGAGGGAAGAACACCTGGAGAGGAGCAGGGATGGAAGCGAGAACTCATAGCTGTGTCACAGCTGGCACAAACACTGCCAGCAAGGTGCCAGTCTGGCACTCCTTGGCAAGGCGAGGCTCCCACTGCTGATGCCCCTGCAGCAGCCACCTCACTGCCCTTCTCTTGGCATGGAGGGATCAGGGATCAGCAGCCCCCCGTCGCTTGGTGCCAGGGTGCAGGAGGGGCTCTGTGGGCAGCCGCATGTGTCGGCTGTGGCTCCACAGAGGTTCCCCATTCCTCGCCTTGCGGCAGCCAGTGTGGCACGGACAGGAATATCCCAGCACGAACCCTTCCTGCCCCACGTCAGAGCCACTGTGGAGGGGAGGACCCTGTGCCAGCCTCTCAGCTGGTGCAAATCAACCAGCACCGCACTGACGTCAGTGCAGGCACCACCATGGGATGTGCAGGCGAGCGACAAAGGAACTTTTTAAAAGGCACTTCTCCCATCTCCTCTCTCCTTTGCTTGTCTTCTGCCTCAAGTTAAAACCAATCCCACTCTCCCAGGTTAAGGAAGAAGTGGGTTGGTAAGTGCAGAGGCTCCCGTGGTGTTTGTTGTTGTTGGGCATCCACAGGCATTGGCATCCCAAAGGGGCAGGAGCTGCAGGGTGGCCCTTCCTTTTGCATGTGTCACCTACTGATGCTCAGAGCCTGAGGCAAGGCAGAGGGAAGGCACAACTGATGGAAAACTAAGTGCCTTTTTGGAAGTCACAGAGTGAATTCAGTGTTAGATCAAGGCTGTGTACAGAAAGCCACATCTGCGTCCCTGATGCTCCTCAGCATGGATCCTGATGCCCTTTTATTTGACCCCAGAAAGGGAAAAGGCCTCCCCTTTCCTTAAGAATTTGTTCTCCCTTCCTAGAAGCCCTATTCCATCAAGAGAGACGGAGCCATGACCCAAAGCCAGGTGCTGATCTTCGGGGTGGATCTGGGACAATGTCTGCAGCTGAAGCTGGGACAATATTAGCATCTGGGAGCTGGTTGCCCACACCTCTGCACAGAGCTCTGCCCCCGGAAGAGTCTCACTGGCCCTGCAAAGGTTTTCTGCAGGAGCTGTTCTGGCACACAGTAGCTTGGATCGCTTGGCTGCAGGGAACAGTATGGGACCTCCTCCCCTTGCCTGGGAGAGGAAGAGGGGAGGAGCCTTCCTGTCATGAGGAGCCCAGAACTGACCCCAGGATTCACCACTGTCCTCACCAGTGGCCCAGCACAGAGACATTGTCATGACCTGGGTCCCACTGGACACACTGACACCACCCCAACACCTGCACATGCCATCCCTTCCTGGGTTTGGTACCAACTCTCCCTGGACAATCCCACATCCTGGAGATGTGAGTCCTTTAAAATCCCATCTGGGCTGGGGTAGGTATGAGTAGTGCTCATCTGGGAGGTGGGAAGAAGCAGGATTTGAGGCAGCAGTAGACACCACAGGGGGATGCATTTCCCAGCTTCCCTTGGAAGCAACTGATACTCTACTCTTCCAGGTGCTGTGGAGCACCAAGAGATAATGCTGCAGAACAATTTGTACTTTTGGAGGGTTTTTTGTCTCTTTGTCCTTGTCATTTCATCACTAATGGCATAAAAATGCAGATCAGTGTATTGGTTTTTGCTTCTGGGCACTGTGAAGCAAAGTATGAACCTGTCTGGGTGAACAAACAGGTCTTCTCCTGTCACTTGGAGGTAGGCCCAGGTCCAGAATCACAGCAGGGGAAAACCAGAGTACTTCCATGCAGCTTAATTGGAATGTGTTCATTGCCATTGCCAAAGGAGCCGTGCCTCAGTGGTATTCTGCTCACATTGTATGAATTGATAGAAATAAACCTGAATTGTGACACTGAATTTCCTCCCCAAAATCAGGAGCTTGTTGACATCAATTCTGAAGTATCTTTTTAATATATTTTCTCCTGTCCAAGGGGAGTTGCTCACTTTATCAGACATGAATCCAGGTTTGTGCTTCACAAAGATTGCTCTCTGAGTCTGAGACATGGGTTCTGGCTAATAGGGGATGGCTGAGGAGCTGCTGCAATGGCCACAGAGGTGAGATGCTCCAAGCCTGCCCCATTGAAGGCAGTGAAAGCCTTTCTCCCCTCAAACAGGAGGTGAGAACACAAGTAAGACCCATCCCAGCCATCCAAAACAGCATGGAAGTTCTAGGACTATCCTAGCACATTCAGTTACTAAGTGAATTAGTTCTGTATCATCTGTAGGAGCTCTGTGCCACCCTGTGCAGTGACAGGGACTGTTTACCCATGGAGCTTATGAATAGCATTGCTGTATAATTGGAAGGTGTGTGATCGGGTTCATGCTGCTGAATCCAGGGGCTGCTGCAGGGTGCCCACACTTTCCATCCCCCGCCCAGATGCCCACAGAAGATGCAGCTCTGCTGAGCAAAACCCCGTTGGCCTGAGGCTCGTGTCTAGGAGCCTTTGCTCAGGATCCCGGTCTTCCTGGGCTACCACACACTGGTCTGCTCTGTGCGCTGTGGGCAAAACCACTTCCCATGTGCAAGCGGGCTGGACAGCACAGATTTTAGAGTAAGATTGCAATTTCCCAACCACAAGGACACTTGGGCTGGAGGAGATGAGAGTCCAGGTAACATTAGCACCACCAGAAAGCTCCAGATGACTTTGGTGTGTCTAGGATTTTTTGGCTTGAGGTTCCCCAAACCCATGTGCCGAGCAGGCAGGAAACAGCTCTTTCCATCTCAAGAAAATTCCTGGCACACAGGAAAGTCTTCTGTTCCCAAAGCAACCTGAAAAATAAAATGTTATGAAAACAGGAACTGAGAATACAAAGATACAAACTCATGAGGAAGCGGCGGTGTATTATTTTATTTTATTTCCACTTAAAAAAGAAAAGCAAACTGTTTTTTTTTTTTTAACCAAACTCACTTTCATTGAAAAACCAAAACAGAAACAAACAAGTGACTATCTAAAAGTTTATTTTAACTCAGGAATTTTGGAGGATATCTTCTGTTGAAACCAATAATCCTTTATGAACATTTATACTATGGATAAAAATGCATTTTTTGGTGGGAAGGAAAAAAACCCACAACAGATAATGTGTTAAGACAATGTTTTTATATCAGTATTCCCTCAAGGTCTAGCTTAATGCCACAGATCATAAACCACATGCTCAAAGCTGAGGGTGTACTTTGCTGTCTCAGGCTTCAAAGAACATTTGAAGATGCAAATGTGCTTGTCATGAAGAAGTTTAATTTGATCTGCACATGAAGATAGCAACAAATTATGATTCTGCTCTTCTTTCTTTGATAGTTTTTAAGTGGATGGACTGCAGTCCTCAACTTCACAGACTCACAGAATGGTTTGGGTTGGAAGGAACCTGCAAGATCACCTCCTTCCACCCCCTGCTATGGGCAGGGACACCTTCCACTAGCCCAGGTTGCACCAAGCCCGGTCCTTGGACACTCCCAGGGACCCAAGGGCAGCAACAGTTTCTCTGGGCACCCTGTGCCAGGGCCTCACCACTCTCCCAGAGAACAATTCCTTCCCAATATCCCATCCATCCCTGCCCTCTGCCAATGGGAAGCCATTCCCTGTGTCCTGTCCCTCCATCCCTTGTCCTCAGTCCCTCTCCAGTTCTCCTGGAGGCCCTTTAGGCCCTGCAAGGGGTTCTGAGGTCTCCCCAGTGACTTCTCCATGAGCCCCCCCCAGCTCTCTCAGCCTGGCTTCAGAGCAGAGGGGCTCCAGCCCTCTGATACTGTGGTCTCCTCTGGAGTTGTTCCAGCAGCTCCATGGCCTTCTTAAGCTAAGGACCCCAGATCTGGAGGCAGTCCTGTAGGTGGGGTCTCACCTGAATGGAGCTGAAGATGCAGCCCAGGACACAGATGACTTTCTGGGCTGTGAGTACATGTCCAGCCTCTCATTCACCAGTTTCCCCACCTTCCAGCTGTCTCAGTCCCCAGGACATCCCAGGTTGGAACTGGCTGCCCAACCTGCTGAAGATCGCGGCAGCTCCTCCATCGAGGTGCTGTTTGCTGTGACAGGAATAGCTGTGCATGCTGCTCTGGACCCAGCCACATTCATCTCCCCACCAAAGCCCCGTGTGGAGCCAGCCACAGCCAAACCACAACAGAGTGCTCTGCAAACAAATGGCACCACTCTTGCTTGCAGTTGTATGGACCCATCACCTTGCTGGTATCAGTTAACTCCTGGTGACTCCCAGTGTTCTCCCTTAACACAGCTGGTTTCCAGCCATGCCTCAACATTGGAAAACAAATGCACTGGGTGCCAGGTCGTGGAAGTCCATCCCACTGAGCACCTGGCCACACTGCATGGAGAAGGAGGCAGAGGAAGGTGAAGAGTTCTGGAAAGGATTCGAGTACGTGCTGTGCTTCACAGGTGAGTGATGGGGTGAGACAGAGTACTGGGAAGTGTTACGGCCCCTAGTGTTCTGATATTCCCTACTCCCAGTCCCAGCACTGCTCTTCCTGCTCCTCCAGGAGCAGCACACTCAGTAAATGATCCTTATTAAGAACAAACCTGGCTTGGTGCCATCCTCTGATGCAAAGCTCAGCAGGTCACAGATGGAGGTTTCTGTACAAAGAGCATGGCAGAGGTGAGGTCCATGCTGGTTTGTCACTCTCGCAAAGGTTTGCCCTGCAATGTCACCATCAAACGAACCAGGTGCCAAAGTCTGCTATATTTATCTTAAAGGATGTGGGAAATGAAGTGCTAATTATAGATCCATGTATCTGGATCTGTGGCGAGGCCCTGGCACAGGTTACCCAGAGAGGCTGTGGCTGATCCCTGGAAGTGTTCAAGGCTGGGCTGGACAAGGCTTGGAGCACCCTGGGATAGTGGGAGGTGTCCCTGCCCATGGCAGGGGGCTAGAACAAAATGAGCTTTAAGGTCTCTTCCAACCCCAACCAATCTGTGGTTCCATGACTTTATGGTATCTTTAAAGAATAAAAAATATCTTTAAATATATGATATCTCTAAAAAATAAAAAATTTAAAGACTAGGTCCCTTGGATGACATTTAGTAGAACAGCCCCAAGTACCGTGTGTATTTGGACACAGAACCAAGGGAGGGAGAATATTCCAAGGTCCCACTGTTGTCCTTGTAAAATATGACTGTGGATCCCACTCCCAGGCTGGCAGACAGCCTCTGGCCATTCCCAATTTATCCTCTCGCAGGAGCTGCCTGGTCCTGCTGCCGTGACTGTTGCAAGCACCAAGTGAGAAACCACGGTGAGGTGGTGGTGCCCAGTACACCCTGACCAGGAAGGAGGATGGGAAGAGAGAGGTGGATGGGCTACCTGCATGGTGGGACCCAGTGCTGCCAGGTTTCACCAGGGGATTCAGATTTCCTGATGTCTAACAAAGGGGAAGAGCCTGTGGTGAGGTCAGCAGTCTAGGCTGAGCATTCAGCATGGATTATCAGTGCACCTGAGTTCTCACAGGGATTTCAATCCCAAATTTCTTTGTTTTGACTGAAAATGGAAACATACCTTTTTGCCTCAGGCTGAAATACAAATATCTGCACCAAATCTGGGATGTGGGATTGGCTGGCTCAGAGCCAGCTGGTGCCATTACTGCCGTGCAAGCAGAGATGGAGCCCTGCTAGCAGAAGGCTATGGTCCCTTCTGGTCACCCCTGAGGACACAAGGCTGTTCATGGGGATGCAGACAGGCAGTTCATACACTGCTGGGATTCCTGGATGCCCACAAGTTAAGTAAATTAGAGGGAGAACATACAACGGAGAGAAACACCAATCTGGACTATTTTGTAGTGGTGTTTCCCTCCAGATGGCTTTCCCAACCTTCCTGCTTTGCTGGGTTAACTGAAGGTCAAGTCTCAATGAAGTCAACTGGAGAGCTGCCCTTGGCACTGGTGGGACCAGGGCTTTGGCCTGGGAGCAGGCTGCCAGGCCAGGGGAGGTGATTTGCCACTGCAGCCAATCCCTCTCCCAGCAAGTACACAGGCAGCAGGTCCTTCCTGTGGCTTGGGTGCTGTTTCTGGGTCTTGGTGGTGATGAGGAGCTGAGAAGGGGCACTCACTCCCTCCGTTGGCAGCTACCTCCCATTTGCACGTATGGCTGGTACGGGACAAACCAAGCCCTTTTGGATTTGTCATCGATTCTGGGTGACTTCACGAAGCCAAACTCTGTTGCGCTGTCATGCTCTGGCTGGAAGTGGGCTTTGAATGGGTGTTTAATGAAGATGTTAATTGAAAGCACGTGGGAAGGAATTTGAGCTGCTCTGAGCTGTCTCAGAGCTCCTCAGATCCCAGAGCCATCATCTCCTTCAAAACAGAACAGAAGAAGAGTTATTACAAAACAAATCATGTTTATATAGGAGCTTAAAAAAATAGTCCTCTCCAGCTCTGTTAAGCTCATGTTACTGGCAGAGCTGAAGTGGAGAGACCAAGTGGACCATTGAATGCCTTCAGCAAATTAAACCAGCATCCAAAGAAGAAACAAGGCACTGCTGTCCAGACCCTGTCCAGACTGCAGCAAGACACAGCGTGGTGCCTGGCAGCCGCAGGTCCTGCTCTGCTTGGCCAGGGGCTCACTCCTGGAAATGCCCATCCCCAGCAGAAGGACATTCTGCCCACTGGAAGCCCTTGCCTTCCAGTTGAGGACCCTCAGCCCCTTCTTGGAGCTGGAGGCTGTTCAGCGCCCAGCCCCAAGCGTTCTGGCAGCCATGGCTTGTGCAGACTCCATCCTCACTGCCCGGATGTATGGGAAGGAGCTGGAGGTCCATCCTTGCAGACACACATTTTCTCTCAGCTGATGGTGCTCATCTGGCTCTGGCCACAGCTGGAGAGGTCCTCTTCCCAACAGGGCTGGGGCTGCCTACTGGCCATCAGCTCTGACCCTACTGCTTTTCTCCATGACTTTGTGTAGAAGGTGCTCCTATTTCTCACGTGGTCCAAGTTTCCTGTACCCCATTTTGCCACCCAGCACACTGCAGGGAGACTGGGCAGGACGCAATATTTTGAGACCTCTCCCCATTCGACAAATTGGATTGGAATTGGCTCGTGGACTGAGAAGTTATTAGGAACAGACACCCCCAGACAATGTGATTGCACAAGCTTCATTTCCTTAGAAAAGTAGCCAACAGTGCAGGAGTCCGTCAGTAAACATGTTGATTCTAGGGTCTTTTCTTTTCCTGCTGCTCACAGGAAAGGAGCACAGCGCTGGTGCCCGGCCTGCACCTCCAAACGCTGCCTCTCACTCAGGGACGCCTGGACACAGCTCATCTGTCAGAGGATTGGCAGTGCTGGAGTGGGGGGTGTGTTACCGTGGCTCTTGGCAGCTGCCAACAACCCAAATCTTTCCCAAGGCAGGCAGGGTGGACGATGTGGGGTGAGTCACTGACTGCTCCAGGGTACCCTGGGTGCAGGGTGGGCACCAGTGGGGCTAGACCAGAAGCGTTAGGCTCCACCACTGCCCAGAAGGGGCTGAGAACATCATGATGTTGGTATCCAGAGCCCTCCACACACAGAAAGGTGCAGGAGGATGAGATGTCCTCATGGTGTATGGTGCCTACAACCCAGCCTCTGTGAATTCCAGCTTGCCTTCCAGCTGGACTCATCTGGGTACCATGGGGCTTTCCTTCTCCCTTTCTTTCACCCAGACACTCATCTCCATGCTTCCCAGCCCCTGGAGTTAACAGCCTTTCTGAAGCCAGGCTGGAGGAAGATCTCTTGCAACACTGGAATGCTCTGCAGTCATTACCTCCCACCCTAGAAATTTTTGGGGTCAGAGGACATAAGTCTCAGTAATCGTCCAACAACGTCAATGCAGCTCCGTTGATTTACACCAGCTGAGGATCAAACCCCTCCCTTTCCTCTCTCATATTTAAGATATTTTCCAGACTTCAGACATATACAGAGGAAGGAGTTGATGGCTCCTGGGTTGTTGAAGGGGTTCCAGCTTTGGTCTTGGCCTGGAGTAATATGAATAAGGTGGCTACCCTGGCTCTGTCTCTGCATGGAAAAGCTGTGATCCTGCAGTGTGCTGGCTCTTGATCTGGCAGACTGGCTGGGGCAGGCCAGTATGAGCCCACACATCCTGAAGGTCTCTTCAGGCTGAGATGTGGGTCTCTCATGGCCAGCACAAGCATGGTCAGCACAAAATGCCATCGCTACTCCATAGTAGAGCCCACAATTTCAGTTCCTCATTTCTGCAGCCACAACAAAATCCAGCACACTGAAATCTTGCACAATCCACCTTGGGGCTCACTGCATCCCTCCTCAAGCCTTTGCCAAGTGGGACATCACTGCCACAGGGCCACCAGAGTTGGAGCAGTTCTGCTGAGTTCAAGATGCACCACCAGGGACCAGAAAACCCAGACACCTTGAGCACAGCCCTGTCTAACTGCAAGAAAAAAACACCCATGAGTCTTGAGGCAGCATCAGTTTCGATAACAGTGAAAGTTCATTCTGAGCCCAATGTTTTGGTTTGGGCAGCTGGGCCA